>CM051259.1:27709397-28166897 GCA_027921565.1 Artemia sinica | reverse complement strand
AACGCCACAACGACCCCTATATCGTACGCTTTCACGCATTTTCTCGAAGGCTGAATTTTTAAATGAGCTTATAAATTACTTTTCAACCATGCTTTTTGCCTATGAACGTTTACTGACTAAAGTGTCAATAAACGTTTTCAGATAAAGTTTTTTGTAGAATTGCAAGGCTCTGTGTATTTTTGTGACCCTGAAACCATTGGCTACCATCCATCGCACTAGCACATGATGTACAACTACATTCTGTTTCGGATCAAGGTCGGCAATTAGTTTTTTGCTTGGAAGGGGTCCAATGCATACCCATATCCTAGACCAAAGACAAATTATGTGGACTCAAAAAGTCCTTGGTTGCAGATCTATTTATGCACGGGAAAACTAAATCTTCAACCGATTCACGGAGCTCTATTGGTATTAGACCACCAATTAAAAAAAACATCCTTGTGGACCATTTTCTTCGACAGTGTGAATGTAGGGGAAATTTGTAGCACAGGGTATTTCAAATCATTTTGTAATTACCCCACGGTACACAGCAGTGAGACATTGCCGAGAGGGGTATGAGGAATTCGTATCTAGAAAAACAGTATTGGGTTTCTGCCCAGTTGGATCAGTTTTAATGACGCGGTCCCCGTGAAAAACATACCTTCCCCCGTCATAGATATTTCTACAAATAAGTGCTGATCGACACTGGTGATCAAACCTATTTCTTCTGTACGGATTTTAGAATTAAATCCATCACCAGGTGAGGAGTTAAAAATAATAACCTGTATCCAACCCAAATTCCAAATAGATTTTATCCCTGTTCTTATAGACAATGTCCAAAAGACTTTTTACATCACTTGCAAAGTACATTTTGCATAATAATCCCATCCATTTTTACATTCTCCCTTGACCCAAACCCTCTTGGCAAATTCTTAGTCGGCGGTGGTGCATTGACTATCAGTAAATGAATTATAAAATGCTTCAATGGGGCGGAATTTTCTCCTCAGTTAGCCTCGAGCTGGAGTTGTAGTAATCATATCCATATAGTTGTGCAACAGCAACAGTAACTTGGTGGTTTGGAAGTTGAAAATAGATTTTTTGGATGATTTTCAGAGATAAAACATTTATTTCTACTTATAAACAGCATTTTCTACTTATATCTATTCTTAAGTATTATCTTAAGTGGATTCCCTTATGGTTGGACTTGGTTTACCTGGACTCTGAAGCTGGTGATATTTTATTTTCATTTCCCATGGGTATTAGCCTTTGTGTTCAATTCTAATTTAAACAATTAAAAAACAGCTGCTTTTGTTTGTAAACACAATTAACAGGCTATATTCAAAGTGACTGTGTTTCTTCCAAATTAGTAGTTTTCAGTAGCGCACAGTTGCCAGGCGCTAAATTTCATTGCCATAGATCATTTTGTCTCACCCGTTTTTTGCATATTTCCGGCGATATTCACGCATATTCTATTTTTGGGAGGAAAATGAGCAGAAGAGGGAAGGGCACCTGTTGCAACGGCCATAGAGGTACCTGCCGGGTTCTTTGACCCTTAAATGCGGAGAATATGTAGCGGGGCTCTACGCTTCTCTCGTTTTTTTTTCTCGGCGTAAAAGACCCGATGTTACGGCCAGCACGAGCGCATCCACGAACATAACCACAAATGATGGCAGGTGATAAGCTTGTTCTTAACCCGCTACTGAATTTTGTTTCTCGTGGTTTGAAATCTGGTAATCGGTCTGATTAGATTGCGAAAACAGCTGCAGAATTTTTCAAGAAAGATGAAATCCAAGTGGCGAAAGAATTATTATGGAGGGATTCTGCTATTAGTACTCGTATGAGCATGAAAGTTATTATGACTGACAATATCTCTGATATTCTGAAATTGCTCAAATATTGCGACGAAGAGAAAATTGCCCTCCCTAAATACGTTATCTATGAGCCAGATGAAGTGCCCATTATCCCTGGGGAAGTAAGCGCTGTTATTACTAGGAAAGTAAACGAAATGTGTTCCTATCTAAGGAGTTTTATCGAGCGTGATCGTCCCCCTGTTCAGTGGCCGCTCAGCGAATCTGGATCCTCGTTTCAGGGGCCATCCCCCACACCCCAGCTGACCTACGCAGTTTTTCTAAAGAACCCTCCTCAAGACTTGAGGAACCCAGAAATGAGATAGGAATACTTGGATAAGGTGTGTGGTGACAATGCCTCTAGCATTTTCGAACTGCGAGCGTTGAAAAGTGGGTGGCGCGTGGTACTAGCCGATAAGAAGTCTGCCAATGCAGTTGTGCAGGCTTTATGTGCTAACGATAGATCTATTGAGGCAACAGTGAAACAACCATATTTCTAAGGAATAGCACGCCACGTTCCTGCAGATAAGAGCGATGAGGAATTATGCAAGATTATTCCGAACTGTTTGAGAGCTTTGCTGTTGGGTAATTCTAGGTCGTTCAAACTTCGGCTTCATCCAAATTGGACCTTGAAAAAGCCATTAAATCACCCCCATTGATTCAATACGAACGCATCCCAATCTCTGAATATCTGTTTCTTCCAGTGAGATGTTTCAATTGTCAAGCATTTGGTCACGCGACCAAATTCTGCAAGAATGAAACCAAGTGTTCTAGATGTGGGGATAACCACAGTAGCACTAAGGACAACCCTTGCAGCAAACCGATCAAATGTGCACTCTGTGGTTCAGACAAGCATCCTTGTTACAGTTTCAGCTGTCCGGAAGCACAAAAGTTACTTGCAGTTAAGAAATGAATCGCGAATTAAGTCTGATTACTTGGAACACTAATGGAAATGTAATCAACAAACTGCCCATCCTCGAAACCTAATTCGCAATCATAACCTTGCATGTCTCCAAGAATATTTCCTGATTAAAGAAGGGACTGAACTTTTAAATATCAGTGATTCAATCGATCTTTTTGCTGTTGGTGCGAAATCGAGTGGTAGTGGCCGGCCCTCAGGTGGTATCGCAATCCTTGCTTCAAAGTCCTTACGCGCGACAGTTTTCCAAGTTTCAGATAATTTTATTGCAATCAAGGAGAACGAACAATAATCTTCTCAGTTTATATGCCTACGGACTACAAATCATCTAGATCATATTCCAAGTTTGTTAGTGCTTGTCGGAAATTAGCCAACGCTATTGCAAATTGTCGCACCCAAGATTTGTCGTACATTGTTGCTGGAGATGTGAACTGTGATTTGTTGAATCTGGAGAGCCCTAGATCCCAAGTACTCTCGACTACATGCGCTGGTCTAAACATAATAGAAATAGATCTCGATTTCACGTATGTCCATAACTCTGGGGCTGCTTCATCTCTTCATTTTATAATGTGTTAACATCAACCAGTTCCCCTTTGCCAAAAACATGTGGATACATCTATCAGCGAATCTGACCACTTACCAGTTAGTTATGTTTTCCTACCTAATACATCTTCGAACTACAACCCTGATCTACCCAGTGGAAGAAAATGGCATTAGAAAGTTATGTTGGATAAAATTAATACCCCCTTGTACCAGAAGGTATGTGACGATATTTTAGCAAGAATTCGCGTCCCTTACAATCTACTTCATAAATCTTCTTCAGTTGCAGCAAGTGACAAACAAGTACTGATCAATATATACTGTAGCGAAATAGTTCATGCCCTGCAGTGTGCGGAAAAGGCTGCAGTACCAACTTGTCGTGTTCGGATTGGCTCGGAAATACCCCACTGGTCTGATAGTTCGGATCTTGTAAATGCGTGTGCAGACGCGAAATTCTGGTTAAGAATATGGATAGATAATGACCGACCAAGGTATGGTATAGTGAACTCCATCCGTTTATATACTAAGCGAAGATTCGCAAAAACTCTCGCTAAACATCGTGCTATGATTATTGAATGTGATAGTAAATATATAAAGCAAGAACCCGATCGCATGTGGAAATTCCTAAAAAAGAAAACGCGAAGAATCAGTTGATGTTCTGCCCAGTGAGAGTGATTGGGTTAAATATTTTACGCACGAGTTTTCATCGCCTAATGCTGATCTGGAAAATAAATTTTCTATTGAGCTCTATGCTAGTCTTGCGGAATGTGAACGGGAGTTGGTTTTGTTGTTTCTAATTCGCCAGTCAGTGAGGCACTCTCGAAACTGAAGAAGAAGTTTTCGAAGGGGGTAGATAACCTGTGCAGATTGCATCTGCAAGTAGGAAGTCAGAACCTTGTCGAGCACCTATGTCTCCTGTACCAAATGATCTTTAATGCTGGGATTGTTCCAGACCTATTCTGCACGGGTGTAATTAATCCTGTATTAAAAAAGGGAAAAGACGGGGGGCAGTGTTCTTCTTATCGTCCGATAACTGTCGCACCTATATTGTGCAAGTTATTTGAATTGCTTGTTGTATATAGGCTTAGTGCTACATGTAGCACGCCGGATAACCAATATGGTTTCAAGAAGAAAATGAATAGAGAACACGCGCATTATATGATTGCCAATTTGTGGATTGACGCTGATGATTCAAATGAGACTTTGTATTTTGCCGGTTACGATGTCAACCGCGCGTTTGACTCCGGTGTGCACCCTCAGATATTATTGTCGGCTCGGAAGCGTGGCGTGGATAAGTATATTATACGCGCACTGAGGAATATGTATAGTAATTTAGAAGCGCGTGTAAATGTACCGTGTGTTAATGCTTTAACCCTATCTTCTAGCCTTATACCCGTAGAGAAGGGAAAACGCCAAGGAGCACTTACTTCACCCCCGCTATTCAATAATAGCATTTTTTTCATCGCAAGAACCGGTTCATTCTACATGTATCTTTAGAGGTCTCAATGTTTCGCTGATCGATTTTGCCGACGACATTTTAACGAGAGTAGAACGCTTATAGGCCTCGAAGAGACTTTCCGTGTTTTCAGTAAGGAGTATGGTAACATAGGTCTTTCTTTCAATCCCCAGAAGAATGAAGTTCTCGTATTTAATAGCCGCGTTAAAGATAGTGTACCATTTGATGTTATTTTCGGAATTTATACGATTAAGTCTTCGTCTAAGATTATGTACCTCGGCCTTCCAATTTGTAGCGATCTTAAAGCCTTGTTTCGTTGTTCGCTATAAAGACACGCAGGCCTTATGGAATTCTCGTTTCAATGAAGTTCCACTTTAACCGTTTTCTGCTTGCAAGGGTGATTAACGCTTTTGTTTTGCCACATGTGCTAGCCCTATCTCCGATTTGGAAAATATTTACCTCGTCTGATCGCCGCAGTATTCGGTCTATTTTCTACAGATATGGAAAGTATCTGCTTCGTCTTCCAGTTTGGATGAGGAATCCGAATATATCTCCGAAGTATGGTATAGCCGACCCACTTATAGCTGTACTGAATTGCCGTGCTCGATCGGCAAAGGCGTTTGAACCAAGCCTCTCTTCATTATGTGTCGCAATAACTTAAATTTGTCTTTTTTGTTTGTCATAGGAATGTTCTTAATCTTGTTTTTCTGTAGGTGAGTTTTCTTCTGATATTTTGTTATTATTTGATGTTACTTTTTTTTTTCTTTTCTTGTACTCCATTTACAACATTTTGTATGTTTAATAATGGGTAATAAAATAATAATAACAATAATAATAATAATAATAATTATATGCCCTTACACGTTAATAAATCATACATTTCATCATCTGGATAGCGCTGTTTAAGAAGGGGAAAACTATCAAAATTGTCACTTTTCTGTACTTGAATCAATTGGACAAGGGTTTTAGGGAAGAAACTATAGGAGTCTAAAAAATGGATTTTATTCCAACAAGTATGTCCAGTATCTAGTGTTTTCCATTTGAATTCTATAAGCAGCAACTTCTCAGATTATTTGGCATAATATTACAGGAAAAACAATCATCTGCCTTTGCGCATCTACTAACTCCTCCACTTTCTGCATAGGTGTCAATGCTGGTAAAATAAAATATCAGATCATAATTGTAATTATGTATAAAAACGGTATAAAATTACTGTTGATTTACGTTTACATTGCACGATAATGGGCAACTCCACGAAAGTTACTCTCCCTGATGATATTTCTTGCCATAAATGGTAATGGTCACAGACTTTCCCTTTTCCTCCCTTTCCCCTTACCCCTCTCTCCCTCCCTCTCTCAAATTTCCCTCACAAACCCAACTTATTTTCTTATTTTAATGGCCAAACAATCCTCTGGCGATAGAATCATAGGATAATTTGTCTGCTGCAACCGGGAGATTCCCGTATTCACTGTGATGATTAGTTTAGTCAATCCAAGTTCTTACAGACAATGTTCAAAAGAGTCAATACATAACTTTCCAAGTACATTTTGCAATAATCCCATCCGTTTTAACATCCTCCCTTCACCCAAACCCTCTTGGCAAATTCATAGGCGACATTTTTCATTTGAATTCTAAGAGCAGCAACTTCTCAGATGATTTGGGTATAATATTACAGGAAAAAACCGTAATAAAAAGAATGATCTACCCGTGCGCCATCTACAACTCTACCTTTCTCCATATGTGCAAATAATAGTAAAATAAATTTCAAATCATAATTTGAATATGTATAAAAACCGGTATAAAGTACTATTGATTTACGTTTACATTACAATATTAATGCCCCCCCCCCACAAAACAGTTACTCCCCCTGGATGATATTTCTTGTCATATAATGATCATGGTCACATACTTAACCTTTTACCCCCTTTCCCCTTACTCCCTTTCCCTTTCCCATTCTCTTCAAAATTTCCCATACAAACCCAACCTACTTTCTTATTTTTAATGGCCTCTGGTGAGAGAATCGTAGGATAATTTGTGTGCCACAACCCACGAGATTGCCTTATTCGCTGTGATGATTAGTTTAGTCAATGCTGTAACAAGGCGATCCCCCCGTCCAATGTTCTCAACTACTTCAAAGAGTTGCATAGCATTACTAGAGTCCCCTTGAGCGTGGGCATAAGAGATAGTAATAGGTTGACTTACTTTAATACTCGTTTTGATTTTTTGGGTCATTCACATCTGTAAATTAAGCCTCACAATCCAAAATGATCTTGTCACTTTGCAAAAGTGTATTCTAAAAATTTCTAAACCGTAAAATTTCCCTTTCACCGCTTACCTTTTCTACTGACTGATATCCATGGCCTTTCAGCAGTGTTTCATGTGATTCTTTAGGTTTAATTCAGTCCAAAATCTAGACAGACATGTTCAACAATAGTAGGGTAACCCACGCCCCTTTCCCTCCCCCAGAATCCTACTAATATCTGTAATTGGATTAAAATATCCAATTGAATCAGGCTCTGTATGTGGGTTTACAGAAGCCAAGACCAGTGCTTCACTGATTAAATTGACGGAGACCTCACTAGAAATATTACCTTTTTTTGTTAGTGAGCTCGCCCTCCCCAAATTCTGTTTCATATTGTAGCAGTATAACACCAATCTTTAAATGTTCGTTAGCCCGTTCAAAAATATCCATTCACTTGAGTGTTAAAGGAAATTTACCTTTTAAACAACTCAAATCTACTTTAGGGAAATCTGACCCCTTCCTCCTATTAGCCGCCAAATCTTCCATCTTTGTCTTAGAAGCATTCTCCCTCTGGGGTTTAAAGGCCGCTATGAGAAATGCATACATGAAACACTGTTGCCCTGTTTCAAAACAGATTAGTTTTACACGCTGACACTCTTCTAAATTTGGATTATATTTTAAAAGTTTAGCCCTCGGCCAACTCCCGTCTCTTAAAATGAAATCTTTTTAAAAAGAAACCGGTTACATATATTTACATTTAAATTTTCAATAAATAAAACCACTGACCCACTACCCTTCTCATCATAATTATCCGGTTTTGGGACGACACTTTTTACCCATTCCATAAATACACCCTCATAATTTTCCAAATGCGGGTGAAGGACTAGCATTTCAATGTGCAGAAAATGTGAATAGACTTCACCGGCATTTTCATTAAAATAAAATATTTTGGGTGCTGTTGAGGCTTTTCTGCTGTCCCTACCTCCCCAAACCCGAATTTGTCGTTCAAGAACGGCTCAAATCTTTCTCGCATACGTATGGATAATATAATTCATTCATAAACGTTTCAAATAATTCATAAACGTTTCTAATATAACTTTAAATCTAAATTAAGCAGAACCACTAATATAATGCTTAAGCGGCTTGGGGTCAAGCTAAAACAGAAGATGTATATGAAAAGGGTAAAAAAAGAGTATTCTTCAGTCCTAGAGACAGAGAAAAAGAGAAACAAGGATGAATTTCAAATTAAAATCCGGCGACAAAAAAAGAACATGGCCTATATTGGACCAGATTCATGACCCTAAGGAGACCCATTGAGGGTATATAGACATAATGACCCAAAGATGGCAGCATAATAGCTGTAAACAAAATTAAGTTGTTTTAAAAGTAAAATATTGAGTGTTGGGACAACTCTTCTTTAAATTGGGAGTATTGTGGTAAAGCCTTCTAATGAAGTCAATTTGGAATTTATTCCACTTTTTTATTAAGATAAGGAAATATCCTGCCAAGTTTCTGCTTACCGGGAAATTGAGAAATCACCACTTCCTAGCTATTGCGTCGGCTGGGTACAGGAAGGTGTGGTTGATAAAAATGTAGAAAAGATACATTTTATGGGATGGGGTAGACTGATACTAACTTTATGCTGGACTGACCTCTGGTCAGTTGTTTTAGAAATACCTTGGAATCTTGTCGGATCATTGTAAGCGTCTAAATATCTTATTATATATTATTGTAGTTTTCTGAGACTTGTGGTCTACTTGGGACAGCCAGTCCCAGTGAAATAAATCTGGTATTATTATATGTTAACTGAATAAAAGTATTGTGTAATAGCCAACCTCTCTTCAATCTACGTTTAGTCCCTCGAAAATATCCAGCTGGTACATCTCATTAGTTCGGTCATAGCCTAAGGCACGCTATCAAAGTTTAAATACCTTAGGGCCAGAGTTTTATCTCCCCTATAAAGGGAGAATAAAGGCATCTACCACAACATCACCCAAATACCATAAGAACCACGTTACCACACATGTTGGAGAGATTTGCATAGCACCGCTGCCCTCACCACTCTGTTTAACCCCAACATGAGGGTTGGTGCATGAAGTAAAGTCCCCTAATTTGCTCAACATTGCCTCGAGTGTGTTCGGGATGCGAGAATCAGCCCAAGCAAATTTATGTTGTTCTCCTTCTTCTATTATACTCGGGTGAATTTGGGCTATGTCCTTTAAATCAATGGGGGAGGGGTTATACTCTCATTTAACTCTCTGGAAAAATTATCGAAAATTCTAAGAATGTTAGGAATCGTCTGATCTACCCAACCAAAATATTCTCTGACACACCTTGATGTACAAAAGAATCTGGTAGGGTGATACTCTCTTTGCTGATGCACCAAAAACCCACAGCGCTCCACTCCAACGGATTCAAAATTGACCAGTTCGTACAGCAATTTCTGGCAAGATGATGCATAAAACCCCACAGCTGTTCCAGTAACGCTTCGACGTGGCGTCCATGTCGGTTTTCTACAAGTACATTTATAGCCCTCCATCAGAGGAGCTATCGAAGCTCGTTCCTGACATAGTAAAACTCTTGTGATCAATTCGTCGAAGTAGAGCTTGCCAGGTCTGCCTTGAGCTGGGTACTCCCCGTCAAGAATATCTGAAAACAAAGTTATCCCAACGATCGGTCACCGCATGGAATATTTTGCCGGTAGAGGTAATCCCGGAAAATCCTTCCCTTGACGCGTTTAAGAGAAGGTAAAATAAAATACCTTACTGTTGGAAAATGAGATAATTACCAGGGCTAGTGGTATATCATCACCTGTGATGGAGCCACGAAGCCAGTAATAAAAAAACTATCCCCCTCGTAGTTTGGGTAAATTCTGGTCATTGCATGTTTTCAAGTTGCTCTTTACTTTGATATTTGTTTTTAATTTAGAAAATCATAGACTACTAAATCACATGACATAAATATCCATAGCTTAAGGTTTCTGGATTAAAAAAAAACATTAGAAGAACATTAAATATGAGTTTGGTGTTCAACAAATAAGTACCTTAAAATTCAAATAAGATAAATTACTTGAATGCACAATTGATACTGATTTGGACTGTCTAGTCCCTGGCTTATAAATTTTGTTTTGGTAGAAACCGTTATATTTTTTGGCTATGGACACTACTGTTCAACAAGTCCAAAGTTGTTAGGTGGAGAGTGGTATATACTGGGACGTGTTATATAGTGGGTCAAACTGCATTTCTGCCATCTAGTATTCTCTTTAAAAAAAAACCGTAAAGATCATCTACCGCAGTTAGTTTGATGTTCAACCATCCAGACCAATTATTTTGGTAGTTTACTATTTTTTTTGTTGTCAACCGTCCAGACCAATTATTTTGGTAGTTTTACTATTTTTTTAGTAAACCTATTTCCAGATTTTGGAAAATGCACTCCCACCCCACCACCTAAAAAAAAATATTTTGCATTTAGATTAACTTTGTTTATTCTTATTTAGTTCAGTGAAATTTAGTGCTTGTTATACCAAACGAAATCCAAATTATCTGATCGATATTCTGCTGCCATCTTGTGGCGAAATATTCAGAAGAAAAAAAATAATAAGCTTTATTTGTGGATGGGTGTCATCTGGTATATAATGGGAGAGAAAAAGATGGTACACTCTTGGACATGTCCGAGTATGTAGCACACCCATCTACACAATCAAAGCCTTTTTTTCTTCCAAATGTGTGAGAGAGAGAAAAAGGGTTTTATTAAAAAAAATAAAACACATTAACAACAAAATTCGACGTTTATAAAACTTGTGTGGTTAGACATCACCCTTAACAAAACCATACACACACAATTACTACTAACCATCCTTCCCCTCCCCCCCCCCCATCCGAAAAAAATTACGAAACGATAAATGATAATAAAATAAATAAATAAATAAAAATAAACGAAACAAAATTAATTTTTAATAAATTTCACGATCCAACTGGTTACGGAAGACCCAAAATTAAAGATCATTCTTCGATTCTATCTTCTTGTCACCCTCCTAAAAAAAAAATCACAATCCCTCGAGAGAAAATTCACTCAGCAGGGATTAAAATTCATATGTGGACAAACAGTGTCCTAGTTTACTGCAAAATTCATCTAGCTCATCAATCGTCGAAATACCTGAGGTAATGGTTCCCACACCCAAAGGCTAACATGTCGTACGGAAAAAACTGACCGCTTTGTAATAACCTTAACGATTATCCTCAGTTAAACCACATAGGGCATTATTTTGTAAACTTCTAAGGGGACGAAGGTGAGTTACAAACGCACTTGACCACACAATACAACCATATAGAGGGTATGGGTAAAGAAAAGAAAAATAAAGCAATCTTGTTATATCTTTTGGAAAAAAGTGCTTCAGTTTCCTCATCATCCCAACATTTCTTGCAGCCTTACCACTAACACATGAAATGTGCTCTTTGAAGTTAAGGCACTCATCCGCAATCACCCCTAGATACTTTGTCGAAACTTCCCGAGGCAGAATATTTTCACCGAACTGAATTTTGTCAATCCAAGAATAGAAATTGCTACTTCTCACATACATTACAAAATGGGATTTGGTGTGGTTTAGCTGAAGTCTGTTAACCCTCTTCCATTTTTCAAAGTTTGACATACCAGTCTGAAGATTCTGTATAAGCATTTCCCCAGTTTTTGCAGCAACAGTTAGATCCGTGTCATCAGCAAAACAAGGAAAAATAGTTTTTGATGCTCCAGTATCACTACATTTTAAATAAAAAGATAGTCCTTTGACAATATTTCGCAGGTAATCAATATATATAAGAAACAGTAGGGGCCCCAAAACAGACCCCTGAGGGACACCGAATTCAACACTTTTAACTTGCAATTTAATTTCACCAGCACTGCATACTGTTTTCGATCTTGAAGAAAAGATTTTTATAGACGAAAAAACACACCGCGGAAACCACAATTCCTCAGCTTCACCATAAGAACTTCATGGTCCACTGCATCAAAGCTTTCACAATGTCAAAAAAAAACAGATGCAACTTTCCACTCTTGGTCCAGAGCATCGTTCACAAAAGTCTGAGAAAAAGAGGAGCTTGATCTGTCGACATGGCTTTTTGGAATCAATATTGAGTTTTACTAAAATATTTTTTATTCTTAAGAAAATCAACCATCCTACTACTAATCACTTTTTTCAAAAACCCTAGATAAAACGGGCAACAATGAAATACGTCGAGAAGTAAAGTTTGGTTAATGCTAATGAAATAAAACAAATTATGATAAAAATATAATAGGTTAGAAACAAATTGGGCTATATATTTTCACATCAGGGGGGGGGGGGGGGTTAAAGCATAGTGTATATTTAACACATAATCTAACCTAACCTAGGTACCTTTTTTTGCCCTTTTAACCCCAAAAAAACTAAAGTTTACAGCTTTGTCACGGAGCGAGCAATAGCTCACTATGAAGCGGAAACCTGTTTTTCAGTGGTATCTTTGACATTCTATATGCAGTTCTTCTCGCCTGTTTCCCGGCCACTAATAAAGTACCCTATGATCATTCGGCAAAATTTTTTCTCTGCCCTTAAAAAGCAGAGCCACTCTAGCAATCTGCTAGAGTGGTTCCGCTTATAATATGGCCCTTGGGTGTGGGAACCATTACCTCAGGTTATTTAGACAATTGATGAGCTAAATGAATTTTGCAGTAAACTGAAAGGACACTGTTTGTCCACATAGGAATTTTAATCCCCGCTGAGTGAATTTTCTCTCGAGGGATTGTGAATTTTTTTAGGAGGGTGACAAGGAATAGAATCACAGAATCCAGTTGGATCGTGAAATTTATTAAAAATTAATTTATTTCGTTTATTTTTATTTATTTATTTATTGATTTTATTACCCTTTATCGTTTTGTCATTTTTTTTCAGGGAGGGAAGGAAGGTAAGGACGGTTGGTAGTAAGTATGTACGGTTTTGTCAAGGGTGATTTCTAGCCGCACAAGTTTTATAAACGTCGGATTTTGTTGTTTATGTGTTTTATTTTTTTTTTTTTTTAATCAAACCATTTTTCTCTCTCTCACACATTTGGAAGAAAAAAAAATAGGCTTTGATTGTGTAGATGGGTGTAGTGAATACTCGGATATGTCGAATAGTGTACCATTTTTTACTCTCCCATTATATAGTAGATGACACCCATCGACAAATAAAGCTTATTTATTTTTTTCTTCTGAATATTTCACCACAAGATGGCAGCAGAATATCGATCAGATAATTTTGATTTCGTTTGGTACCACAAGCACTAAATTTCACTGAACTAAAAAAGAGTAAACAAAGAAAATCTAAAGACGAAATATTTTTTTTGGGGGGGGAATGGGGATGGGAGTGCATTTTCCCAAATTTTGAAGTAGGTTTTACTAAGAAAAATAGTAAACTATCAAAATAATTGGTCTGGATGGTTGAACATCAAACTAACTATGGTAGACGACCTTTACGGTATTTTTTAAGAGAATACTAGATGCCAGAAATGCAGTTTGACCCACTATGTAACACGTCCGAGTATATACCACTCTCCACCTAACAACTTTGGACTTGTTGGACATTAGTGTCCATAGCCAAAAAATATAACGGCTTCTACCAAAACAAAATTTATAAACTAGGGACTAGATATTCCAAATCGGTGTCAAATGTGCATTCAAGTAATTTATCGTCTTTGGCTTTTAAGGTACTTATTTGTTAAACACCAAACTCATATTTAATGTTCTTCTAAACATAGAAAATGTTTTTTTTTTAATCCAGAAACCTTTAAGCTATGGATATTTATATCATGTGACTTAGTGGTCTTTGATTTTCTAAATTGAAAAACAAATATCAAACTAAAGAGCAAAGTTAAAACGCGTAATGAACAGAATTTACCCAAACTACGAGGGGGACAGTTTTTTTTATTACAGGCTTCGTGGCTCCATCACAGGTGATGATATACCACTAGTCCTTGTAATTATCTCATTTTCCAACACTGAGGTATTTGCTTTACCTTCTAGGATTTTCTAGGATTACCTCTGCCGGCAAAATATTCCATGTGGCGACTGATCGTCGGAATAAACTTGTTTTCAGATATTCTTGGCGGGGAGTACCCAGCCCAAGGCAGACTTGGCAAGCTGTACTTCGGCGAGATGATCACAAGGGCTTTTCTATGCCAGGAACAAGCCTTGATAACTCCTCTGATGGAGGGTTATACATGTACTTGTAGAAAAACCAACATGGACGCCACGTTTAAGCATTCCTGGAACATCTGTGGGGTTTTTTTTGTATCATGTTACCAGAAATTGCTGTACAAACTGCTCGATTTTGAATCCGTTGGAGTGGAGTGAGGAGGGTTTTTGGTGCACCAGCAAAGAGAGACTTGTATATTCCATGACGGGTCAGATTCAGGAAATGACTAGTGGCAGAATAGACTCATCAGGGAGGAGACTTTTGCATCTTAGGATAACGCCTAGCTTCTTGGAGCAAGAGGATCTAATTTTACTGAGATTCTCAGTCCATGAGAGAGATCCGAAGAGTAGTTAACTTCAAGTACGTGTAGTGTATCAACTCGTGTTATTGCCTGTCCTTTAAAGACGAAATCAGGATGAGCCCTCATATTATGCGCCTTAGAAATTGGGAGCTCTTTCTTTTCTGATGCGTTAAAACTGACTGGACACGCATCTACCTACTCCTCAATTCTCTCGAGGTCAGCCTTGAGCTCCTTGTGGGGTTCACTGGGATCTTCGATACCTTAGCAATTGATATTTTTGTTGTCTTGTCATCAGCAAAGTGGTGAGGTTTCTTCACAAGGTTGTCCCCTAGGTCGCTTATGAACACCATGAAAACTTTTAGCCCAAGAATACTTCCTTGGGTATTCCTGATTAGACTGGGTTTTTCTTTTGATATGAAGCCGTCGAGGACAACCTGCAATGAACCCTGACAAAGAAAGTCAGCAAGTACCACAGATTGTCGACCATCAACTCCATAGGCTTTCAGTTTACAAAGAAGTCCCTTGTGCCATACACAATCAAGGCCTTTGCGATGTCAAAGGAGAAAAGGCGAATATCGTGCCCCGGAGAATGGAGCTCATCCAACTCTTGATACTACTCAATTAGACAGTCTAATGTAGATCCTTTTCTGCGAAAACTGTATTGCGTGGTTGTCAACAACAGATGTGACTCGAGGTATCGGTAAAGGATTTTATTAATGAAGCTTTCATCAACTTTACCTACACAGGATAGCAGACTTATTGGACGATACGATCCTACATTAGTAAGGTTGGACTCTGCCTTTGGAACAGGGACCACATGATTGAAAATTTCCAGGCTTTTAGGAATGATCCAGCTGCAAAGCATTTTCTTCATAGACTGGCGAGAAGACCAGCAAGTTCAGGGGAACATCTTTTGAGGATGAGATCAGAAATCATGTCAGGTCCTGAAGCTTTGGTGACTTCCAGCTGGCATAGCGTTCTGAGCGCCTTACTAGTAGTTATGTTAACGCTGGTGATTTTTAACGTCTCTTCTTGGTGGAAAGGGGGAGGGAGACTCCGGCATCATCAAGTTGGGAGATCTTTGAAAGGGCTTGTGCAAAGCTATCTGCTTTTCCTCGCCTGACTGGATCATCGTCCCTTCAATATGGAGTGACAGAATTGATATTGGTTCAGATGACGGTAGAGCTTCTTTGACGACCCTCCACACCACTTTGCAGGAACAGTTTTCAGTTTGTATACAAACTTGTGTTTATAATTGGTTCTAGCTTTACGTGTGGCTTTAACAGACTCATTCCGAGCGCTAATAAAAGCAGCCGGGCCCTCGTCTGATTCAGTCGAACGCCGTTTCTTGTGAGCCTTCTTTCTGGCCCTGGTTGCCTTTCTATAACCAGCATTGAACCAAGGCTTATCGAGATAACATTTTTACTGTTTTTGATGGGACGAATTGCTCAATGGCCTCTGTAATCAATTTTTTGTAGATTATTGCTGCTTTATGTGGGGCTTCTTTCGGAAATCTACTCCACGGCTTTGCCGATAAGAAGTTTCGCAGACCATCCCAGTATGTGCGGTAATACTGCTTGATGATCCGCTCGTGCTTTACAGGTGGATGAATTTTAAGATTTCCACGAGCTATAACTGCCACATGGTCACTGGCAAAAGGATAGCTTTCGCCACTAAAGGAACCCAAACGATCAGTTAAGAAGAGACCAAGCTGGGATGATCCGTAAGGGCCAATATAAGTGTCAAATTCAACAAGCTGTTCTAGACCATAAGCAAGACTTAGGTCTGGCAGAGCTAGGCCTTCTACATCAGTCCTATGGCTTCTCAGCCAGTGGTCACGATGAATGTTAAAGTCTCCTTATATTATTATACCTGATTTACAGAACTTTTCAAAAATTTTAACCAATCTTCCAGATGTTCGTTGATTTTCGTCTTTGGTGGTATATAGACTGTACCAATAACAAACGATTTGTTTGGTAGGTACTTTCACCCATAGGACGTCCTTATTGCAAGAAATTGAAAGTGACTAAAATGGGATGTTATTTTTAAGGTACATGGCAACGCCATC
The DNA here is from genome assembly GCA_027921565.1 of Artemia sinica. Taxonomy (NCBI): domain Eukaryota; kingdom Metazoa; phylum Arthropoda; class Branchiopoda; order Anostraca; family Artemiidae; genus Artemia; species Artemia sinica. Next base: position 28,150,347 of record CM051259.1, on the reverse strand, counting down.
TCCACTAAAGGTCAAGCTTTTCTGGTTTTTTACGATCCAGCCTTAGCAGAGTACAACTAGGGATGTTAACCTCACTATCAATCACGTCAGAATTCAGGTTGGTCTCAGATACACACATGAGAGAAGGGGAGGCCTCATTCATCATATGCTGAAGGTGATCAAACTTGAAACGGAGACCATGTATATTGCACCGGTTAATAGTAAGCGTATCCGTAAGAATTGTCTTGGGGTGCGCATTTGGTCAGCAACTGGAAGGAAGTCCGATTGAAGACTGTTTTTTTTTCGGTTTGAAAACTAGGTAAATACCGCTGAATGGGTAGTTGGCCCAAACAGCGGACAAAAGAACTCCTAAGACAGACTTTACTTCATCAGATAAGGAGCGGTCATAAGACCTTATACTGAACCTCAGCAAGGGTGGTGGTGACTCCAATAGGGGCAGGAGTCGGCACCTTGCGTTACCTACCACTCTGAAGCTCTGCGAGCAGGGACGTCTTCCCCACGAACTCCACACCCAACTTGACGATAACAATCGGTTTGTTTAGTTGATTCTCATTTACACAAAACTTGGTCTAATTTTTCAGAATATGGAGCAAACCATTCAAATAATATAAAACTATGTGCATCTTGCGTTCCATGGGCAACGCAAGAGCGCTGCCTAAGAAAAATAACGAAGCGTGTGCAACGCATTACTTATTTTCTATTTTTTTTTTTTTTTTTTTTTTTTTTTTTTTTTTTGTTTCCAAGGCACATCGTATGGAAGAAGTGGCATTAGAAAGTTCGGAATGGGCTAATAGAATTTCAAAATGAAGTTATAACTCCCTTTTTAAGAGTCAAAAGTGATTGGATGGTGACTAGCCCCCCATCCCCCACATATTTCCCCCCAAAAGCATCCGATCAAAATTTTGTGACATCCTTCTTGTTCAGTATAGTTGAGAATTTCAATAACTATGCTGTTGGGGCCCGTGCTCCTTGTTTCTATTAACTAAAAAAACATTTTTTTTATACATAGATTTACCTACAATATAGTCTTATTTACAAGTTAAACTCTGGTAGAGGCTTGCCTATTGTCAATGCAATAACTTCACATGAAGGAAGAAATTGGTTTGAAGTTCCATTTTTATCTGGCAAAGTTTTTCCATTGAAATATAATTTATTCGTAAAGTAAGTTAAAGCAAGTTAAAAAAGGTGCAATGTTGTCACCTTTTTTAGTGTTTTGTTGATAAGGAAGAGGCTCACCCTACATTGCTAGACTGTAGAGTTTCCTGTCCCCTAAGTCTTCTAGCCGATGGATTGATTTTAAAGCTCTTCCCCACTATGTATTTCACAGAATTCATACGTTTAAATAACATATATTTAAAAACATTTTTCATAATCTCTTATATTGCTATAACTAGAGGATCTGACATTATTCTTCCAAGATGGAGACTGTTTCGAATTATTAAGTGATGAATATGGCGAAAGTCTTTGGGTTTGGACACCAAGCTGGGAGGCCAATGCATAAATTCTTCGCTCAACATTCATTGTTATATAACGAAGATGAGACTCGGGTATGCCCTTACAGGTTATAAATGTGCAGGATGATGATCTATGGATGTTAAAGACAATCTTGTGGCTACCTGAAAAAATAACATTATTACTTACTAATAATTACTATTAGCCTAATAGTTCTGCTCCCAGAAGTTATAGAGTTATATTTTACTTTTTTGTTTGTCTTTGTGTCCTCCATCTATTGTTGGTTAGATGGGTAGTAAAGTCATTCATTCATTCAAAGTAAAAAAAAATACCTAAATATTTTGGTTTCGCGTACGGAAATTTCAGCGACAAAAAAGGAAGAAAAACTAGATTAAACAGCTAAAACATAACATAGATGTTATTTTACTATTTTCGTCCGGGTTTAAAAAAAATGATACTATTTTCTTGTATGTTTTAACTGTTTAGTCCGGCTTTTTTTCCTCTTTTTTTTTCGTTCCAACCGCAAAGCCAAACTATTTTTAGAATTTTTTATTGACGAACTTTATTGACTGAATGACTTCATTTTATTTGAGGTTGAATGACTTAAATAACTGAATTTAATTTATTTTGATTGTACTTCGTCTTCGTATAATAGCATAGTGATAGTAGTAGGAGCAGTTGTAGGAGTAGTAGTGTTGTATTAGTAGTAGTAGTAACTCTAGCAGCCACAGTGTCAATAGTAGTAGTAGTATGCACATTTTGTCTTTTGGCGAGTAGAACATCCCCTTCATGATGTCCTGGAAAGTTTTCAGTTTTGATACGGTAGACCGTTCCAAAGGTGTTATGGATACGCCCTTTTGAAAATAATAATAATTTATTTATAACCCACGTCATAACAAGTAGACAATTGTGGAGTAACACAAGGAAAAAAAAGAAAAAAGAGAAATGAAATACAATACAAGTAAAATACACTACCAAAAATAGACTACAAATAAAAACACTACAATGAGATTAACTGGACAGACAGACCAAAGGATGATGAGGCGATAAACGATAAAAAGCTGATTCTGACAACCTTCCATGCAGCACAGCCAACTTTGCACTTATATCAGGGACATCAAAATAACAATTATCTTACCACTACTATGCCAGGGGGGGATATAAAGTAAAAATTTATAATATCTGAAATAAAAAGACCGGATCTATTTATCATCTTTTTCTTTAGAAGGCGATAGAGACCAGAAAGATAAAAGACAGAATGATTACATAATATAGCATATAGCCTACCCAGTGCACGTCTTTTATAATTCCCTCTATTGGCAACAATCTTAACATAGCCCACTTGAATTTTCTTTTGAACATCATGAACAGTGGGCTACACTACCGTATCCTCTAAATTGTATTGGTAACAGTAATACCCACCCCCCGAAAGGCGGAAACAGAGGGTATAGAAAAAACCGCGACAAATTAAAGGAGCATTAGAGGAAGTTGGACCCTTAAAAAACCAGAAACTCACATTTCTCAACATTAAGAGCAAGATCAATTTTAGAAAATAGACGTGAAACTTTTGAGACCATAAACGAGAGACCTTGCTTATTTTTACACAAAAGTAGAAGGTCATCTGCATAGGGAAGATAAGAAACATCTGAGAGTCCAATCAGATATTTTGATCTAACTTCATCTAATATACCAGAAATGTGCATTTTGAATATACTAGGTGATAAAATCCCTCCCTGTTTGACAGCCCGACGTACACGGACAAACGGAGCTCCAGATTTATTAATTCGGAGAAAAGAATTCTCATACCAAAAACGAAGAAGAAAATAACTGAAAGACTTACACCATGATTAAAAAGGAATAAAAAGCTTGACTATGGACTACATTGTCAGAAGCTTTAGAAAGGTCCAAAGTACATATATAAAGTGGCAAACCCTCAACCAAGCTATTCTTAAGGGCGGAAAAAAAAGATCACAGTGTGCATGTTGATAACCAATACCAGATAAAAACCTGAATTGATTTGAAACAAACTTTATATTTTCATTTAAATGAGGAAGTAAAATATATTCAAGGAGTTTACTCAAATTACACGCAGTGGTTATAGGGCGATAAGATGAACAATGAGAAGGGAGTTTTCCCCGTTTTAATATTGAGGCGACAGTTCCAGAACCAGCGAAGATGTTAAGCACATTTGGAACATTTTTATAGAAAGTGATGTTGAAAAAACATCAAAAAGGGCTCATTCAATTGGAAATTGAAGGGGCTAGTGCCCTTTTAATAGTCGAAATTGATTGAAGGGCAACTAACCCCCCTCTCACGCCCACCGTTTCCCCAAACACATCCAATCGAAATTTTGAGATATCCATTTTGTTCAACGTAGTCGAAAGTTCTGGAAATTAGGTCTTTTAGGATGATAACTCCCTCGGAGCCCTCAGTGCAAAGGTTTTAAGTTATGCCCTGGGGGCATATAAGGTTTATATAGAATGTTGTTGTAGAAATTTCAAAAGGGTTCTTTTGTTTAGAAATTGAAATTGCCCTTTTTAATAGTCGAAAGTGAGTGGAGAGTAATTGACCCCCCTCCAACGCCCCACCATTTCCCCAAAACACATTCAATAAAAGTTTAGAAGTAGCCATTTTTGTTCAGCGTAGTTGAAAGTTCTGGAAATTATGTATTTAAGGATGACAAACCCCCCAGATCCCCCAGGGCAAAAGTTGTAAGTTATGCCCTGGGGGCATATAAGGTTTTTTATAGAACGCGTTGTCGTAGAAAACTTCAAAAAGGGCTCATTCGATTGGAAATTGAAATCGCTAGTGTCCTTTTTCATAGTCGAAAGTGATTCGAAGGCAACTAACATCCCTTCCACGCCCACACTTTTCCAAAACATATCCAATCAAAATTTTGAGATAGCCATTTTGTTCTACGCAGTTTAAAGTTCAGGAAATTATACCTTTGAGCAGGACATTCCCCCCAGAGTCTTCAGGGCAAGGGTTGTAAGTTATACCGTGGGGGCATATGTGGTTTTTATTGAAATCTTTGTCGTAGAAACTTGAAAAAAGGGCTCATTCGATTGGAAATTCAAAGGGTTAGTGCCCTTTTTAATAGTCCAAAGTGATTTGAGGGTAGCTATTCCCCCCTCTCACGCCCACCTTTTCCCCAAACACATCCAATCAAAATTTTTAGATAGCCATTTCGTTTCACGCAGTTTAAAGTTCAGGAAATTATACCTTTGAGCAGGAAACTCTCCCGCAGTCTTAGGGCAAGGGTTATAAGTTATGCCCTGGGGGCATATAAGTTTTTATTGAAATCTTTGTCGTAGAAACTTGAAAAAGAGATCTTCCGATTCGAAATTCAAAGGGCTAGTGCCCTTTTTAATAGTCGAAAGTAATTTGAGGGCAACTAACCCCTCTCCCATGCCCACCTTTTCCCAAACACATCCAATGAAAATTTGTAGATAGCCATTTTATGCAAAGTAGTTGAAAGTTTTGGAAATTAGGTCTTTAAGGGTGACAACCCCTCCCCCCACAACTCTCAGGGCAAGGGTTGTAAGTTATGCCCTGGGGGCATGTAAAGGTTTTTATAGAAAGCGATGTTTGAAAAAACATCAAAAAGGGCTCACTCAATTTGAAATTGAACGGGCTAGTGCCCTTTTAAATAGTCGAAATTGATTGAAAGGCAACTAAACCCCCTCTCACGTCCACCGTTTCCCCAAACCGTTTCCCCAAACCAATCAAATTTTGAGATATCCATTTTGTTCAACGTAGTCGAAAGTTCTGAAAATTAGGTCTTTTAGGATGATAACCCCCTCAGAGCCCTCAGTGTAAGGTTATAAGTTATGCCCTGGGGGCATATAAGGTTTATATAGAAAGTTGTTGTAGAAATTCAAAAAGGGCTCATTTGTTTAGAAATTTAAATTGCCCTTTTTAATAGTCGAAAGTGAGTGGAGAGTAATTGACCCCTCTCCCACGACCACCATTTCCCCAAATACAGTCAATCAAAGTTTAGACATAGCCATTTTTTTTCAACGTATTTTAAAGTTCTGGAAATTATGTATTTTAGGATGACAAACCCCCCAGATCCCCCCGGGCAGGGCAAAGGTTGTAAGCTATGCCCTGGGGGCACATAAGGTTTTTTATAGTTAGAGTTGTCGTAAAAAACTTCAAAAGGGGCTCATTCAACTGGGAACTGAGACGGCTGGTACACTTTTTAATAGTCGAAAGTGATTGGAGGGTAACTAACCACCCTCTCACGCGCACCATTCCCCTAAACACATCCAATGTACATTTTCAGATAGCCATTTTATTAAACGCAGTAGAAAGTTCTGGAAATTATGTCTTTGAGGATGACACCCCCCTCCCTTCATCCCTCAGGGCAAGGGTAGTAAGTTATGCCCTGAGGCATATAAGGTTTTTATTTAAAGCGTTGTCGTAGAAACTTCAAAAGGGCTCATTTGATTGGAGATTGAAAAGGCTAGTGCCTGTTTTAATAGTTGAGAGAGATGGGGAGAGCGACTAACCATTTTCCTAAACACATCCAATCAAAAATTTGGAGATAGCCATTTTTTTAACGTAGTTGAAAGTTCTGCAAATTTTGTCTTAGGGGACGACAACCACTCTCACAGCGCTTAGGGTAAGGGTAGTAATTTATGCCCTGGGGGCATATAAGGTGTTTATAGAAAGCGTTGTCGTAGAAACTCAAAAAGGGCTCATTCAATTGGGAATCGAAAGGCCTAGTGCCCTTTTTTAATAGTCGAAAGTGATTGGAAGGCTTGAAATTTTCATAGTAAAGATCGATGTGGGTATAATGTATGATTTTTTTGTTTTTTTTTTTTTTGTTATTTAGACCAGGACACTTCGTATCGAAGGAGTTGTCGTAGGAACTTCGAAAAGGGCTCATGTGATTGAAAATAGAAAGGGTTGATGCCGCCCACCCTCGCATTTGCCTTTATGTTTAAAAACTAAATGTTGCCTAAAGATTAAATCAAAATGCACTGTGTTAATGCTGTTAATGCACTGTGTAATGCTTCTCAATAATTCATCTCAGCAGTATCCCAAGAACAACTGAGGGTATTATATTCAAAACTTTCGGGGCTACTTCTGCTCTTAAAATTTAACCAAGTCAAAATAGCGTAAGTGTATCCAACCTATCAAAGAAAGTAAGTAGATTGTTTTGCGAATGGTATCAAGTTTTCCATTTCAGGTCAACTAGATGAGGTATGAAACGAAATTAAACACTACTATTTGTGTCCAGATTTTTAAAAGGGTGTATGTTGTTAAAAGTTGCTGAAAATTTTTCTCCAGCATACAAATAGCAGACCAAACTATAAAGTCTTAAAAAAACGAAAAGATTTAAAGTATTACTTTCTTCTTCCCTGAAAAGACTATGTCAATTTAAAACGAACAGAAATAAATTTAAAAAACTTTTTCCACAAAGTTAGTTTTTCAAAGAAAAGTAAAGAACTCCATTAAACAAAAAATGGGCAAAATAAAATCAGATAATCTACGAAGCGTGAAACTACCACAAATCAGCAATGATAAATAAATGAAACCCAAAACGAAGATAAATTACAATAAATAACCGAGTCAAACTCAAAACGAGCAGAAATTAACATGAGTTGCGCTCAAAACCTCTAAGCCTTCCCAAGGCCAGAACATAATTTGTACTTTACTGAAAAAAATTCAAATGAATGTGCATTGTCAGTTTAATATACATATACTGATATTTAGCAATCAAAATTTTAATATTATTTGATTTATTAAAGTTATAAAAGTAAGAACATTTATATTTTTTCAGTAAAGTGAAAATTATGTTCTAGAATATCATAGAATAATGATATCATAGAATAATTTGACTGCTATGGAAGTTTCCCGTTGTGGTAACCGCCTCGATTAAAATCTTTGATGACACAGGATTCACATTAATTACGCTGTATACACATTGAATAGACAGCATTTTGCTTAATCAGAGGCAACGCTGTAGCGTTGCCTATAGTAAAGGCCATGCGGCTCTAATGTTTAATTTTTTTTTTCCCAGAGGCACTTCATATGGAAGGGGTCTTCGTAGAAACTTCAAAGGGGGTTCATTCGATTGGAAGTCGAGAGTTCTAGTGCCCTTTTTAATAGTCAGAAGTGACTGGAGGGCAACTAGCCCCCACCCCATGCCCATCATTCCCCCAAACACATCCAATCAAAGTTTTGAGATAGCCATTTTGTTCAGCGTAGTTGATTTCCACATAGAAAATATATTTTTGAGGAGGACACTCCCCCACAATTCTCAGGGAAAGGGTTTTTTTTAAGTTATGCCCTGGGGGCATATAAGGTTTTTATAGAAGGCGTTGTCGTAGAAACTTCAAAAAAGCTGATTCGACTGGAAATTCAAAGGGCTAATGCCTCTTTCGATAGTCGAAAGTGATTAGAGGGCAACTACCCCCCCCCCCCCCCCCCTCATGCCCATCATTCCCCAAACACATCCAATCAAAATTTTGAGATAACCATTGATTCAGCGTAGTTCATTTCCAGATATAAAATATGTTTTCGAGGAGGACACTCCCTCACAACCCTCAAGGCAAGGGTTTTAAGTTATACCCTAGGGGCATATAAGGTTTTTAGAGAAGGCTTTGTCGTAGAAACTTCAAAAAGGCTCATTCGAATGGAAATTCAAAGGGCTAGTACCCTTTTTAATAGTCGAAAGTGATTTGAGGGCAACTAACCCCCCTCTCACGCCCACCTTATCCCCAAACACATCCAATCAAAATTTGAGACAGTCATTTTATTAAACGTAGTTTTAAGTTCTGGAAATTAGGTCTTTGAGGATGACAACTACCCCATAGCCCTAAGGACAAGGGTTGTAAGTATGCCCTGGGGGCATATAAGGTTTGTATAGACAACGTTGTCATAGAAACTTCAGAAAGGGCTCATTAGATTAGAAATTTAAATGACTAGTTCCCTTTTTAATAGTCGAAAGTAATTCTAAGGCAACTGACACCCCTTCCACGCCCACCATTTCCCTAAACACATCCAATCAAAATTTTGATATAGACATTTTTTTCAACGTAGTTGAAAGTTCTGGAAATTATATGTTTGACCAGGATACTCCCCCGGAGTCTTCAGGGGCAAGGGTTATAAGTTATGCCCAGGGGCATACATGGTTCTTATGGAAGGAATGCTCGTATAAACTTCAGAGAGGGCTCATTTGATTGGAAATTGAAAGTTCTAGTTCAATTTTTAAGCGTCAAAATATATTGTAGGGTAACCAGCTGCCCCCCCCCCAAACCCTTTTTTCTTAAATGCATCCAATAAAAATTTTAAGATAGCTATTTTGTTGAAAATAGTTCAAAGATCATATAGCAAAAACTCCAGTGTTGACACAACCCACCAGGGCCCGGGGGCAGGCGTTGTAAGTTATGCCCTGGGGGCATATATGGGTCATATGGAAGGAATGCTTGCATTAACTTCAAAAAGGGATCATTTGATTGGGAATTGAAAGTTCTAGTTCACTTTTTAAGATTCAAAAGAGATTGGAGGGTACCTAGCCCCCCCCCCCCTCCACGCCCTTTTTTCCTCAAATCCATCCGATAAGAACTTTAAGATATATTTTTTTTTCAAATAGTTCAAGGACCTCACCCTCCCCCCTCTCCTACTGTCTACGCTAAAGTTTTCTTCTTTATGCCAAATATGCTGCCCCCACCCCAAAGACTTTAATAAGGTAAATTTTTGTATGGGAAGAAAGTTAAAAGTTTCAAGAAATTTCGAAGGGACGTTAAGACACATCAAAATACACTAATAAGAACTAGCTAAAGAATTTTCTATCCAATTACTCCCAGAAATTCTCTCAAAATGAAAATGCTAAAATACTTAAAATTACAGCCATACTTAAAATAAGGTTAAAATACATACTTTGCGATAAATCCTAAATTATTGTGGCATAAAAAAATCCAAAAAATGGTCTAATCAAAACGATCTTGTTTTTTCTGCATCAACAAATGAAATAGCCTAACTACTGTGTTTTGAAGCTATTTTTTTTATCCATTCATTGTTGCGTAAAAAAAAACGTTTGATTTACCAGAGGCATGTAATTAAGTTGTTTATAGCAAAGGCCATAAGACTTCAATGTTTTATTATTATTAATTAAAAAAAACCTTGCATAAAAATAAGTTCTCTAAGAAAAGTAAAGAGCCATATTGAACTCAGGACCAGCAGAAATGAATTCCTATTATAGTTAAAACTCTAAAAGACCAGAAATTACTGTTAAAGAATAAACGAAACCCCGAACGAACATAAATTAAAATTAACTATCTTACAAACATAAGATAACCGGTGCAAACATAAATGAATGAATAAATCTTATATAGCTTCAAAATTTTATTTTATTATTTTCTCCCCAGAATTGCTTTATATGCAAGGGTTAAAAAATACCATTTTGTTAAAAATAGTTGAAAGGTTAAATAACAAACCTCTGGTGTCGACAAAACACCCCAGGGCCCGGGGGCAGGAAGGGATTCTTGTATAAACTTCAGCGAGGGCTCATTTGATTGGAAATTGGAAGTTCTAATCCAGCTTTTAAAGGTCAAAAGTGATGAAAGGGCAACTAACCCCCCACACCCTTTTCCACAAAATACATCAGATAAAATTTTGAGGTAGTCATTTTGTTAAAAAAAAAAGTTCAAAGGTCAGATAACGAAAACTCCGGGGTCAACACATGTTTGTACAAACATAATATTTGTAATATAATTTGTTTTATAACTAATTAATCATTAGTTATAATAATTATATATACTAATTAATCATAAGCTATACGCGGGGGGCATAAATAGTTGTTTTGGAAGGTATTCTCGCATAAACTTCAGAGAGGGCTCATTTGATTGGAAATTGGAAGTTCTAGTTCAGTTTTTAAGAGTCAAAGGTGATCGAAGGGCAACTACCCTCCCTCACGCCCTTTTCCCCCCAAATACATCAGATAAAAGTTTTGAGGTAGCCATTTTGTTAAAAAAAAAAAAAATCAAGGGTCAGATAACAAAAACTCCGGGTCGACCCATGTTGTACAAACATAATATGTCTAATATAATTTGTTTCATAACTAATTAATCATTTGAAAAAAATAAGTTAGTTAAAATCAATGAATCAATACAAATGTAGAGCAAATGTAGAGCAATACAAATGTGTCACCTGACCTATGACAATCTGTTGAGAAAATATTGAAAAAGTAGTCAATGAAAAACATTCATGCCAAACCTTATTTCGTTTCAGACGGATGGATAAACCCATCCGATAAAAATTTGAGGTGACCATTTTGTTAAAAATAGTTCAACCATCAGATATTAAAACTCCAGGATCGACAAAACCCCCCAGGGTCCAGCGACAGGCGTTGTAAGTTATATTCTGGGGAAATATATGGTTCTTATAGATGGGATACTCGCATAAACTTCAGAGAGGGCTGATTTGATTGAAAATAGAAAGTTCTAGTTCACTTTTAAAGACCCAAAAGAGACCGAAGCTTAATAGTCCCCACACGCCCTTTTTCCCCAAACCCATCCGATAAAAATTTTGAGACAGCAATTTTATTAAAAATAGTTCAACATCAGATACTAAAAACTCCGATACCAAAAGTTCCCTTTTGCAAGTCTCACCGTTGGCTGACAGTCTCAAAGACAAAGAGTCCATATAGGAGATTTTCTCAGGACTACAGGGAGTGTCCTATGTAATTTTTGTAAAAGCTGACAGGGGATCTTAAATGTGTAAACAGTTTGAATAGCTAATGAGAGGTTAGTTTTAAACGAAGAAAAACCTATAATCTCTTACTTATTATTAATTAAAAAAAAACTTTCCGAAAAATAAGTTTTTCAAAGAAAAGTAAAGGCCATTTTAAACTTAAGCTCAACAGATACAAATACCTTTTAAAATTCAAACTCAAAACGACCAGAAATTACTATTAAAGAATAAATGAAACCCCAAAACGAACAGAAATTAAATAAAAACAATCATAGCAAAAACATACAACAAGTAATAATATAAATGAATGAATAGATCTTAAAGCGAGTAATGCTTATATTGGATATGAAAATCAAGGTTAAAACGAAAAAAAAAAATTCTTATTGAAGTATAGAAGAAACTTAAAACGAACAGAAATTAAATAAACAATCAATGCAAACAAACATACAATAGATATTAAGGTAAATTAGTAAATAAATCTTAAAACGAGTGAAACTTAAATTGAATATGCAAATCAAGCTTGAAACGAACAAAAATCACTACGAACAAGAGTTTGGGTATGACCTCCTTCTCTCACTGTAAAAGTCTGAAACCTACTGCGTCATTGGTGCTTTACTGAAAACTATATGGGTCTTTAACAGTCTTGGGAAGTATTAACAACATCAAACTGAATATTTGATGTGTAATGATATTAATTGTTGAAAGATCCATCAGTTCAAGAATTTATCTCACTGTAATTGTATTTTTGTTTTCAGTGCTGTAAGAGCTGGAAAAGAAAATATTTGTAATATAATTCATTTTCAGTTAAGCGCCAATGATGCAGTAGGCTTTTGGTTTTTTTAATAGATAGGAAAGGAGGCAGTATCCAAACACTTGTTTGTAGTGAAACTATATTCGTCTTTAACAACTTTAAAAAGAGCTAATAAATTAAAATGAATATTTGGTGCATAATAATATTAATTGCTGAGAGCTCATCAGTTCAAAATGTTACTATAATTTTAATGTTTATTTTCAATACTCAGTACAAAAGAAAATATTTCTCATAAAATTGGTTTTTAGCAAAGCACCAATGACGCAGTAGGTTTTAGACTTTTACAGTGAGAGAAGGAGGCGATACCCAAACTCTTGTTTGTAGTGAGTTTTGTTCGTTTCCAGCTTGATTTGCATATTCAATTTAAGTTTCACTCGTTTTAAGATCTATTTATTAATTTACATTAATATCTATTGTATGTTTGTTTGCATTGATTGTTTATTTAATTTCTGTTCGTTTTAAGTTTCATTTATAGTTCAATAGGAAAATATTCTTTTTTTTGTTTTAAGCTTGATTTTCATATTTAATCTAAGCATTACTCGCTTTAAGATTTATTTATTCATTTATATTATTACTTGTTGTATATGTTTGCTAAGGTTGTTTATTTAATTTCTATTCGTTTTGGGTTTCATTTATTCTTTAATAGTAATTTCTGGTCGTTTTGATTTTGAATTTTAAAAAGATGTTTGTATCTGTTGAGCTTAAGTTCAAAATGGTCTTTACTTTTCTTTGAAAAACTTATTTTTCGGAAAGCTTTTTTTAATTAATAATTAGTAAGAGATTATAGGTTTTCTTCGTTTAAAACTAACCTCTCATTAGCTATTCAAACTGTTTACACATTTAAGAACCCCTATCAGCTTTTACAATAATTACATTGGACGCTCCATGTAGTCCTGAGAGAAAATCTCCTATATGGACTCTTTGTCTTTGAGACTGTCAGCCGACGGTGAGACTCGCAAAAGGGAACTTTTGGTATCGAAAATCCCGTTAAAGTATTATTATATCCAATGATATCTCTGGTACCACATTATATTGATGAACATCAGCATGCAACTGAGCATTTAGCATATTCAGGCTATATGAGCATATTCAGGCTATATAGATATAATAAATATATATAATGAATATGATATATATATATATATATATATATATATATATTATATATATATATATATATATATATATATATATATATATATATATATATATATATATATATATATATATATATATATATATATATATATATATATATATATATATATATATATATATATATATATATATATATATATATATATATATATATATATATATATATATATATATATATATATATATATATATTATGTATACAATCTGTATATAATATGAATAGTTTATTTCTGGAACTTTTCAGATTTGTCAAACATAACGACTCTTTTTCTTTTAAGTTTATGTGCTGATAATAACCTCATGTGTCCTATCACCATATTTGTTTCTACTACGGCAAAAAAAGTCTAAGATTTCACGAGTTCCTGAAATACTAGAAAACTAAAGCACAACTCCTCCTAGCAACAAACTGCAGCACCAGACCCCTGAGGCCACCACCGCTGCACACACTCCTCCACCCTAATCTGTTCAATTTTTTAAGCTTTATCTTCTCGCTTGAATGTAGTCATATTGGAATCCTAATTTTACCTTGTTATTCCTATCATTCATACGCACTGGTACTACATTACCTTGAGAAACATCAGCATGCAGGAGAATATCGGAGTTGAGAAATTTTGCATCCTCAAAAGGCGAATTAAACCGAATTACTATCTCCGCTCCAATGTCAATTTTCTTTTTCCACAGAAACTTCGGGAATACTTTCATAAGTTTTTCATTAGCCATTTTCTTAAATTTCGCTTCTTTTATCAAATTATTTAATCTTGATAGCTCCTTTTCTATATTCTCTTCCGTTAGCAACTTAATACAAGGCTTTAAAAGTATTTCATAATCATTTTCAAAATTAAGTGATACACTACTGTTTAAAAAAGCAGGCTCGAGGTCAAAAGTGGAACGCTTCAATTCATTAATACAAATCGAGGTGAGAAGCACTAATCGATTCTTATTGGATATATTACAGAGACGCCATAGAATATCTTCAGTTATAGGCTGAGTCCATATGATGTTTCGTAGAGAATTCCGAGTAAGATGCATATTTTCTACAGCTGGAATTTATAAAAAAGTTAGAATAGTCACTTTGAATTCTTCTAAGACACCTCAATTCAAATTTACGAGCACTTCGCTTCTCGATGGGTACTGTTCGAAAGTAAAAACAGCGTGAGGTGAATTCAAAGGTAAATTTAGCTGCATATTGTAACTCCTCAAATGAAAGTATCAATTCTTTCCAAAAATCACACTGAAGGAAATTGGCTTTATGCCAAATAGCCACTTAATTCCTGTACTCATGATTAGCACCGACATTGCACAGAGTGATATAACCAACTCAAAAAACGTTTACTACTAATGTAAACAACTTTAATTCAATCGCCAGTATTGCCAAGTGTTTCACATAGTTTTAGTATCACTACAAACAGGTCGAATGTAATATCACATATATATTGAGTCACATACTTTGTATTTACAAAAAAACAAGGCGAAGAAGGCTCATGATTTCTAATTATAGTATCACATATGATTTGTTTTAAATGACGGTCACATTTCAAAGTTAGAAGAGTCTGACAGTTGTCATCTTGTAGATATTGCATAGTAATACGCCAAGGGAAATGATGTTTTTCTAAAGGCTCATCAAGGAAGTAGCTCGCACATTCCTAAGAAAAAAGATATCAAGATACAAAAAAATACGAAAAAGATTTTTTAGAAAACGCTTGACATGATCCCTTTATGGAAATCGTATGATTGTGATTTCCTAACGGAATAACCAAAGATTATGATGCCATTCATCATCTTGTATGCGAAGATGAAGTTTTTGTCAAAAAGCTGATTTTATTTTAAATATTGTGTTTTACGAATTTTAAAAGTCATTAGATGCAGCAAACTTCTTTAACATGAGTCATCAAATACCTCTATGATGTTCGGAGGAAAAAACGGAAAAAGAGGCCACATCAGTGCTTCTAACTAAAAAAAAGTTCATTTTCCTTGTTGTTTTAACCAAAGGGTCTTGAAGTTTATGTATAGAGTTTTCAGCCATGGCGATTCCAGTGGCGTACTTTTATTTCGATCTCATTCAGTTTTAAAATAATTAATTTTCTGTTACTATGGCCGAGGTTCATCCTTTTCTAGATGGCAGCTACTGATACACCCACGATTCCTTTCCAAAGTGAAAAAAAAAAATCTCGATTGGTTATTCAAAGACTGTTGCAAACCCAGGAAAAAATAGCTAATGTGTGCTGACCAAGCTACACTCCAGTTTATTGCACCATTCTCTCAGGAACATCTATTGGGGGTTGGTGGGTAGCAGGGACATTGTCCGTCACGCAACAACCCAAAGTCAATCCGATCTTTCATCCCTTAATTCTATGACTATCTACCTTAGTTCTGCCCAAGGAATGACCCATGGATGGATGATAGATAGACTTATCTATCAACAAATGAAATGACATCATTTTTATGCAATCCTAAAAAGAGCTTATCCCAGATTTACTTCTCAATTACTATCTGTCTTGGCTTTTTCCACTATTAGCCATGTCTTGATGCCTACTGCAAAATACTTGATTTTAATTCAAAACCAACTCCCAATAGATGTTTCTGAAAGAATGGTGCCATAAACTTGAGCATAGCTTGGTCATCACGCATTAGCAATATTTTCCTGGATTTGCAACAGTCTTTGAATAACCAATCGGGATTTTTTTTTTCATGTTGGAAAGGAATCGTTGCTACATCGGTAGCTGCAATCTAGTAAAGGACGAACCTTGGCCATTGTGACACAAAATTAATTATTTCGAAACTGAATCGGATCGAAATAAAAGTACGCCACTGGAATCGCTATGACTGAAAACTCTATACATAAAACTTCAAGACCCTTTGACTATATTACAGAAACTGTTTTCCATAGAACTCAGTTTCAACGAGAGCACTCGTAAATGTTTGCACCGTTTGCACAGAAACTACGGCATCCGGTAAACTATTCCAAAGTTTTGTTGCTTGGTGAATAAAGCTACATTGACCTATTTTCTTGTGCACTCGCGGCTGATACGGTATATACGAGTTTTATCGGATCCAAACCAGTCCATACTATCGATAACCCTTCACAATAAGGAACGTATTGATCAGGTCAATCCTTTCCCGTCTAAACTCTAGAGAAGGAAGTCCCAAACATTGCAGTTGACGCTGATACGGTAAATGACTCAAATATGGCACAGACTTTAAACGCTCGATGTTGAACCTTTTCAACTTGATGCGAGTCACATTTCCACGTCGGATACCACACAGAGGAACACTATTCTACCACGAGGCGTACTATTGTTTTGTAGTGTCATAAAAGTGTGAAGGTTAAATTTCCTGAAACTTCTCTTAATTCAAAGCAGACTGTAATTAGCATGTCGCGAAACTGTTGGCACATGCTTGTGAATCTTCAACTGGTTATCAAAGTGAATACCTAAATCCATTACTGAATCCACAGATGAAACAGGTGTATCACCAATAAAATAATGATAAGTCGAGGTTTTCGAAAAATTATGAAGTACAGAACATTTTTGATGGTTTACAAACATGGAGTTCAATTTACACCAATCATTTAGGGCATTCAGATCCTCTTGAATAAGGGCGACGTCTACCTGGGAGGTAAAACTTTTATACAATTTTACATCGTCCGCAAACAGCTTGACAGTGGAATGATTAAATACTTCAGGCAAATCATTGACAAACAAACAAAATAACACTGGGCCCGAAAAACTACCTTGTGGCACAACACTCAAAATCGGGCTCTCACTTGAAAGTGAACTACCAACTATAACTTGCTGGGAACGGCCTGATAAGTAATCTGTAATCCACGCTGAAGTTTAACTGCCACTACTAAAGTTCATACTTTTCACATTTCAAGGAACAAACTAACTGAAACTTTGTCAAACGCTTTTTACTGAAGTCAATGTACAAGCAATCAAACTTCAAACCAAAATCCGGCATATTTTGGAAATCTTTACAACTTCTAGCAACTGCGTATTCCATGAGCTGTTTTTTCTGAAGCCATGTTGTGACGGATGCCATAATTTATTTCGCTTGAACTAATCCTGTATCCGATATAGAATGTCTCGAAAAATATAGGTGTTTGAAATTGGACGATAATTTGCAAATTGGGACTTCGATCCTCCTTTATGGAGTGACTTTACTACCGCTTTTTTTCCACGCTAAGAGGCATTTACCGCTCAATAGATAATGGTTTAAACAAAAACGAAAGAGGTTTAGCTAAACTCGTGGCTCTCTTCTGAAGAAAATCGTTAAAAATACCGTCTATATCTGGAGCTTTATTAACGGAAAGGTCATGGAGATTTTTTACAATTTGTTCGGAAGAAATATCAGAGTCATCGCAGGGCACTTTGTCTGCTGAAACAAATTCGGCAAAATGGTGTGGACTGCACGCTTAAACATCATTCGGATTTACAAAACCTGACAAAAACACTTGATTAAACACATGAGCCTTTTTCTGATCATCGCTTATTAATTCACTAGTAGCTGAGTCATCAAAAATGCGCGAATCAGTCGATGAAACAGTTTTGTTTCTATTAACATACTTCCAAAACTTCTTTGGACACCCTCGAATGTTAGTAATGATTGACGATTCGAGTGATTCCCGGTTACCGCGTTGAGATCGAGGGCGTTCAACATAAAATTTATGTTCACATAACATTTCGACAGTTTATATATAAAATACATTCAAACACAAAATTTCTCTGGTGATATAATTAAATGAGTTGATTATTCTTTTTCTTTTTGTAAGAATGCTCTCTTAAAAAGAAAAAAAAAAATTTCTGAATCAACTTTGTCAAATACTAACACTTACTTCAGAATAATTTTCTAATTTTCCTTTTTTTATGTAAAATTTTAACAGAATTTTTATCCTTTAATGCTTCTTCTTGAAGATGAATACCAATGAAATTTTCAATTTTAATTTTCTTTATTTTTACTCTGCTTTAAAATGTGTAAAATGACACGTTTAACAAATTTTAAGAAGCCTCTTAATAATAGGTAGGAGGATCGGCTCTAGTTCCCCATCCAAAGGGGACTAGAGTAAGCTAATTTTGCTGAACCTCTAGTTTGAAGAATGCTTGAAATGGATTAATATTTTTACACAACACACTGTAGTTCTTTTCAGTTTTTCGCTTATTCAAATACCCGAAAATAAATGTCCAACAAAAATAAAAGGAAAATTGGCTCATGCAAATAAATGAAACTGTGAGTTAGGCCTCTTTGTTGCGGTAGAAACAAATCCATATAGATTAAAATAATAATTTTGTGGTAGTTTTTTTCATTTCTAGTAAAATTCTCTTGCATGGGTGCTATATGTTAAATTGTTCCAAATTTGCAACTATTAATCACGATTTGCCAACACTCGGCTATTCTGTGGATTTTATTTTGATATTTGACTATTTTTCCTCGCTGCCAGAAAATCATGTAAGGGTATTCCTTTATTAAAATAAACATTGACATTAGAGTAAAAATATGAAGCGTTTTTCGATTTTTTTTTTACTAATATGTTTTGTCTATTTTACAATTACATTTCCTGTTTCTCTTTTCCCTCTTGTTTTGTTATTTCTTATCTACTACTTTCTGATATAACAATTCGACTAATTCTGAAGCACCAAAGACATCAAATATAAAAAAAAATTTCCCCGTTTACCAATCTTGGCCCTATTCCCACCTGGAAACGTGATTTTCAAAGAATTTATTTTGGTTGCTACAAAATTAGGAAATATTTAGCGCAGTACCACGTTTTTGTCGGAGTTACCTCGTTGAACCATGAAATATAACAAGCGTCATAAATTAGTTAAATTCGACAACGCTTTTCATTCCAAAAATTCGAACATTAAAAATTTTGTTGACTCCTAAGGACAGTGGCACCTTCAAAGGAAAGCTGCTAGGTGTCTGTTTGGAAAATTTAGTTCTCGTTACTACCAAAAATCACACAACTGCATAAGGAGGTCTTTTCCTTAAAAATTAATTTCTAATTTCCTAGTTTTTTTCAATATTAATATGGTTATGGAAGTTCCCACTTCAGAAATTCAAGCACTCGGATTTCAATTTCAATATACATGGTACTTTAAGAGTATTCATCTTTCTATTATAATTCTTATGTTCATTGCTGTATTTCTTCATGATTAGGTTCTTTAATTATTCCTGTAGAGCACCCACAGCATTTTGTAAGCCAGGTGTTGAGTTTTTTTTGTTTGTTCACTGGGTTCTTATAAAAATAAATTAGAAAACAGGGGGGCACAATAGAAAAGGTGATTAAAAATAAAAATGGAAGAAAATATAGCAGATATTATTAACATCTCGACCAAAGAAACTGAGTTAACTTGTAAAAGTACCTATCGCTAAAAATATTTCCGTCTTTTTACTGCCTTAAGATTTCACACAGAAAATCAATCAGGAGCAATTCAGCTTATTCTTTTAATGACAAACTTTCACACACAAGCCATCAGTTTTAAGAAGACGGAGTTATTAAAACTATAATAAAACCTTAAAAAAGAAGAACATGAAACACTAACTTGTAAGGTCTTGGATAGGAGAAAATATAACTATAATTTTTTAATTTTTCCTAAAAATATAGATGGCAATCCTCACAATCTGCAATTTGGCTCATTTAAAGTGTTTTAACATTTTGTAGTTGAAACACTGGTGAATCACCACTAAATAGTGGTTTATAGTGTAAGTAACAATAGTGTAAAAAACACATATATGTCATCGTTAATGTTATCCTTTTGATTCAACTGGAGTGGGATCGGTAATTAGAGGACTTTTTCTGGCAAACAGAGAAATAGAGGAAAATAGGGTATTTTGGAGCATTATTTGATATTCAAGGGAATGGAGTCTTAAACCAACAAAATAGGTAATCAACCAATCTTTTCTTTATTTAAATGCATCTCCGTATTTGGTAATTAACTAATCTTATCTATTCATGTGTTACACAAGAACCTACTACAAATTTTTACAAAGTAAATAAAATGAACGCATAAAGTAATTTTATAAATACAGCAATAGAAAATAATCAATGTGCTAGACTTACATATGCTGTTGTAAGTGTTATCCTTTTGTGTTTTCCAAATAGACGGCCTTTCAATTATATTTTCTTCAAATGATCTAAATATTGGACTCGGACACCAAACATTCATACCAACTTTGGGAGTATTTTAGGCATTTTAAAATAGCCGGGGCCTAGAGGAACAAATAGGTTTACAAGTTAGTTAAAAGAAAAAAAAAATTATAAAAGTTAAAGCAAAAGACATTCTTTTGTGCAGCAAGACTTTTCAATGCAGTTCATTTTGCTTGTTGATTCAGTTTCTTTTAAGTAAGCTGCAAGACCAGACTGGGTAAATAGCAAGTAAAAGTATGATCCAATGCAGGTGAAATATTAGAGCCAGTATAAAGGATAGCATATGTTTCGTAAGAGATCTCCATTATCCCGTTTTTGGTTTAGGAAAAACCTTAAGAAAAAAAATGAAAACCTTTAACACGACCAGACAACTCCAAGTAAGAGTGACTATGGGCTCTTTGCCACGTAAAAAGTGCGCTGGGTGCACTTTTTGAGGGCCCTCCAAATCTAACAGCCTTGGTTAGAAGACAAGCGACAATAAGAATCAAAAGATGAGAAATTTTCCCCGTAGCCGTGCCGTCGACCGGTGGTGAAGCCGCTGGTACCATGAAAAATACAATGAAAATAGCCCGCATGAAAAAAATACTATTTCTTCCTTAAATTTTTGAAGAACTTCTGAGCTACGTTATCATTTAGCACAAGAAAATCGTGTGAAAAGTCCTAAGCGAAGCTCGGGCCTGGGACTCGGTTTTAGACATATGAAGGTGGTTCAAAATCATCTTGAGTGGTATGTGTTGGATATACCGCCAAACTGATTCTGTGATAAATTTGTCCAGCTAATTTGGAGCTAAGAGCATTACGAATATTGATGGTTTGATCATCACTTACGTGGAATTAATTTTAAATAATAAAGTTTTTCTGTAGGAAACAAAGAGAGAAGTTGACACTTAAAACGAACAAAAATTATTGCTTCACAGCCTATTTTACACATATCGATAAAACTAGCGCAGGTAAACCAGCTGATGATAGTTCCCTATGTTTGTATGATTATAGAAAACTAGCGCTTTGCTGAAAAAACAAAACAACATGAGAGTTTGGGTACAGTAAAAGCAAACCAATTAAGGACACTTTTTTTATTTTTTGAAAATTAAACATTTTAGGATTTTTTTTCGCTTTATTTGGTATCAATTCTTCACAATGAGCCCAAACAAATGATTGACTATCGCTTTGGTTCAGAAAAGGATGTTTCATGATTTCTTTCTAGACAAGTCCGAAGTGAAGCCATCTTGATAATACTAAGACTTTAGAATTTTTATCGTAACTTGAAATAATCCGTTGTATAAAGAGAAATAGCCGGATATCCAGGGTTCATATTATGGTTTTGTTGGTTCTTCATTTCGAGTGATACTATAGCGTTTTTTTTACCCGCTTAAAACTACTGATTAGTCACTATGGGTATTATGGCTGGTGATACAAGATGTTACTTGATAAATCAATCCATTATTTTTGTATGCTATTTAATTACCTTGCCGCTATTAAAATGATAGTTACGATAATTTTAGTTATAGCTGAAAGTTATTACAGCTGGTGTTAAGACTACAAAAAATATTATAGATTAGTTTGTTGTTGTCAGACTATGTGCTTACTTTTTAATCCCAAATCAGTATTCTGTTTTTTATATACTTGACTTTTGAGTTTTCAATAAAGCGCTGGTTTTCTATAATCATAAAAACGTAGAGAAATATTAAAAGCTGGTTTATTTGCAATAGTTCTATCGAAAAACGTTAGATATGCTCTGAGAAATAGTTTTTGTTCGTTTAAGTTTCAACTTCGCTCTTTACCTTCTTCCGAATATTTTCGGTTTTTTAAATTAATGTTTGCCCGTTTTTAACTAAAATTAACTTTTGTAAAATTGCATCCATCTGTTTATCTTATGTAGTAGACAAAGGCTATAATAAAATCCGGCGTTTTGTTGCATTGCGACAATTTGAAACTCCTCCTTGGCTCTCAATGAGGGAACTGCGTTACAAAGCAGCTGTCAGATGTCAACAACGTCATTAAGGGTGGCTACACATTGTTTTCGCGATCTGTTATTTTTGAATTTCAAGCTGGTATTTAAACATCGGAAATTAGATTTCTAAAGCTGTTAAGGCTAAGCCTATACTACTGAGCTTTTCTAAAGCACTTAGAGTTAGAACTAATAAAAATTACAGCAGTAAAATCAGATCCTAAATTATACTTTGAGGGAGTTTTTCTGACCCCTCCTCCCCAACTCTGCCAAAAACAGAAAATTTCCGTGATTCTAGTTGAATTACTTTAATAATCCATCAAAAGTGACTAGAGCTAGATTAAAGAAAACTTCAGGAACAAATTTAGAGTCTAAACTATGCTATGGAAAGATATTTCTGATTCACCCTCCCCGAATTCTATCGAAAATAAAAAAATTCTGGGATTTGTTTCCAGAAAGTTTCTTTGCTAGGGGCTATTTTTAATTTTAACGATCTGACTGACATCATGTTTGAGGGGTTATAAATTAGTATTTTGTGGAGGTTGCAGATCAAAGTTAATTTTTTGTGAGATAGCTTGTCCTATATATGAATTTGCTATGTAGATTTTAGATAACCGAAGGGCCGTTAAAAGAATTTAGATGCATCGTTAATATAATTTACTGAAATTTGTATGATCGTTTTTCTTGTAATTTTCTGCCTTAATACTGCAATGAATGTTTAGCTTCTCACAGGTCAGTATCCAGGGGGAGAAGATTACCGGTTAGACCTCCACCTAAGAAAGTCCAACTCGTACAAAAGTAAAAGCAAAAACAAAATGGCATGAGTGGCCCAACAAACAGTTTCATGTTTGCTGCTATATGGCACTTACAGATGGTAGATAAGAATTTACAAAAAGGAAGTATGTGGATAGGAGCAAATAGCTTTTAAAGAAACCATTAAACTTCTTTCTACGATGGTTTTTGGATGGAGCCTGTTAGCCGGCAAATGTTGCCAGTAGCCTCCTAGTGAGCAAGACGATTTATGAAACTTACTAAGGAGGCTTTAAATTAAACTTCTTTCTTACGTGGTATTTACAAATATCATACTGCCTTTCCATGACGTATCGAAATGTTCGGAGATTTTTTTTGTTGTTTCACTGTCAAATGAAAAATATCAAATTCCAAAACCTGGCTTGGAACAAAGATGAGGGTGAATTTAATGTAGATTAATTTATGATAATTTATTATAGTCAAATAAAATAAATTTACTTTCCCTCAATACCATTCACCTTTCTTTACCTAATAATGAACTCTCATATAACAATCAAGTTAATGAACGGGAAACTGGGAAATCAAGAGATTAACATCGGTAATTACCTTGAAGAATATAAGAGTGTTAAATAATATGAAATAATTTGTGTTGTTTTGCATAAATGTCGGTGTTTTATTTGTATTACTTTAACTTATCTGCTGACGGCAACGGAATATATTACCGAAATCATCCAAAAGATTTTTTTGTTGCTTCACTGTCGAACTTCACTTTGACAGCTAGCTTTGTCACTTCGAACTGTCATTCGTACGTCAAGGAGGCTGGAGTGGGAGCGTAAGGGAGGGGTGATGGAAAACCTCCAGTGAAGGTTTTGGCCCCCCCATTACATTGTGAAGGGTTATGTAATATTATATTCGTATCCGTTTTATACTTCCAAGCTTCAACACTTGAGAAACTGCACCAAAAGAGCCATTATTAGTGTCATATGGCACTTGTAGAGGTTAGAATTTATAGAAAACACACGTAGATATGAGCAATAGCTTTATATATGAGCTATTAAACATCTCTTCACGATGTTCAGGTACCTGCTAGCCCCACACCTGAGAAGTGTCACCGAAAGTGTCATTTGTAGTGCCATGTAGCCCTTTCAGATGGTGGAAATTATAAGAGAATATATCTACATTTATAAATACACTGTAGACAAGAGCAATAGCTTTAAAATGAGCCATTAAACATACTTTCTACAATGGTTTGGTAGCCTGGTTGCCTGCTAGCCCAGATAATGTAGCATTAGCCTTCTGGTGAGCAGACGATTTATGAAAATTACGAAGGAGGCTGCAAGTTTAGAGTATATGGGAGGGGGTGATTATAAAACTCAAGTGAAGGGTTCTGGACCCATGAACATTGCAATGGTACCCATTTTTACACTTCTCAGCTTTTTCCACCTGAGAAATGGCACCAAAAATGCCTTTTTAGGGCCATATGGCACTACCAGCTGTAAAATGAATAAAAACGTAGATATGAGCAATAGCTATATCTTGGGATTTCTTGGGAGGTATTTATCGTTCCGAATTCTCAGCTTAAATTAACCCTGAAAACTACTACTGTAGATGGTGATCTTTTTTGCTTAACATCAATAACAGCAATCTTATATTCCCTAGTATCTTGCATTGAATCCCGCCAGTCTTCGGTTTACAAATATAAGAAAAAAGGTAGCTGTCTTGCCATCATGTGAAATACCATGTTAACTTAATGAGCCATTTTATGACCAAATACAGTATTGGTTATAGCTAGATCGTTGTATACCTACAAAAAATGCAGCAGTCTGTAGCCATTACAGCACTGATTTCTTTCCTACATCATATTTACGGGTTCTAAGCGTGTTTACCCCTGGCTATTATCCACACGGAAAATACCTCCCTGGAAAATACCCCCCATGGAAACGCCCCACCCGGAAAGTACCCCTTCGAGGAAAATACCCTGCAAATAGAATGCCCCCCCCTCCACGGAAAATAATCCCCCATAAAACACCGTGGAAAATAAGGCTTTACAAATCTAAAGGTTTTATTTGAGTTTTTTTTCCGTAGGGAGAAAGAATTTTGGTACTTGTGTATTATACACCACTCACTTAAGTCTAAGCTGTATAAAACTCCAGGAAAAACCGGTTTTTCTTCGTTAGTTTCTTTCAGCTTAGCACGAGACAAGACAAAGACGAGTGGCAGAATAAATGGGAAATATATACTTTGGGCTATATATTTGCACATAAGGGGTAAAGTATTTTGACAGTTGAAGGCAGAAAACAATTCTTACTTAATAATATGCAGAATAATTGTACCATAAACACATTTTGCATGCAGACCAGCTATACTTTACCCCTCCCCCCTAATGTGCAAATATATAGCCAAAACTTGTTTCTAAGTAACGAGGAATATAACAAAGAGACTGGTTTGTTTTCGAGTTTATCACATCGTAAACTTGAGTGACTGGTGTATAATATACAAGTGCCTGAATTTTCATGTATCAATGAAAAACATGAAATTCCATTTTAATTGTCTCAATGAAAATGAAATTCCAAGTGCCGGAATTTCACTGCCTCTGACATTTCTCAGACTTTTGCTTAACTGTTCGGGTTTATCTAAAATCAAATATTACCTCGTTTGACGTCATATATACCCATACCTCTTTTTCTTTTCCTTGTTGCATCAAGCACTATGAGATATACTTGGTCCTTACTGTATTCGTAGATAAATGTATAATATTTTAAAAATATTTTTTTGAATTACAAAGTGTTTTCAACCCCATCAATTTTCTTTAAAATGAGCAATTTAACAGCTCTCTATGATGTTTCAGTGTCCCGCTATATGAAGATGAAGAAACCTCAAAAAACCAAAAAAGATACTACTTTTTTTTGGAATTTATTATAAATTTGAGTTACTAAAGAATTGTTTTACCTTTTTGGGCCCACTTCGGGCTCAATGTAATGGCTTTCAGAAGCAAGATTATTGAATTATGAAAGAGGAAAAAAAAGGCATCATATTGTATATTCACTTTCATCCTAGTTAAACTATATACTCTAGCCATTAAATTATTACTGATTAGAGTAAATTAATAAAGTTATAGAAGAATTCATTATTAATAATACCTTGCAATGACGAAGTCGATAAAGCTGCATCTTCTGACCAAAGGTTGGCCAGTTCGATCCCTCGTGTCAAGTTCGATATAGACGCATAAGCTTTGTCTCTAAGACATCGGCTTATGCTACAACTTTGCAAAATAATAAAGTTGCGTATAACGTGATTCCACTAACTATGGCATAGCAAATTATTAGGATTTTGTGGAGCTTTGTTCGGCTGAATTTATGCATAGCCGTGGAATAAGATGAATTTAACACACATGATGTTTTTTTACTGAGAATATAAGTTATAACGTACCCGAGAAAAGCAACTTTCCAAAAGACACTTAAATTAAATTTTAGTTACTATATACCACGGTTTTTTCTTTACTAGGTTTCAGATATCTCTATAGCCACGAAATGTCCCAAATCATGATACAAATGCCCAAAATAAGGTTGAACAATAACCGATCCTTTATATATTTCCTCAGGCTCGAACTTTTTATGGATATGAGTAAACTTGATGAAACTTTTATATTTAAAATCAGCATAAAAATCCAATGCTTTTGATGTGTCTATTGATATTAAAATTCCGTTTCTTAGACTTTCGGTCACTATTGAGACGAGTCGCTCTTACTATACAGTTCGTTACCACGAACTGTTTGACTAACAAAAAATAAAACTATTTTAAAAATTTGGACATTAAGTCAACAACTTTAGCGTAAAGAGCAAGGTATTGTGGAATGGGCAACTCCTTTCATATAAGTAATATTTCTGGTCGTTTTAAGTCTTGATGTGTTGCTCCTTACTTTCAGTTGAAAAAAAACGTACTTTCAGTATAAAAAAAAACAAGTTTTTTTTGTCAACTGAAAGTAAGAGGAGCAATATCAAGACTTAAAACGACCAGAAATTATTACTTATATGAAAGGAGTTGCCCATTCCACAATACCTTGCTCTTTACTCTAAAGTTTTGACTTTTTGTCCAACTTCTTTAAGTATGATTCCTGAAACATAATGGCCGTTTAATTGGAACAATAAGCTTTGTTCTAAAATTCTATAAAAAAAAAAACAGCGTAAAGAGCGAGGTTTTGGGGAGTAGGCAAACCCTTTCATATACTAAATAATTTCTGTTCGAAGTTTTGCAACTAAAAGTAAGGAAAAACAACATCAAAGATTAAAACGAACTGAAATTATTTCATAGATGAAGGGGTTGCCTCCTCCTCAAGACCTCACTCTTTTACACTAAAGTTTTTTTTTTATAAAATTTTAAAATAAATCTTATGATCTAGTTAAACTGCCATTGTGTTTCAGAACTCGTTCTAAAGAATTAGAACAAAAAACCAAAAGTTTAGCGTAAAGAGCCAGGTATTATGGAAGGGGCAAAGTAGTACCCCCTCCATTGATTCAAGCGGCCCAATACAAAATTAACATGGGAATACAAGCGGACCAATACAAAATTAACATGGCAATACAAGCAGCCCATTACAAGTGGAGGTCCTAGCCCCTTGCACCTGTTTCTAGGCGATATCCCCGCCCTTGGCAAGGGTTCAATGGTTTGGTCAGGTCCTTCTAGGTGACGGCTGGCAAGATTCCGAGCGCATGCCATGTTTCTAGGCGAAATTTTCCAGGTGTTTCAACTACTTGGAATGCGGTCCGTATAATACACAAGTTTTGATAATAACTGAAGCTCCAGACCCCTCAAACCTGTTTCTAGCGCATGCCCCTCTGACATCACGGTGCACATCCCGTTTCAAGCGCATGTTAAAACCACGCGACACACCCTTGCCTTTAAAGGGCCAGATAAGTGGAGCTACCAACCCCTGCATCTGCACAGTGCAGTCATCTGTTCTATTAAAGGGAAGACACTTGGAAGGACTCCAAGATACAGCCTCTGGAATCCAATGCTTTCATACAACTTACCCCATTTCAAACAGATAGATCTAATATGCTTGGCTTGACGCAATATTGCATAACCTACCACAAGAAGCCATAAGGAAATCCTTCTTGTAACGTAACAACACCCGAACCCCCACCCCAAAGCATTCTTTTTTCATTAATTTAATGGCGGTACACACTTTATGTAAGTTTTACGTAATGATTGCACATCCATCACTGCCAGATAATACCATTTTCACATTTTTCGCCGAAAACCCTCAAGACATTTTCTTTTTCGGTGTTTCATTTTTTGCTTCGAAACACCTTTCATTTTATTTCTAGAGTTCTTGACCCCACCAGGACTCGAAAGGTCATTCCTTCCAATGGTACTGTGCCCCAAGCAAGTCGTCCATGAAACCTTCGCCTATTTTTGTATCTTGAACCATATTCTAAAAATAAACTATTGCACGACACCTGAGATTCCACATTTTTTGGCACTCGTTAGAACGGCATGTTTACTGTCAAACTTGGCACGCACTTGAAGAACATCTGTTTCCAGGGGACTTTTGTTTTCAAGATATTAATAAAGGAGAAATGCGTGTCTTACTCGTGCTAACGACTACTTCTTAAAAACACATACAGTGAAAATGAAAAATAAATTGACAAGCAATAAAACATAAAAAACACAGCTAAAAAACACAACAAAAATAAAAGATGAAAATGTCATATTATCATATACGCCAAAAAAGAACCATCTATTATAAAAAACTGGAGGCGTCTAGCCTGCGACCCCCGAGGGGTAGGGGAGGGGGAGTGATATTAGATGCACTTTATAAACATATTAAGAGCTTTAAGGAAATGCCCCTCTTTCATTAAGATAAATTTATGAATATTAAAAAATATCCCAACAATAGGTTCACCTCCTGCCTTATCTTTAAGCTCTAGAGTATAATAGTCAATGAAAATGCATACCGCCTTGGTAAATTGTGGATGATATTAAACAACCCCATGACAACGCTACATCTTCCTCAAGAAATCTTTCAGGCATTTCCTAATACAAATTATGGTTCTGAATCCCGTGATTCAAGTTTTTTTGCACCCCAAGACAATTATAATGCCCCCACAAAATACTCCACACTAGCAGGGCATTTCACTCATGTGAAACAGCCCCCTCCCCCAATCTCCTGGGTGACCTGATATTAGTGAGATTTCCATTTTCTGGCACTCGTCGGAATGATGCGTTACTCTCCCAATTTGATAGAATCCGGGCATTTGCTTTCAAGATATTAATAAAGGGGAAATGCATGTGTTAACTCGTGCTAAAGAACTAGATCTTAAAAACACAGACAATGAAAATAAAACAAATTGACACGCAATAAAACATAAAAAAGACAGCTAAAAAACATGACAAAAAAATAAAAGATGAAAATGTCATTATCATACACGCAAAAAAGACCCATCAATTACAGAAAACTGGGGGCTTCCAGCCTGCAAACCCTGAGGGTAGGGACGGGGGAGTGATATTAGATGGAATTTTAAGACACATTCAGAGTTTTGAAGGAAATACCCCTTTTTCATTAAGATAAATTTATGGATATTTCATATTATCCTAACAATAGGTTCCAGCTCGCAACTAGTAACATTCATTTTCAGAGGATGCATGGATAATAGATGTAGTTTTTCGGCCTTATTGCAGATTTAAAATGATAAAGAATAACATGCCCAATTTAAGGAAAGACGAAGGGAGAGGACTACATGCGAGAGGGAACCGTTTTCTCCGTCACCAGCTCAACACTGTTTTATTTTTTTATCGTTACGCAAAGCGCCAATTTTCAAGCCTACATTTCCATCATTGTTATCCAACCTCCATCCACTATGGTACCGACCTGCTCGCTGGTCACCTCTGAGGAAGTGTCAGTAGTACCCCTACTCCTGCTTTCTACGGGTCAGATAGGTAAATTAAAATGGGAATACAAGCGGCCCAATGGCAGAGGTTTCAAGTGGCCCAATACAAAATTAACATGGAAATACAAGGGGACCTTATGTTGATATTTTTTTTGGTTATGTTGTTTGATGGTTATGTTGTTTATTGGTTATGTTGACGTTATTTGACGGTTATGTTATGTTATTTGTTGGTTATCTTATGTTGATGTTGTTTGTTGATTATGTTATGTTGTTTGATGTTTGCTGGGTATGTTGTTATATTATGTTGCTTGATGTTTGTTGGTTATGGTGATGTTTTTTTTGGTTATATTGTTTGTTGGTTATGTTGGTTGATGGTTATATTGTTTAATGTTGTTTGATGTTTGTAGGTTGTGTCGTTATGTGCTGTTGGTTATGTGATGATTATGTTGTTTCTTGGTTTTGTTGTTTTTTGGTTATGTTGATGTTGTTTGATGTCGTTTGCTGATTATATTATTATTTTATGTTGTTTCATGTTTGGTGGTTATGTTATGTTATGTCGATGTTGTTTCTTTATTATGTTGTTTGTTGGTTATGTTGTTG
Organism: Artemia sinica; assembly: GCA_027921565.1. Lineage (NCBI taxonomy): Eukaryota > Metazoa > Arthropoda > Branchiopoda > Anostraca > Artemiidae > Artemia > Artemia sinica. The sequence goes on along the minus strand of CM051259.1, from coordinate 28,119,895 downwards.
ATGTTGTTCGATGTTTGTTGCTGATGTTGTTAGATGTTGTTGGGTTATGTGATGATTATGTTATATTATGTTGTGTGTTGGTTATGTTTTGATGTTGTTTGATGGTTATGTTGGTTATGTTCTGTTGTTATGTTTTTTGGTTATGTTGTTTGATGGTTATGTTGTCATGTTGATGGTTATGTGGTTTTATGTTATGTTATGATGTTATGTTATGTCTGATGGTTATGTTGCTTGATGTTTCATGGTTTTGTTGATGTTTGTTATGTTTACAGGACATATTTGAAATAAATGATGTTTCTAGGCTAGATTTTCTTGCACAAGTCATGTTACTACGCAAATTCCCAGGTGGTTGAACTCCCCCGCGTTGTTTCTAGGAAAAATTCCCAGGTGGCTGAAATCCCCTACGATGTTTTTCCAGACAAAATTCCCAGCTAGCAAGACTCCCCTGCAATGCTTTTCTAGACAAAATTCCCAGGTGGCTGAAATCCCCTACGATGCTTTTCCAGACAAAATTCCTAGCTAGCAAAACTCCCACGTGTGTGTTTCTAGAAAAATTTACAGGTGGCTGAAATCCCCCGGGATGTTTTTCTATTAAAAGCAACAGAGAACTTCCCCCTCCAAAGTATGCTATATATAGCTAGGATAAAAACAATTCCTTATCAGTCTCTTTAAAAAAGTTGACGAGAAAACAAGTATCTTAAACAAAGGATAATACCTATGAGCAAGTAAGTGCCTTTCTCGCGATAGCTACCCCCCCCCCCCCCCCAAAAAAAATCTATACTTTGCTTTGTTTCAATCATACTCTTTTTCCACTATGTAGACCCTCCTCCTCCTCGCCATTCACCAGAATTTAATTCATTCAAAAAGAATTATTTACTCAGAATCTTCACACACGCTTTGCGATCTAAACAGAGGCAAATGTGAATACATCTCGAGAGGGGGGTGGTTTTGTAAACAAAATTTGTCGTGCAAAGCATTACCTAAATTAACAAAAACATATGTTGGATAATGCAGCTATTCTAGTAGCCCTGTCAATGGGTGTCAGGTGGACAAGAACAGGATTGCCATTAATTAAGCTTGCGGCTTTGCATAATTCTAGACTAAATTTTCCCTGTAAAATTAATGCGTAATAAAATTTTAGGCTTGGAAATTGTATGTAAGGAGAGAAGATGGAGCAATAAAAAACGTGTATTCCTCAATAATTCTACTTCATGTTATAATGGAAAGGGGGAGGGTTAAGAAAAGAGGGTTAAGGTATTTGAGGTCCATTTAAATGCTATTAATTTCAAAATCCTTTTTTTTTATTCCTGCGTATAAAGGGACGATTGCGTAATATTTCCAAGCCTATTTCGTGCTTTCTTAAGAAGAGGGAGGGCCTGGCCCTAGAAACCTATTATTTTTTTTGTATTACATTTAAGCGGTCACATATAAACAAAAATTTCTAGCTTTATTATTGTCTATTATAGGGAGAACAAAATATTCCCTTTCTTCATCGTACATGAGTTATTAGTCTATGTTATAACATTGGTCCATGATGTTATACTATTTATTCCTCAATAATTCTACTTTATGCTATAATGGAAAGCGTTAAGAAAAAGAGGGTTAAGGTATTTTGAGGTCCATTTAAATGCTATTAATTTCGAAATCCTATTTTTTTTTTATTTCTGCGTATAAAGGGACGATTGCGTATTATTCCTAAGCCTATTTAATACTTTCTTAAGAAGGGAGGGGGGAGACCTTGCCCTAGGAACCTATTATTTTTTTTTGTAATACATTTAAGCGGTCGCATATAAAAAAACATTTCTAGCTTTATTATTGTCTATTATAGGGAGAACAAAATATTCCCTTTCTTCATCGTACATGAGTTATTAGTTGATGTTATACCATTGGTCCATTGCAGCGGGGTTTAATCCGTGCCTTAGACGTTACCTTAAGCGGTATTTTACAGCAAAACTATAGTTTCTAATAAAGTTTCACAAGTTGTACCTTCTAGGAAAGGAGAGGGCTGTATATTTTGAGATCTAGACTTTAAATTCCATTTAAATGCTCTTATTTTCGAATTCATGGATTTTATCTGCTCTTTAGATGATTAATGGTTTTAAGAGGCTTCCATAAAAATCATACTTTCAATAGCTTCTGTTTTTCTTCTCTAGAAGGGAGGGTACTAATTTTTCTTCTATGACAGGGACTCATTATTATTTATACTAAATTTTCTCTTCTTTTCAGAATTTCTCAGCCCTCGCTCCTCCCAACAAGAGAGCAAGAGTGGGTGAAGTGACCCCAGTAAGGGCATCAGTTGTCCAGTATGACCGCTGGCCGAGGCCCTCTAGAAAAGCGATGTCTACACAAGTTCCACAACATCGACCTGCCACACTGCCTGCCCAAGCCGCAATCCAATTCGAGCAGGCTCAAATGCAGCCTGCCAGAAAATTGAAAAGAGAATGGGTGACTGCTCATAATGCTGAAGCTGCACAATATCGTGAATTCACCTTCTATTAAGCCTTGCCGGGCCTTCAAGACCTGTCCCACCTACGCAAGGTCATGACGCTATCAACACCCTCCAAAATGCATTGCCAGCGGTTCCCAGTTTGGTGCCGCCAGAATTTGAGGATGTAAGGATTTTACCTCTAATTTCTTTCAGGAGTGGATTATAGAAATATCAAACTAGTTTTTTAAACCAATTTCCTATCATCTTAAATTCTCTGTGCTATGGAAATATCTAACTATTTTTAAACCATTTTTCCTATCATCTTTTTTTCTGTGCTATGGAAATATCTAACTATCGTTCAACTTTTTTTAGGCCTTTCTTTTCACTGTTTTCCTACCTTATATTTCCTGCCTAGTAAAGACATTTTCCACGCCTAAGCCCTTGAAGGGAATTTTCAACACAGTAAAAGCTTGTTAGAGACGTTAAAGAGGTTTCCCCTAGTTTGTTTTAATATTTAAGTGGATACTCTTACCTTTCCAGATCCCTAGTTTTTAAATATCACCCCCCCCTCAGAAATAAGTTTGTTTTTTTGCCATTTTTTAGGCGTTGTAAGGAAATTTTTATATGTATGGATTTTCGCTAGAATATTAAAGTTTCCAAGTTTTAAGGGACTTAGAAATAAGGCTGTTTTTCAGCTTTTTTTGGCCTTTCTTTTCACTATTTTTTCAACATAATAAAAGCTTGTCAGAGACATTAAAAGGCCTTTTTCTGTCCTTTTTTAGCCCACTATAGACATTTTCCCCTATTTTCAGGCACAAAGGGGGTTTTTAAGCTAATAAAAGCCTACTAGCTAGCTTTTGGGACTCATCTGTGTACCCCTCCCCTGTTAGCTTCATTCTTACCTAAATTTATGTTGTTTTTTTCCTGTCTTTTTCGCTAGAATATTACAGTTTCCCCCTAGTCTTAAGGGACTCAGAAATAAGACTGCTTTTAAGCTCTTAAGCACCTACTCCCGAGTTTTTGGGGTCATCTTTGCCTTCCCATAATAAGGTTCTTTTTTAGCACAATTTTTCAATTTCACTTTGTTAGCTTTTTTGTATTCATTTAAGAGCGTACTCCCTTGTTTTACCTTTTTTGCTAGAGTATTGAAGTTTCAGAATACATCTCTACCCTCCATAGTTTTAAAGACTCTGTCCCTCAGAAATAAGGTTGTTTTTAGCGGAATTATAGAAAAATTTTCTCCTAGAAATAACAACTTATTCCTTAATACTAATAAACTTTTACTTAACACACTCAAATTTTTCTTAGAAGTAACAGTTTTTTTTCATAGCAGTAACAAATTTCTTCTAATAGCACCAAGTTTTCCATCAAAGATAACAAATTTCTCTTAAAAGTGACAATTTTCGTCAATGATAACAATTTTTCTGTTAGAAATAGAAGGTTTTCTGTCAAAGATACCAAATTTTTCCTAGAAGCAACAATTTTTTCGTTATGATAACAAGTTTTCTGTCAGAATTAGCAAGTTTTCTTTATCACTAACAAGTTTTCTCTTCGAGGTAAAAACATATTCCTTAATACATATAAACTTTTACCTAAGACTATCAAATTTCTCTAAGAAGTAACATTTTTTTCGCCAGTGATAACGCATTTTCTGCTTGAACTAGCAAGTTGTCCAACAAAGATAACAAATTTTCTTTGAAGTAACAATTTTTCGTTTATGATAACAAGTGTTCTGTCAGAAATAGCAAGTTTTTCTTAATTCTGCCAGAAGTAGCATGTTTTCCTTAACACTAACATATTTTCTCTTCGAAGAATCAACTTTTTTCCTTAATACTAACAAACTATTACCTAACACTATCAAATTTCTCTTAGAAGTATCATCTTTTTGTCAGTGATAACGCATCAACAGAATGCAACTGTTTCATGGTAAACCACAACACAGCACTACAAAAATATTCCATGTCTTACGTTTCAATGTAACAAAAAAAATTCCAAAATGAACTTTGAAACATAAACAGAATATAGCAGTGACATTATAAGAAAAGGAATTTTCAGATATAAAGATACTGCTAGCAGGCTCATAGAGAATATATTAGAAACTGAGATAGGTTAACAGAACTTATATCAAAGTCTGATAATACCCAAATACTAAGCAATACTTTTCAAAAGACACTGTTCTATCTTTTTTCTCATAGGGAAGTCACATCTTCACTTAGAGTAGATATTATTTTATTAATTTTTTGGGTCCTCCACACTTTCCGGCCGCCACCAGCCGACCGCCACAACGGCCGCCCCTACCCGCGCCCGTAACTTGTTATCAGTGTCGAAAAATTCTTACTTCTATGAAAAATTTGTTATCTTTGACGTGAAACATGGTGCTATTGGAAGAAATTTGTTACTGTTAAGAAAATACCTGTTACTTCTAAGAGAAATTTGAGTGCGTTCAGTAAACGTTTGTTAGTACTAAGGAAAAATGTTGATACTTCGAAGAAAAATTTTGTTAGTGTTAAGGAAATCTTGCTACTTCGGTCAGAAAACTTGTTATCATAACGAAAAAAAAAAAAAATTGTTACTTCTAAGAAAAATTGGTATCATCGACAGAAAACTTGTTACTTCTAAAGGATAATTTGTTATCATTGACGAAAAATCGTCACTTTTAAAAGAAATTTATTATCATTGACGGAAAGGTTGGTGCTATTAGAAAAAAATTTGTTACTGTTAGAAAATACCTATTATTTCTAAGAGAAATTTGAGTGTGTTAAGTAAAAGTGTGTTAGTATTAAGGAAAAATTTTTTACTCCAATGAGAAGATTTAATAGTGCTAAGAAAAAACTTGCTATCTCTGCCGGAAAACTTGTTAACATAAACGAAAAAATTTTAACTTCTATAAAAAAATTTGGTATCTTTGACAGAAAAACCTTCTACTTCTAATTGTTATCATTGACTACTTCTAATTGTTATCATTGAACTGTCACTTTTAAGAGAAATTTGTTATCTTTGATGCAAAACCTGGTGCTATTATAAGAAATTTTTTAGTGCTATGAAAAAAAACTGTTAATTCTAAGACAAATTTAGTGTGTCAAGTAAACGTTTATTAATATTAAGGAATAAGTTGTTACTTCGAGGAGAAAACTTTTCTAGAATTTCTGCTAAGAACAACCTTATTTCTGAGAGAAAGTCTTTTAAAACTATGGAGGGTAGAAATGTATTCTGAAACTTCAATATTCTAGCAAAAAAGGTAAAATAAGGGAGTACGCTCTTAAATGAATAAAAAAAGCTAACAATGTGAAAAATTGTCCTAAAAAAGAGCCTTATTATGGGAAGGCACAGATGACCCCAAAAACTCGCGAGTAGGTGCTTAAAAGCTGAAAAACATTCTTATTTCCTAGTCCTTAAGACTAGGGGAAACTTTAATATTCTAGCAAAAACAGGGGAAAGAACAACATAAATTTAGGTATGAATGAAGCTAACAGGGGAGGTGTATACAGATGAGTCCCTAAAGCTATCGAATAGGCTCTTATTAGCTTAAAAAACCCCTTCAAAGCCAGAAAATGGGGGGAAATGTCTATAGTGGGCTAAAAAAGGACAGAAAAGGCATTTAATGTCTCTGACAAGCTTTTATTATGTTGAAAAATAGTGAAAAGAAAGACCAAAAAAAGCTCAAAAACAGTCTTACTTCTAAGTCCCTTAAAACTTGGGGAAACTTTAATATTCTATTGAAAATCTATACATATAAAAGTTTTTTTAAACGGCTAAAAAATGGCAATAAACAAACTTATTTCTGAGGGGGGCGGTGAAATAAATACTAGGGATCTGGAAAGGTAAGAGTATCCACTTACACATTAGAAAAGCTAGGGAAAACCTCTTTAGCGTCTCTAACGGGCTTTTACTATGTTGAAAATTCCCTTCAAGAGCTTAAAGAGGCGTGGAAAATGTCTTTACTAGGCAGGAAATATAAGATAGAAAAATGGTGAAAAGAAAAGCCTAAAAAAAGTTGACAAATAGTTAGATATTTCATAGCACAGAGAAAACAAGATGATAGGAAAATGGTTTAAAAAAATAGTTAGATATTTCAATAATCCATTCCTGATAGAAATTACAGGTAAAAATGCTTACATCCTCAAATTCTGGTGGCACCTAAGTGGGAACAACTGGCAACGCATGTTGGAGGGTGTTGATGGCGTCATGACCTTGCTTAGGTGAGACAGGTCTTGAAGGCCCCGGCAACGCTTGATATAGCGCAAACTCATGATCTTGTGCAGCTGCTGCATTATGAGCAGCCGCCCATTCGCCCATTCTCTTTTCAATTTTTCTGGCAGGCTGCATTGGAGACTGGTCAGATTGGACTGTGGCTTCGGCAGGCAGTGTGGCAAGTCAGTGGTGTGGAACTTGTGCAGGCATCACTTGTCTGGAGGGCCCCGGCCAGTGGCCATACTGGACAGCGGATGCCCTTACTGGGGTCGCTTCGCCCACTCTTGCTCTCTTGTTGGGAGGAGCGAGGGCTGTGAAATTCTGAAAAGAAGAGAAAATTTAGTATTAAAGAATGAGTCCCTGTTACACAAGAAAAATGAGTACCCTCCCTTCTACAGAAGCAAAACAGAAGCTGTTGAAAGTATGACTTTTATGAAAACCTCTTAAACTATTAATCATCTAAAGAGCAGATAGAATCCATGAATTCGAAAATAAGAGCATATAAGTGGAATTTAAAATCTAGATCTCAAAATATACAGTCCTCTCCTTTCTGGAAAGGTTAAACTTGTAAAACTTTATTAGAATCCATAGTTTTGCTATAAAACCCGCTTAAGGTAACGTATAGGGCGCGGATAGAACCCCGCTTTCATGGGCCAATGGTATTACATCAACTAATAACTCATGTACGATGAAGAAAGGGAATATTTTGTTCTCCCTATAATAGACAATAATAAAGCTAGAAATGTTTTTTATATGCAAACACTTAAATGTACTACAAAAAATGGTTTTTAGGGCCAGGTCCCCCCCCTCTTTTCAAAAAACACGAAATAGGCTTAAAAATAATACGCAATCGTCCTTTTATAGGCAGGAATAAAAAAAAGGATTTAGAAATTAATAGCATTTAAATTTAGCCCTTCCCCTTTCCATTATAGCATAAAGTAGAATTATTGAGGAATAAATGTTTTTTATTGCTCCATCTTCTCTCCTTACATACAATTTCCAAGCCTAAAATTTTATTACGCATTAATTTTGCAGAGAAAATTCAGTCAAGAATTATGCAAAGCCGCAAGCTTAATTAATGGCAATCCTTTCCTTGTCCACCAGACACCCATTGAGAGGGTTACTAGAATAGCTACCTTATTCACACATATGTTTTTATTAATTTTGGCAATGCGAGCACGAAAAATATTGTTTACAAAACCACCCCTCTCGAGATGTATTCACATATGCCTCTATTTAGATCGCAAGGCGTGTGTGAAGATTTAATGGTTTTAAAGGCATGTTTAGAAAAGATAATATTTGGGTAAATAATTGTTTTGAACGAATTAAATACTGGTGAATGGTAGGGGGAGGCTTTTAACAGAAAAAAATATCACGGGGGATTTCAGCCACCTGTGAATTTTGTCTAGAAACAACGCGGGGGAGTTTTGCTAGCTAGAAAATTTTGTCTGGAAAAGCATCGTAGGGGATTTCAGCCACCTGGGATTTTGTCTAGAAATGGTTCGCAGGGAGTCTTTCTAGCTGGGAATTTTGTCTGGAAAAACAGCGTAGGGGATTTCAGCCACCTAGGAATTTCGTCTAGATACAACGCGGGGGAGTTCAACCACCTGGAATTTTGTCTAGACATGCTCTTACCTAGTAACATGATATGCGCTAGAAATCTAGCCTAGAAACATAATTTATTTTAAATATGTTCTGCAAACATAACAAACAACAACAAAACCATGAAACATTAGGAAACATAACCGTCAAACAGAACAGAACAGCATAACATAACATCAAACCACATAACCATATAGCCATATAGTAACATAACCATTAAAAAACATAACCAACAAACATAACAACATAACATAACAAACATAACCATCAAACAGCATCGACAACATAACCAACAAACAACATAACTTAACATAATCATCAGATAACCAACAACATCTAACAACATAGCCAAAAAACATCAAACAATATCAACAACATACCAACAAACAACATAACCAAGAAACAATATCGACATAACATAACATAATCAACAAACATCAAACAACATAACATAACAACATAACCAGCAAACAATATCAAAGAACATCAACATAACCAAAAAACAACATGGCCAAGAAACAACATAATCATCACATAACCGACAGCATCTAACAACATAACCTACAAACATCACACAATATAACCATCAAACAACATAACCAACAAACAACATAACCAAAAAAAAAATCAACACAACCAATAAATATCAAAACAACATAACATAACAACATAAGCAGAAAAACATCAAACAGCATAACATAACCAACAAACAACATCAACATAACATAACCAACAAACAACATCAACATAACATAACCAAAAAACAACATAACATAACATAACCAACAAACAACATAACATAACCATCAAACAACATCAACATACCCAAAAAAAACATAACCATCAAACAACATAACCAAAAAAACATCAACATAAGGCCCCGCTTATTGGGCCGCTTGTATTCCGATATTAATTTCTCTATCTGACCCGTAGAAAGCAGAGTAGGGGTACTACTAGTATCCAATCTACCCGAACGCTTTGTCCCAGCCCAACACATCCCCAGATGGGGGGGGGCATTTTTTAGCAAAATTATCAAAACACGCAAAGGAGGGAAATTCTATTTCAAGAAATTCTTGTTCCCGCTCACCCTGTGCGCTGTGGGGGAGTTTGGTCTGTGTCTACTCTTTTGGGGAACGGAATCCCCCAAACGCAGTGGGGGATTACACGCAGTGGGGGAGTTTTGTCTGTGTCTACTCATTCCTGGAATGGAATCTAGGCTTCAGCTAGGCGATAAAAGAGGCTAAAAAATGGTCTTGCTCGAGACAATTTATAGGTAGTAATAATAAGGAAATTATCGTTGAGTTTCTAGAATATGTCCACCTCTAATTATCACATAATCCCAATTTCTAACGCTCAGCTAGCAAAATTCGTGACCTGACAAAATTCCAGCCATTTATACATTGTTTTTCTGGAAGACCCCTGGATTTCCCGTGATGAGGTCTAATATGAATGACGCAAGTGTATCTCACAAACTAGAGTATAAGGACCCCATGGACCTTCAGCACGACACACACATGCGTGTTGCGTATTAACGGCAACGTATACCTTAAGCAAAGATACCTAATGGGAGAGCTTAGAAGATCATTTTGCGAGAAGGCTAGATACCCAAACCGATAAAAAGTATACTCATGGTCCAGAGTGGAATGGCACTACAACACTGTTTTCACACCGGCATCAGCCCTCCAAATAACACCAACTCTCACCACCTAGGACAATTTCAACCTATTTCACCCCGAAAATAAGCTAAATAATTCCGTTAAATAACCATTTTTTTTCCTTGTTCTTTTTTCACTTGAACTTTGGGGACTAAATATTTCATTGCTAGAACATGTTACTCCGATGCAATTCACACCACACAGTATTTAAAACACTTCTCGAGCCTTCTTTGTCTTGGTAATGAATTTACAGGTTGACCGCGATTTCTACACTTTGCCCTTGATTTTTACGATGGTCTTGATTTCTGGGGTCACCCGTGATTTCTATACTTTGCTTTATTTCATTATAAAATTGTCAGGGTTTCATTGTTATGCTTTGAAATTGACCATGATTTCTACACTTTGATCGAAATTTCCTTGCTATGGTTTTGATTTTTATTACTTCGTCCGGAGTTCTAGTGTTGTCTCTATTATCTAGATAAGTACCTTATGATTTTTCCTGGAATACACTGCCTTTCTGGACTTTAATATTTCATAGCGATAAGACATACTCGTTTCTCACTTGTTGCTTTGTAAGAACGTTAGAGAATATGATTTTTTTTTTTCCTGGAACACCAAGCATTCTTGGGTTTAATGCTTCTTGACAACAGGCAATAATCACGTTCTGCTACCACTATGACACAAGTCATCATCTGTGTAAGAGTCTTCTAACATTTGGAACATACAAACACCCACAGACAGATTCTTAGAAGTAATATTTTTCGTTATGATGAAAATTTATCTGTTAGAAGTATCAAACTTTCTGTCAAACATACACAATTTTTCTTAGAAGTGACAATTTTTTTTCGTTATGATAACAAGTTTTCTGCAAGAAGTAGTAAGTTTTCCTTAACACTAACAAAATTTTCCCTTCGAAGTATCAACTTTTTTCTTAAAACTAACACACTTTTACTTAACACACTCAAAATTTCTCTCTTAGAGATAGCATTTTTCGTCAGTGATAACACGTTTTCTGCTTGAACTAGCAAGTTTTCTGTCAAAGATACCAATTTTTTATTTCTTATAAGTAAAATTTTTTCGTTAAGATGACAACTTATCCGCTAGAAGTAACAAACTTTCTGTCAAACATACACATTTTTTTTTAGAAGTAACGATTTTTCTTTATGATAACAAGTTTTCTGCCAGAAGTAACACATTTTCCTTAACACTAACAAATTTTCTCTTCGAAGTATCAACTTTTTTCCTTAAAAGTAGCACACGTTTACTTAACACACTCAAATTTCTCTTAGAAATAATATTCTTCGTCAGTGATAAAACGTTTTCTGTTCGGACTAGCAAGTTTTCTGCTAAAGATACCACATTTTTCTTAGAAGTAACAATATTTCATTATGATAACAACTTTTCTGACAGAGGTAGCAAGTTTTCCTTAACACTAACAAATTGTCTCATCGAAGTAACAACATTCTTCCTTAATACTAACAAACTTTTACTTAACTCTAACAGATTTTCTCTTCGAAGCATCAACTTTTTTCCTTAATATTAAAATTTTTACTTAACACACTGAAATTTCTCTGAGAAATAACGTTTTTCATCAGTGATAACACCTTTTCTGTTCGAACTAGCAAGTTTTCTGTCAAAGATACCAAATTTTTCTTAGAAGTAATATTTTTTGATTATGATAACAACTTTCCTGTCAGAAGTAGCAAGTTTTCCCTTAACACTAACAAATCTTCTCTTCTAAGTAACAAAATTGTTCCTTCATACAAACACAAATTTTTACTTAACGCTAACAGATTTTCTCACTGAAGCATCTACTTTTTTCCGTAATACTAACAAACTTTTACTTAACACTAAATTATTTTCTCTTCGAAGTAACATTTTTCGTCATTGATAACACGTTTTCTGCTTGAACTAGCAAGCTTTCCGCCAAAGATACCAAATTTCTCTTAGAAGTAACAATTTTTCCGTTATGATGAACAACTTATCTGCTAGAAGTAACAAACTTTCTGTCAAACGTACACAATTTCTCTTAGAAGTAACAATTTTTCTTTATGATGACAACTTATCTGTTAGAAGTGACAAACTTTCTGTCAAACATACACAATTTTCTTAAAAGTAAAATTTTTTGTTATGATGACAACTTGTCCGCTAGAAGTAAAAAAACTTTCTGTCGAACACACACATTTTTACTTAGAACTAACAATTTTTCATTATGATAACAAGTTTTCTGACAGAAGTTGCAAGTTTTCCTTATAATAACAAATTTTCCCTTTGAAGCATCAACTTTTTTCCTTAAAACCAACACACTTTTACTTAACACACTCAAATTTCTCTTAGAAGTAACATTTTTCATCAGTGATAACACGCTTTCTGCTTGAACTAGCAAGTTTTCTGTCAAAGAACCGAATTTTTTTCCTTAGAAGTAACAATTCTTCGTTATGATAGCAAGTTTTCTGCCAGAAGTAGCTAGTTTTCCTTCACATTAACAAATCATCTCTTCAGAGCAACAACTTTTTCCCTTAATACTAACAAACTTTTACTTAACACACCCAAATTTTTCTTAGAGGTAATAGTTTTTTTTCTTAGGAGTAACAAATTTCTTCTAAAAGCACCAGGTTTTTGTCAAAGCTAGCAAATTTCTCATAGAAGTAACAATTTTTCGTTATGTTATCGTTTAGAAGTTACAATTTTTCTGTCAAGCATACACAATTTTTCTTAGAAGTAACAATTTTTCCTTATGATAACAAATTTTATGCCAGAAGTAGCAAGTTCTCCTTAACACTAACAAATCTTCTCTTCGAAGCAACAACTTTTTCCCTTAATACTAACAAACTTTTAACTAACACACTCAAATTTTTCTAACTTCATTTTCGAATTTTCTCGTTGAAACGTAAGACTTGAAATATTTTTTCTAGTGTCATTTCCTGATTTACCTTGTCATTGATAAACTCTGCTGGTGTTTGAAAGTTCATTTTAGAATTTTTTCACTGAATTGCAAGACTTGAAATATTTTGTAGCGGTTTATTATGTCACTGCTACATTCTGTAGATGTTTCAAAGTTCAGTTTGGGATTTTTTTGTTGAAATGTAAGACTTGAAGTATTTTTGTAGTGGTTTACCACGTCAGAACTAGAAAGGTATCCTTAACACTAACAAATATTCTCATCGAAGTAACAACTCTTCCCTTAATACTAACAAACTTTTACTTAACACACTCAAATTTCTCTCAGAAGTAACAAAATTGTTCTAATAGCAGCAAGTTTTTCTACGTTTAAGTTAGGTTCATATAACTTAGGTTATCATGAGTGCTTATGGTAACCTAAGTTAGATGAACCTAACTTAAACGTAGAAAAACTTGTTGCTATTAGACAAATTTTGTTACTTCTGAGTAATATTTCAAGAGAAAACCATGTATCAATGGCTGGAATTTTGTCAGGGCATGAATCTTGCTAGCTGAGCGCTAGAAACTTGGATTATGTGATTTTAGAGATGGATATATCCTAGAAACTCAACGATAATTTCCTTATTATTACTACCTTTCAATTATCTCGAGCAAGACCGTTTTTTTAGCCTCCTTTATCGCCTAGCTGAAGTCAGGATTCCGTTCCAAGAATGAGTAGACACAGATCAAACTCCCTCATTGCGCATAGGGTGGCCGGATTCCGTCCCCAAAAAAGATTAGACACAGACCAAACTCCCCCCCCCCCCCAGCGCACGGGGTGGGCGGGAACAAGAATTTCTCAAAATACAGTTTCCCCTCCTTTGCGTGTTTTGATAATTTTGCTGAAAAATGCCCCCCCTGGGGTCTTGTCGGGCTGGGACAAACCGCTCGGGGGACTGAACACTTACTCGTAGGCGACCAGCGAGCAGGTTGGTACCTTAGTCGATGGAGGCAGGATATGCATAAATAAACACTTGAAAATTACCACTTTGCGTAACGATAAAAAATAAAACAGTGTTGAACTGGTGACGGAGAAAACGGTTCCCCTACCCTGGAGTCCTCTCCCTTCATCTTTCCTTAAATTAGACATGTTATTCTTTATCATTTTAAAGCTGCAATAACGCCTAAGAACTACATCTGTTACCAATGCATCCTCTTAAAATGAATGCTACTAGGGGCGAGCTGGAACCTATTGTCAGGATAATGTGAAATACCCATAAATTTATCTTAATGAAAAGGGTATTTTCTTAAAAGCTCTTATTAAGGTTTAATTGCATCTAACATCACTCCCCCTCTCCCCTACTCCCCAGGGTTGCAGGCTAGAAGCCCCCAGTTTTCTATAATAGATGGTTCGTTTTTGTGTATGTAATAATATGACATATTCATCTTTTATTTTTTGTCGTGTTTTTTAGCTGTCTTTTTTATGTTTTATTGTTGGTCAATTTGTTTTTATTTTCATTGTCTGTGTTTTTAAGATGAAGTCTTTAGCACGAGTAAGACATGCATTTCCCCTTTTTCAATATCTTGAAAGCAAAACCCTCCGGATTCTATCAAATTGGGAGAGTAACGCATCATTCTAACGAGTGCCAAAAAATGGGAAATCTTACTAATATCAAGTCACCCAGCGGATGGGGGAGGGGATGGTGTAATATGGGTGAAACTCCCTGGCAGTGTGGAGTATTTTGTGGGGCATTATGATTGGCTTGGGGTGCAAAAAAAACTTGAATCATGGGATTCAGAACCATATTTTTTATTAGGAAATGCCTGAAAGATTTCTCGGGGGAGATGTAGCGATGTCATGGGGGTGTTTAAGATCATCCATAATTTACCAAGGTGGTATGCATTGTCTTTGACTAGTATTCTCTAGAGCTTAAAGATAAGTCAGGAGGTGGAACCTATTGTTGGGATATTTTTTAATATTCATAAATTTATCTTAATGAAAAAGGGGTATTTCCTTAAAAGCTCTTAATATGGTTTAAATTGTATCTAATATCACTCCCCTCCCCTACCCCCCGGGGTTGCAGGCTAGAAGCCCCCGTTTTCTATAATAGATGGTTCTTTTTTGCGTATACGATAATATGACATTTTCATCTTTTATGTTTTGTCGGGTTTTTAGCTGTCTTTTTTATGTTTTATTGCTTGTCAATTTGTTTTTATTTCCATTGTCTCTGTTTTTAAGATCTAGTCTTTAGCACGAGTAAGACACGCATTTCCCCTTTATTAATATCTTGAAAGCAAATGTCCCCTGGAAATAGATAGTTTCTAAGTGCGTGCCAAATTTGGAAGTAAACAAGCCGTTCTAACGAGTTCCAAAAAATGGGGAATCTCAGGTTTCGTGCAATAGTTTATCGTTATAATATGGTTCAAGATAAAAAATCTTGGCAAAGGTTTCATGGACGACTTGCTTGGAGAGCTGTGCCAATAGAAGAGAATGACCTTTCGAGTCCAGGTGGGGTCAAGAGCTCTAGAAAAAAAAATGAAAGGTGTTTCGAGCGAAAAAATAAAACGCCGAAAAAGAAAATGTCTTGAGGGTTCTCGGCGAAAAATGTCAAAATGGTATTATCTGGCAGTGATGGATGCGAAATCATTACGTAAACTTACATAAAGTGTGTATCGCCATTAAGTTAATGAAAAAAAGAATGCTTTGTGGGTTTCGGGTGTTGTTACGTTACAAGAGAGGATTCCCCGATGGGTTCCTGTGGTAGGGTTACGCAAAATTGCGTCAAGCATAGTGGACCTGTCTGTCTGAAATGGGGTAAGTTGTATGACGTCATTGGAGTCCAGAGGGGTGTGTCATGGAGTTTTGCCAAATGTGCTCCCTTTAATAGAACAGGTGACTGCACTGTGCAGATGCGAGGGGTTGGTAGCTCCACTGGTCTGGCCCTTTACAGGCGAGGGTGTGTCGCGTGGTTTAACATGCGCTTGAACGGGGGTGTGCACCGAGATGTCAGAGGGCTGGCGCTAGAAAAGGGGTGAGGGGTTAGGAGCTTCAGTTATTATCAAAACTTGTGTTTTATACAGACCACATTCCAAGGAGTTGAAACACCTGGAAATTTTACCTAGAAACATTGCATGCCCTCGGAATCTTGCCAGCCGTCACTTAAAAAACACCTGACCGAACCATTGAACCCTTGCCAAGGGCGGGGATGTCACCTAGAAACAGGTGCAAGGGGCTAGGAACTCCACTTGCAATGGGCCGTTTGTATTCCTATGTTTAATTTTGTATTGGTCTGCTTGTATTCCCATGTTAATTTTGTATTTGGGGTACTACTGGGGCAACTCCCTGATATACGCATAATTTCTGTTCGTTTTACGTTGTGATGTTGCTCTTTACTTTCAGTCGAAAAAACTTGTTTAAAAAAGAAAATTCTGATCGTTTTTAAATAATACCGGGAAATCCAGCTCTCTCCATGAAAAATTCCGCTACATGTGTGTTATACGCCACTCACTCAAGTTTACGATGTGTAAAACTCGAGAACAAACCGGTGTCTTCGTTACCTTAGAAAGAAATTTGTGCTGTATATTTGCACATTAGGGGGGAGGGGGTAAAGTATAGCAGGTCTGCATGCAAAATATGTTAGGTACAATTATTCTGCAAAGTAAGAATTGTTTTCTGACTTCAAACTGTCCAAATACTTTACCCCCCTTCCTTATGTACAAATATATAGCACAAATTATATATTTCCCATCTATTCTGTCACTTGTCTTTGTCTTGTCTCGTGCTAAGCTGAAAGAAACTAACGAAAAAAAAACCAGTATGTTCCCGAGTTTTTACACAGCGTAAACTTGATTGAGTGGCGTATAATACACAAGTACTAAAATTCCTTCCCGCTACGAAAAATAAAGAAAACAAAACTAAAGTAAAATTCTCAAATTTGGAAAGCCTTATTTTCCACGGGGGTATTTTCCCATTGGGGGGCGTATTTTCAACGGGGGGGGGTCTTTTTCGGGGCGGGGGGGGGGCATTTTTTCGGTTTTTTTTGCGCAGGGGGAATTTCCCGGGGGGGGGGATTTTCCGGGGGATGTTTGCCGGGGGGGGGGGGGGGGTAAACGCCGGTCACCATATTTATCTAGGCTAAGATACCATCTATATATGTTTCCATCGACTTGGGCGTTAAAATCTCCTAATAAAAACACCATATTTCTACCTGAGACCCTGCTTATTATTTACAAATAATGCTTCTAATTAATCTCTTTCCCCCAGCCATAAGAACAAGTTGAATTCTCAGCAAGTTGGAATCCCTTCAATGCCCCAAAATAGCTAAAATTTTATAATTATTATGGGCCAAAAAATCACCTTATCTGAGAATTTGGATACAAGGTGTGTTCTTTCTATCTTGCCATCTGCGATAAAAATTGCTTCGTAAAGGGTTTCTTCCTCATCAAAGTTTGGATTGATAGCTACGACATCATATTTCCGAAATTGAAATAAAACCAAACTTGTTTTGGCAAATGTCCACACAGCATTTGCTAGAAAATACGAAGGTAGTTAGTAACTAAATTTTCTATTAAATTAATTTTGTAGGCCTGTATATAGGCCTACAAAAATTATGTTATACTTGCTCTTTATGTGGTATGGAGGAAGAAAATTTGCTCCATTTTTTGACGGTGTGCCAGGGGCTTTCAGATTTGAGATTGAAGTATTTAGGTGATGGGGAAGTCTTTTTTCCTGGGATCCTTAAGTCTTCATCCCAGGAGGCGATTATAGCAGTGACTGCATTTATAAAAAAGGTTTTAAAAAGATGTAAATAATAGGTTTAAGGTTTTTGTTTGTAGTTAGTAGTTATACCATTTATTTAAGTGTATGCTGGCTGTTGTCTTATATAATCATTGTAATGTTTGTGTATGGCCTAGCGGCTGAAAAAATTATCTATCTATCCAACTATAAAGGGGTGAGTATAACCCAATTAAGTCTAGTTTCCAAATTCTCCATGGGAGCCATATTAACCGTGTATTCAACCAGACGGATTGAAATGGAGGAGACATGTATGCAGTTGTGTTTTCCTCAGGTGGCTTGGTGATGCACTGGCTTTTCAGAAGTAGTGGTGATGTTCGATTCAACATGTTTATTAACAAAATTTTGAATAAAAACTCATACTAAAGATAGGGTTGGATACAGAGTCTAACTTTGCTTCGGTAGCCAGATTCTATGTCAAATAAAAAAAAAAATACCTCCATCAGGATGAATATTCGGTTTGATTCTTTCCTGGTACAACTCTGAAATATCAGTCTCACTGCCCGGCAAGATTGTGCCCAAAATAAAGATACTACTACCACTACTACTACTACTAACAACTCACCACAGCACCAAGCCACCTGTGGTCAACACCCTACGTAGGTTCCTCCTCCATCCCATTCTATTCAAAGCTTCCCTCTATACACTCTCCCAGGAATTTCTCGTTTCCCTTATAAATTTCCTTACGATATCCTCATAAGTAGTGTGCATATAACTATTCCAGGGCGAGACTTCGTGTCCTTGGTAAAAAAACCATCCAGACACCTTATAGTCGGGGCAAAACTTGTAATATATTTGACGGACACAACGAGGCACAAAACGACGCGAACCTACCAAACATGTTATACCAGGCTTATAATGATATACAATATGTGGCAAACAGCCTGTACTAGTAACCTGTATTTTAAACCAGTATTTGTATAAGTCAATAATTCAAATTAAGATGTGCGCCCGGTATAGAATATCAATAAATGGTCTTAACTAATGACTTGAATATCAAGATGAAACCTTGATGAAAATAATAAGAATATTTTTTTTATTTGGAAATAATGAAACCGGTAAAGGGTTAAAATTCCATACCAACTAAAGGTAAGTCTGGGGGAAAGGTTGCTCCCACGCCACGTGACATAAATGTTAGAATATGATTAGAATATTTTTATTCTTTCACAAGTCGATTGACCGAGCTTCACTTCTTTGCAGTGATCGGTATAATACACAAGTACCGGGTGAGGAATGCAGATAATATAATACATTATTTAGTATTGGAGTATGCTTAAAGTTGAAACTAATAAAGTCGTAGGCGTCGAGAAAAGAATTTTAATATAGAAATCCAGAACAATCCTTAGAAATGCTTAGAAATCAAATAGTGAGCTGATTATGGATTTGAACCACCACAGACCCTAACAACCAAGGACCCAACCTCCAAAAACTTCAACCTCCAAGGGCTCCAACCTCCAAGAAACCCAAAACCCTCTCCACCCAAACTTTTTAGTCCCTCTCCATTTTGCCATACTTTTTTAAGTTTAATTTTTTTTAACTTTTATTTTTATTTTTTATATGTTTCAATTTTTTATTACGTGTCTTAAAATGACATGAAATATTTTAAAAAAAATTCACATTCAATATTTTTGAAATACAAAATGGGAATTATATGGATTTGTTAGTCGCGATTTTTACTATTAGAAAAATAATGATTATAGAAGCACTTTTCTTTTTTTTTCTGACTTGGAATTTTTTGGACTTAAAAAATTATTCTAAGAAAATAATTTTAATATTAACATCATATTTAAAAAAATGAAGATGGTATTTGTTTGCCCTGATATTGATTGCCTGATAAGTCTGGAGGGAGCATGAGAAGAAATGGTGTTGGCCTCGCGCGAAACGGCCTTGCAAGAAAGGCCTTACTCTTGCACGAAGCTGTATCGGACAGAATAATGAAGGCCCGCTTTGGGCACAAGCATGGCAAGATGACAATTTTTGTATGCTATGCCCCGACCAACGATTCCGACGACGTAACCAAGGAAGAGTTCTACTCTGCTCTGTCCAGATGTCTGTCAACAGTTTCCCCCCACGATGTCACTGTTTCTTCTCGGTGACTTCAATGCTACAGTGCGAGATGATATGGGTGTTTGGCGTGGCACAATTGGACCTGTATCCCCCGACCCACTGAACGATAACGGCCTTCGCCTACTCGAACTGTGCCGATCCCATGAACTTGTGATCGCAAACACCTACTTTCAACGTAAGACTATCCACCAGTACACGTGGTATAGTAACGACGGTCGCACAAAGAAGATGACTGACTACGTCATTATTTCTAAACGCTGGAGATCATCGCTGAAGAACTGCAGAACTTACAGATCAGCAGAGCTCGGAAATGCAGATCACAGGCTTGTATGTGCTGATGTCCAGCTTCGCCTCCATGCACAGCGATCGGAAAGAAAACCAGTAGCAGTGGATATTGGGAAACTAAAGGAGCCATATACTCGCCAGAAGTATGGTGTTGAGATATCAAATCGCTTTGAGCTCCTGGGCACACTCAACAACAGCGAAGACGCCTGGAAGTATTATTAAATCACAGACCAGCGAAGCAGCACAGCTGGTGCTTGGCAAGCGGAGTTTCCCGAAGAAATCGTGGCTAACTGACGAAACACTGCAGGTCATAGAGCAAAGGCGGAGGGCAAGACTTCTTGGGGACATGGCCACCTATCGAAGGCTCAATGGAGTGCGGAACAGACTTATTCACCGAGACCGAACTCAGTTTGTTGCAAGGAAAGCCGATGAAATCGAACTAGCAGCAAAAAAGAAAGACATGGGTAGCCTGTTCAAGCACCTCCGCGATCTCACAGAAAATAAAACACCAGCATTGGGACCCGTCCTATCCAGGGATGGGACACTTCTCTCTGATGAGGGTTCTTGTCTCGAGCGGTGGAAGGACCACTTCTGCTCACTCCTGAACAACACTAACCCGTCTATGCCTCCTACTGATAGTCCCAGCCAACCTGGCAGTCCAAGATCCGAAACAGATACTCCTCCAGACGAGCCTTTCAGCCCCTCAGAAATTGGAAATGCAGTAAAAAGGCTCAAGAACAATAAAGCTGCCGGTATCTGTGGCCTGAGTGCAGAGCTGCTAAAATATGCAGGTCCTGTTATGCTCCTGTTTCTCCACACACTGTTCTCTACAATCTGGCAAACCGAGATAATTCCCGAAGATTGGCGGAAGGGTGTCATTATCCCTTTATGGAAGAGGAAAGGTTCTAGAAGCGACTGCTTGAACTACCGTGGAATAACCCTACTGTCTGTCCCAGGAAAACTTTTCTCAATGGTCCTGCTAGATCGATGTCGAAATATCATTCGTAAAATCCGGCGACCGGAGCAAGCTGGTTTCATGTCGGACCGTTCAACCATCGAGCAGATTTTTACGATCCGACAAATCATAGAAAAAAGCCACGGAGTTCCGACAAAAAGCTTTTTTTACCTTCGTCGACTTCCGTGCTGCGTTCGACTCAGTGGACCGAGAAGCTCTTTGGCGGATTCTAGAATCGACAGGCCTCCCTAAGAAATACTGCAGACTCTTCAAAGCTCTACACCATGGGACGCAGAGCTGTGTTCAAGTGAACGGTCGCCGCAGCCCGTTCTTCCAAATCACGACAGGAGTGCGCCAAGGATGTGCAGTTGCCCCAGAGCTCTTGAATGTCATCATAGACTACGTTATGACTAGGACTACTTCACGTCTCAGCTTTGGACTCAAGTTTGGAGATCGTGTCATTACAGATGCTGATTTTGCCGATGACTTGGCCATTCTGGCGGACTCCATGGAGCAGTTGCTGGAAGCGCTTCGAATCCTACGAGAAGAGGCTGCAAAAGTAGGACTGCAGATAAACTGGACTAAAACGAAAATTATGGCCATAGACCCATCCTCTCCTGCTGCCAATCCTTCAGTTAGCCTGGATAGCACCACTAGCATCGAAGTTGTCCAAAGGTTCACCTACCTGGGCTCCATAATTTCTTCAGATGGCTTGCTTCTTTCTGAACTACAAGCGAGAATATCCAAAGCGTCTTCTGCCATGGGCAGACTGAACCGTCACCTCTGGCGAAAACCGAACATCAGTCGCACAACGAAGCTGCGGATTTTCAACGCCCTCGTCGGCTCTGTGATGCTCTATAGAGCTGAGACGTGGCAAGCTTCAGCCGCAACCCTCAAGACAATTGATGTCTTTCAGTCGAAGAGCCTGAGGAGGATCGAAGGTCTACGATGGTTCGACTTTGTCAGCAATGAGAAGCTGCTGCAGCTCACCAAGCAGTCTCGGTTTTCGACCCAAGCAGCCGAGCGAACACTACGATGGTTCGGACACCTACTTCGAATGCCTCCACACATACCTGCGAAAACGATCCATGACTTCGACCCTGTCAAAGCCGGTTGGAAGCGACCTCGCGGCCGACCGAAGAAACGATGGTCTGACAGCCTGTCCGAGTTCCTGGCGATGGCAAATATCAGGTTGAGCGATGTGCAAACGCTTGCCATGGACCGAAGTGGATGGAGGAGGCAGACGTCACTCTCTACGCCGAGCAGCGCCCGGCAGGAGACATAAGTCAAAGTAAGTCAAAGTCAAAGATATTGATTGCTATGTTGCTGCACTTAGTCCAACACCAAAGAATAATGGAATGAACTATTACAATGATCATTCATAAATAACGGGATATGGTCTTGGCAGTTGGTTTGCAAAGAAGCGTGAACGCCTTAGCGGAGGCCTTATTACTACAACTAGGAGATTTTTCAACTCTTTTTTATGACACGAAATATGCTTAAAACAACACAGGTTGCTCATAGACACTATGCGGCTCTCTCAGTGGTCCTCTATCGCTGGGTATCGACACTACCTAGTTTATTATATGTATTAAATCAGTATTTTTTGTACATTGGAAGGATAAACACCTGCATCATATTAAAAAAAAAGTGAAAATGAAATATTCGAAGAAAGTATGTGCACATGATAAAATCATCGCTGCGTTAAATGCTGACAAGAAAAAATACTTGAAGTATGAAACAAGCATTCATAGGGATCTTATTGGAAATGTATTTTTAAGTTGTCATGACAGCGAAGAGCTAAATTCCTTTTGTGTATCTAAGAATTTCCATCGTGCAAATGGTGGAAATGTGAGAGTACCATTTCCAGAGAAGTTAGTGCTCAAAGAGAATTCAACATAAAAATAATCGTCGATGATGCGGGACAACTCCTTGCTACTGTTGGTGATAACGTATTACCTGTTGATAGATACTATCGTCATATGTCTGGTATTAGCATTGCAAAGAAGACAAGAAGAAGACAGGTATACTCCTGCACTAGTGTCATTAATCATATCTTGTCTACGTGTCAAAACTGTTATCTGTTTAGAAATAATGTGAGAATAGACAGTGGAATCACTGGCAAAATAAATGGGCATTGGCAGACAATATCATCAATGAATATAAAGATGAATTGATGGAAAATGAAGCGCAAGTGAACGTTATTACTACTATTGATTATACAGTCACTGACCCCAATAATACTAAAGACGAAAAGCATATGAAACTGTAGGTGACCACCCCAGTATAAATTGTGTATGACTCAAAATGGGTTAATGATTATTCTGCTGGTTACTATTAATAAAAGACAATACCTACAGTATCAAGAGAAAACATAATGAACTATTTTATGGAACAGATTCAAAATGTTCAAAGTTGTTCAATGATATTAAAAATGTATAATAATGTATGTAACATTTTTTATATATTAACATTCAATATGTCCTTGTTTCATTACAAACATTTTGTGCATTGCTTAGTTATATGATCATTGTTTCTAGGGTACGCTAGCACTTAAACCGTTTATAACGTCTATTAAAAAGTCAGAGATTTAAGAAAATGAAAATTCAGAAGCATACAAACTACTAGCAGACTCATAAGTCTATTAATTGATGACGGATTATCAAAAATAAAAAAGTGCATTTGCATAGAACAAATTTAACTACACAGATATTTTTTAGCATGGATTAATAATTATTCTACTGGTTACAGTATCAGAGAGAACATGATGAATGATTGTATGGAACAGATTCAAAATGTCAAAAAATGTTTGACGAGGGTGAATTCAGAAGAGAACTTGATCTTTTCTTCACTTCTTTGACAAAACTCAGAATTATAGTGGAACATTTTCTCTTCGTGGGCAAAATTCAGAATCAAAGTATAACTTTTTCCTATCTTCTACGGAAAAATTCAGAACAGAACTTGAAATTTTAATTGAGAAGATAAGTTGAACATTTCTTAACTTCTAGGAGATAACTTAGAATTAAAGTGGAACTTTTTTTTCTCTTTTTGGGAAAAAATTCAGAAGAGAACCTGAACTTTTCTTCATTTCATTTCGAAAATCTCACAATTAAAGCGTAACTTTTTTCTCTTCTTTGGGCAAAATTCAGAATTGAAGTATAACTTTTTTTTATCTATTGCGGAAGAATTCTGAGAAGAACATGAAAGTTTTTCTCTTCTTAGGGAAAAATTCAGATCAAATTATAACTTTTTCTCTTCCTTGGAAAAATTTAGAATTGAACTTGAATTTTTTTATTCCTTGAGAAAATTCAGAAGAGAACTTGAATTATTTTTCTCTTCTTTGGAAAAAATTCAGAATTGAACTGTAACTTCTTTTTTTTCTTCCTTGAGAAAATTCAGAAGAGAACTTGTACTTTTCTTCACTTCTTTTAGAAAAATTTGGATTAAAATGGAACTTTTTCTGTTCTTGGGGAAAGTTTAGAAGAGAACTTGAATTTTTCTTCACTTCTTTGAAAAAACTAAGAATTGAAGTTGAAATTTTTCTCTTGCTGGGGGGGATTCCGAATCAAAGTATTGCCTTTTCTATCTTCTAGGGAAAATGCAGAACCGAACTTTAAATTTTTTGTCGTCTTTGAGAAATTTCAGAACTGAATGGAACCTTTTTCTCTTCTTTGGAAAAATTCAGAATTGAACTAACTTTTTTTTTTTTCTTCTTTAAGAAAGTTCAGAAGAGAAATTGAGCATTTCTTCACTTCTTTGAGAAATCTCAGAATCAAAGTGGTACATTTTCTCTTCTTGGGAAAAATTTAGAAGAGAACTTGATCTTTTCTCCACTTCATTGAGAAAACTCAGAATTAAAGTGGAACGTTTTCTCTTCATGGGGCAAAATTCAGAATTGAAGTATAACTTTTTCTATATTCTAAGGAAAAGTTCAGAACATAACCGTAACTTTTTTCTCATCTTTGAGAAAATTTAGAACTGAAGTGGAACTTTTTCTCTTCTTTGGAAAAATTCAGAATTTAACTTTAACTTTTTTTCTTTTCTTTGGGAAAATTCAGAAGAGAACTTGAACTTTTGTTCACTTCTTTGAGAAAATTCGGAATTAAAGTGGAACTTTTTCTCTCCTTGGGAAAAAATTTAGTAAAGAACTTGAACTTTTCTTCCCTTCGTTGAGAAAACTCAGAATTAAAGTGGAACCTTTTCTCTTCTTGGGGAAAAATTAAGAAGAGAACTTGAAGTTTTCTTCACTTCGTTGAGAAAACTCAGAATTAAAGTGAAAAGTTTTCTCTTCTTGAGGAAACATTCAAAATTGAAGTATAACTTTTTCTATCTTCTAAGGAAAATGTCAGAACAGAACTTGAAATTTCTATCTCTTCATTGAGAAAATTCTGAACTGAAGTGCAAATTTTTTCTTTCTTTTGAAAAATTCAGATTTGAACTGTAATTTTGTCTCTTCATTGAGAAATTTCATAAGAGAACTAGAACTTGTTTTTCACTTCTTTGATTAAATTCATAATTAAAGCTTTTTCTCTTCTGGGGGGAAAATTCAAGAGGACGAACGTTTCTTCACTTTTTTGAGAAAACTCGGAATTAAAGTATAAATTTTTCTAACTTCTATGGAGAACTTCAGAACAGAACTTGATATTTTTGTCTCTTACTAGAGAAAATTCAGAGCTGAAGTGGAACTTTTTTATTCTTCCTTGGAAAACTTCAGAATTGAACTAAATTATTTCCCCGATACTAAGCAACCCTTTTCAAAAAGATATATTTCTATCATTTCCCTCAGAGGGCTGTCATATCATTTTTCCCCAAGAAGAGTAAATGTTTCACTTTAATTCTGAGTTTACTCAAAGAAGTAAAGAAACATTCTTGTTTTTTTCTGAATTTCCCAAAGATTTGACAAAATTACATTTCAATTCTGAATCTTTCTAAAGAAGAGAAAAAAGTTCCACTTCAGTTCTGAATTTTCTCAGTGAGGAGGTAGAAATTTCAAGTTCTGTTCCGAATTTTTCCGTAGAAGACAGAAAGTTTTACTTCAATTCTGAATTTTTTCTCAAGAAGAGAAAAAGTTCCACTTTAATTCCGAGTTTTCTCAACGAAGTGGAGACAAGTTCAAGTTCTCTTCTAAATTTTTCCCCAAGAAGAGATAAGATTCCACTTTAATTTTCAGTTTTCTCAACGAAGGGAAGAAAAGTTCTTTCTCTTCTAAATTTTCTAAAGGAAGAGAAAAAAAGCTACAAATCAATTCTGAATTTTTCCGAGGAAGAGGAAAAAAATTTCTACTTCAGTTCTGACTTTTCACTAAAAAGAGACATAAACATCAATTTCTGTTCTGAATTTTTCTGAAGAAGATAGAAAGAGTTATACTTTAAATCCGGGTTTTCTCAAAGAAGTGAGGAAAATTTTGTTCTCTTTTGAAATTTTCCCCCTGAAAAGAAAAAAGCTCCAATTTAATTCTGAATTTTCTCAAAGAAGTGAAGAAAAGTAGAAGTTCTCTTCTGAATTTCATCAAGGATGAGAGAAAAAGTTACAGTTCAATTCTGAATATTTCCACAGAAGAAAAACTTCTAGTTCAGTTCTGAATTTTATCAAAGAAGAGAGCAAAATTTCAAGTTCAGAATTTTTCCAAAGAAGGCAGAAAAACCTATAGTTCAATTCTAAATTTTTCCCCCAAGACGAGAAAGAGTCCCACTTTAATAATGAGTTTTCTCAAAGAAGTGTAGAAAAGTTCGTTTTCTTCTGAATTTTTTTTCCAAGGAGAGAAAAAGAACTTTTCCACACTTCTTTGAGAAAACTCATAATTAAAGTGGAACTCTTTCTCTTCTGGGGGGAAAAATTTAGAATTGAACTATAGCTTTTTCTACCTTAAATGGAAAAATTCAAAACTTGAAATTTTTTTCTCTTCTTTCAGAAAAATTCAGAACTGAATTGGAATTTTTTCTCTTCTGTGGAAACATTCAGAATTGAACTGTAACCTTTCTTTCTTCCTTGGGAAAATTCAGAAGAGAACTTGTACTTTTCTTCACTTCTTTGGGAAAACTGAGAATTAAATTGGAGCCTTTTCTCTTCTGTGGGGAAATAATTCAATAGAGAAAGAATTTTTCCTCACTCCTTTGAGAAAACCCGGATTTTTTCTCTCTTCCTTGAAAAAATTCAGAGTTGAACCGTAAAGTTGTCCCTTCCTGTAGAAAATTCAGATATGAACTTGAACGTTTCTTCCCTTCGTTGAGAAAACTCAGAATTGAAGTGGAACCTTTTTTCTTCCTTGGGAAAAATTCAGAAGAGAACTTGAACTTATCTTCACCTCGTTGAGAAATCTCAGAATTAAACTAGAAAGTTTTCTCTTCATGGGGAAAATTCAGAATCAAAGTATAACTTTTTTCCATCTTCTACGGAAAAAATCAACAGAATTTGAACACAAAAGAGAAGTTGAACATTTCTTCACTTCTATGAAAAACTCAGAATTAAAGTGGAACTTTTTCTCTTCTTGGGAAAAAAATTCAGAAGAGAACCTAAATGTTCGTTTACTTCATTGAGAAAACTCAGAAATAAAGTGGAACTTTTTTCTCTTCTTGAAGAATAACTTTTTCTTTCTTCTACGGTATAACTTTTGTCTCTTCTTTGGAAAAATTTAGAATTGAACTTGAAATTTTTTCTTCTTCTATTCCTTGAGAAAATTCAGAAGAGAACTTGTAGTATTTTCTTCTTCTTTGGAAAAAATTCAGAATTGAGCTAAAACTTTATTTCTCTTTCTTCAGAAAAATTCAGAAGAAAACTTGAACTTTTCTTCAATTCTCTGAGAAAAATAAGATTAAAGTGGAACTTTTTCTCTTCTTGGGGAAAATTCAGAAGAGAACTTGAACTTTTCTTCACTTCTTTGAGAAAACTCAAAATAAAGTTGAACTTTTTCTCTTGTTGGGTGGAAAAATTCCAAATCGATGTGTAAATTTTTCTCTCTTCTTCGGAAAACTTCAGAACAGAACTTTAAATTTTTTCTCGTCTCTGAGAAAATTCAGAACTGAAGTGGAACTATTTTGTCTGCTTTGAAAAAATCAGAATTGAACTAATTTTTTTTTCTTTTTAAGAAAATACAGAAGAGAACTTGAACATTTCTTCACTTCTTTGAGAAAATTCAGAATTAAAATGGCCCATTTTCTCTTCTTGGGAAAAAATTCAGAAGAGAACTGATCTTTTCTTTACTTCTTTGAGAAAATTGAGAATTAAAGTGGAACTTCTTCTCTTAATGATGCAAAATTCAGAATTGAAGTATAAATTTTTCTATCTTCTACTGAAAAATTCAGAACAGAACTTCATTTTTTTTTCTCTTCTTTGAGAAAATTCAGAACTGAAGTTGAACTTTTTTCTCTTCTTTGGAAAAATTCAGAATTGAACTCTAACTTTTTTTTCTTCTATGGGAAAATACAGAAAAGAACAGGAGTTTTTGTTGACTTCTTTGAGAAAACTCATAATTAAAGTGGAGCTTTTTCTCTTCTTGGAGGAAAATTTTAGAATTGAACTATAGCTTTTTCTACCTTCTATGGAAAAAGTCAGAACTTGAAATTTTTGTCCTATTCATTGAGAAAATTCAGAACTTAAGTGGAATTTTTCTCTTTTGTTGAAACATTTAAAATTGAACTGTAACTTTTCTCTCTTCCTTGAGAAAAATTCAGAAGAGAACTTGTATTTTGCTTCACTTCTTTGAGAAAATCCAGAATTAAATCGGAGCTTTTTTCTCTTCTGGGGGAAAACAATTCAAAAGAGAACGAACTTTTCCTCACTTCTTTGAAAAAACCCGGATTTAAAGTATGACTTTTTCTATGTTTTACGAAAAAATCAAAACAGAACTTGATTTTTTTCTCGTTTTAGAGAAAATTCAAAACTGAAGTGAAACTTTTTTTCTCTTCCTTGTAAAAATTCAGAATTGAACTTTAACTTTTTTCTCTTCCTTTAGAAAATTCAGAAGAAAACTCGAACTTTTCTTTCCTTCGTTGAGAAAACTCAGAATTAAAGTGGAACCTTTTCTCTTTTTGGGGAAAAACTCAGAAGAGAACTTGAAATTTTCTTCACTTCGTTGAGAAATCTCAGAATTAAAGTGTAACTTTTTCTCTTCTTAAGAAAAATTCAGAATTGAAGTAAATCTTTTTCTATCTTCTACAGAAAAATTCAGAACAGAAATTGAAATTTCTACCTCTTTATTGAGAAAATTCAGAACTGAAGTGGAACTTTTTCTCTTCTTTGGAAAAATCAGAATTGAACTGTAATTTTGTCTAATCTCTGATAAAATTCAGAAGAGAACTAGAATTTTTCTTTACTTCTTTGAGAAAATTCAAAATTAAAGTTGAACTTTTACTCTTCTTGGGGAAAAAATGATATGACAGCCCTCTGAGGCAAATGATAGAATAATACCTTTTGAAAAGAATTGCTTAGTATTGGGGAGAAAAAGTTAAAGTTCAGTTCTTAATTTTTCCAAGGAAGAGGCAAAAAGCTCCACTTCAGTTCTGAATTTTCTCTAGGAAGAGACAAAAATATCAAGTTCTGTTTTGAGTTTTTCTGTAGAAGATAGATAAAGTTATACTTTAAATCCGAGTTTTCTCAAAGAAGTGAAGGAAAGATCAAGTTCTCCTCTGAATTTTTTCCCAAGAAGAGAAAATGTGCCACTTTAATTTTGAATCTTCTCAAAGAAGTGAAGAAACATTCAAATTCTTTTCTGAATTTTCTTAAGGATGAGAAATTTTTTTTTAGCTCAATTCTGAATTTTTCCAAAGAAGAAAAAGTTCCACTTCAATTCTGAATTTTCTCAGAGATGAGAAAAAATTTAAAGTTCAGTTCTGAGTTTTTCCGAAGAAGATAGAAAAAAATATACATCGATTCGGAATTTTCCCAGCCAACAAGAGAAAAAGTTCAACTTTAATTCTGAGTTTTCTCAAAGAAGTGTAGAAAAATTCAATTTCTCTTCTGAATTTTCTCAAGGAGAGAAAAAAATTTTTAGTTCAATTCTGAATTTTTTCCAAAGAAGAGAAAAATAGTTCAAGTTCTCTTCTGAGTTTTCTCAAGGAAGAGAAACAAATTTTTAGTTCAATTCTGAATTTTTTCCAAAGAGAAAAATAGTTCAAGTTCTCTTCTGAGTTTTCTCAGGAATACAAGAAAAAATTTCAAGTTCACTTCTAAATTTTTCCAAAGAAAATAGAAAAAGTTATACTTCAATTCTGAATTTCGCCCCAAGAAGAGAAAAAAG
The DNA here is from genome assembly GCA_027921565.1 of Artemia sinica. NCBI lineage: Eukaryota > Metazoa > Arthropoda > Branchiopoda > Anostraca > Artemiidae > Artemia > Artemia sinica. The sequence continues at coordinate 28,089,802 of CM051259.1, read as the reverse complement.
TTCCACTTTCATTCTGAATTTTCTCATAGAAGTGAAAAAATGTTCAACTTCTCTTCTGAATTAAAATTTCAAGTTCTGTTCCGATTTTTTCCTTAGAAGATGGAAAATTTTTTACTAAATACTTGATTCTAAATTTTCCTCATGAAGAGATAAAGCTCCACTTTAATTCTGAGTTTTCTCAAATATGTGAAGAAAAGATCAAGTCCTCTTCTGAATTCTCCCTCATTGGACATTTTTTGGACATTTTGAATCTGTTTCATAAAATCATTCTTCATATTCTCTCATGGCATTGTAGCAACTCTCTTCTCTTAGTTCATAGCCAGTAGAATAATCGATAATCCATGCTATACGATATCTGTGTAGTTGAATTTGTTCTATGCAGATGTACTTTTTTTCAATTTTTTATACTCAGTCATAAATTAACAGATTTATAAGTCTGTTAGTAGTATCTATGTTTCCGAAAGTTCCTTTTCTTAAATCTCCGACTTTCTAATAGACATTCGAAACGGTTGACGTGCTAACGTTCCCTAAAAATAATGATCACATAACAAAGTAATGCAAAAAATATTTTTAATTAAATAATGACATTTAGAATATTAATATAAAAATATTTTATATACATTATTAATACCATTGAATAATTTTGAATATTTTAAATCTGTTCGATAAAATAGTTCATTATGTTCTCTCTTGATACTGTAGCTATTGTCTTCTTTTAGTTCGTAACCAGTAGAATAATCATTAATACATTTTGTGTCATACACAATTTTCCTGGGGCGTCACCTATAGGTTCAATATGCATTTCGTCTTTGGTATTATTGGGTTCATTGACTATATGATCAACAGTAGTATTAACGTTCACTTGCGCTTCATTTTCCATCTATTCATCATTCTATTCATTGATGAAATTTTCTTCCTAAGCCTTTTTTTGCCTGTAATTTCACTGTCTATTGTTAGATTATTTTTTACACAGATAACAGTTTCGGCACATAGACAAGAAATGGTTAATGTCATTAGTGCAGGAGAATGCCTGTCTTCTTCTTGTCTTCTTTAGAATGCTAATACCAGAAAGACGACGATTGGATCCGTCAAGAGGTAATGTGTTACCACCAACAGCAGCAAGGAGTTGTCCCCATCATCGATTATTATTTTTATGTTTGCTTTGTCTTTGAGCACTAGCTTCTCTGGTAATGATATTCTCGCATATTCACCATTTACACGATGGTAATTTTTGGATACTTCTAAGGAATTTAGCTCCTTGCTGTCATGACAACGTACAAATACATTTCCAATAAGATCCCCATTAATACTTGTTTCATAGTTCCAGTATTTCTTCTTGTCAGCGTTAAACGCAACGATGATTTTATCGTGTTCGCACAATTTCTTCGAAAATTCAGTTTCACTGGGTACTTCAAAGGAATTTAGCTCCTTGCTGTCATGACAACGTACAAATACATTTCCAATAAGATCCCCATTAATACTTGTTTCATAGTTCCGGTATTTCTCCTTGTCCGTATTCAACGCAACGATGATTTTATCGCATACGCACAATTTCTTCAAAAAATTCATTTTCACTGTTTTTTAATATAGTTTAGGTGTTTATCCTTCCAATATAAGAAAATTAGTTATTTAATACATACAATAAACTAGGTAGTATCCATAACCAGCCATAAAAGTACCACTGGGACAGCCGAGTAGTGTCTATGAGTAACCACTGAGTACGATTGATGTACCCGCATAAAAAAAGTTGAATAATTTTTCAACTCTAAAAAAGTTCAAAGTCAGAAAAAAATAGTCAGAAACATTATTTTTCTAATAGTAAAAATCATGACTAACATCTATACCATTCTCGTTTTATATTCCGAAACTGTTAAATGACATTTTTTTAAAGCATATATTCATGTCATTTTAAGAAATGTAAAAAAAGTTGAAAAATGTCCCGGTTGTAGTAATAAGACCTCCACTAAGACGTTCCCACATCCTTGCAAACCAACTGCCAAGACCATAGCCCGTTACTGATGAATGGTCAGCGTAATAGTCTATTCCATGAGCCTTATGTCTTCGACCAAGAGTAGCAACATAGCAATCAATATCAGGACAAAGGAATGCCATCTTCACTTTTTTTGATATGACGCAAGCGTTTATCCTTCCAATGTACAAAAATACTGTTTGAAAATATATAATAGACTATGTAGTGTTGATGATTAGCCATAGAGTACCACTAATACAGCCGCATAAATAAAAAGAATAGTAAAAAAAGTTGAATCATTTTCTAAGTCCAACTCCAAGTCAGAAAAAAGAAACGTGCTATGACAAACATTATTTTTTCTAACAGTAAAAATCACTACTAACATCTTCATTACATTATAACATTATAAATCCTTATAACATCTACTAAAATCACTTACTATATCGTTCTCGTTTTGTTTTTTGAAAATATTAAATTTGATTTTTTTTTTTGTTTTAAGTATATTTTGTCATTTTTAAGACATTTAAAAAAAGTTGAAAAAATTTCTATGTTAAAAACAAATTAAAAAATAAAAGTTAAAAAAATAAACTTAAAAAAAACATGAAAAAAATGGGGGGAGGGGGGGGTATAAAAATGGGAAGGGATATTGGGACCCTTGGAGGTTAGGGTCCTTAAAGGTTGAGGTCTTTGGAGGTTGGGCCCTTGGTTGTTAGGGTACGTGGTGGTTCAAATCAATAACCAGCTCACTACTTGATTGCTAAGGATTTCTAAGGGTAGTTCTTGATTTCTATGTTGAAATTCTTTTCTCGACACCTACGAATTTATTAGTTTCAACCTTAAGCATACTCCAATACTAAACATTATATAATATTGTCTGCATTCCTCACCCGGTACTTGTGTATTATACCGATCACAGCTAATAAATGAAGCTAGGTCAATCAACTTGTGAAAGGATGAAAATATACTAATCGTATTCTAACATTTATGTCACGTGGCGTGGGAGTAACCATTCCCTCAGACTTACCTTTAGTTGGTATGCAATTTTAACCCTTTACCGGTTTCATTCTATCCAAATAAAAAAAACATTCTTATTATTGTCATCTTGGTTCCATCCCTATGTTCAAGTCATTAGTTAAGACTATTTAATGATATTCTATACCGGGCGTACATCTTAATTTGAATTACTGGCTTATATAAATACTGGTTTACAATACAGGTTACTAGTACAGGCTGTTCGTGACATATTGTATATCATTATAAGCCTAGTATAACATGTTTGGTAGGTTCGCGTCTTTGTATGCCTCGTTGTGCCCGTCAAATAAATTACAAGTTTTGCCCTGAATGTAAGGTGTCTGGTAGGTTTCTACCAAGGACATAAAATCTCGCCCTGGAGTAATTATATGCACACTATTGTCATGCCCCTACCAGGGAAGACTTGCTTTTCGTTTAGCCCTAGACGGTTGACCGAAAAGGACAATCTTTGACAATCATTTATCCTTCATTCAAAGACCTTGCCCTAGCAATTTCAACCTTTCTCTCATTATAGCCGTAGTGAGCGAGATTGAACCACACTTTTCGAACTGCCTAGTGTTTGAGACACGACATTTCTGTCAGGAACCTCAAAACAATGCACAGACAATTTCTATGGAGAACATTTAACAATTTTTCCTCTGTGTTTTGGAGCGCCCACGCTTCAGAACCATACTTGAACATTGTCATCACTTTAGCCCCTGGTGGTGGCCGACATTTACCCCCCCCCCTCCGGAGTTTACCCCCTCCCCCGAGCAAATCAAATCCCTCAAAAATACTCCCCCCGGAAAATATCCCCCTTGAAAAGACTCCCCCCACCGGAAAATACCCCCCCCCCGGCATAAAATATCCCTGGTAAATACCCCCCCCTCCAGAAAATCCCCCCTTCCGTGGAAAATAACGCTATCCAAGTTTGAAAATTTTATTTGATTTTTTTTTTATTTTCCGTAGGGGGAAAATATTTTGGTACTTGTGTATTACACACCACCCACTCAAGTTTACGCTGTGGAAAACTCGAGAACAAACCGGTTTCTTCGTTAGTTCCGATCAGCTTAGCGTGAGACAGGACAAAGACGAGTGACAGAACAGATGGGAAATACATAATAAGGCTATATATTTGCAGATAGGGGGAGGGGGAAGTATTTGCACAGTTTAAAGTCAGGAAACAATTCTATCTTGTAATATGCAGAAAAATTTTGTATACCTAGCACATTTTGTATGCAGGAAAATTTTTTTATAAAGTAACGAAGAAACTAACGAAGAAACCGTTTTGTTCTCGAGTTTTACACATCGTAAACTTGAGTGAGTGGCGTATAAAACACAAGTACCGGAATTTGTCATGGAGAGAGCCGGATTTCCCGATATTACTTAAAAATAATCAGGAATTAAATTAAAAAAACAAGTTTTTTTCAACTGATAGTAAGGAGCAACATCAAACCTTAAAACGAACAGAAATTATTACGTATATGAAAGGGGTGCCCCTCGTCAAGACCTCGCTGTTTACGCTAAGTTTTTTTTTATAGAATTTTAAAACAAAAGCTTATTATTCTAAATAAACCGCCATTGTGTTTCAGGAATCGTTCTTAAAGAATTAGGATAAAAGGTCAAAACTTTAGCGTAAAGAGCAAAGTCTAGGGGAAGGGGCAACTCCTTTCTTATACGTAATAATTTCTGTTCGTTTCAAGTTTTGATGCTGTCCTCACTTTCAGTTGAAAAGCTTTTTTTTTATTCAGTTCTGATCCTTTTTATATAATACCGGGAAATCTGGTTCTCTCCAGAAAATTTCCCCCTTCCGTGGAAGATAACGCTATCCAAATTTGGAAATTTCATTTGAGTTTATGTTTTTTTTCCGTAGGGGGAATGAATTTTGGCACTTGTGCATTATACACCACTCACTCCAGTTTACGCTTTGGAAAACTCGAGAACAAACCGGTTTCTTCGTTAGTTTCGTTCAGCTTAGTGTGACACAAGACAAAGACGAGTGACAGAATAGATGGGAAATACATAATAAGGCTATATATTTGCAGATAAGGGGGGTAAAGTACTTGATGAGTTTGAAGTCAGGAAACAATTCTATCTCATAATATGCAGAAAAATTATACCTAACACATTTTGCATGCAGGCCAGCTTTACTTTACCCCTCCCCCCTAATGTGCAAATATGAAGCCCAAATTTGTTTGTAAAGTAACGAAAAAACTAACAAAGAATCAGGTTTGTTCTCGAGTTTTACACATCGTAAACTTGAGTGAGTGGCATATAAAACACAAGTACCGGAATTTGTCATGGAGAGAGAGCCGGATTTCCCGATATTACTTAAAAATAATCAGAAATTAAATTAAAAAAACAAGTCTTTTCAACTGATAGTAAGGAGCAACATCAAACCTTAAAACGAACAAAAATTATTACGTATATGAAAGGGGTCCCCTCGTCAAGACCTCGCTCTTTACGCTAAGTTTTTTTTTTATAGAATTTTAAAACAAAGCTTATTATTCTAATTAAACCGCCATTGTGTTTCAGGAATCGTTCTTAAAGAATTAGGATAAAAGGTCAAAACTTTAGCGTAAAGAGCAAAGTCTAGGGGAAGGGGCAACTCCTTTCTTATACGTAATAATTTCTGTTCGTTTCAAGTTTTGATGCTGCTCCTCACTTTCAGTTGAAAAGCTTTTTTTTTTATTCAGTTCTGATCCTTTTTATATAATACCGGGAAATCTGGTTCTCCCAGAAAATTTCTCCCTTCCGTGGAAGATAACGCTATCCAAATTTGGAAATTTCATTTGAGTTTATGTTTTTTTTTCCGTAGGGGGAATGAATTTTGGCACTTGTGTATTATACACCACTCACTCCAGTTTACGCTGTGGAAAACTCGAGAACAAACCGGTTTTCTTCGTTAGTTTTCGTTCAGCTTAGCGTGACACAGGACAAAGACAAGTGACAGAATAGATGGGAAATACATAATAAGGCTATATATTTGCAGATAAGGGGGGTAAAGCACTTGGAAAGTTTGAAGTCAGGAAACAATTCTATCTCATAATATGTAGAAAAATTATACCTAAAACATTTTGCATGCAGACCTGCTTTACTTTACCCCCCCCCCCCTAATGTGCAAATATGAAGCCCAAATTTGTTTGTAAAGTAACGAAAAAACTAACAAAGAATCAGGTTTGTTCTCGAGTTTTACACATCGTAAACTTGAGTGAGTGGCGTATAATACACAAGTACCAGAATTTGTCATGGAGAGAGCCGTAAGTAGGGAAGCCTTAATGACTCCGAGGGGGAGTCCATATATGGGCATAGAGTCCCTAGGGAGAACACCTGTGCTGTCAGTCTGGACCCCACTCCGTATATGAGCATGTTTTTATGGTTTTTGTCACTGAGAATGAAAAAAACAGGATTTTTCTCACTTTTATGGATGTTTCATGGAAGGTTATGAGTGTTGGTCGATTTATTTGTTGTTTTTCTTGGATGTCAACAGCAATTTATGCATGTTTTTATGGTTTTTGTCAATTGATTACATAACATCTTCGACGAGTACATAATTTTAGGATGTTTTTATGGTTTTTGTCACTGAGAATGAAAAAACAGGATTTTTCTCACTTTGATGTATTTTCAAGGTCGATTTATTTGTGTTTTCAAGTGTATTGTCTCCGGGGCGAAGTTTGCACATGCGCATTAACGGTGGGGGAAATGTATTGATCTATAACTCATGACGGGGCACCATATATGGGCATAGACTCCCTAGGGGAATGGATTTCTGAGAAATTGATTGCGTAATCGAAGGGGAAGTGGATTTCCGAGAAATTGATTGCGTAATCGATTGGGAATTTTATTGATCCGATAACGGGAAACAATCATGTGTTTCCTTCTAAACCAATCAGAGAGTCGCTTACATATTAGTGGGAGAGGATTGCAGGAAATATAAGGAAAGGATTTTTGCTATAGTTTTTTATTAGTCTGTGAATTGATTTCAAAGGAGTGACAAGAACAGTTTGACTTTACTCATTTGGATATATATTTGTGTTGATGATGACGATTGGAATGTTTACCCTATTAGAAGTTGATAGTGGAGTTGATGTCAATAATAGAAGAGCACCAAACATTGCGGTAGAAATCACGAGAGGATCACGTCTTTGTCTGGAATGGGATGAAGTATATGCAAGATATGTGATATCCTTGAGCAAATTCAAAATGGAGGATCAATTATGTTTCACTGCTAAAGTTGATATAGCACATGTGAATAGACTTCAATGTGCTTTAAGTGCATTAGTGAAACATATCGAAGACAATAAACTGTATCGCTAATTTTACATGCTTAGTATTATTGTTGTTGTAATTATTCAATAAAATTGTTTTGAAATCGAAAATGTTCCCTTTTTTTTGTCAGGTTAGAATGCTAGGGCTAACGATTCATTGTCAGTCTAGAGTCAGCAGTCAGAGTGAAAGGATTGAAAAATGAATAAATTTGAGAAAGAGAGAATTAGATCAAATCTAGTGTTTATGGAAAAACATTTGATTTTGGATGATGATTTTCTTGAGTTATCTCTTCAACGCAAGATATTCTCTCGGGGAACACTTGACAATATAATGAGGACTGATTCTCCCCCATTGGACTATTGTATGAAGCTTTGTCGATGTGACTCAAATGCTTATACTCAATTTATTGATATATTAATTGGAACAAAGCAGAATCATATTGTGGATCCACTTTTGAAAACGTTGCCAATAGATTCAATGTAGATGGCTCCCCCCACAATTCGAAAGAGGTGACGTCAGAGAGTTACTCCTCTCTCATTCCTCCACCCTGAATTTATCCGTCGGCAGGGACGATCAGTTTCGTTTTAGCTGTGAGAGAGTCAAGTGTCATTGGAAACCAAAAAAAAAATGTTCTATACATGTCCATTATGCATGTACACTCTTGGCAGTTGGACTCAATGTGAGAATTGTACAATTATTGATGACTATAGTGAAAAGTGTAAATTATGTAATCCTTGTAAATTACATAGAGGCTATGCAGTACAAATTAAAGGATGTAATCATGTCTTGAGGAGATTTGTGACTTTCACCCTAGAGGACACCTGTGCTTCAATTGTCACTATGATAAATGTGATCAGTGGGAGAATACTTACCCCGCTATGATTGGAAAGAATCCCAAAACGTGATTTTAGTTTATTTCTACGAGATTGGTATCGTCGTGGATTTAAATTATTCTGGGAGGAGGAGCCAGGTCTACAATTCAACTGTTGGGGTAACAAGACAATTGGTTTCTACGTCATCGTTGTGACGACACTGCCTATTATGACTATAAACCAAGTGCTTTTTATTTGGCAGTTACCGAATGTGATTCACCATTTGAAAACACTGTATGTGATATTGCTTCAGATAGTCAGATTGAAACTCGTGAATTTCATAATATGAATGCAAATAGTATCATTGACTATACAAAGAGATATGACAAGAATGAAGTTACATTATACTGTAGAAAATGTGACCCTGACTTTGCAGTCAATCAAGATCAATATACAGTGAATCCAAATGATTTACCGGCATTAGTGGTTCACGACAGTTGCCTTACACCGATGAAGAAATCTAAAGTGAAGATTTAAAGACATTGTTATATATACATTTTATTAATAAACAAATATACAAACATTTTTTAAGCACTTTACTCTTAGGGCAGTGAAATCAATACTGTACAGGTCTGAGAGGATATTTTCCACTAGAAAGTTGTTCAGACGTGGATTATCAACATAAATGTTGAGAAACTGCTCGTAAGTATAGCCGCGACATCGGAACACAAAATATAGTGGTGCATGGAAGCCACAGCTTTTAGTCGTCAGATACTGCACTCTCCTCCAATTTTGAATAATAGTTTTCCCACTGCTCTCAATATAGTTGCTGATGTGGGGTGTGTAGAATGTATAGGGTAGACCAAGAGGATCAAAAATTCAATCGTCTTCATTGTTTGAAAGATGCACAGCCAATGACCCGTCAGCACAGTCGACGGACTGCTATTAACAATAATTAAGTATTGTTGACACTTCGAATTTTGACAAGAAAGTCCGAGGGCAGACAATAGGATTTGTACTGGGACATGTAGGGATCCATATTAATTCATTGATTATTTGACTGGTGTTCATGGCACCAAGTCTAGTAGAACACTGCCTTCGGGAGTGATTTCCCAATAGGTTTCATATTGATTTAGTGAGATTAGTGCAATACTCTCAGCCAATGGGTTGGCAAATGTACAGTCTAAACGCACACTCCCCATACGTACTATACTCATATCCTGCGTGCCAGACAAATCTAGTACAATGATACCATGTGTTTTAGCAAACATTTCTTCTGTTATACCATTTTCAAATAATTGCGAATCATGATCTAGGGTTTGCATGGTCAACTCATACATGTTCTATAGTATTTATCAAAAGATAGATTGTAGAGTAGGATGCCGTTTACTTTGCACACAAGGGATAAAAGTCCAAACATCTCGAATTTATGTGGGCATCCAGTCCATGAACCTATTGCACTGGCGCTTTTTACAAATGCCAAAGCAAGTTTTGACGGAATTTCGCCATTGATAAAGGATGAGTAGGTGAAGGTGCGTGATCCCATGGTAATATGACGTTGATTGGTGATTGTATGAGGAACAAGTAGTTTAATATTATTTCCACTGACTCTCAGTTTTTCCACTGCCAAAGCAACAGAACTCATAACTTGTTGTTTGCGTACATGAAGTATTGCCGAGGTGAGGGAGAGACTTACATCAGGATTGGCAGCAAGTTCTTTTCTCAATATGAAATTGGATGGTGCAAGCGTCAGTTTTATATCCACTTTAACATTGGGTGGTAGCCATTGGGGTATATCAAATATTTCATGATATGTTTTTTCCAACTAGATGTAATTCACTAGTTGTAGCATTTTTAAGTGCATCTGTACTATCATATCCATTTGTGGCGCCTCTCATTCCTTGTACGACTTGGGTGTCATCAGCATGAATTGCATATAGCTTGTATAATTTGAGAGATTGTTGCTTGTGCTCACCAGCGTGCCTTTGATGTAGACACTGATTTGACGAAATAAATTATGTAATATACAATTTTTCTAGGATATTCCATCGGCCCGAATTGGCATTGTATTATCGGATTTCCGCACTTTCATTTGTAAATCTATAAATGTCGAAGACATGTCCATATAGTAGTCTTCATTGGAATAAATTTGAAAGTGGATATTATCGGAGAGGGGTTGTTGAGGATAAACTTGTTCATAGTATCCATGCTTGACACTCACATCAACATTTTTAGCATTGAATAGATTCAATGAGGCGGTGATTGAAGGTTGAGATCCTTATGCGGTAGGTAGGACATCTTAGGAAAAGAAATCTAGTTTTGATCTAACAATTCTTTCCTGGGGCTTCTTCTTCTACTAGTGCGTGTCGGCTTTTTCCTTCTTTTATTTGACAAGAGTGGTGATGTCTTTCGTTTCCAACCTGAGTAGAGACTGATGAGTGATGCATTGTTTCTCGACCTTCTTAAACCTTTACCATTTTGTTTTAATCTCTCGCCAAGGGTTCGTGCACGGGACCTAAGATTTTCCGTAGCACTTTTTTAAAATCCTTGCCAGAGCCCCAATCGTATAGTGTAGAGGATGCAAAATCTGTTGCAGCCGGTACAAGATATTTTCTAGCCAGAGGTAGTGAAGAGCGAAACAGTTTAGCAAACCAACTGCCAAGACCATAGCCAGACATTGTAGTACGCCCTTTGTAATAGTCCATTCCATTGCCATGTTGTCTTGGGCTAAGAGTATTAACATAGCAGTCAATATCAGGACAAGTGAATACCACTTTTCTATTAGACATCTTGATGTTGAACAATAGGACGAAAATGGCATGTAATCACAGCCAATCCTTTTGAAATTGCTAGGGGATCACCTAATTCAGTTCTTAGTGTTAACTGACAGAGTTCCAAATAGGAAGTGTTTACGGGAATATACTAAAGATGCTTTATATTGTAGTGGTGAATATGTTCTTGATTGGTTTTTCGTTAAGAACTCGTAGGAGGGGAACATTTGAATTACCAACCCGAGATGTTTCCACAAATGAAGCGTAGAGAAATATACAAGTGTCCGTGGAGAAGGCAGGCGGGTAGTCTGCAAAAATGAAATTAGTGTTTCCGGCACTTTTACCGTTGATTATACTGAGCTTAAAGCCAAGAACATCCTTTAGATTATCATTGAGAATAACCTTTTCACTAGCAATAAGTGAACTAATGTAGATCTTGCCCTCCTCCTTTGAATAGTTGAAATGAAAAGCTCCTTTTTTACGAGCGGAAATTCTTTTATTAATAGAACGACATAAATCATTCATACAGGTGAGTTCCTCGTAGGGTAATTCAATATATGGATAATCCATCCAATTCATCCTTTGAATTTGTTCTTGATCACTTAAGGATGGTGGTGGCGGCCAATCATAGGGTCTAATTTTTTATTTCATATTTACGATCTTTTCTCAGGATGTCGCAGGTATTTTTGAGAATACAGTCGACAAGAGCCACTTCATACTTTCCATTGTCATCGAATTTGATGGTGGGGGAGAGTTTTGTCCAAAAATCACTTGTTCTATTCAAGTCATTGTAGAGAGGATCAGAAACATTGGACATGAAAATCACATAGAAATCATTGCGCATTGTTAACATATCTTCAGCACTGACCCAAGAATCAAAATCTGAGTTGTATCCTAGCCAGCGAACAAGCAACTGTCACTGGCCCCTACGAGTACGACTCTTTAATATCTTTTTAATTTGATAAATTTCACTAGTGTTTCTAACTTTTTGTAGTTCATATTCATAAAAACCGCCGAGAATCTCATCATCTTTGGTGTCTCGCAGTCTATACGTTGTGGGTCCGGTGTCCAGGATTTTGGACACTTTAAAAAGTTCAGTGCTCCATAAATAATTCCCCTTTTCAAAATTATTGGTGTGTTCTATTAATTCGAACAGTATCACCAACATTGAATTTCTTCTTCACATTTTTTTTTCTTTTTCACCATTGGAATATTGCTTTCGAAAAGCATCAAATGTATTTTCACTGCAATGAACTTCCCGACGGCTTTAGTTGGACAGAGATCGATGGGGTCGATGGTTGTATATCCGCATGATTTTATCTAAATCATGAATAAAAGCAGATGTATTTTTCAGTGTACAATATCTTGAAATTAATAGAAGAATCGTTCTTATCAATCGTTCAGCCCAATGCAGCCTTTATTGGGCTGTGACTATGATAAAGTGTTGCATTATATTTCAATAGAACCTTTTGCACATGTGGATTAACAAATTCACTACCACGATCCGATTGAATTTTTCTATAGCAATCCTGTTCAAGAATAATTTCAATAGCCTGAGCAACTTCAAAACCTCTCTTTGACTGTAATGGGATGGCGTAGGCATAGCGACTAAAGACACTGATTGCCACTAGAATATATTTGTAGGGTGCATTGTGACGCCGTTGAATTGCATCTGAAGTTAAAAGATCCGTTTGCATTATATGCAATGGGAAAAAGGCTTTAGTTTGCCGATATTGTTTGCCACGAAGCCTGCGATTCCGATGCAGTGTGTAACTCGATTCATTCTGTAGATACTCTTTCGCTCTTTTTAATGTGCTGCCAGAGACAACTTTAGAAAGGGTTTTGGGGGAACTTAAACTTCCCGCTTCACCAATATTTTCATAGACATGTTTCAGAACTTCAACCATTTTGAACGCAAACACGTAGTGTAATGTCCACTCCCCTTTTGCACACTGGAGGGTGAATCAATCCGTCTTCACTTTTGACTAGCAGTCACAGGTGTTATAACAGCATTGCTGCTGCTGCTGCTGCTAGTATTTTCAAATATTGAATCTTCTTCTTTTTTTAATGATGTTGGCGTTGTTGGTGGACTATATTCTCTTAGTTTCTTTAGAATTTGCTTATTGTCAATAAGACTTTTGGGGAAGTTTGATACACTTAGAAAGGTGTATAGATTATTTTCAAAGGATAAAAGTCCTTTACGATTCGTCAACATATCACAAATTAAATCAACTAGATTATAACTTTTTCCCTGAATTATAATTCGTTTCCCCTGTGTTGTCAACTTGAACTTGATGTTCATCACCACCAGTTTCCAACATGAGATAAGATAATACTCTTTTACTCTGTTCACGATAGGTCACTGTAATAGGTTTCCAATTTTCAATACAATTGGATTCAATTCCTTTCCTTTGATTGCACTGCTGCTGCTGCTGCAGAATCTTGAGGAGATGATTCCTGTTTGGAGGGATCGGTGACGGTAACAGGGGCGGGTCTCTCACGATAAGGTCTATGTTTGTCCACACGTCAAAATGCATCTTGAAGTAAAAGCAGTTTTTTGTCATCAGCAATATTCTCATCATTAATGAATTTGCTTAGATTGTCTTCAAAATGTTCGACGGGCGAGAGGACAAGTTCAAATGGTGTTAATTTATACGGTTTAGCCATTCTATAGAGAAAACTGTTTACAAGTCCTGCAATTATTGGCAGTAAAAGTGTAAAAAGCTACCGCCCGCTTGAAGGAGACGTTTTTCTATAAAACAAAATTCCCTTGTTTTTGCACACCAAGGCGCGTACAGTGGAACGATGTTGCTTTGTCTGTTGTCTAACACCTTCTGACAAGTGTATATTGCCCTCAGTTAAATTTAAACAAAGTTCAGATATTAGATTAATGAAATCATTGTCAACACCATGTTTGAGTATATTCTTCCTGAGTGAAGGTTTTGAAGTGCTTAAAACGGAAAATAAATGCCGTTGTTCGTGTAGTTTCGTCAGTGACATAATGGCAACTAATAGCCTTTTCTACTGTTAACCGGAAGATGTACTGTAATTTCTTTGTCGAAAATGTTGGTGACTACACGTAGATCCTCGGGTGTGCTCTGATTAAGATCTAGCAAAATGTAGCCGTAGGGCTTATTTGTTGCCTGAATGTACGCTGACAGCAGAAATTTAGGGTGTGCCGGGGTATATTTGCTTATTGAGAGTTATTAGTGAGCTAGAATCACGAACTACTCGATAGATAATATATATGGTGCAATTCAAAGCAAGGGTTCGCATACATTTGCTCTGATGAAACAGATTGTGTAGAGCTAGGGTTATGGAAATCTGTTCATGATGAGAGCGAACGGTGAACAGTTGTAACATTTCCTGTGAGAACTGTTCAATGGATTCAGCCAAATCATCAATAATCAACCACGAGTTTGGTTCTATACCATTGAAAACATCAAGTCCTCGTATGAATTGTATTGGTATGGTTGTGGCAATAGCTTTTATTTGATCGTAGGACTCCTGCCAAATACTATAGCAATAATAAATTTTCTTTGGTTTTTCCAAAAACATTTTCTGACAATTTTGAATTATTTTAGCTAAAATTGTTGTTTTCCCCGACATTGATGGACCGCAGAGAAACGATCTGAAGGGTGTGTTAAATTGATACATGCTGCTGCTGCTGCTGCTGTTGACAACAGTCGGACTACAACTAACTGTAAATCATACGTGTCCAGTGAATAAGTAGTAGTAGTAGTAATAATAATTTTTCCATAGATCTATCTAGTACGTCGTTAACAAGAAAACAAAAACTATATTTCATGGTCATTTATTCAACATGAAAACTCTATTTGTTCAACATGAACAACAACATAAGAATGACACTTGTTCAACAAGAACAACAAAAAAATGACACTTGTTCAAACATGAAAACTCTATTGGTTCAACATGAACAATGATAAAAATACACTTTATGTACAACATTCATTATAAAAAAAAACCACTTTTGTTCATAAACAACAACAACAACACTTATTGTCTTAAAAAAACACTTTATGTACATTAGCACACACTTTTTGTACATTAGCACACACACACACACTATTTGTACAATACATGAAAAAAAAACACTTGGAACAATGGAACATGAACTTTAAAAAATAGCATAGTTGAACATTTAAATTTCAAATGGGGTCCCACCCCCCCGGGAGCCGAGGGGCCGAAGGCCGGCCGCGGGCGGGACCCCCCACCCCCCACCCCCACACCCCCCATCCGGGGCCTCGGTGGAAAAAACTGTATACAATAGTTGTCGTCACTACAGGTTAGGTTGGGTTAAGGTGAGGTTGGGCTAAGGGGAGGTTGGGTTAGGGTTAGTTAATTTATGAAAGTTAGTGGTTGGGTTAGGTTAGTTAATTTATGAAAGGTTAGGTTAGTGGTTAGGTTAATTTATCCAGACCAAGTTGATTGCGATAGTCTATGCATTCAACTCGGTCTGAAATAAGGTAATGGCCATGTGGTAGTACACTTACACCATTCTCGAGCACATAGACTTTGTCGGATATACACGACATTGCATTTTTTTCCACTCTTACAGTCTAATTTTTATACTGTAGAGAGAGAATTGCATGCACTTGTGCTCTCGGCACTAGGCTACTTTCTACACAGTCTCTGTACATGCTCATGTTGAAATTGCTCTTTACAAAATGTGTAGGCACCCCTTTACACGCCTGCTTTACATCCCTGCTATATGTTTCTACGCAATAAACTTTAGGACCTGGGAACACCCCCTGGATACAAATCACTCCTCGTCTCTGATTTTAACATTAGTCGTTAGTTGGGGGCTTGACGTTTCACCAACTCGGGGTAAAGGGACGGATTCCAGTTGGTGAAATCCATCCGCGAGCTGATGTGTTCCCCATTTTCTAAATCCCCCAATAAATCCTCGGTTTTTACTTTTAACAGCAGAGAATCTGTATCCCCATAGTAAACTTGAACCTCCCCTCCCCGTCGCCATTGCACCTTGCACACGTTGTAAGAAAACGACAACATGAGCTTTTTGGAAATTTCAAGTACTGAACTACCTCCTGCTATATTCTTGTTCAGTACCACATTTCGCTTTTTCCTGTGTAGAAGAACCATGCCAGCCTCTATTCTCGCGAACGATGTAAAATTGGGGTCGGCAATAATTCGTGCACACTCTTAAGGGTCAGTCACGACGTCGCAACGAGATCTGTTGCGTACGCTTTCACATATTTTGCCAAACGCTGAATTAGAATGATTTTGTACATTTCCTTCTCTACTTTACTGCTTGCCCGAGAGCGTTTATCAACAAAAGTGTCGATAAACGTCTTTAAATAGGGTTTCTGATTGAACTGCAGGACCCTATGTATTTTGGTGATCTTGAAACCATTGTTCACCATCCAGTGCAAAAGCACATGGTGAACAACGATATTCACCTTAGGGTCCAGATCTGCAATCAGGTTTTGCTTAGAGGGGCTCCAGTGCATCCCCATATCCTCAACCAATGATCGATTGTAGGGGCTCAGTGACTCCCTGGTCACTGGTCGATTGATACAGGGAAAACAAAATCTCTGACTGAATCATGAAGGGCCAGTGGAATATGCCCGTCAATTTCAAAGAACCATCCTTGTGGCCCATTGTCCTCGACGGTGGTAATGTCGGGAACTCACAAGGATTCTCAATCCATTGATAGTTCCCGCACGGCAAAGAGTAGTGAGACATTGCCGAGGGGTACAATGAGTTCATGTCCAAGAACACTGCATTTGACTTTGAACTGGTGCTGTTTTGTTCGCTTGGATAGGTTGTCAAAACGCGATCCCCATGAAAAACATACCCTCCCCTCATTGATCTTTCTACAAAAAGGTGTTGATCCACATCAGTTATTAAGCCTATTTCCTCCCTACTAATTTTTAAAATCAAGTCCATCACCAAATGTGGTGTGGAAAAATAATAGCCTATATCTAGTCCAAACTGTGAATAGATTTGGTCTGTGTTCTTGCAGACTATGTCTAACAGAGTTAAAACGTCACTGGCCAAGTACAGTCTACAATAATCCCACCCATTTTTACAATTCCCTTAGACCACACCTTCTTGGCAAACTCATATTCCTCGGCTGTGCATTCACTGTTGGTGAGTGAATTATAGAAAGCTTCAATTGGAGGCAGTTTCACCTCGCTTAAGCGAGCGCCAGAACAGTAATAGTCGTATGCATATACACCTTTACAGGTCAATAGGTCATACATTTCACTGTCTGGAAAGTGCTGTTTAAGCAAAGGAAAACTATAAAAATTGTCGCTTTTCTGCACTTGAATCAATTGACTCAATGCCTTGGGGAAAAAAACTAAAAGAATCTAAAAACCTGATTTTATTCCAACACGTATGCCCATTATTTACTACCTGCCATTTCAACTCGAGAAGCACCAACTTCTCGGCCGATTTGGCCATGATATTATAGGTAAATGAATTATTTACCCATGGACTATCTACTCCCCCTCCCTGTCTGTGCATACGTGCCAGTGCCGGTAAAATAAATTTTAAATCATAATTTGCATTGTGAGTAAAACTGGGATAAAAACTGTTGGCTAACATTTATGTTACACGATTGATGCGCTACCCCTCTAAAATTACTACCCCCAGAGGATATTTCCTGCCACAAGTGATCATGGTCTCTGACTTTCCCCTTCCCTCCTCTTTTCCCTTTAGTCCCCTTATCCCCCTCTTCAAACTCCCCCTTACAAACCAACATATTTTTGGATTTTTAATCGCGAGACGATCCTCTGCAGACAGCACCATAGGGTAATGCGTATTTCTCAAACGAGAAATAGCGCCATTAGCTGTGCCAATTAATTTAGTCAGTGCCTTGATCATGCACTCTCCCTCGTCCAGTGTTTCTACTATTTCTAACAACTGCATGGTGTTAGAATTGTCTCTTTGTGCGTGGGCGTAGGACACAGCAATAGCTTAATGTTCTTTGATTCGGTTTGGAAATCGAGGATCGTTTACTGCCACCAGCTTCGCTTCACAATCTAACGAGATTTTGTTGCTCTGGAGGAGGGTGTTTTGGAAATTTTTTAAGCGTAAAATGGCCCTATCCCCTGAAACCGTTTCCACTGTCTGGTAGCCATGCCATCTACAGTGCTTCATATGATCCCGTAGTTTTATATCGCTACGAAATCGTGACAGGCATGTCGGACAGTAGAAACATACCCCCCTTTTCTTACCCTCCCCTAGAACTCTACTAATGTCTGTATTTGGATTGAAATGGCCAACTGAATTGGCTAGGTCACTAGATGGTGGTGTGTACAACAGCCAAACCCAGTGTTTTGCGCAATTCAATCGACGGACCCCTTACTGGGAACACCACCCCCTTCTTTTTTGAACGAACCCCATCTTCAAATTCAGTTTCATCCTGAACCACAGTAACGCCGATATTTAAATGGGCATTGGCCCTTTCAAAAATATCAATAGACCTAAGCGTTACTGTGTATTTTCCCTCTAAACAAGAAAAATCTACAATGGGAAAATTGGACCCCTCCTTCCCATGTACAGCCCAGTGAACTAAATTCGTCTTTGAGGCTTCATCTTTCAAAGGTCGGAAAGCTGACATGAGGAAAGCATACTTGAAACATTTTTGACCTGTTTCAAAACAGATCCGCTGTACGCCTTGACAACCTTCTAGATCAGGATTATATTTTAAAACTGTACCCTCATCCCTATTCCCCCCTCTTAAAATAAAATCCTTCTTAAATTTACAGATATTAACACTTAAATTTTCATCATAAAGAACTACCGACCCGCTCCCATTTTCGTTATAATTCTCGAGATGCGCAATAATATGACCTATCCACTCGGAAAAAGCACCCTCAAAATTCTCTAAATTTGGATAGATCACACGCATCTCGGTATGTACATAATGGTGGTAAACTTCACTTTTTTTTCCCTCATTTAAATGAAACACCTTTAAAACAATAGAAACCTTAATTGAATCCCTCCCCCCTCCCCACAATTGAATTTGGTGCTCCAGCAGTGCACGAATTCTATCTACATATTCATGCACAATTTCTACGGGATCAAACACAAAATTACCACACAAAAGCGAATTAAATGGATCTCCAAAGGTTGCAGTGTAGACAACTATTGTATTTAAAATTGAGTTTGACAGTTGAAAGTCAGGAAATGTCGTAAACCGAATATTACCCACCTCCTCCCCCTCCTCCTCTTGTATATTATCAACACCCCCTCCCCCACCCCCACCTCCTCCTCTTGTACATTATCACCACCCCTCCCCTACATTGTTCAATAATAGGGCTATGGGAAGGCACTTCATTCGATTGAAGTGTAAGTATGTTATCAGGGGCTAGAGGAGGGTCCCCTGTTAATTCCCGGGAAAAATCTTCTAAAATTTGTAGCGTGTTTGGACTGAAGTCTCCCAAATCCTGCCCAACTGTGCTATTATCAACATTTAAAAGAAATCACTTAAAAAGTCATCAATGTTATCAGGAATAAATTCAAGTGAATTAACGCTGACCTGCTGAGATATTTCATTGTTGCTGTTGTTGTAAAGCCCCATAGTTACGTCCTCTCCTTCTCCAACTGACGAGCAGGGGGGAGATGGCGAGTATGGAACTAGAACGACCTATAAATGAAAAATAGCTTATTTTCAAAGTGTCTAAATCACCCCTACTGTTTTTAAAAAATTGGATTATTATTTACATGTGCTTAGTAGCATTTGGTTTACTCCATATATCCTGAAAGTTCCAGCTAAATATAATCTAAAACATTACATAGTAGGTTTTGATTTTGTTCAAACAATCACCCCCCCCCCCCCAAAAAAACATTTCATATTAATAGCCCATATCTGCTTTGGAAAAAAACAAAAAAAACCTGTGTCACTACTTGGTTTGAAATGGATAGCCTAACTCATTCAGATCATCCCCCGAAAATAGCTTATTTGAATGTGTATAAACCGACCTCCTTTGACCTTACATTCGTTAATACAAGTCTGTTATTTTCAAGATATTGTGGAAAATGCGATTAAATGGGAACCGTTAACTCTTATTAAATGTCCCCCCAAAATCTTGGTAAGTTGTAATTGAAAGTTGTCAACAATATTAAGCAAATTAGAATCCATATGTGTAAGAGATAAATGGTGTAATCTCTGTCCTTCAAATTGAGTGGGGAGAAAACATCTTTAGCGAAAAAATATCTTTTAATATCTCTGACACAATTTTACAGTGTTGAAAAAAAAAGCGAAAAGAAAAGGCCTAAAAAGATGGAAGAAGTAGGTAGAAAATAGAGGCGAAAATGCTTACATTTGTAAATTCCGGCTTTATTCGGGTACCGGATGGTCCTGGCATAGCATGCTGGAGGGCAACCTCCTGACCTAGCATAGGTGGGGCAGCTTTTAAAGGCCCATGGAGAGCGGATGGGCAAGCGATGTCACAATCCTGCGCAGATTGGGCTGCGGCTTGGGCAGGCAACACTTGTTTGGGGGGCTTCGGCCAGCGACCATATTGCATAACTGTCACCTTTGCAGGGGTTGCATCATCCTCCCTTGCTCTCTTCGATGGAGGGGCTGTATATTCATCATAATTGGCCTTAAAGAAGAGAAAAAATAGTATCGACATAATTTTTCCCTTTTTTTACAGAAGGAATTAGTAACCATAATTTTGTCTAGAAAGCATTTATCACTAAGAAGTCCCCCCTTTTCAACAAAGCAAGAAGTAAAATTTACGAGCAATATACTATGCTTGGAAATCATACGTTTTTATTGTACAACTTGTGAGGAAAATAAAAGTTGTACAATCATTAGTTTGTATTCTTAGGATAGAAATCAATGTTTCTATTTTTACCTTTCAGAAAAAATTTTAAATGTTCCCGTCTATAGACTTTAAAATAGAAAAAGATTGTTAACCGAGTAGCTTATAGGCCTAAATTTACGATCTTAGATGTAAATGGTATTCAATTTACACATAATAAAGCTATCTTTTTCTTAGAAATCCCCGGCCCTCTTACTGCCTAACGCGAAGAAACAGTTTGTTTTCACATTATAATGGTAGTAATAGAATTGAGGCATAGCCCCGTCCCTCTTTTTACATAATGTCCTAAAAATCTTTGTTAGTATTAATTTTGTCTAGAAAGCATTTCATTCTTCCATACAGGTTGTGTTGGCCTAGCTTAATTATTGCAATCTCATTTTGCTTGAAACTGTTTTATTAAAAGATTGTTAACCCAGCAGCTTATAGACCTAAATTTACGATCTTAGATGTAAATGGTATTCAATTTACACATAATAAAGCTATCTTTTTCTTAGAAATCCCCGGCCCTCTTACTGCCTAACGCGAAGAAACAGTTTTGTTTTTTCACTTTACAATGATGGCGATAGAATTGAGGCATGGCCCCTTCCCCCTTTTACATAATGTCCTAAAAATATTTGTTAGTATTAATTTTGTTTAGAAAGCATTTCATTCTTCCATACAGGTTGTGTTGGCCTAGCTTAATTATTGCAATCTCATTTTGCTTGAAACTGTTTTATTTTGACGGGAAAAAACAATCCTTTTGGATATGTGAAACATTTTGGCTAGACCGCTATCGTAAACATGCAGGAAGTGCAATTGTAGGGTTTCAGCTAATTATAACCTTGCGGAAATTTTTTGTCAAGTTAGTGACGGCTTAAATGGAAACGGTATATTAATAGCTAAGGGTTGTCACTTTAGATAGAAATATAGAAATCAAGAATTTTATCGAAAAAGAGAATTATTTCTATTGCAAGAATTAAAGTCGTAAACAGTCGGGTAGGGGGGGGGGTTGACATGGTTAAAAAGAGCATATTTTATAGTCTTCTAACGACTATAAAGAAAGCATGGTGGAGTTTGTATTAGAGTGGAAGGGGGGGGATTTACCTGAATATACTGGAGGGTGACCAAGGAAAATAGTTTTTATTTTGAAAATAAAGAATGAAAGTGTACTAAACAGAACTTACATTGTAAATCGATGTTGCCAAGGCTTCTAACTCTTCAATAATTTCAGATGCTCTATCCATTGTGTCTTGGAACTATATGATAATTTAATCACAACGCATGTCCGGTATATACGAAATCCCAAGGGCGAATTGTTATGCAAAGGGAAAATGTATTTTCCCGGGGGATGTATTTTTGTGAATTTCTATCACTGTCTATTAAAAGGATTTTATCCCTATTTGAACTTTTATTTATCGTCATGGAAAGGCAGTGTGGTCTCCGAAATTATCTACGTCATATTTATGGGGATGATTTGACCAAAATTGTGAGTAAATATATAAACACTCAAAAAAAACATGCAAATGTTATCAACCAACAGGATTTTCTTCTACGATGTAAGAAGATGAGAATTGTACCACCTTCACTAAAATTCAATTTACATTTGGGCACTTTCAAGGAAGAAAAGTTTGAACGAAGCTTACATTTCAAGGCTTTAAATCACATTATTAAGGATAAAAGTCGAAAAAGAGCTTTAATAGTGAGAGATAAACTTTCCCTGGAAAATCTTATATCAAAAAAGGTTAGTGTAAGTGACTTTTGTTTAATTCAACAAACAGGAAAAAATCACTTCAATCATGACTTTCGCCTTTCCAGAGAAAGATTGCTAAAAAAGTTTTCGAAATTATCAACAAATAATGCGGTAATACCTTCGTCAATTCTAGGACCAGGTGTGGTTAATTTTTCATCAAGAACTTTAACGATACAAGAACAATCAGTGCTTGAAAAGGGTCCGAAATTTTGTTTTAAACCGGATAAAGTCCCCGTGGAAGACATTATCTCTTCAATAGAAACATCTTTGCATAAAAACGCAAATATAATAAAAGATGTTAGCTTAGTAAGAGCTTCTACCGTAAAAACCCTGTCTAATTTTGTATTGAAACCGAATTTTCCTAGTACGACCATCAACGACATAAGAATTCTTAAAAACTTGAAAAAGGATAGTTCAATTACCATTACAAAAGCAGATAAGAGTAACACTTTAGTTGTGATGAATACTGAGGACTACGAATCAAAATTAAGAAGTTTACTAGAGGATGAAAAAACATACAAGAAGCTATCGTATAATCCAACAGACTCTTTTACAAATAAGTTTAAGAAAGAATTGAAGTGCTTAAAGGATGAAGGAAAAATTACACCTCAACTCTATTACAAATGCCTGCCACGCAGTTCCCTACCATTACGACCAATTGTGTCAAGTACAAGGTCACCAACAAGTGTTTTGAGCAAATGGTTAGTGTCAATCTGTAAACCACTTTTGTCTACACAAATTTCGTATATTAAGAATTCTTCGAATTTGGTTGAAAAACTGAAAAAAGTAGAAATTTCTTCGAATTCTTTGCTTTCAAGCTTCGACATTGTATCAATGTACACAAATATTGATGTAGAAGCAGCCGAAACTCTTCTAGAAGGAAAGCTCTTAAGAAATTTGGATTTGATTAGTGGCAAAACAGATTTGGAAGTTTCTGTAATTATGAATTTAGTAAGGTTGTGCAATAAGTTCTCTTATTTTTTTCAATTTAGAGGGGAGTATTTCGAACAAATAAATGGTTTACCTATGGGGGCCCCTTTATCCCCTTTATTAGCTAATATTTTTGTGGAGAATATTGAAACAATTGCGTTAGATTCATATTTTTTAAAACATATTTTCTGGGGCCGGTATATGGATGACATTATTTCAGTATGGGATTATGGGGAGGAGGAATTAAAAGGATTTTTGGAACATCTTAATTGTTTGGGAGGGGATTTAAAGTTTACCGTTGAATTGGAAGAGAATGGGAAACTTCCTTTCCTTGATGTTCTTCTTTTGAAAAATCAAAATAGTCTGGATTTTAAAATTTACAGAAAACCGACAAATAACAATAGATTTTTGTCTTATAGTTCCGGTCACGCTCGCCAAGTAAAAATTGGTTTGATCATTTCTTTAACTGATCGGATCTTTAATATTTGCTCGCCAAAATTTGTTGAGGAGGAGTTGTCTTTTCTAAGGAAAATACTAATAAGTAACATGTATCCAGAATGGTTAATTAACCAGACTTTTTCAAAAAGAAGAAAAAGGTTTCTAGAGATTTCTAAGGAAGTCTTGGAGACAACTCGGGAGAAGGATGTTTTTTGTTCCTTACCATATGTACCCGGGCTAAGTGAAAAACTTAAAAGAATTTTACAAAGCAATGGTCTAAGGGTAGCTTTAAAGAGTAATAATACTTTGGGTAGTTTTCTAAATTCTGGGAAGGATCAAACTTCATTGGGGCAACAAAGTGGGGTTTATCAGATCCCATGTACTTGTGGAAGCTCATATGTGGGACGTACTAACCAGAGTTTGGAAATGAGATTATTACAACACAAAGATTCTATTTCTTCGGCTTTAAAGCAAGTTTCTAAGTCTGAAGATTTCACTTCAGCCCTTTCAGAACATATTTTTAATTTTCCAGACCATTTTATTTTGTTCGAGAATGTCTCTTTGATTTCTAGGGATCGGGGTTTAAAGCAAAATTTTCGTGAAATTCTTGAAATAAAGAAAATCTTATTCAAGAATATTGCTTTGAATCGTGATACAGGTGAATATGGGCTGGACTCTATCTATGATAATTTATTAAAATCTGAGAGAGTAAAGTTCAATTCACCCAATGTAGTTGACCTTTGTCCAAATGTTGTATCATTGAACGCTAATGAACCGAATCCAAGAAGGTCAAAGAGAATAGCTTCCGCCTTTGCTTTGAAAAGAATTAGAGATTCAAATAATATGTAGTGTTATTTTATTTAGTATATAAACTTTTGATTTAAATTGTTTTATTTTAGTTTTACTACTGATGACGGTCACTGTATATGTGACCGAAATATCTGGTATTTTTGTGAATTTCTATCACTGTCTATTAAAAGGATTTTATCCCTATTTGAACTTTTATTTATCGTCATGGAAAGGCAGTGTGGTCTCCGAAATTATCTAATTCCATTAAGGTGAAAATTTCAGAAAGTGTGGACGGGAAAGTTGAATTTAAGTTAAAACAAACTATGTCCATGCAAACGGTCAAAAGGGCGTATCAGCAATATCTTACGAACGGCTTAGAGTGCCAAGTTAAAACTTGATAAAGAGGGATGTTCAACTGACCAAAAGGCAATTTCTACATACTACTACTGCTGCTACAACCGCTAAAACTACTGCTACTACTGTTACTGCTACTACTGATGCTCTAACTGCTATTGCTACTACTACTACCACTATTACTACCACTACTGTAACTAACTGCTACTATGACTACTACTACCGCTAAGGATAAGGGTATGAAGGTGAAAATTTTTAGGGAATATTGAGGAGGAATTTGAGCTAAATTAAACGCACTAAGTGCATGAAAGTTATTAAAAGTACGCATCAACAATTTTCCAGGAACTGTTTAGGGTACTAAATTGAAACTTTCAACGTGTATTGAGGGGGATGTTGAAAAAACAGAAGGTCCTATGTGCATGCTGCTGCTAATGCTACTGCTGCTATTTCAGCGATTGCTGCTACTGAAGCTAAAGGTATTAAAATGAAACTTTAAGGGATTATTTTGAACTAAATCAAAACACAATACGAGCATTTAGATTGTCAAAAGGGTGTGCCAGCAAGCAATATCTCACGAATATTTAGGAAAATCAGGTTCTAAGCTGGCTTAAACGCTACGGTGTAGACTTGAGAAGATGTGTTGGTCCCCGTCCTGCACTGGTTCTGAGACCATTGATTTCCTGAGGCCAAAATAACTTCAATGATTTAAAGAATATGAAAATTATTATTGGGAATATACGATGTTAAAAAATAACAATCGTGTCGCCATATTAAACCGAAGAATTAAGACGCTTCAAACTGGACTTAATTGGGGTTCAGAAACTCAAATACCAGGGGTAGGAAACATGAAATTAAGTGATAGAGAATTAACTTACTCAGACAACACTAGATTATCCATATGTCAGACTATTTTTCAATTTAAAGTAATCTTTCTATACGGGTTGGAGGCATGGGTTGGGTCTCCGTGTTTTGAGACGGTTAAGTGTGTCGTGGTGTCGTTAATTTATGAATAAGAAAAAATATGACGAAATTAGTCCCAAAAATAAACCAGAGGAATTAAAGACCACTTTTGTAGACGAAAGTATAATATTGTGACTCCTTTTTTTCTCTTTGATTAAAACTCCTCAAAACAGAGCCTCAGCTTTAATCGTGAACACTTAACTCACCAATGGCGATTATAATTGCTATTGGCATACAGACAGGAACAGAGGCAACGAATAAAAGATGTTTCAGATTGTGGTAAACTTCTCTTGGTAAGCATCTTCTCATATAACCAAAAGTTTGACACAAGCGGCTCGTTGATTGACCATGGTGAATAGCTTCACGATAACTGAAAGAAACAAAATAAAAAGTTAAGTCTAATTATTTCGTAAAAAAAAGGTATCTTAAGAGAGTATGCAACGCATTTGCTCAATTTGGCCAAAGATGATATGGTTGAAACAAATTTAAAACTTAAGAGATATAAACGGAAATAACTTTCTAAAGTTTGTCAGAGAAGCCAATCTAGATTTCAGAAGGTGAAGGGTTCAATTCCCAAAAGAACATATTTCTTATAGCCAACCTCCCCGTGAATGCACATAATGTGTTTTAATTTAGTTCAACATCCCCCTAAGCATCCCTTGAAAGTTTCACTTTAATCATCTTAGGCTCAGTAGTAGTAGCTCTTGTAACAGTAGTAGTAGCAGAAGTGTCATCAGTAGCAGTAGTAGCAGTGTGCACTAAGTGGCTTTTGGTTACATCAACATCCTCCTCAGCATGCCCTGTAAGTTTCGACTTAATACTTAGCCATTCCTAAGAAATTGCTTATTTGCTCTTTTGGTAACCCGCATGCACATAGCGTGTTTCGGTTTAGTTCAACATCCCCCGAAACATTCCCTAAAAGTTATACCTTAATGCTATTAGCCTCAGTAGTAGCAGCAGTCGTAGCAGAAGTAGTAGTGGTAGCAGTTGCATGCAAATAGCGCTTTTTAGTTATTTCAACATCCCCCTCAATATGCCCTGACAATGTCAACTTAGTAGGCCTACTCGAAGCCTTTCATAAGATATTGCTGGTATGCCCTTTTGACGGCCTGTATCAATACAGTGTCTTTCGATCTATTTCAAATTCAATCTTAACATTTCCTGAAGGTTTCACCGAAAACAACTAGCCTCACCAGTATTATAAGTAGTAGCAGTGTGCATATAGTGCCGTTTGGTTAGTTCAACCCCCTCTCCCAACATACCCTTATCACCTTAATACCCTTAGTTTTAGTAGTAGTAGAACTAGCATCAGTAGTAATAGTAGTGGCAGGAGTAGTAGTAGGAGAAAGAGCAAGAGTAAGAGTAACAATAGGAGTAAGAGTAAAAGTAAGAGCAGGAATAGGAGTAGTAGTAGTAGTAGTAGTAGTAGTAGTAGTAGTAGTAGTAGTAGTAGTAGTAGTAGTAGTAGTAGTAGTAGTAGTAGTAGTAGTAGTAGTAGTAGTAGTAGTAGTAGTAGTAGTAGTAGTAGTAGTAGTAGTAGTAGTAGTAGTAGTAGTAGTAGTAGTAGTAGTAGTAGTAGTAGGCTAGTAGGCTAGTAGTAGTAGTAGTAGTGGTAGTAGTAGTAGTAGTAGTTGCAGCAGCAGTAGTAGTAGTATTCTTTGGAGTTGTTATCAAAATTCCCTTTTTTAGAGTTGCTCTTACTGTTGGGCTAACCCGCTCCTTACCAAGGCGCACAATCAACTATTATAGGCAGCGAGCTAGCGCTGCCTAAGTAAAGAAAGATGTGGGCACAATGTTTTTATTTCTCCATACCCGGGCACTTCGTATTGAAGGAGTTGTCGTAAAAACTTCGAAAGGGGCTCATTCGATTGGAAATTGGAGTGGCTAGTGCCCTTTTGAATAGTCGAAAGTGATTGGAGGGCAACTAGCCCCCCCCCCCACGTCCATCATTCCCCCAAACACATCTATTCAAATTTCGAGATAGCCATTTTGTTGAGCGTAGTTGATTTCCAGATAGAAAATATATTTTTGAGGAGGACACTCCCCCACAACCCTCAGGGCAAGGGTTTTAAGTTATGCTCTGGGGGCACATAATTTTTTTATAGAAGGCGTTGTCGTAGAAACTTCAAAACAGGCTCATTCGATTGGAAATTCGAAGGGCTAGTACCCTTTTTAATAGTCGAAAGTGATTGGAGGGCAACTAGCCACCCCCACGCCAATCATTCCCACAAACACATCCAATCAAAATTTTGAGATAGCCATTTTGTTCAGCGTAGTTGATTTCCAGATAGAAAATATGTTTTTGAGGAGGACACTCCCCCACAACCCTCAGGACAAGGGTTTTAAGCTATGCACTGGGGCATATAAGGTTTTTATAGAATGCAATGTCATAGGAACTTAAAAAAAAAGTCTCATTCGATTGGAAATTCGAAGGGCTGGTGTCCTTTTTAATAGTGGAAAGTGATTGAAGGGCAACTAGCCCCCCCCCCACGCCCATCATTTCCCCAAACTCATCCAATCAAAATTTTGAGATAGCCATTTTGTTCAGTGTAGTGAATTTCAAGATAGAAAATATGTTTTTGAGGAGGACACTCCCCCAGAGCCCTCAGGGCAAGGGTTTTAAGTTATGCCCTGGGGGCATATAAGGTTTTTATAGAAGGTGTTGTCGTAAAAACTTCAAAACAGGCTCTTTCGATAAGAAATTCAAAGTGTTAGTCGAAAGTGATTGGAGGGCAATTAGCCCAGTCCCCCCCCCTACGCCCAACATTCCCCCGAACACATCCAATCAAAATTTTGAGATAGCCATTTTGTTCAGCGTAGTTGATTTCCAGATAGAAAATATATTTTTGAGGAGGACACTCCCCCACAACCCTCAGGGCAAGAGTTTTAAGTTATGCCCTGGGAGCATATAAGGTGTTTATAGAAGGCGTGGTCGTAGAAACTTCAAAAGGGGCTCATTCGATTGGAAATTCAAAGGGTAGCCTATTGCCCTTTTCAATAGTCGAAAGTGATTGAAGAGCGACTAACGCCCTCTCACGCCCACCATTTTCCCAAACACATCCAATAAAGATTTTGAGATAGCCATTTTGTTCCATGTGGTTCAAAGTTCAGGAAATTATACCTTTGAGCATGATACTCCCCTCACAATCTTCAGGGCAAGGGTTATAAGACATGCCCTGGGAGCATATAAGGTTTTTATTGAAATCTTATTCGTAGAAACTTGAAAAAGGGCTCATTCAATTGGAAATTCAAAGGGCTAGTGCCCGTTTTAATAGTCGAAAGTGATTTGAAGGCAACTAACCCCCTCTCATGCCAATCTTTTCTCCAAACACATCCAATCAATATTTTATATAGCCATTTTATTCAACGTAGTTGACAGTTTTAGAAATTAGGTATTTAAGGATGACAACCCCCCCCCCCAACAACCCTCAGGGCAAGGATTGTAAGTTATGCCCTGGGGGCGTATAAGGTTTTTATTGAAAGCGAAGAAACTTGAATAGGGCTAATTCAATTGGAAATTGAAAGGGCTAGTGCCTTTTTTAATAATTGAAAGTGAATAGAGAGCGACTAACGCCCCTCTCACGCCCAACACTTTCCCAAATACATCCAATCAAAATTTTGATATATCTATTTTGTTCAACGTAGTTGAAAGTTCTTGAAATAACGTCTTTTAGGATGATAACCCCCTCAGAGCCCTCAGTGTAAGGGTTGTAAGTTATGGCCTGGGGGCATATAAAGTTTATATAGAAAGTTGTTATAGAAATTTCAAAAAGGGCCCATTTGATTGGAAACAGAAATTGCCCTTTTTAATAGTCGAAAGTGAGTAGAGTAATTAACCCTCCTCTTACGACCACCATTTTCCAAAAAACATTCAATCAAAGTTAAGAGATAGCCATTTTGTTTAACGTAGTTGAAAGTTCTGGAAATTATGTATTTAAGGATGACAACCTCCCAGAGCCCCAAGGGCAAAGGTTGTAAGTTCTGCCCTGGGGGCATATAAGGTTTTTATAGATAGAGATGTCGTAAAACTTCAAAAGGGGGGCTCATTCAATTCGAAATTGAGGGGGCTAGTGTCCTTTGTAATAGTCGAAAGTTATTGGAGGGTAACTAACCCCCCTCTCACGCCCACCATTCCTCCAAACACATCCAATAAAAATTTTCAGATAGCCAGTTTGTTCAACGTAGTAGAAAGTTCTGAAAATTAGGTCTTTGAGAATGACACCACTCCCCAGAACTCAGGGCAAGGGTTTTAAGTTATGCCCTGTGGGCATATAAGGTTTTTATTGAAAGTTTTGTCGTAGAAACTTCAAAAGGGCTCATTTGATTTGAAATTGAAAGGGATATGGCTATTTTTAATAGTTGAAAGTGATTGGAGAGCGACTAACACCCCTTCCACGCCCACCATTTCTCCAAACATATCCAATCAAAATTTTTAGATAGCCATTTCGCTCCACGTAGTTTAAAAGTTCAGGAAATTATACCTTTGAGCAGGAAACTCCCCCCACAGTCTTCAGGGCAAGGGTTATAAGTTATGCCCTGGGGGCATATAAGCTTTTATTGAAATCTTATCAAATAGAATATTGAAAAGAATAGTCTTCATTCTTTGGGCTGACTAAACGAATCTGGAGAAGAACCCTCGAAGAATACAAGATGCAAAACCCTGCCGAAAATTCAGTCCGAAAGGAGGTGTTTCCAAAGCTATTGAGGCTCCTCTGGGATGAGCTGGCAAAGGAGAACAGTGTCAACCTTCAAAATGGGTTCACAGCATGCTTTGACAGAAAGCGTTGCATCCAAAAGATTCCTTATAGGCGATCAAATGACGAAATCCGTGAGGCAGTTGGTGATTCTGTTATAACTTCCTTTGAAAAAAAGCGGTTTGTCACTGTTGGTACTGTGTCGCGTAAGCGAACAAAGCTTAACAAGGCCCCTGGAAAATCACTAGCTGAATCGAGCGACAGAGACGATGAAGATCTTGAGGATTCAAGGACGAGTGAAAGTAGTATTGTATCTATTGATTGAAATTACACATACAATTACACAAGAAAAACCCACGCGTGTGACACTACACTTACACGTGAACATTCTAAAAAATCTGGCAAAGATTGCATTATTGTTATCAATTACACATTTGAATTACACTTCAGCTTCACGTGGACATTTTTTAATTGTTTGATTGACGTGTTTGGGGAGATTACGTTCCTTGGCACCTTTCAGAGCATGTACTTATGGATACCTTTCCAAGCAACATGATTAAACACGCTTTTACAATCGGAAATGTTTGATTGACATTTGCAAAAAGGGATAAGGAATTCGCAAATTGGACACTATGAACGATATTAATTAATGTTTGAATAATAGGAGTGTGATTGATTCTAATTAGTGATTGGATAATTTTTTAACAAGAAATCTCTGAATAAAATATTTTTGGAGGGATGGGAGAGAGTTTTGCTTGCCTTTCATTGGTACCTTTCCAGAGCATGTACTTGACGATGGAGAAAAAGGGTTAACGTGATTAGCAATTACGAGCGGGGATTCCCCGCTGGTTCATGAATTGCCTTACGTTCCTTGACACCTTTCCAGAGCATGTACTTGACGATGGAGAAAAAGGGTTAAAGTGATTAGCAGTTACGAGCGGGGATTCCCCACTGGTTCCTGAATTTCCTTATGTTCCTTGGTAGCTTTCCAGAGCATGTACTTGACGATAGAGAAAAAGGGTTAAAGTGATTAGCAGTTAAGGTAACCTCAATGGCGTTTGAACAGTGTTGTCAGTTTAAAATAAGGTCCAACGTTATAGTATACTAGAAAGTGATACTAAGAGAGATGTAGATGGCAAGAAAATAATTTTAATATAGAAATTCAGAACAAACCATAGAAATCCTTGCAAATCAAGTAGTAAGGTATATGTGAGTACAAACCATCAAGGATCATAAGCACCAATGACCCTAACCAGCAGAGGCATCAACCCTCCATAGGTCCCCTATCCCCAAACTCAAAGTGCGCCCCCTCCCTACAACTTTTGGGCCCCCTCCCCCCATTTTTTTTTGGCAATTGACATTTTTCCTGATAACAAGTATCATTCATTACGATCGTAGCTTTCAAATGTGAAACTTAAGTCCATTTTTGGATTGAAAAATAAACTATTTCTGTAAAATCTGAGTTAATAAGAGTTTTTGACCGTAAACTCTAGTTTTTTGCAAGAAAATTATGGAAAATACAATTCTCTGGTTCAAATGTGAAACTTAAGTCCATGACCGTAAACTCTAGTTTTTTGTAAGAAAATTATGGAAAATACAATTCTCTGGTTCATAGGTGAAACTTACGTCCAGGTATGGATCGAAAAATAAAACTATTTCTGTAGAATCTGAGCTAATAAAGGTTTTTGACCGTAAACTCTAGTTTCCTGTAAGAAAATTATGGAAAATACAATTCTCTGATTCAAATGTGAAACTTAAGTCCTTTTTAGGATCGAAAAAATAAAACTATGTCTGTAAAATCTGAGTTAATAAGGGTTTTTGACCGTAAACTCTAGTTTTCTGTAAGAAAATTATGGAAAATACAATTCTCTGATTCAAATGTGGATCTTAAGTCCATTTTTGGATCGAAAAAATAAATTATTTCTTTAAAATCTGAGCTAATAAGGGTTTTTGACCGTAAACTCTAGTTTTTTGCAAGAAAATTATGGAAAATACAATTCTCTGGTTCAAATGTGAAACTTAAGTCCATTTATGGATCGAAAAATAAAACTATTTCCGTAAAATCTGAGATAATGAGGTTCTTTGACCGTAAACTCTAGTTGTTTTTTGTAAGAAAATTATGGAAAATACAATTCTCTGCTTCAAATGTGAAACTTAAGTCCATTTATGGATCGAAAAATAAAACTATTTTCGTAAAATCTGAGCTAATTAGGGTTTTTGATCGTAAACTATAGTTTTTTGTACGAAAATAATGGAAAATACAATTCTCTGGTTCAAATGTGAAACTTAAGTCCCTTTTTGGATCGAAAAATACAACTATTTCTGTAAAATCTGAGTTAATAAGGGTTTTTGACCGTAAACTCTAGTTTTCTGTAAGAAAATTATGGAAAATACAATTCTCTGATTCAAATGTGAAATTTAAGTCCATTTATGGATCGAAAAAAAAAACTATTTCCGTAAAATCTAAGCTAATATGGGCTTTTGACCATACACTCTAGTTTTTTGTAAGAAAATTATGGAAAATACAATTCTCTGGTTCATAGGTGAAACTCAAGTCCAGGTATGGATCGAAAAACAAACTATTTCTGTAGAATCTGAGCTAAAAAGGGTTTTTGACCATAAACTCTAGTTTCCTGTAAGAACATTACGGAAAATACAATTCTCTGGTTCAAATGTGAAGCTTAAGTCCTTTTTAGGATTGAAAAATAAAACTATTTCTGTAAAATCTGAGTTAATAAGGGTTCTTGACCGTAAACCTCTAGTTTTTTTGTAAGAAAATTATGGAAAATACAATTCTCTGATTCAAATGTGAATCTTAAGTCCATTTTTGGATCGAAAAAATAAATTATTTCTTTAAAATCTGAGCTAATAAGGGTTTTTGACCGTAAACTCTAATTTTTTGTAAGAAAATTATGGAAAATACAATTCTCTGGTTCAAATGTGAAACTTAAGTCCATTTATGGATCGAAAAAATAAAACTATTTCCGTAAAATCTAAGCTAATATGGGTTTTTGACCGTAAACTCTAGTTTTTTGTAAGAAAATTATGGAAAATACAATTCTCTGGTTCCTAGGTGAGACTCTAAGAAAATTATTGGAAAATACAATTCTCTGGTTCAAATGTGAAACTTAAGTCATGTTGCTTGGAAAGGTATCCATAAGTACATGCTCTGAAAAGGTGCCAAGGAACGTAATCTCCCCAAACACGTCAATCAAACAACTAAAAAATGGTCACGTGAAGCTGAAGTGTAATTCCAATGTGTAATTGACAACAATAATGCGATCTTTGCCAGCTTTTTTAGAATGTTCACGTGTAAGTGTAGTGTCACACGCGTGGGTTTTTCTTGTGTAATTGTATGTGTAATTTCAAATTAATAGATACAATACTACTAGTGAAGTGAAATCTGGCAAAGCTAAAATGAAGCCGAATAAAGGAAAGGGAGCTGGATAAAAAGTTACGAGAAGTCCTGAATCTTGACTGCTCATCTGACTTCACACTAGACAACTTGCCGGAAAAACTGTGCGACGATTCCAGTGAACTTAGTTGGGATGAAGGCCAGAACAGTGAACATGAGGGTGGTGACAATTCTACTTGTAAGAAGGACTCAGGACTCCCAATTAAACTGTCTAACTTCTATGCTGTATTCTATGAGAAAGATTTCTAAATTGGGCGAACAGAAGACTTTCCAGATGAGGGGATGTTGAAGTTCAAATTTATGGAACGTGTGAGCAATGCTGACTTCAGTTACAACTGGCCCAAGAAAGGTGATGTCAGTGTTGTTGAAGAAAGATATGTTTTCGCTGGACCATAAAGAACACAAATTCTAGCCCCTGATTTTCCGGTTTTTTCTGCAAGTTCTGTTTTTTGACATGATCTTAGTCTAATTTTCTGTATTTCTTTTTAATTTTGTTCAATATAAGTGACCTTTTTTACATTGAATCTTAGAGGAAAAAGTCTGTAAATAAGTGTTTATTCAACTTACCGAAAGCATGGCCAACTGTGAACAAATTAGGAAACTATATGAACAGTACATAAAAGTAAATAACGTCGTTCAAAGTTGGACGAAGTGTGGGTAACTTTGAACACCATTTTCAAAAAAAATTATGGCCATGTGGGAAGGGATAGAAAAAAAATCCGTAACTTCCACCCTCTTCAGCGGTCAGAAATACATATAGAAATGTGTTTCTAGGTTGTTATGTTACCATTTATAAAGTTTATTGCGAAATAAAGGAAAAAAAAAGGTACTTTTAGTTCAAAGTAACCCCGTTTAATGCTTTTTTTAATAGTCGAAAGTGATTGGAGGGCAACTAGTCCCCCTCCCACGCCCACCCTCCCATTTGCCCATTATGTTTAAATCTAAATATTGCCTTAAGATTAAATCAAAATGCACTGTGTTAATGTTAATTACTAATAAGGCATCTCAGCCATCCCAAGAACGACTGACGGTATTATGTTCAAACTTTTGGGGCTGCTTCTGCTCTTAAAATTTCACCAATTCAAAATAGCTTAAGTGTATCCAAGCTATAAAATAAATTAAACAGATTTTTTTTGTGAATGGTATCAATTTTTCTATTTCAGGTCAACTAGAGGAGGTATGAAACTAAATTAAACACTTCTATTGGTGTCCAGATTTTTAAAAGGGTGTATGTTGTTAAAAATTGTTGAAAATTTTTCTGCAGCTTACAAATAGCAGGTCAAACTACTAAGTCTTAAAAAAAAGGAAAGATTTAAAGTATTATTTTCTTTTTCCCTGAAAAGACTATGTCAATATAAAACGAACAGAAATTAATTTAAAAAACTTTTTCCACAAAATAAGTTTTTCAAAGAAAAGTGAAGAACTCCATTAAACCAAAAATGAGCAAAAATAAAATCAATAATCTACCAAGCGTGAAACTACCACAAATCAGCATCGATAAATAAATGAAACCCAAACGAACAGAAATTACAATAAATAACCGAATCAAACTCAAAACGAGCAGAAATTAACATGAGTAGGGCTCAAAACCCTTATGCCTTCCCAAGGCCAGAACATAATTGCACTTTACTGAAAAAAATACAAATGATGTGAATTGTCAGTTCAATATTTATATACTGATATTTAGTAATCAAAATGTTAATACTATTTGATTTATTAAAGTTATGAAAGTAAAAACATTTATATTTTTTCAGTAACGTGCAAATTATGTTCTGGTCTTGGGAAGGAATAGGGATTTTAAGCCTTACTCATGTTAATTTCTGCTCGTTTTGAGTTTGACTCGGTTATTTATTGTAATTTCTGTTCGTTTTTGGTTTCATTTATTTATCGATGCTGATTTGTGGTAGTTTCACGCTCGGTAGATTATTTGATTTTATTTTTGCTCATTTTTGGTTTAATGGAGTTCTTTACTTTACGTTTGAAAAACTTATTTTGTGGAAATTTTTTTAATTAATTTGAAAAAAGAAGTCTTAGTAATGTTTCCTAAGATGGGCTTTACCCCTCCCTGCAGTTAATTTCAATCAACATTTTATCGAAAATTGACTACATTTTTTTAGTTTCAAACCGTTTTCCTCACTTAAAGCAAATATATACTTTTATTTTAGCCTAAATATTCTAACAGGAAACATCGATATTAAAAAGGAATTGCTATTATTCCACGGCCTCTATCACAGATTTCCGGATTTCTCCGATCAGAGATTATCCGAGAAGATGCTCTCAAGTTCATATCTCTGCTCCTTCCCTATTTTCTAAGGCTTGGAAAGTTGTATGTAGCAGATATTTTAAGTTTGGAAAAACGTGTCCTTTTCATTAATTTTGATGTGAATCTACTTTTCTTTGACTCTAGGCTATGGAAAGAAGCATTTTAGGATTCCTATCAAATTTAACACAAATTTTAGGAACTATTTAAACCATAAAAAGCATCATCTAGCAAAGTTATACGGCTCGAAAAACTTTTTTTTAAGCCTCCTTTGTGTTATAAATCTATTTATGAAAGTTTCAAATTTACATGAGATTCAAATTCATCAAAGTTCAGCGCCCTTTCAAGGAGGAGGGGCTGGATACTTCAAAATACCTTCTTGGGGCACAATTTAGGCTCTGGACCCGTCCTTGAAAATTTCATTCACTTAGCTCATTTATTTTCTAAGATAGAAAAAACCTCTCATCTAGAACATAACCAAAATAGACTGGATACCTAACGCCTGATTTGTAGAATGAAAACATAACCAAATTGTATAGTAAAATTAAGCTTGCCATTGCCTAACTGTTCTTCCCTGGGACATCAGTAACCAACACTTAACTAAACTAATATGAAAAGTGAAACTGTAATATGTGCCATCGGGTAGGTAATACACGATTTAGGGCCAAAATAACGCCAAAAAAAGTTTGATTTCATAACTGGTTAAAAACCAGTGAAGGATAAATGTAATATTTGTGGTTTGGATTAAACTTTTGGACATTGCCCTGAATTGTAAGACAACGTGATTATGTACCGATTTTCCAGAGCTGCTTAGCAGGCCAGATTGGGTTTCTGTTGATTTTGGGATCTGTGGAAAGCTATCAGACTGATATTTGCGCCTTTACGAGAAATCTGCTTAGTTTCTACCAATGAAGATTCGCGTGCAATTTCAATCAACAACCTTCTGGTAATTGACTAGATTTCTTGTAATTTTTAATACTATTTTTTGCATTGTATCTAAATAAATCTGTGGAACTTATGACCAAAGAAACAACGAAATGGGCTACTCTTTCAATGGTACCTACAGGGAAAGAGCTAACACTTCTAGGAGAGGTCAATCAAGTAGGCAATCAACAAGTTAGGGCCAAATCACAAATAGATTTTATTTACGACTGTTTGTACGTGAAGACAGGCGAAGGATAAAAATTTAACATTCTTAGTTTTGATTATATTTTGAACATTGCTAGCAACACTGCCTTCGCTTTCCATCGATATTTACGACCATGAAAATCTGTCCAGGGGTGAATCTACAACATTTTCATGGTGGGGGGGGCAAGAGGGGTCTACTTTCGGATATTCAAGGAGCATGGGCTGTATAATAATTTTTTCTCCACATTACTGGGGGGCAACTGCCCCTCCCCTTGCCCTTCCAAAACGACGCCCCTGAATATGTCTGACCAATATTCGCGTATCGGCAAAAATCAAGCTTGGTTTTCATCAACTCCACATGTGAATCATCCGATATTTTTTCTGTATTTTCTGTTTCCACTGTGACACGGTCCAACAAAAACAAAACATTTTTTTTGCAAGCCGACATGGATAGAAGTTGCAAAAAAAAAAATCACTAATCACCGAAATTTCTTATACCAAATTACAATCAGTTTGATTAGAGCTGTGTGCAGTGCATTGTCATTACTAGGAGTTTGTTTAGAACTTTTTTTAAACGACAAAAATTTTTTTTAAGTAGGCCTATGCATTTATTAGTTTTTTCCTTTACTTTTATATAAGGGTATTTTCGTGGGCGTAGGCAGCATTAGGCAGCATATTGTCTAGGGGGGGGGGCAGTCGATAGTGTAATGGAGTTTCATCAACCGCTTTTTCCAAACCATCTGCTTTTTCAGCCATATCTAATGTAAATTTGAAGGTCTAGGGGTAGGGGGGGCAGCTGCCCCCCTCCCTACGCCCATGGGTATTTTACCTTTTTATCTGCCCCCCCCCCCCCCCCCGCCCTCTTGATATTTTTTGTGATTCAGTAAATTTGGGTAATTTTTCTTAAGTGTATAAGAGTAGGCTTAAGTTAAATACAGAAAACAAATATGTCATGTTTATATCACATTTTTGAATTGTACTTGTACTTGTTAGATATAAATTGTACTTGTATTTTTCCGAGTTTCCCTGCTCAAAATGAATTCTTGCTCGCGTAGCTTTCAGCTCTTTTAAGTATTAAATTTAAAAAAAAACAAGGTTTTTCATCTGAAAGTAAGGAGCAACATTAAAACTCAAAACGAGCAGAAATTGTTCCATATATGAAGGGGTCTCCCCTCTCCTCAATACCTTTGTCTTCACGTTGAAGTTTTTAGCACTGTAAAAAAAAGTTTCTT
The DNA here is from genome assembly GCA_027921565.1 of Artemia sinica. Classification (NCBI taxonomy): domain Eukaryota; kingdom Metazoa; phylum Arthropoda; class Branchiopoda; order Anostraca; family Artemiidae; genus Artemia; species Artemia sinica. The sequence goes on along the minus strand of CM051259.1, from coordinate 28,051,217 downwards.
ATCCTAATTGAACGGTTCTTGTGATTCAGGAGTCGTTTTTAAAAAAAGTGGGACAAATAGTCAAACTATAGCGTAAAGAGCAAGGCATTGAGGATTTATAGTATCGATTTTCAAATAAACAGTGAATCTGACTTTTTTTTTGCAGAACAGTGGAAGATAAGCTTTTTAATAGTAATAATCTATCCAACACTTCGTGATGTAAGTAAATGCATAAGGAGCGACTCAGTTCTATCTAAACCGAAACTGTAAAAAACAGAACTTGAATAAAAACAGATACAATAAATGGCTTCTTATGTTGGATTCAAGTATAAAGTTAATTAAGTTTAATATTACCCAGCAAAAGTTGCGAACCTGAGATAATTTAACAAATTTTCAAAAAACGGGGATACACCCCCCAAAAAATCAATCGATCCTTATGAGAATTACACCGTCAGGTTCAGCATTTCAGAGGACTCTAATTGCAGAAGTGCCAAGCTCCTAGACACATTTTTTGTCGGAAGAAAGATCACGGATGAGTTTTTTAGTTTTTTTTCCAAGGGTGATTGTGTCGAACCATTAATCCTAGAAGATCGAGAGAGGGTTCGTTTGATCGAAAATCAAATGTACTAGTGCCCTTTTCAAGTGCAAAAAGGATTGGGGGACAACTAGCCACCCTGCCATGCCGCTTTCCCCCCAATTTTGAGATAGTCATTTGATTCAGCATTAATGAACATTCCAATATCTATGCGTTTGGGGATGACATGAGCCCCGTGGTCCCTAGAAAAGGGCTGTAAGCTACGAATTTGCTTATTGCTCACATATAGTATTTGCTACTAGCCAATATATGGAGAGTTTTTGGGGGGTATTTTCTGTGGGGAGAATTTTCCATTGGGAGAATTCTTCATGGGAAAGAGTTCTGGGGGTAAATTTCCAGAGAAAGTTTCCCGGGGATTTTATACGGGGGAGAGAATGGGATATCCCGCATGGTCCGAAAACGGTCAGAAATTAAATAAATTAATTCCTTTTTTCATATGCATGTAAGGAACAATGTTAACTTAAAACGAAAAAAAAATATTCTGCATATGAGGGGACTGCCCCTTCCTCAAACTTTGCTCTTTGCGCTATAGTTTGTCTTTTAGTCATAATTCTTTAAGGAAGGCTGCTGAAACACAAAGGCCATTGATTTCAATGGGATGTATTTTTAAAGAGCTTTAAGACCTTAATGTAAACAGCAAGGGTTGAAGAAGGGACAGCCCCCTCATATAGTAATATACAGAATAATTTATGTTTGCTTATGTTTTAATGTTTCTTCTTACTTTTAGTGGAAAAAAACTGTTTTTTGTCTCATTCATTCCCAAAGACAACTAAGCTTTAAAATGTAAGCTACACCTTTTTAACCTATTTGATGCCATTCGTTTTTGGCTTACTTTTTGCTAACTTTTTCATGCACATTTCTTTTTACTCACATGGATCTCATTTTTTTTTTCAAATAACACTAATCCTAATAAATGATGTCACAATTTCTAAACTGGAGTAAGAATATCGTCTGTTCCTAATTTGGCACTTGGGAAGATTGACCTACAGATTCTTATTGATAATTTTTTCCTCTTCAAGAACGCCATTTTCTATTCTAGAAATTATTTTTCAACCAAAGGTTAACGAGAGGAAACCTGCGCATGTTACAGCAAAGAGTATAATATTTTAAAAGTTAAACAAAAATATTATCCTTTTGTTAGATTAAATAAAAAGTTTTTTTTTTAACTGAAAGTAAGGAGTTAAGGAGTGACATCAAAACTTAAAACGAACAGAAATTATTCCGTATATGAAAGGGGCTGTCCCCTCCTCAACGCCTCACTCTTTACGCTAAAGTTTTTTACTGTTTTAAAAATAAAGTTGTGAGACAGAGTCAAACTTTAGCGTAAAGAGCGAGGCGTCGAAGAGGGGACAGCTCCTTTAATATACAGAGTAATTTCTGTTCGTTTTAAGTTTTAATATCGCTCCTTACTTTCAGTTAAAACAAACTTGTTTGAACTTTCAGTTAAGAAAAACTTGAATTTAAGAACGTTATTTGAATCAATACAGCTTTGATTTTGGCTCACAGTACATGACTAATTAAAACGAAGTATATTAATTTACTTTTTATTTTGGTTAAATGATTTTCTCGAAATATCTGGTGTAACTTACGAATTAACTTACATAACGAACTTCTATATTCGTATTTTTATTACATATATTAGGGGGTTCACCTCCTAGTCAATACTTCGCTCTTTACGCTAAAGTTCAAATTTTGTTCCAATTCAATATCAATAACCCCTTAATCACAAAGGTCGTTAATTAGAATAAATAGCTCTGATGAAAGTAAAAAAAAAATAGCGTAAAGAGTGAAGAGTAATGGCTAGGAAGTGAACCCCATCATATACGTAATAATTTCTGTTAGTTTTAAGTTTTGATGTTGCTCCTTACATTCAGTTACAAAAAATTGTTGTTTTTTTTTAATTTAATTTCTGATCGTTTTTTAATAATGCTGGAAAATCTGGTGCCCCCTTCATAGCAATGTCCCTTCCTCCATGAAAACTTCCTCCATGATAGGATCTTCCCACGTAACTCCCGACCCCCCTCCAACTACCAGAAAAAATCCCTCCTGAAAATTTCTGTATACTTCCTAATAACCAACGCTATATGTAAACATTGGGCAAAATTCATTACTTGCAGACCTTCCCCGGGACTATGGGGGATTAAGTCATCCTCAAAGACATAGCTATTGTACTTTTCGACCATGCTGAACAAAATAGCTATCTCAAAATTTTGCTCAGGTGACTTTGGGTAAAAAATGAGCGGAAAGGGGGCCTAGTTGCCCGCCATTTTTTGGTCACTTTAAGAGAACATCAGAACTTTTAATTTCCGTTTGAATGAGCCCTTCTGCGATATTCAAGGACCACTGGGTCGACACGATCACGCCTGAAAACAAAAACAAATAAACACGCATAAGTGATCTTTCTTGTGGCAAAAAATACAAAATTCCAAATTTTTGCAGATAGGAGCTTCAAACTTCTATAGTAAGGTTCTCTGATACGCTGAATCTGATGGTGTGGTTTTCATTAAAGTTCTATGACTTTTAGAGGGTGTTTCCCCTTTTTTTTCAAAAATAAGGCACAGCTTGTAACTTTTGATGGGTATAACTAAACTTGAAGAAACTTATATATTTGAAATCATGTATCTATTGGTATCAAAATTGTTGTTTTTTTTAGAGTTTTGGCTACTATCGAGCTGGGTGGCTCCTTACTTACAGTTCATTACCACGAACTGTTTGGTAAAGAGAGTCACGAACAAGCTCATGTTGAAGTACTGTAAAATAAAATGTTGCCGAAGAAATATTAAATTTTAATGAGTTCACCCTAATTTAATATTATTCGTATATCAAAAATCTTAAGTTAATCAATTGTTAATTTTCCAGAATTAAGGGAAACAGTAATTGAAATATAGAAAATTAATGATGCTACTATCAACAGGAATTTCTACATGATTTAAAATTATTTATGGTCAATTTTATAGTCATTTTATTTAGTTATGACTAAACATCAACTAATATGTGTTGTGAACTGTCGTTTCTTATGGAAGCTACCTAAGAAGAGAGAGAGGATGGGGAGAGAGAGAGAGAGAAAGAGAGAGAGAGAGAGAGAGAGAGAGAGAGAGAGAGAGAGAGAGAGAGAGAGAGAGAGAGAGATGAAGACTGCCTAAACTATATAGAGGAACTTGCTGTCTGTCTAGGAGGGCCAGCTTAAGATTGCCCAAATATGAGGAATAGCTTTAAATAAAAAGAAATATTGTCCTTCTCTACATTTATGAAAATTTGCTTTTTACTTGGAATAGGTTTTGACCTTGAGCAACTGATCAGAAATGGTTAGTGAAAAGCTCAAATTCGTTTTTACCAGTAAAATTTACTATTACCTTTTCTATGTAGCTTATTTATTTCTCTAAATGGTTCTACTTTTAACACTGATCCATTACTGTCAACTTTCTCCAGAAGCACGTAGAACTAGATTTCATATTGTTTACAAACAAAATGACGTAAATATGTCTTATTTGACCGTGAGTTAATCAAGTTCATTCTAGATTTCAAGATCCGTAAACAACCGAGGTGTTAGTGTGTTGTTATATATTTTTATTACTCTCATGTACGAGTCGGACAAACATTTAAGAAGAGGTGGGGGGGGGTCAAACCCCTGAACCCTTCCCTGAATACGGCCTTGAGTCCAATATGAATTTGCAAGATTGTACTCATATTAGTCCGTAAAATTAAACATTCATTACGTTCCAGCTTTGATAAAAAGTTAATAATATCAATGAATTTTTTTTCGCTCCAGGTGAGAACGAATTAAATGCTGGAACGATAGAAAATTAACCTCATATTAAATTTTGTATTTAGTTTTGTGAGCTGAGTTATCCTTGCCCCGAAATTTCTGTCCGCCTCGTAAAAAGTAGGAAAAATGCATATAAACATATTTTGATGCGTTTCTTTAATTTTTTTAACCCCCCCCCAAAAAAAAAAATAAAAACACCTTATTATTAACTACTTACTATAACAACTATTGTCTAAAACTGTTACTACTACTACTACTATTTCTACTACTACTACTACTAACAATATTCACTGCAGCACCAAGCCACTTGAGGCCGACACAGCTAGGCACGCTTCTCCTCCATTCCAGTGTTTTTCTTTAAATCCTTCCTCACGACTTCCCCCTATCTAACTCGGGGACAGCCTGTTTTTCGTTTTGGCCCTATATGGTAGGCCAAAAGGAAGAACCTTGGCAATCTGTGTAGCACTAAATACTTTAATGTATTTATCTGGTATCAAACAGTTCGTGGTAACGAACTGTAAGTAAGGAGCGACCCGGCTCAATAGTAACCGAAACTAAAAAAAAATTGATACCAGTAGATACATCAGAAGAATCAGATTGTCATGCTGATTTCAAATATATAAGTTTCATCAATTTTAGTCTTACCCATCAAAAGTTACGCGCCTGAGAAAATTTGCCTAATTTTCGAAAAAAGGGGGAAACAACCCCTAAAAGTCATAGAACTTTAATTAAAATCACACCATCAGATTCAGCGTATCAGAGAACCCTACTATAGAGGTTTTCAAGCTCCTATCGGCAAAAATGTGGAATTTTGTATTTTTTTGCCAGAAGAAATATCACGGATGTTTTTTTTTTTTTTTTTTTTTTTTTTTTTTTTTTTTTTTTTTTTTTTTTTTTTTTTTTTTTTTTTTTTTTTTTTTTTCCAAGGTTGATCGTATCGATCCAGTAGTCCTAGAATATCATGAGAGACCTCACTCGAACGGAAATTAAAAATTCTAGTGCCCATTTTAGGTGACCAAAAAATTGGAGGGCAACTTGGCCCCCCTCCCACGCTCATTGTTTCCTGAAGTCATCCAATCAAAATTTTGAGATAGCCATTTTGTTCAGCATAGTCAAAGATGTAATTAATATGTCTTTGAGGATGACTTAATCCCCCATTGTTCCCGGGGGAAGGGCTGCAAGTTATAAACTTTGCCCATTGTTTACATATAGTATTGGTTATTGGCAAGTATACAGGCGTTTTCAGGAGGAATTTTTTTCTAGTGGGGGGTCGCGGTCAGAGTAGGGGTTACGGGGGAGGATCTTTCCATGGATGATATTTTCTTGGGGGAGGGGACATTTCTATGAAGGGGGCGCCCGCAGCATTATTTAAAAAACGATCGGAAGTTAAATAAAAAAAACAAGTTTTTTTTTCAACTGAATGTAAGAAGCAACATTAAAACTTAAAACGAACAGAAATTATTAGTCGATAATTTCTAATAATAATTCCCCCTAGTCAATACCTCGCTCTTTACGCTAAGGTTTTTCTTAGTACTTTCAAAAGAGCTATCTATTCTAATTAACCGGCCTTTGTAATTCAGGGGTTTGTGATTCGAAAAAAAATTCAGACTTTAGCGTAAAGAGCGAGGTATTGACTAGGGAGCGAACTCCCTAATATACGTAATAAAAACATACGAATATAAAAATTCGTTACGTAAGTTAATTCGTAAGTTACGTCAGAACAAATTTTCGAGAAAGCCAATTAAGCAAAAAAAGAAAAATTAATAAGCGAATTTTGTTTTAATTATTCATGTACGGTGAGCCAAAATCAAAGCTGCATTAATTCAAAAACTTTCAGAAATTAACTTAAAAAAAACAAGTTTTTTTAACTGAAAGTAAGGAGCGACTGTCCCTTCCTCAACGCCTCGCTCTTTACGTTAAAGTTTGACTCTGTCTCACAACTTTATTTTTTAAAACAATAAAAAAAAACTTTAGCGTAAAGAACGAGGCGTTGAGGAGGGGACAGCCCCTTTCATATATGGAATAATTTCTGTTCGTTTTAACTTTTAATGTCGCTCCTTACTTTCTGTTAAAAAACTTGTTTTTTTAGTTAATATCATACAAGGAAAGGAACTTTCCTGAAGCTCATCTATCAGCTGAATCAAACGCTTGCTCATAATCTATAAACTAAGGAGTAAAGGGGTCTTATGGATCAGGCACTTCTCAATTATTAATCTAAGAGCAAAGACTATAACGGTGGATGAAAAAGTCACGCGAATGAAAATAAAAATGTACAGTAACTTTAAGGGCAATGTAGCCTATATTTACTTGAGTTGTGGCTGTCTCCTCGTGACTAGAATACTAGCACTCAGTTTATTCTAAACCATAAATTTATGTGGTTTTGTCGGGAAAAATTGCTAAAAAGGTGGAAATGTGATACTGTAAAAAAATCACAAGATAGCTAGGCAAATCCAAATCACTAGGCAAGAAGAAGAATCACTAAAAACAGTGATAGTTCACTACGATGGCAACCTAGAATATTCTAGGGTAAAACATAACAAAACATGACATCAGCTATCTTTGCATAATAGCTGAATCCCTCTTCTTTGTGGGATTAATTAAAAACTTTTTCCGCAAATAATTTTTTCAAAGAAAAGTAAAGAACTCCATTAACCAAAAATGAGCAAAATAAAATCAAATAATCTACCAAGCGTGAAACTACCACATATCAGCATCGATAAATAAATGAAACTCAAAACGAGTAGAAATTAACATAAATTGGGCTCAAAACCCCTATGCCTTTCCAAGGCCAGAACATAATTTGCACTTTACTGAAAAAATATAAATGTTTTTACTTTTATAACTTTAATAAATCAAATAATATTAAGATTTTGATTACTATATATCAGTAAATGTATACTAAACTAACAATGCACATTCATTTGTATTTTTTTCAGTAAAGTGCAAATTATGTTTTGGCCTTGGGAAGGCATAGGGGTTTTGAGCCCAACTTATGTTAATTTCTGCTCGTTTTGAATTTGACTCGGTTATTTATTGTAATTTCTGCTCGTTTTGGGTTTCATTTATTTATCGATGCTGATTTGTGGTAGTTTCACGCTTGGTAGATTATTTGATTTTATTTTTGCTCATTTGTTTAATGGAGTTCTTTACTTTTCTTTGAAAAACTTTATTTTGTGGAAAAGTTTTTTTTAATTAATTTCTGTTCGTTTTATATTGACATAGTCTTTTCAGAGAAAAAGAAAATAATACTTTAAATCTTTCCTTTTTTTAAGACTTAATTGTTTGACCTGCTATTTGTATGCTGTAGAAAAATTTTCAGCAATTTTTAACAACATACACCCTCTTAAAAATCTGGACACAAATAATAGTGTTTTAATTTAGTTTCATACCTCCTCTAGTTGACCTGAAATGGAAAACTTGATACCATTCGCAAAAAAAAATCTGTTTACTTTTTTTGATAGCTTGGATACACTTACACTATTTTGATTTGGTTAAATTTTAAGAGCAGAAGGAGCTCCAAAGTTTGAACATAATACCCTCATTTGTTCTTGGGATACTGCTGATATGCATTATTGGGAATTATCATTAACATAGTGCATTTTGATTTAATCTTATGGCAACATTTAGTTTTTAAACATAAAGTCAAATGGGAGGGTGGGCGTGGGAGGGGGATTAGTTCCCTCTAATCACTTTCGACTATTAAAAAGGCATCAGCCCTTTCTATCTTCAATCGAATGAGCCCTTTTCGAAGTTCCTACGACAACTCCTTTGATACAAAGCACCCTGGTCTAACAACACAACAACAAAAAAAAAATACATAATATCCCACATCGATCTTTACTATAAAAATGTCAAGCCTTCCAATTACTTCCGACTATTAAAAAGGCACTAGTTCTTTCGAACTCCAATCGAATGAGCCTTTTTCGAGTTTCTACGACAACAGTTCCTATAAACACCTTATATGGCCCCAGGGCATAAATTACAACTCTTACCCTAAGGGCTGTGAGGGTGGTTGCCATCCTATAAGACCTAATTTCCAGAACTTACCCAAAATGGCTATCTCAAAATTTTGAGTGGATGTGTCTGAGGAAGTGGTGGGCGTGAGGGGGGGGGGTTGTCATCCTCACAGACCTAATTTCCAGAACTTTCTACTACGTTGAACAAAATGGCTATCTGCAAATTTTGATTGGATGTGGGCGTGAGAGAGGGGTTAGTTACCGTCCAATCACTTTCAACTATTAAAAAGGGCACTATCCCTCTCAATTTCAATTGAATGAGCCCCTTTTGAAGTTTTTACGACAACTCTATCATTAAAAACCTTATATGCCCCTGGGCACACTTACAACCTTTGCCCTGGGGACTCCTCGGTGGTTTTTCGTCCTTAAATACATAATTCCCAGAACTTTCAACTACGTTGAACAAAATGGCTATCTCTAAGCTTTGATTGAATGTGTTTGGGGAAATGGTGGTCGTGGGAGAGGGGTCAATTACTCTCCACTCACTTTCGACTATTAAAAAGGGCAATTTCAATTTCCAATCAAATGAGCCCCTTTTGAAATTTCTACAACAACTTTCTCTATAAACCTTATATGCCCCCAGGGCACAAATTATAACCCTTGCACTGAAAGCTCTGATTTGGTTTTTATCCTAAAGACCTAATTTCCAGAACTTTCGACTATGTTGAACAAATGGATACCTGAAAATTTTGATTGGATGTGTTTTGGGGAAATGGTGGGCGTGAGAGGGGGGTTAGTTGCCCATTTCAATAAAAACCTTATATGCCCCCAGGGCATAACTTATAACCCTTGCCCTGAAGACTATGGGGAGAGTGTCCTGCTCAAGTTATAATTTCCTGAATTTTAAACTTCGTGGAACAAAATGGCTACCAGAAATTTTGATCGGATATGTTGGGGAAATGGTGGAAGTGGAAGGGGTGTTTGTTGCCTTCCAATCACTTTCGACTATTAAAAAGGGCACTAGCCATTTCAATTTCCAATGGCCAGATAAGTGAAGCTACCAGCCCCTCGCACCTGCACAGTGCAGTCACCTGTTTCTATTAAAGGGAACACACTTGGCAAGACTCCATGACATACTCTTCTGGACTCTAATGACGTCATACAACTTACCCCATTTCAAACAGACAGGTATAATATGCCTGACGCAATTTTGCGTGACCCTAACCACAGGAACCCATGGGGGTTCCCCGCTTGTAACGTAACGAGACCCGAAACCCCCAAAGGATTCTTTTTTTCATTAGCTGAATGGCGGTACACTCTTTACGTAATGATTGCACATCCCTCACTGCCAGTTAATACCATTTTGACGTTTTTTTGCCGAAAAGCCTTTCTTTTTCAGCGTTTCATTTTTCGCTCAAAACACCATTCGTTTTTTTTCTACAGTTTGACCCCGCCAGGACTCGAAAGGTCATTCCATTCCAGTGGATACTGCGCCCCAAGCAAGTTGTCCATGAAACCTGTAAGTGCCATATGGCACTAAAATGGCACTTCTTTTGCCATTTCTCAAGGGGAAGGGCTAGTGGGCTGCCAGACAGATGTTTAATAAACTCATATAAAACTACTACTTATATCTACGTTCTTACTATCCAATGATTGGTTCTCGTTTTGGTCCTGAACAGAAAATGTCATGATATAGTTTGTAGACAAGTTTGAAGTGAAGCCATCTTGATAGAATTAAAACTATAGACTAGCTTTAGAATTTGTATCATAACTTGAAGTTCTCTGTTGTATAGAGAGAAATAAGTGGATTCCAGAGTTCATATTATGGCTTATTTGATCTTCATTTCGAGTAATGCTAAAGCGTATTTCTTACCGTTTAAAGATGTATACAGCTCAGTATTGGCATTATTGCTGGTGAGACCAAAATATTACCTGATAAATCAATCCAGTATTTCTATATACTGTTCAATGACTTTGCGGTTAGTAAAAAAGTGATTATTTTTTATACTTATGGTTTTAAGATAGTTTTAATTGTATACTGAAAGTTACTGCTATCACAGTTGGTGTAAGATTAAGAAAATGTTCATATATTAGTTTTGTCGTTTTAGGCTACGTACTCAATTTTGACTCTTTAATCAATATCCTTATTCTTTTTATGCCTGGCTTTTGTGTTTTCAGCATAGCGCTAGCTTTCTATAGTCCTACAAATACAGGGAAATATAATAAGCTGATTTATTAGTACTAGTTTTATTGACATATGTCAAATAGATTGCGAAGAAATAATTTTCATTCGGTTCAAGTTTCAACTTTGCTCTTACTTCCCCAGAAAACATTGTTTTTTAACTTAATATATTTTAGGATGCAAGTCTTGGAGCGACATAAGTTGGCCAAGGTCCACAATTAAACATTCAATAAATAATGATACCATTCGATTTGCCACATCCTATCTTAATATAGCAATAAAATCCCTCCCAAACATCAATGGCCGGGTCTGACAAATGAGGAATTGATAATTACTTTCAATTTGTTCGTGAGTATGAATTGTAAGTAAAGGGTGAAATCAGCGAGTAGTAACGAAATCTCTAAAAAAAAGAAATTTGGATAATAACATATATATAAAATGAATTTGCTATTTATGGTGATTCCAAATTTATAAACATCATGAAGCTTACAGCTACCCATCAGAAATAACGAGCCTCAGAAAATTATCTGATTTTGAAATAATTGAGGAAACTACCCAAAAGTGCTTGTAATGTATTGAGAACTACATCATCAAATTCAGCATAGCAAAGAGCCATATTGTAAGGTTTCAAGCTCCTATGTACAAATATGGGGAATTTTTCATTTTTTTTTTCGAGACTTTGACTTTTTGACTTTTATTTACATAATAAACAAAAATAGATAAACTAATTACAGATATAAATCACTACGCTAAGGAAAAATTTCAATTTTGCTCACGCGTAGCGATTAACTACATAAATATTCCTAAAGGCGTTCTAAATTAATAAATAATAATAATAATAATAATAATAAAAAAACATACATAAATATTCCTAGAAGTATCCTAGACTAACTAAAAATATGAAGAAAAAACGAAAAAAATACAATTACCTCATCTCAAACACCCCAGGGTAACAACCACTATTCAAATAACAATTCCATCCACCCTGAACCCAAAACCCGCTTCTCCCTCCAACCCTATAGCCCACTCAATCCCCCCGCCAAAAAAAGAAAAAAAACTAATTCGCCAGCATATACTCTTTTAATCTTTTTTTTTTAAACTGTGGGATGTGCTCGGCCGCCCTAAAACTCACAGGAAACAAATTCCATACAGAAGGGCCAAAATACTTCAAAATAAAACTAGATCTTAAACACCATTTTCAATATCCACAACCAAGTTATCACATCTTCTGTATCATGCTCATGAACAGAACTTCTGAACCGGTGTTACTTTTTTTTCTTTTCTTTTTTTTCTTTTTTTTTTTTTTTGAAGTCATGAGTCCCAATGCCTTTTTTAGTTAGCCAAAAGATTATACCGCGGATAAAGCAGCGTTTTTCACGACTTTATGACGAAAAACTGAATGGCGCAAGACTTGAAAATTCTGAGAAAGCCAGTCGATTTAAAATTATCGAATGACAATATATTGAGCTCAGGATTGCTAAATATGTCCCCGAGCATCCAAAAAAGTCTCAGCTTTGGTAAAAATGTGACATTCCTGAAATATATTTTTTTTGCAACATTTTTTGTTGACCAAAAGACGCATTACAAACCTCTTTCAAAGCGGCCAGTTCATATCAAATATAAGGAAAACGAAAAAACATTAAGACATCCGTATAAAATGACTAAGGATTAAAGCACAAAGTACAGTAGGCCTCATTTTCTCAACCCGAATGAATTGGAAGTGAAAGAAAAATAAGTACAAATAACTTACGAAATTTTCTCACTGTTACCTGCTATTTCTACTATATTTATGAAAACAATTAATGTGTTTTCGATGGAATCGGATTAAAACAAAAAGTACACTATTGGACTTGCCTTAGCCGAAAACCTCGTACAGGAGACTTACAGTTCCTTGGCTTGAACATCATTCTTGAAGAAAGCGATAGTGGCACACCCCTTTGGTTCTGTATTTACATGCTTAAGTTGCACTAATCCATTGCGAGGGTGATTCTTCCCTCTCTATTGAGGGAAGAGGGTTGCCTGCCCAAGCTGGTCTGAAGCTGCAGCGTGAGGTTCTTGGGATGGAGGAAGATAATGGTGGATGACTTGATATACCAACATTACTTTTGCACACTACTGTTGTCAAGACTTGATCTTCAGCCACGCAGTTTTGTTGGGTTTCAACATGGAATGTGTATCCATGAGACGCCTAGGAATTCTAGAGAATTCGAAATCTTAATATCCACCCTATCCTATCTGAAATAATTGGTGTGAGCATATGAGATTTTGACAAAAATCTTCATTAACCACTAACAAAAGCTGGCAGTTAACCTAAATTCATTTTTCTTTGCTATTCACTGCTCCACATTTGTTGTTGACCCAAAAGACACATTGCAAACCTCTTTCAAAGCAGCCAGTTCATATTGAATATATATAAAAAAAATTTTTAACCATACAAGACATCCGTAGGAAATGACAAAGTATTAAAGCACGAAATAATTAAAATGTATAACTAGTAAAATATTTGCGACATAGACTGGGTGTGTTAACCGGAATCTTTACCTAGGCTTATGCAATATTCAAGTTTTCGCAGGGTATAAAGACCAGTTCAAACAGGTAAGATTCATAATAATGATTCGTTTAAATTTTATGCTTTAAACTAAACGCCGTAGTATTAACACTTTTGCCCTCATTATATGAGCCTCACGCAGTAAAGTTCACTTTAATGGATTGCATATTTTCAATTGAAAATACAAAACATAGCATTTGAAAATATAGATTTTGCCTGTTGCCATGAATGTACTAATATCTTCAGGAGTGCAGCATCAATCCCAACCTACCAAAAAGTAAGTGAAAATACTTCAGCAAGGAGTAGAATTGTTTGTGGGACCATTATAAACCTTTGGTCCAAAGTAAATCGAATTCAAGCGTGAAACTGCATAGGTGGAAAATGTCTATGATACTATCACTGGATGTATTTTTAACTTTTTGCTTTATATGGGTTATGCTTCCTATCGGTATTTAAATGTTTACTACTACTACCAACAACTCACTGGGGCACCAAGCCGTATGAGGTCAACAGAGTTATGCACGCTCCTCCTCCATCCCAATCTACATGATTTGGTGAATTTATATATGTTACTGATCTCTAATAGTCTCTAAAACATAGAGGACCATTTTCAGTACCACAAAATCTTAAAATGCCACATCCATATAGATTTTGTACACAACACTAATTATATTCTTCATTTAAAGTGTTCATTCCAGGTACAGCAGATTCTTAAACCTCAAAGAAAAAAGGGAAAATTCGTTTGACAAGAAATTTATTACCTACATTAACTTCCATTATTTTTTTCCTGACGAGTATTGAAAATGACAGGTATTGACAAAAATTTTTGCCTGTAGCATCAACTACAGTCCCCATGTTAGGCATGCATTTCCTATTACTACGGATTATTAAGACAAAGTGTCAGCCATTTTGTTTTTAAGCTGTGCCAACTTTTTAAGATTAAGACTGTGCCTTCCCCTGTCGGGTTTCTGTAAAACGATGGCCTTGTAGTAACCCCAACGAAGACCCATGCAACATCCGCTTTGACACTCGTTCATGAAGGTTAACAAGGGTATTATTTCAAATAATTGCTTCTGGGACCATTTGGTGTTGTGACTAAAGAGGATTTATATAGAGTCATGCACACAAGCGGACACGCACACAACCAGAAAACTAAGAGCAAATCAACCTTTTTGTTGCCCACGAAAGTTCTGGAAGTATGTTGATAAGCACAAATTGACTTTCCGACTTGTAATTTTGTATTTACGCATCTCAACTCGAAGAAATAAATCATTGTGATTTTTAAAGACTGTTACTGTTTTAAACATGTCATTCCAAAATTTACGAGAATTTTATGTTCAAAATTGATTTGTCCATAGGACTATGTTTTCCTGAAATAAAGCAAGTTTTACCAAAACCCCTTCATAAAAACTGATCCAGTCTAACTTAAGAAGTTGTTCGATAGCTTCCATTGCAGCAATACTATCTATAGTAGCTGAGTGGTTACTTGAAGGAAGAATCTCAAACCACTTGACATGAACTATTTTTGGTCGTTTGCGCTGCACGATTTTCTTAAACAAAGATCCTGTTCGACACAATCTCAACAGGTTACCCAAGATATCCATAAATTAGCTTATCTTAGTGTATCTCATGACTGTCCTTATATGGATTTCATGAAAACTTTTTGTAAGGTTTTTTACATCTCTGGATTGGGTATATAAATATATTTCTTTCAAGTGAGGACAAAAAAAAACCTAACTCCCCTTCAGGGTACGACCTTGCTTGTCACCTAATATCCTGTAGTAATAGAAAAACATGGCATGGCCACAGGTAAAAACTTCATGAACGCCTGCCATTTTCGGACCTTGGGAGTACGAAATAATGATAAAATACTCTATAGGCAAAGGAATTTTTTTGAAACCAATTTCCTCTTTATCTTTGATTAATTTAAAAAACAAAGTTTTTCCGAGGGAAGTAAAGAGCGAAGTTGAAACTTAAAATGGACAAAAAATATTACTTCACAGCCTATTTAATACATATTAATATAACTAGTACAAATAAACCAACTAATTATGTTTCCCTATGCTTTTATGATTATACAAAACTAGCGCTTTACTGAAAACACAAAATATTATAGGAGTTCTGGTACAGTAAAAGCAAACCAATTAAGGACACTTTTTATAGAATCAAAATATTATCAATACATTTTAGGATCAATCCCTTTTAAGATAAAGCAACAATCTATTTTAGGATGTTCTTTATTTTTTACGTTTAATTTGGTATCACTTCTGCACAATGGTTCAGTTCAATGACTGGCTCTCGTTTTGGTTCTTAAAAGGACATGTCATGATTATTTTGTACACAAGTTCGAAGTAAGGACATCTTGATAGTATTAGGACTATAGACCAGCTTTAGAATTTGTATCCTAGCTTGAAATTCACTCTTGTATAGAGAGAAATAATCGGATTTCCAGAGTTCATATTATGTATTATTTGATCTTCATTTCATGGATACTAAAGCATATTCCTTACAATTTAAGACTGTATATTACCCACTATTGGTATTATAGCTGGTAAGAGTAAAATGCTGCTTGATAAATAAATCCAATATTTCTGTATGCTGTTCAATTACTTCGTGGTTATTAAAAAAAATAATTAATTTTACGCTTATGTTTATAAGATAATTTTAATTGTATACTGAAAGTTACTAATGTCACAACTGGTGTAAAACTATGAAAATCTTTATAGATTCGTTCAGTATTGTCAGGCTACATAATCACTTTTGAGTCTTAAATCAATAATCCTGTTTTTTATACTTGAATTTTGTGTTTTCAGTAAAGCGCTAGTTTTGTATAATCATAAAAGCATAGGGATACATAATTAGTTAGTTTATTTGTAATAGTTATATTAATATCTATTAAATAGGCTGTGAAGTAATAATTGTTGTCTGTTTTAAATTTCCACTTCACTCTTTACTTCCCTTGGAAAAACTTTGTTTTTTTTAAATTAGCCTTTGTTCGTGTTTGATTAAAATTTAATGCAGAAACAACGCTGCCATGATCTGTTTTATTTATTCGGAATAATGTATGTTTGTTTTAAGTTTTAATGCCACTTCTTAGTTTCAGTTGAAAACTTATTTTTAATATAATTTCTTAATGTCACCGATCTAGGGAGATAAGACAGCTCTAAAAAATACTGCAAATAACCTTGACAGCTAAGAAAAACTTTCAGTCTATAACATAAAGTTCATTATCCATACTTCACAAAACAATACATGTTTTTTAGGAACGTTTGTTTTTCGATGAGCAAAAAGCTGTTTTTACTCGGCCTACTTTGCCTGAAAAAGCCATAATGAAGACAGGGCCTCATAAATCATCTACTGACGAGCAGAAACTAGAAGGCTGCTGTAACAAAAGAAAGCTGTTTAAGGGCTCATTTAAAAGCTTATATTTATACTTAATCGCTTTTTATAAATTTGACTTGATAGCACATTCCCACAAAGTGCACTTTCGGTTGTTTCCCCAATTTTTTTTTAAAATGAAACAAGTGCCTTTTCCAATGAAATGACCAAAAAATGGTGATTTCAAAACGTAGGCAAGAGTAAAAGCTAAGGGGAAAGGACGTCCCGTCCTCTCAATTACCGCCGTTAGAACTAGTACACAGGCTTCATCACAGAGTGAAATTTGAAGGTTCAATTCAAAACAGTTGATCAATCAAGCTTAATTGTTGGTAGATGTTTAGTTGGAAAATTGTACTTTAGCAAGGCTGTATCCAGGGAGGGGGTTACCCGGTTTGACCCCCCCCCCTCGACATTTTTGACCGAGTCGAAAATTAGTCTAAAAAATACCTATAAAGACAAAACCATGGGATGTTAGACCAAGTCCACGGGAAAAAATCGGGTAAACCCCCCCCCCGAACAATAATCTTGGATCCACTCTTGAGTTTTAGTTAATTTGTTTTCGCAATAATCTTTTACTTTTAATATGACTAGTTGATTTATGAAACTTACTAAGAGGATCTGGAGGGGGACTATATGTGAGGGGACCTTATAAACCTCCAGTTAAGGGCTTTGGACCATGATTATTGCAATGGTACCGTTTTATACTTCCAAACTCTTCCACTTAAGAAGTGGTACTAAAAAAGTGCCGTTTTTAGTGCTATATGGCATTTTTGGATGGTAAAATTGATAAAAAGCACGTAGATATGAGTAATAGGTTTAAAATCTGCCTTCCCGGGATATGCCCTATAAAATGAGTACGTCACGCTTAAAAAAAAAATAGTGGATTATCTGAAAAGTAATCATAAGAAGTGACAAACCATGATTGAAAAAAAATCCAAGCTGGAATCGAACGCATGACAATCTAATTTGAAGTCTAGCGCTGCACTGACAGAATCACGCCTCTAATAAAGTAATTTAAATATATTGGTGTTTGTAGGACTTTAATTGTGTAGCTTTGGGACTGGAGGAGGAAGTTGCAGGAGATGTTCTTGCAAACCTCCAGTTAAGGGTTTGGCCCATAATTATTACAATGATACCGTTTTATGCTTCCATATTTTCCATTTAAGAAGTGGCACCAAAAATGTTGTATTCAGCGCTAAATCACACTTATGAATGGTAGAATTGATAAAAAGCACGTAGATATAAGCAAAAGTTTTCAAATGAGCCATTAAACATCACTTTAAAAAGTTCTAGTGTACCATTGAAGAAATATTTTGTTATGGGTTGTGATAAAAAAATTAGTATTTGGATCAAACGTATTCTTATTAGTCAAAGATAAAACCTGGCTTTCTCAATAAATCAGATATGAATGGCCTAGGTTTATTTCCCTATTGTTATTCCTTATAATTGAACCGGATGCTGTAATTTCTCCAATATACGTATTAATCGAATTGTATTTTAATGCTGATTTTGAATATCTTTGAATTATTCCATTTAATTTAATCCATCAAAAGTTATGAGGAATTAAGAATTATTGAACTATAAATATTGACGTCTCAGAGCTTTGTTTCCACAGCGCGATCAGATCTGACTTAAGAGATACGAATTCTTATAGGCTAGTAGGGGTTAGAAACATTCTTCTAAGCTGTGGCGATGACAACTTTTGGTGTCTGTAGGGATGAAAAAGCGTGGCCTCTTCTCTCTCGAGCTATCTGGAGATCAGATTCCTTTGGGAGCATTTACCTTGGAGACTTACGAACTAATTATCTGTTATTAGGCTAGATCCAGACATATAAAATGAAACAAACACAGATAAAAAAGACAATAGATTTATTGAACTTACATACTTAGTTGCACAGCAACGGGTCACTTCAATGACAATAATGCTGACCGAGATGAAAGAGTTAAAACTTCTATCTCAATGGATCTTCTCAAATCTGACTTACGAATCGTTTCAAATCTGACTTACGATTACCTCCTAATCTGACTTACGAATAATCTCAAAAAGCACATCTACCCCACTACCAAACGCAGTTCTTTCGTCCTGCGCTGTAAGGACTGGCTTGCCATTGGCTCACGTGGCCCAAGGACGCGAATCCTCGTCCAATAATCTATTTAAGATACTTCAGATGATTCGGGCGTTCACACGGTTTTTTGCCATTTAAACTTCCTTAGAAATATTGTGCATAGCATTTTTTATGCTACTAATTATCTTAGCGAAATTCGAACGACTAGCGTCGTTGTTTGACTGAAGCTAAAATGCAATTTCTCTTTTTGCTGATTAAGAATTTAGACTCTTGGAAGCGGTATTTGAACTCAATTAGGGGACGTTTAATTTCTGCCCGAATCATCTTTAGAAGGAAAGAATCCTGTATTTTAAATATATCATGGTATACTAGTAGCCCACTCGCCCTAGCTTTTCTACTTGAGACATGGCACCAAAATTGCAGTTTTAGTACTATTTGAAACTTTCATATAGTGGAATTTATAGGAAGAACGTAAATATGAGCAATATTTTTTATATGAGCTATCAAAAATCTATCTAAGATGTTCTGGTAGCCCACTAGCCCCACCCCTTGAGAAACGACATAAAAAGTGCCTTTTTCGTGCCATATGGCACTTGCACACGGTGAAATTTATATAAAACACGTAGACATGACAAAAAAAGCTTTTGAATGAGCTCTTAAGCATCTCTCTATGATGTTCTAGTAACCCGCTGGGCCTGGAATAAAGAAGAAAAAACTACCGTTTTTTAAAAATCTAGCAAATATAAGCAATAGCTTATTATTGATCCATTAAACATCTATCTACGACGGTGTGGTAGCCTGCTTATGTTTCAGCAGGCTACTGATGAGCAGACGATTTACGAAACTCACTAAGGGGGCTGGGAGGGGAGTGTATGGGAGATGTTCTTGTGAACCTCCAGTTAAGGAACATACGAGGGACGTTCAATAAGTTCATAGAACGGAACACTTAGAAATGACGAAATAAGTTCTAACCCTGCATGCATGCTTATCTAGGTAAGTGATATTCACAGCCTGAAAACTGTTTCATTTTGCTTTGTCCTTTCAGGTATAAGAAGACTCCAAAGTTATTGAATCACTGTAGAAATAGATTCGTCACTGATCGAGTACAGAGCAGTGATCAAATTCCTTGTGAAAGAAGGTTCTTCGGCTAGAGAAATCACAGATCCGTTGACCAAGGTGTACCAGAAAGATGCTCCCAAGTATTCCATGGTCGCCAAATGGGCCGCAGAGTTCAATTGGGGCCGTCAATCCCTGGAAGACGACCCAAGGTCCGGTCGACCTTTGGAAGTAACAACCCCAGAGGTCATCCGGCGTGTGGAAGACCTTGTAATGCTGATCTTCGTTTATAGGTCAAAGAAGTTGCAACCGAAGTTGGCATTTCTGAAGGGAGCGTTTTCAACATTCTTCACGACCATCTTCATTTCTCCAAAGTGTCTGCCCGATGGGTGCCTCGAAATCGTCAAGTGCAAGATCGACAGCAGCAGATGCAGCTCAGTTCACAACTTCTCGATCTCTACAGGCGAGACCCAGAAGACTTCCATTTGCGACTTGTAACTGGAGACGAGACCTGGGTACACCACTGGGACCCTGAGAGCAAGATCGCCTCCAAACAGTGGAAACACAGTGACTCGCCACCTCCAAGGAAGTTTCAGACCCAGTCCTCTGCAGGCAAGGTGATGGCATCAGTCTTCTGGGATTCGAAAGGTCTCCTGCTAATCGACTACTTGCCCAGAAGGTCTACCATCACTGGTGCCTATTACTCGGATCTGATGGTTAAGTTGGGCCAGGCAATCAAGACGAAGAGGTGAGGAATGCTGACTCGTGGTGTTCTCCTTCTTCATACAATGCGCCGGTGCACAAGAGCCGCGTGGCACAAGCCACAATCAATCATATGGGCTTCGAACAGTTGGCTCATCCTCCCTACAGTCCGGATCTGGCCCCAGGCGACTTCCACTTGTTTCGTGCCATGAAGTCCGACCTTCGTGGAAAGCGTTTTGGTGACGATGAGGAGCTGATATCCGCCGTGGATCAGTGGTTCAATTCCCAGTCACAAGACTTCTTCCATGCTGGAATTGCGGTACTTGAGCATCGGTGGTCTAAGTGCGTCGAAGTTAGGGGAAACTATATTGAAGAGTAGTGATGGTTTTGTTTTTATACAATAAAGTTTTGTATGCAGTTCTACGAACTTTTTGAACGCCCCTCGTAACTATTACAATGATACCTGTTTTGTACTTCAGAGCTTTTCCACTTAAGAAGTGGCACCATAAGTTTTGTTTTCAGTGCTATATCGCACTTATGAATGTAAAATTGAAAAAAAAAACACGTATATAAGAGCAATAGCTTTCAAATGAGTCATTAAACATCACTTTTATAAGTTCTGCTAGCCGAATAGCCCCACAGTGTAAAGAAAATTGTTTGTGATTCAACAAAAATTGTTTGTAATGTTTATCAACAACAAAATTGGAATTTCAACAGCTGAAATTGAATATTGGAGACCATTTTGGAATTCAATGGTCATTATGGAATTTCCGATTAGTTGAGAAACAAAAATGTTGAATTCCCATACCCGAATTGAATTTTCAATTTGTTGACAAAACAACATGTTGGATTTTAAGATCCTTATTGGATTTCCATCTTTTTTACTGGATTTCCCGTTCTCTTATTGGATTTCCATCACTACTGTTGTCCAATTTCTTAGGTCTACAGTCTAATGCCTAGTTCTCAGGATTCAGTTTCCCTTTCTTCTTTCTGAAGCATCAATAAACACAAAAAAAATAATCTCATTTATTTTACAAGAACAAAAAATTACAACAAAAAATTTCTCCCAGATAATATGACACCTCTTAACGGCTGCATTTTTTCATGGTGGAAATCAGTAAATCAATGGCGTAGTAGCAGGCCGACAGAAGACACTTGAGAAATAAATATCTTCCAATCAGGAAAACTGTGACACACGGACCTGAAATGAAGATAAAATCAAATCGAAGCGCAAATAAAAGAAAGATTTCCCCCCTTTTTTCCACCTCCAGAGGTGAACGGTTGCAATAATAATGCCACAAATCCTGTCTTTTCTGAATACCTTTGACTTACTCATCAGATCTTATCAAATCTCTTGTTCGCCGTCTCATCAAATCTGTGTGTTATAAAGTTGAAACCTTGCAAAATAGATCTTCTGCTTAGATGAAGTACAACAAATTGTTTTCAGCTTCACAACTTTGCTCAATCCCAATTTATAAGGTTTTAAAGATATGCAAATACATTTCCTAAATTTTGAAGAAAAAAACATTGATATGGCTTAAAATTCTACTCAAATAACAGGAATTGCATTTTCGGAACTAATTCTAGAGAAAAAGAAACTGATAACTGAAAATTAAGGTAAAATATTGTTTTGTCAAAATTTCAATAAGTATAGACCTGTCATGTAGGAAAATTTAAGGACCTTCTAGAGGGAGCAGGAGTGGAGGTAGGTACTTCGAAATACCTTCCCGGGACATACTTTGGTACTTATGTACTAGCTGGAACACACGCGCTATATTATATAAGGAAGATGCGGGTTTCTTTCGAAACGGGTTGATTTCAATAGAGAAATGGATTGTAAAGCGTGGTTTGTTATTGGGTTTTCAATATTTTAACCATTGGTTTTTGGGGTTTAGGGGGGAAAATGTTCCTAGGTTTGGTTAGGTATTTAATATATGCTATGCTTTACCCCCATCCCCCCTAATATGCAAATATATAGCCAAAATTTGTTGATAAATTATTACATTTTTATCCTATTTTGTTTTACTTCATTAGCATCAACCAAACTTCATTTTTCGCGTGTGTTCCAGATACTACATAAGTACCCATACTTTAGCCTGTAGACCCATCCCTGAAAGTTTCATTTTTCTAACCTAACCCCTTTCCAAGATAGCCAAAAGTAGCCAAAGTGGAATTGGTACTGTTCTATTAGCTGTAAGCCACGCAAGATATATGATAAAAGAAACTAGTCAAACAGATTCTTTCAACAGAGAATTGGATTGCAAACAGTGGTTTCTAACTGCGTTTACAATATTTAAATTTTAGTTTTTTGGGGTTTAGGGGGAAAAAGGTACTTACGTCAGGTTACGTATTTAATATATGCTATGCTTTACCCCCCCCCCTTAATTTACAAATATATAACTAAATTTTGTTTCTAAACTATTATATTTTATCCTATTTTGTTTTGTTTCATTAGCATTAACCATACTTCACTTCTTGCATGGTTTACAGCTAATAGAACAGTACCGTAGAATTTTACCGAACTTTTTTTTATTTATAAAAATAAAATATACTTAAACATTTTGGGAAACATAAGACACAAGTTATCAATATTAATAAACTAAACTGAATACTTACAATCACAATCAGACTGTCTTCTCTCTCTGATATCTCTGAATCAGAATGTCTTCTCTCTCTGAACTGAATGCCCCCTAGGCAAAATCGTCACTTCGTCGTTTAAAGGTCTTAACACTAAATCTACTTCTGTATTATACGTTTGTAGGTAGTTGAAGGAGATGATTTTTTTGTCAAATTGATCTCAAATCATAACATTCGAAAACAAAATAAGAGACAAATTAGGTCTTGGGAGGAAGTTTAGTTGCCCTCCAATCTTTACGGTCATTTATAAAGGACACTAGAACAAAAACAACAAATAGAAACGCATCCGTGATCAGTCTTCTGTCAAAAACATACAATTCCACATTTGTGCCGATAAGAGATCACAGCCCCCACAATAACATTTTCTGATACGCTGAATCTGACGGTCTGATTTACATTAAGATTTATTGACTTTTTGGGGTGTGTTTCTCCCTTTTTCGAAAATCAGGCTCCCTTATACGCTGAATCTGACGGTCTGATTTACATTTACATTTATTGACTTTTGGGGTGTGTTTCTCCCTTTTTCGAAAATCAGGCTCCCTGTTTTCAAAATCCCTTATTCCATCAAAATCCCTTTTTCTTCTGAGGCTTTGAACCTTAGGTGAGTAGATATTAAACACAATAAAATTTATATATTTGCAATCTGCATAGAAACCCAATTCTTATCAATTGTTATCAATATTCCATTTTTGAGTTTCGGTTACAATTTAGCTGAGCCACTCCTTAATTACAGTTTAACACTATGAACTGTTTGATAAAACTGATTTGGCTAACGTCCTATTTTTTAAATTAAATAAAAAAACAAGTTTTTTAAACTGAAAGTAAGGAGCGACATTAAAACTTAAAACGAACAGAAATTATTCCGTATATGAAAGGGGCTGTCCCCTCCTCAACGCCTCGCTCTTTACGCTAAAGTTTTTTATTGTTTTAAAAAATAAAGTTGTGAGACAGAGTCAAACTTTAGCGTAAAGAGCGAGGCGTTGAGGAGGGGACAGCCCCTTTCATATACGGAATAATTTCTGTTCGTTTTAAGTTTTAATGTCGCTCCTTACTTTCAGTTTAAAAAACTTGTTTTTTTTATTTAATTTCTGATCGTTTTTTAGTTAATGCAGCTTTTATTTGCATAAAAATTTTACTTTTCTTTTGCTAAATGGATGTCTTTACAAATTAACTTACGTAACTAACTTCTATATTCGTATATTTTTCTTCTGGCAAAAAATACAAAGTTGCAGATTTTTGCAGATATGAGCTTGAAACCTATGTAATAGGGTTTTCTGATACGCTGAATCTGACGGTGTGATTTTCATTAAAATTCTTTCACTTGTAGGGGATGTTTCCCCCTCTTTAAAAAATCGAGTAAATTTTCTCAGGCTCGTAGCCTTTGATGAGTAATACTAAACTTAATAAAATTTATATATTTAGGATCAGCATTATAAACACATTCTTTTGATACATTTATTGACATCAAAATTTCGTTTTTAAAAGTTTCGATTACTATTGAGCCGTATCGCTTGTTTTTTTATTGTTTTTTTTTTATTACGTATATGTTATTACTTATATGAAGGGGTTCTCCCCTTAGTCAATACCACGCTCTTTACGTTAAAAGTTAAAAAAAATTTTGATTCACAAACCCCTGAATCACAAAGGCCGTTTAATTAGAATAGATAGCTCTTTTGAAAGCACTAAAAAAAAAACTGTAGCGTAAAGAGTGAGGTATTGACTTGGGGGAGAACCCCCTCACATACGTTATAATTTCTGTTCGTTTTAAGTTCTAATATTCCTTCTTACATTTCAGTTGAAAAAACTTATTTTTTTTATTTAACTTCTGATCGTTTCTTAAATAATGCTTGGAAATCCGGCGCCCCCTTCATAGAAATGTCCCTTACCCCAAAGAAACATCCTCCACGTAAATATTCTCCAGAGTAATCCCCTCCTCTAGCCCCCCCCCCTCCAGAAAAAATCCTTCCTGAAAATGGTTGTATACTTCCCAATAACCAATAAATAATGCTGGCAAGTCCGGCGCCCCCTTCATGGCAATTTCCCTTCCCCCATGAAAACTTCCTTCATGGAAAGATCCTTCCATATAGCCCCCGACCCTCTCCTTCCCCCACCTACCATAAAAATCTCCTCTGAAAAAGTCTGTATACTTCCCAATAACCAATACTATATGTTAACATTGAGTAAAGTTCATAACTTTCAGCCCTCCCCCTGGGGCTTCGAGGGATTAAGTCATCCTAAAAGACATATTTATCATATTTTCGACCATGATGAACAAAATGGCTATCTCAAAATTTTGATCGGGTGACTTTGGGAAAAAAATGAGCGTGGAGGGGGCCTAGTTGCCCTCCATTTTTTTTGGTCACTTAAAAAGGGCACTAGAACTTTTAATTTCCGTTCCAATGAGCCCTCCCACGATATTCTAGGACCACTGGGTCGATACGATCACCCCTGGGGAAAAAAAAACAAAAAAAAAAACAAACAAACAAATAAACACGCATCCGTGATCGTATGCGCGCGTACGTAGGCTAACCTAGCCTAACCTAACTTAACCTAACCTAACTTAATCAAACCTAACCTAACCTAATCATACACCTAACTTTTTGCCTGTCTCTCACCTAACCTAAGCTAACCTAAGTGAAGCGTACGTAGGCTAACCTAACCTAACCTAATCTAACCTAACTTAATCTAGCCTAACCTAACCTAACCATACTCGCCGGAAAAGGTTAGGTTAGCTTATCATGAGCACTCATGATAAGTTAACCTAACCTAACCTAACTTAAACATGTAGAAATGTTTCTATTTATTTATTAATATTTATTTATACCTAACCTAACCTATTGTTTTGAGGTTAGATGAACGAGTTTGAACGATTGTCTTTAATAATAGAACGAGTCACTCATTTTCTAATTTAAAAATTTGATGGGTAAATCCATAAGACAAAGGAGCTAAAATTTAATTTAAAATTAGAAAAGAACTTTAAATTTTTCATCTCTTTGAGAAAAAAACCAGAACTGAAGTGGAGCCTTTTTATTTTCTTGGAAAAATTAGAAGAGAACTTTGGATTTTTTATGTCTTTGAGGAATTAAGAACTGAAGTGGAAGCTTTTTTCATTTTCATTGGTAAAATTCAGAATTGAGCTAACTTTTTTCACTTCTTTAAGAAATTCAGAAGAAAAGTTGAACATTTTGCACTTCTTCGAGAAAACTCAGAATTAAAGTGATGCTCCTTATCTTCATGTCGAATATTCAAATCAATGTATAACTTTTTCTATCTTCTATGAAAAACTTGGAATAGAACTTTAAATTTTTCATCTCTTTGCAAAAAATCGGTAGTGAACTTAAGAAAATTAGAATTAAAGTGAAACTTTATATCTTCACTGGAAAATAATCACAATCATAGTATAACTTTTCCTATCTTCTACAGAAAAATTTAGAACTGAACTTTAAATTTTTTATGTCTTTGAGAAATTAAGAACTGAAGTGGAAGGTTTTTTCATTTTCATTGGTAAAATTCAGAATTGAGTTAACTTTTTTCTCTTCTTTAAGAAAATTCAGAAGAGAACTTGAACAATTTGCACTTCTTCGAGAAAACTCAGAATTAAAGTGGAGTTCCTTATCTTCATGTTGAATATTCACAATTAATGTATAACTTTTTCTATCTTCTATGAAAAATTTGGAACAGAACTTTAAATTCTTCATCTCTTTGAGAAAAATCAGAACTGAATTTAAGAAAAATTATAAATAAAGTGAAACTTTTGATCTTCATGGAAAACAATCACAGTCATAGTATTACTTTTTCTATCTTCCATCTAAAAATTTAGAATAGAACTTTAAATTTCTTTAGTTCTTTGTGGAACTTAAAACTGAAGTGGAAGGTTTTTATTGTCTCTGGAGAAATTAGAATTGAACTATGTTCTTTGGTAAAGTTCAGAAGAGAACTTGAACTTTTCTTCACATCGTTGAGAAAATTTTAAATTGAACTAGAACTTTTTATCTTCCGGGAAAATATTCACCAGTATGGTATTACTTTTTCTATCTTCCACCGAAAAATTTAGAATTTAACTTTAAATTTCTTTATGTCTTTTGTGAAATAAAGAAGTGAAGTGGAAGATTTTTATTTTCTCTGGTGAAATTAGAAATAAATTGTGTTCTTTAGTAAAATTCAGAAGAGAACTTGAACATTTCTTCACTTCGTTGAGAAAATTTTAAATTGAACTAGAACTTTTTATCTTCCGTGAAAATATTCACAAGTATGGTATTACTGTTTCTATCTTCCACCGAAAAATTTAGAATTGAACTTTAAATATCTTTATGTCTTTGTAAAATAAAGAACTTAAGTGGAAGATTTTTATTTTCTCTGTAGAAATTAGAATTGAATTGTGTTCTTTGGTAAAATTCAGTAGAGAACATGAACTTTTCTTCACTTCATTGAGAAAATTTTAAATTGAACTAGAACTTTTTATCTTCCGTGAAAATAATCACAAGTATGGTATTAATTTTTCTATCTCCCACCGAAAAATTTAGAATTGAACTTTAAATTTCTTTATGTCTTTGTGAAATAAAGAACTGAAGTGGAAGGTTTTTGTTTTCTCTGGAGAAATTAGAATTGAAGTGTGTTCTTTGGTAAAGTTCAGAAGAGAACTTGAACTTTCCTTGACTTCGTTGAGAAAATTTTAAATTGAACTAGAACTTTTTATCTTCCGTGGAAATATTCACAAGTATGGTATTACTTTTTCTATCTTCCACCGAAAAATTAGAATTGAACTTTAAATTTCTTTATGTCTTTGTAAAATAAAGAACTGAAGTGGAAGATTTTTGTTTTCTCTGGAGAAATTAGAATTGAAGTGTGTTCTTTGGTAAAGTTCAGAAGAGAACTTGAACTTTTCTTCACTTCGTTGAGAAAATTTTAAATTGAACTAGAAGTTTTTATCTTCCGGAAAAATATTCACAAGTATGGTATTACTTTTTCTATCTTCCACCGAAAAATTTAGAATTGAACTTTAAATTTCTTTATGTCTATGTGAAATAAAGAACTGAAGTGGAAGATTTTTGTTTTCTCTGGAGAAATTAGAATTGAAGTGTGTTCTATGGTAAAGTTCAGAAGAGAACTTGAACTTTTCTTCACTTCGTTGAGAAAATTTAAAATTGAACTAGAACTTTTTATCTTCCATGAAAATATTCACAAGTATGGTATTACTTTTTCTATCTTCCACCGAAAAATTAGAATTGAACTTTAAATTTCTTTATGTCTTTGTAAAATAAAGAACTGAAGTGGAAGATTTTTGTTTTCTCTGGAGAAATTAGAATTGAAGTGTGTTCTTTGGTAAAGTTCAGAAGAGAACTTGAACTTTTCTTCACTTCGTTGAGAAAATTTTAAATTGAACTAGAACTTTTTATTTTCCGGAAAAATATTCACAAGTATGGTATTACTTTTTCTATCTTCCACCGAAAAATTTAGAATTGAACTTTAAATTTCTTTATGTCTTTGTGAAATAAAGAACTGAAGTGGAAGATTTTTGTTTTCTCTGGAGAAATTAGAATTGAAGTGTGTTCTATGGTAAAGTTCAGAAGAGAACTTGAACTTTTCTTCGCTTCGTTGAGAAAATTTGGAACAGTATTTTAGATTTTTCATCTCTTCGAGCCAGATCTGAACTAAAGTGGAAAATGTTTATATTATTTGGAAAAATAGAAATGATCAACGACTAATTTCTTTTTCATTGAGAATATTCAGAAGAGAACTTGAACTTTCCTTTACTTCGTTGAGAAAATTTGAAATTGAACTAGAACTTTTTATCTTCCGTGAAAATATTCACAAGTATGGTATTACTTTTTCTACCTTCCACCGAAAAATTAGAATTGAACTTTAAATTTCTTTATGTCTTTGTGAAATAAAGAACTGAAGTGGAAGATTTTTGTTTTCTCTGGAGAAATTAAAATTGAAGTGTGTTCTTTGGTAAAGTTCAGAAGAGAACTTGAACTTTTCTTCACTTCGTTGAGAAAATTTAAAATTGAACTAGAACTTTTTATCTTCCATGAAAATATTCACAAGTATGGTATTACTTTTTCTATCTTCCACCGAAAAATTAGAATTGAACTTTAAATTTCTTTATGTCTTTTTGAAATAAAGAACTGAAGTGGAAGATTTTTGTTTTCTCTGGAGAAATTAGAATTGAAGTGTGTTCTTTGGTAAAGTTCAGAAGAGAGCTTGAACTTTTCCTCGCTTCGTTGAGAAAATTTGGAACAGTATTTTAGATTTTTCATCTCTTCGAGACAGATCTGAACTAAAGTGGAAAATTTTTATATTATTTGGAAAAATAGAATTTAATAAAAACTAATTTCTTTTTCATTGAGAAAATTCAGAAGAGAACTTGAACTTTTCTTCACTTCATTGAGAAAATTTAAAATTGAAATAGAACTGCTTATCTTTCGAGAAAATATTCACAGCTATGATATAGCTTTTTCTATCTACTATGGAAAAATTTAGAATTTGTAAAATGGGTTTAGGAGGGACATTAAGAAAGTAACTTGCTCTGAAATGGTCTTTGAAAAGTATTGCTTGGTGTTGGAGCATTCAAAAAGCTGTAAAGTATAGTTGTGGGTGAAAAAGATAAGTACTTCAAGTTGGAAAATGGGTTTAGGAGGGACATTAAGAAAGTAACTTGCTCTGAAATGGTCTTTGAAAAGTATTTCTTGGTGTTGAGGTATCCAAAAAGCTGTAAAGTATAGTTGTGGGTGAAAAAGATAAGTACTTCAACTTGGAAAATGGGTTTAGGAGGGACATTAAGAAAGTAACTTGCTCTGAAATGTCTTTTGAAATGTATTTCTTGGTGTTGAGGTATCCAAAAAGCTGTAAAGTATAGTTGTGGGATGAAAAAGATAAGTAATTCAAGTTGGAAAATAGGTTTAGAAGGGACATTAAGAAAGTAACTTGGTCTGAAATGGTCTTTGAAGAGTATTTCTTGGTGTTGAGGTATCCAAAAAGCCGTAAAGTATAGTTGTGGGTGAAAAAGATAAGTACTTCAAGTTGAAAAAAGGGTTTAGGAGGGACATTAAGAAAGTAACTTGCTCTGAAATGGTCTTTGAAAAGTATTTCTTGGTGTTGAGGTATCCAAAAAGCTGTAAAGTATAGTTGTGGGTGAAAAAGATAAGTACTTCAAGTTGAAAAAAGGGTTTAGGAGGGACATTAAGAAAGTAACTTGCTCTGAAATGGTCTTTGAAAAGTATTTCTTGGTGTTGAGGTATCTAAAAAGCTGTAAAGTATAGTTATGGGTGAAACAGATAAGTACTTCAAGTTGGAAAATGGGTTTAGGAGGGACATTAAGAAAGTAACTTGCTCTGGAATGGTCTTTGAAAAGTATTTCTTGGTGTTGAGGTATCCAAAAAGCTGTAAAGTATAGTTGTGGGTGTAAAAGATAAGTACTTCAAGTTGAAAAATGGGTTTAGAAGGGACATTAAGAAAGTAACTTGCTCTGAAATGGTCTTTGAAAAGTATTTCTTGGTGTTGAGGTATCCAAAAAGCTGTAAAGTATAGTTGTGGGTGAAAAAGATAAGTACTTCAAGTTGGAAAATGGGTTTAGGAGGGACATTAAGAAAGTAACTTGCTCTGAAACGGTCTTTGAAAAGTATTTCTTGGTGTTGGGACACTCAAAAAGCTGTAAAGTATAGTTGTGGGTGAAAAAGATAAGTACTTCAAGTTGGAACATGGTTTAGGAGGGACATTAAGAAAGTAACTTGCTCTGAAATGGTCTTTGAAAAGTATTTCTTGGTGTTGAGGTATCCAAAAAGCTGTAAAGTATAGTTGTGGGTGAAAAAGATAAGTACTTCAAGTTGAAAAATGGGTTTAGGAGGGACATTAAGAAAGTAACTTGCTCTGAAATGGTCTTTGAAAAGTATTTCTTGGTGTTGAGGTATCCAAAAAGCTGTAAAGTATAGTTGTGGGTGAAAAAGATAAGTACTTCAAGTTGGAAAATGGGTTTAAGAGGGACATTAAGAAAGTAACTTGCTCTGAAATGGTCTTTGAAAAGTATTTCTTGGTGTTGGGTACGCTCAAAAAGCTGTAAAGTATAGTTGTGAGTGAAAAAGATAAGTACTTCAAGTTGGAAAATGGGTTTAGGAGGGACATTAAGAAAGTAACTTGCTCTGAAATGGTCTATGAAAAGTATTTCTTGGTGTTGAGGTATCCAAAAAGCTGTAAAGTATAGTTGTGGGTGAAAAAGATAAGTACTTCAAGTTGGAAAATGGGTTTAGGAGGGACATTAAGAAAGTAACTTGCTCTGAAATGGTCTTTGAAAAGTATTTCTTGGTGTTGAGGTATCCAAAAAGCTGTAAAGTATAGTTGTGGGTGTAAAAGATAAGTACTTCAAGTTGAAAAATGGGTTTAGAATGGACATTAAGAAAGTAACTTGCTCTGAAATGGTCTTTGAAAAGTATTTCTTGGTGTTGAGGTATCCAAAAAGCTGTAAAGTATAGTTGTGGGTGAAAAAGATAAGTACTTCAAGTTGGAAAATGGGTTTAGGAGGGACATTAAGAAAGTAACTTGCTCTGAAATGGTCTTTGAAAAGTATTTCTTGGTGTTGAGGTATCCAAAAACCTGTAAAGTATAGTTGTGGGTGAAAAAGATAAGTACTTCAAGTTGGAAAATGGGTTTAGAAGGGACATTAAGAAAGTAACTTGCTCTGAAATGGTCTATGAAAAGTATTTCTTGGTGTTGAGGTATCCAAAAAGCTGTAAAGTATAGTTATGGGTGAAAAAGATAAGTACTTCAAGTTGAAAAATGGGTTTAGGAGGGACATTAAGAAAGTAACTTGCTCTGAAATGGTCTTTGAAAAGTATTTCTTGGTGTTGAGGTATCCAAAAAGCTGTAAAGTATAGTTGTGGATGAAAAAGATAAGTACTTCAAGTTGGAAAATGGGTTTAGGAGGGACATTAAGAAAGTAACTTGCTCTGAAATGGTCTTTGAAAAGTATTTTTTGGTGTTGAGGTATCCAAAAAGCTGTAAAGTATAGTTGTGGGTGAAAAAGATAAGTACTTCAAGTTGGAAAATGGGTATAGAAGGGCATTAAGAAAGTAGCTTGCTCTGAAATGGTCTTTGAAAAGTATTTCTTGGTGTTGAGGTAACCAAAAAGCTGTAAAGTATAGTGGTGGGTGAAAA
Organism: Artemia sinica; assembly: GCA_027921565.1. NCBI lineage: Eukaryota > Metazoa > Arthropoda > Branchiopoda > Anostraca > Artemiidae > Artemia > Artemia sinica. The sequence continues at coordinate 28,019,202 of CM051259.1, read as the reverse complement.
AGATAAGTACTTCAAGTTGGAAAATGGGTTTAGGAGGGACATTAAGAAAGTAACTTGCTCTGAAATGGTCTTTGAAAAGTATTTCTTGGTGTTGAGGTATCCAAAAAGCTGTAAAGTATAGTTGTGGGTGAAAAAGATAAGTACTTCAAGTTGGAAAACGGGTTTAGGATGGACATTAAGAAAGTAACTTGCTCTGAAATGGTCTTTGAAAAGTATTTCTTGGTGTTGAGGTAACCAAAAAGCTGTAAAGTATAGTTGTGGGTGATAAAGATAAGTACTTCAAGTTGAAAAATGGGTTTAGGATGGACATTAAGAAAGGAACTTGTTCCCGTCAGGACCTGCTGATAGGGTTCTACCGATTATGTAATCAATTTCTCAGAAATCCATCTGTCCTAGTCGATTACGTCATTCTATGCCCATATATGGACCCCCGTTATGATCTTCTGATAGGGTTCTACCGATTATGTAATCAATTTCTCAGAAATCCATCTGTCCTAGTCGATTACGTCATTCTATGCCCATATATGGACCTCCGTCATGACCTTCTGATAGGGTTCTACTTATTATGTAATCAATTTCTCAGAAATCCAACTGTCCTAGTCGATTACGTCATTCTATGCCCATATATGGACCCCCGTCATGACCTTCTGATAGGGTTCTACCGATTATGTAATCAATTTCTCAGAAATCCATTTGTCCTAGTTGATTACGTCATTCTATGCACATAAATGGATTCCCGTAACGAGCTCCTGATAGGGTTCTACCGATTATGTAATTAATTTCTCGGGAATTCTCTCCCTTCGATTACGCAATCAATATATCTCTTCCCCACCTTCTCCTTAGAAACAACAAATTAATTCCCCTTTCTTGAATCAATAATTCCCCTTAGAAACAACAAATTAATTCCCATTCCGTGATATATCAATCAATCTTGACATCACCTGTCAGACATTATTAAACTTCGCCTGGAAACAATTTGATTAATGATTGACAGTACCTGTCAGACATTATTAAACTTTGTCCGGAAACAATTTGATTAATGACTGACAGCACAGGTGTTCCAAATTCCCAATCGTTTTAATTAACCACGTGTTCTCCCTAATGACTCTATGCACATGGCCAAAACAACAACAACAACAAACACTCTTTCCTAGGTCATAACATTCTCCCCTAGCGTGCCAAAAACAACAAATACTCTTTCTTGGATCATAACATTCGCCTCGAGCATGCCAAAAACACACCTGGAGAAAGAGGTCATTGACCCCATTAACCACGTGTTCTCCCTAGGGACTCTATGCCCATATAAGGGCCCTGATCGGAGTAGCACCTCCCTCTCTACTGGTGGGTCGCCTCTTTAAAGAGGCACAAGTGTGCCTCCTTGAAAATATAACCCCAACTTTGCATGCCAAGATGAATAAAAATTAAATCCTGAGGAGCTACCACCACTTATCGGTTCTGATGATTATCTATACGTAAAAGAAGAAATCTAAAGGACACAGTGTTTTTTGTCCATAATTTTTATTAATAAACAATTTTACATACATTTCTAAAGCATTTCATTCTTAGGCCGCCGAAATTTATATTGTATAGGCATGAAAGAGTGCTGTCAACTAGAATTTTGTTTAATCAAGGATTGTCAACATAAACGCTGTGGAACTCACTTTAAGTATGTCCCTGATATCAGAAAACAACATATTTGGTATAGTTAAAGTTTTAGGGAAGGGATTATCGTCACCGTTTGAAATTAGAAAAGGAGTAAAACAGGGTAGTAGTATTTCGCCTAGGTTGTTCACGTTGTATATAAATGATATTGTTGACCATTTTAAAAAGGTATGGGCCCCTACAGTGTCACTAGGGAACCTGATGTTATCTCTGTTGCTTTTTGCTGATGATGCGGTGTTGATAGGCAAGTCACCAGAGGAGCTCCAAATCTTATTGAGTATATTAGAAGAATATTTAGATAGAAAGAAACTAGTGTTGAATATTAAAAAGACCGAGATTGTGGTTTTTAGAGGAATTCGTGTGAATAATGATGATCAAAAAGTAGATTTTTATTATAAAGGTGAAAAAGTAAAAGAGAGCGAAAATTTTAAATATTTGGGAGTAACACTTTCAGCAAAAGGAGGATGGAAAGAGCATGTAAAACAGATGATTAAGAGAGGGAAAGCAGTTTCAGCTGCCATTTTACGTAATTCAAGGCTTTCAAGTATAAAAGATTTAAAAATGCATAAATATGTTTTTAATTCTAAAGTTTTGCCTACTATCCATTACGGAGCTGAACTTTGGGGGCATGACCCGGCACCACAATTGGAATCAATTCAGCTGCAACACTTTAAGAGATTAATTGGTCTTCACGTAACGACTCACAATCAGGCTATAAAAGGTGACCTAGGTATATTTTCGCTGAGAATGAGTAGATTAGCACAGATGATCCGGTACTGGCTAAAGGTTCTAAGTCTGTCAGAAGATATGTTAGCAAAAGCAGCTTATGTGGAGATGCTACGGTCGAAACGTAAAAGATCGTGGCCGTATCAAATAAAAAATGTTTTAGATGGATTAGGATTATCATATATTTGGAATGAGGGGCTAGGTCCCTCAGATCAAGGTGAGTCGTTTTTGGCTATGATTGTAGAAAGAATGAAAGACCAGGAAGTCCAAATGTGGACCCAGGCAGTTAAAACATCTGAAACATTGAAGTTTTATTCCCATGTAAAAGAGATATTTGGATTCGAATATTATTCTAAACTAGGATTACCGGGGGAGACATTGAGGACTTGGTTTCGGATCCGAGCGAATTGCCTGCCACTAAAAAATAGAAAAAGAGTATTTGGAAGTAATAGGGTGGCCCCAGATGCAAATGCGGATTACTCTTGCCCCAGATGTAGCCTAGGTATTGAGGATGTCGCCCCTATTCTCACCGAGTGCCAGCAACTTTCTCTATTAAGGGAAAAGTATTTTGAGGGTGGTAACTTGGAGTTCCCGGGGATCCTGAAAACGACTGTAAAAAGGTCAATCAGGCAGTTATGTAATTTTGTAAATGAAGCGTTGACACAATGAGTGAAACTTGATATTTATGTTATTTTTCTTGTGGAGTGTGATTAAGAATACTGTTCTGTATGGCCTGTTTTTTGGCTTATAATAAAATTATTATTATTATATTATTATTATTATTATAGTAGTTCATAAAAACTACAGCTTTTAGTTGATAAATATTGTACCCGCTTCCGATTTTGAATAATAGATTTTACACTTTGCTCAAGAAAGTTATTATGTGAGGCGCGTAAAACGTATACGGTAGGCCAAGAGGGTGAAAAATCAATATTCTTTATTGTTTGAAAGATGCATAGCCAATGCCCTGTCTTTACAGTTAATGGGCCCCTGTTTACAATGATAATGGTATTGTTAACACGTCGAATATGCTCGAGGAAATCCGAAATTTCAATAGGATTTGCATTTGGACATGTCAGTTAAATTTTAAGAGCAGAAATAGCCCCGAAAGTTTGAAATAATACCCTCAGTCGTTATTGGGATACTGCTGAGATGCCTTATTGGGAATTAGCATTAATACAGTGCATTTTAATTTAATCTTAAGGCAACATTTACTTTTTAAACATAATGGGCAAACGGGATGTTGGGCGTGGGAGGGGGATTAGTTGCCCTCCAATGACTTTCGTGTATTAAAAAGGGCGTCAGCCCTTTCTATTTTCAATCGAATGAGCTATTTTCGAAGTTCCCACGACAACTCCTTCGATACGAAGTGCCCTGGTGTAAACAACAACAACAACAAAAAATAATAAATTATACCCACATTGATCTTTACTATAAAAATATCGAGCCTTCCGATCACTTTCACTGTTAAAAAGGGCACTAGGCCTTTCGATTTCCAATCGATAAATCCCTTTTTGAAACGACAACGCTTTCTATAAACACCTTATGTACCCCCAGGGCATAAATTACAACCGTTACCCTAAGGGCTGTTAGGGTGGTTGTCATCCTCTAAGACCTAATTTCCAGAACTTTCAACTACGTTAAACAAAATGGCTGTCTCAAAATTTTGATTGGATGTGTTTGGGGAAATGGTGGGCGTGAGAGGGGCGGTAGTCGCTCTCCAACTCTATCTGTAAAATCTTATGTGCCCCCAGGGCTGAACTTGCAACCTTTGCCCTTGGGGCTCTGGGGCGTTTGTCATCCTTAAATACTTAATTTCCAGAACTTCCAACTACGTTGAACAAATGGCTATCTCTAAACTTTGATTAAATGTTTTTGGAGAAATAGTGGGCGTAAGAGGGGGGTTAATTATTCTCCACTCACTTCCGACTATTAAAAGGGCAATTTCAATTTCAAATCAAATGAGCCCTTTTTGAAATTTCTACAGCAACTTTCTATATAAACTTTATATGCCCCCAGGGCATAACTTACAACCCTTGCACTGAGGGCTTTGAGAGGGGTTATCATCCTAAAAGACCTAATTTCCAGAACGTTCAACTACGTTGAACAAAATGGATATCTCAAAATTTTGATTTGATGTGTTTTGGAAAATGGTGGGCGTGAGAGGGGCGTTATTCATTCTCCAATCATTTTCAACTATTAAAAATGGCACTAGCCCTTTCAATTTCCAATTGAATGAGACCTTTTGAAGTTTATACGACAACGCTTTCCATAAAACCTTATATGCCCCCAGGGCATAATTTACAACCCTTGACCTGAGGGCTGTGGGGGGGGGGTTGTCATCCTTAAAGACCTAATTTCCAAAACTTTCAAGTACGTTGAATAATCTGGCTATCTAAACATTTTGATTGGATATTTGGGAAAAGGTGGGGGTGAGAGGGGGGTTAGTTACGCTCAAATCACTTTCGACTATTAAAAACGGCACTATCCCTTTGAATTTCCAATCGAACAAGCCCCTTTTCAAGTTTCTACGACAAAGATTTCAATGAAAACCTTATAAGCCCCCAGGGCAGAACTTATAACCCTTGCCCTGAAGACAGGTGGGGGAGTGTCCTGCTCAAAGGAATACTTTAATGAACTTTGAAATGCGTGGAAAAAAACGGCTGTCTCAAAATTTTTATTGGATGTGTTTGGGGAAATGGTGGACGTGGAAGGGGTGTTAGTTGCCTTCCAATCACTTTCAACTATTAAAAAGGGCACTAGCCATTTCAATTTCCAATCGGATGAGGCCTTTTTGTTTCTACGACAACGCGTTCTACATAAACCTTATATGCCCCCAGGGCACAACTTACATCCCTTGCCCTGAGGGCCGTGCGGGGGGGGGGGGGGGGGTTGTCATCCTCAAACACCTAATTTCCAGAACTTAAAACTACGTTGAATAAAATGGCTATCTCAAAATTTTGATTGGATGTGTTAAGGGAAAAGGTGGGCGTGAGAGGGGGTTAGTTGCCCTCCAATCACTTTCGACTATTAAAAAGGGCACTATCCCTTTGAATTTCCAATCGAATGAGCCTTTTTTGAAGTTTCTGCAACAACGCCTTCTATAGAAAACCTTATACGCCCCCAGGGCATAACTTACAACCCTTGCCTTGAGGGCTTTGGGGGAGTGTCTTCGTCAAAAACATAATTTCTCTCTGGAAATCAACTACTCTAAACAAAATGGCTATCTCAAAATTTTGATTGGATGGGTTTCGGGAAATGGTGGGCGTGGAAGGGGTGTTAGTCACCTTCCAATCACTTTCGACTATTAAAAAGGGCACAAGCCACTTCAATTTCCAATTGAATGAACCTTTTTCGAAGTTTCTACGACAACTTCTTTGATGCGAAGTAGCCTGCTCTAAAGGAAACAAATCATAAATAATACATTGTGCCAACATCGTTCTTATATGAACGATGCCATAACTTAAAAGCTTTAAGGGCTTTAAGTTATGGCCCCAGGCCATAACTTAAAGCCCTTGAAGGTTGTGGGGGAGTTTCCTCCTCAAAACACATTTTCTATCTGGAAATCAACTACGCTGAACAAAATGGCTATCTCAAAATTTTAATTGGATGTGTTTGGGGGAATGATGGGCATGGGGGGCTAGTTGCCCTCCAATCACTTTCGACTATTAAAAAGGGCACTAGCCCCTCCAATTTCCAATCGAATGAGCCCTTTTCGAAGTTTCTACGACAACTTCTTCGATACGAAGTGCGCTGGTATGGAAAAAAATAATACATTGTGCCCACATCGTTCTTTACTTAGGCAGCGCGATCGCGCTGCCTATGATTGAGCTGAATATGCATAGGGACTAAAAACACTTATTTTAAGTGAAATATACTTGTACGGTCTATTATGACGTCTTTGAATCTCGTCTAGAGTTAAAAGGCCTGCTTGTAATATATGTAGGGGAAAAAAGGCTTTGGTTTTTTGATAGTCACGGCCTCTGGTCCTATGATTTCGATGAAGAGTGTAACTGGCTTCATTCTGTAAATACTCTTTTGCTAGCTTCTTTTCAACTCCGGCTACTTTAGAAAGTGTACTTTAGAAAGTGCTATCATTTGATATATCTCGTGATATTTCTCCAAATTCCTTTATTCGTTTTAAAACATGTTTATTCCAAATAATACTTTTTGGAAAATTTGACGACGTTAAAAATTTATATAAATGACTATCAAAGGATTTAATTCTTTTACGATTTGCAATCAAACCTGATAACAAATCAATTAAATTGTTTGCCCAGGACTATATATTAATTTTTTTTTCCTCGTCAATTTGTTCGTTCTAAGCGAAATAAGTCAAGAGTCTGTTACTTTGCTCACGATAGGATGGGGGTAATATATATATATATATATATATATATATATATATATATTATATATATATATATATATATATATATATATATATATATATATATATATATATATATATATATATATATATATATATATATATATATATATATATATCTATATATATATATATATATATATATATATATATATATATATATATATATATATATATATATATATATAATATATATATATATATATGTATATATATATATATATATATATATATATATATATATATATATATATATATATATATATATATATATATATATATATATATATATATATATATAATATATATATATATGTTTATATGTATATATATATAATATATATATATATATATATATATATATATATATATATATATATATATATATATATATATATTTATATATATATATATATATATATATATATATATATATATATATATATATATATATATATATATATATATATATATATATATATATATATACATATATATATATATATATATATATATATATATATATATATATATATATATATATATATATATATATATATATATATATATATATATATATATATATATATATATATATATTATATATATATATATATATATATATATATATATATATATATATATATATATATATATATATGTCCATATGGTTTATTAGTAGCTTGATTGTAGGCGGAGAGTAAAACTTTGGTTCACCAGGGTAGATTTGTTTGTTTAGAGTTAAAAGAGAACCTGAATTGCGTAAAACCCTGCAGATGATATAGTAAGTACAATTCGAAGGAAGTGTTCTCATACATTTACTCTGACGAAAAAGATTATAAAGAACAACAGTTACGGAAAGTTTTTCATGATGTGACCGGACCGTAAATAATTTTAGAATTTTCTGAGACGATTCTTCAACAGATACAGCTGAATCATTAATAATCAACCACGAATTTGGCGAAATAATATTAAACACGTAAGTCCTCGTATGAATTTCATGCTTGATGCTATTCTCTTTATTTTGTCATAGGACTCTTGCCATATACTATAACAATAAAGATAGTTTTCGGATTCTCTAAAAAACATTTTATCACCATTTTGATTTATTTTCTTTAAAAGTGTTGTTTTGCCAAACATTGATGGTCAGCAAATAAATGACCTGAATGGTGTTCTAAATACAAAACCCCAACCTCAATCTGTGGAACAAATAATACAAATAGAAAATATACATTTTCTTCAATTTATAAGTAAATACACTACAATTTTACAAAAAAAATTTACATAAGCAATTCAACAATTAAAAGCACTTGGACGTGCCTCCCAGAGGGGCGGACGTCACCGGACTCCTCTAGAAGACACGGTGGCCAGAAGGGTGCTCAGAAGTGGCCCGTGGCAGGGCAGCAGCAAGGAAAACATAAAATACTTTAAAATACCGCTTTGCACAAAAAATAAATATAAATTAAATAAATTAAAATCTATATAAATTAAAATAAACAGTAAAAAATGACTAGCAAAATTACTAGAAAATACACACTGCTGAGCTGGAGACTGATGGGAAAAACGGCCCCCTCCCCTACCAACCAACTTTAGTACTTTCTTCAGACCGAGTTGCTTTCCATAATCTATGAAATCAACTCGATCTGAAGTAAGGTAGTGAACGTGTGGTAGTACCCTCACACCGTCCGTGCGTACATAAACTTTTCCAATATGGTGGACATGGCATTTTCTTCAACTCGAACTATGAAGTTCTTATATTTTGAAGAGCGAATGACCATGACTTTTGCTCTTCGAACTAAATTATGTTCCACACAGTTTTTATAAGCACTCATATTGAAATTTTCTCATACATAGTGTGAAAAGGGGGAGCACTCCTTTGCAGACTTGTTGCAACTTCATCTTGTTGCAACCTCTTTTTTTTGTTTCCACACAGTACACATTCTGACCTGGAAACACACCTTTGGGTACCAAGTCGCTCCCCCTCTCGGATTTTAACTTTAATAATTAATTTGGGGCCTGGCGATTCACTAGCTCCAGATAAACGGACCCATCCCAGTTCGTGTAGTCCATTCGGGATCTAATGTGCTTATCATTTACCAAATCGTGCAACAGATTCTCTGTTTTAATATTTAACAGGAGGGAATCAGTATCTCAATAATACACTTGAACTTGCCCCTCCCCCGGCCATCGGAGCTTACACAGTGTAATAAAACTCCAATATGAGTTTCTTGGTAATTTTTAGTAGGGCACTGCCAGTGGAAATATTTTAATTTAATTTTATGTTTCTTTTTTTCTACGTAAAAGGAGCACATTAAAGTCTATGATCATGAACGATATGAATTTCGGACCTGAAATGATTCGGGCACATTCTTTTGTGTCGGTCACAACGTCACAATGACTCCTATTCTGAACATTCTCACAAATATTACCGAAGACCGAATTCAAAATGAGGTTAAAGATATATTTTTTGACCTTTGTTTTCGCTTCAGGTCGTTTCTTGACAAAAGTGTCAAGAAACGTCTTCATGTAAGGCTTTTAATCAAATTAGAGGGCTCTATGAATCTTTGTCACCTTGAAAATGTTAGCCAGCATCCACCGCAAAAGAACGTGATGTACAACAATATTCCGTTTCGGATGAATGTTGGAAGTAAGCTTTTGTTTTGAAGATTTTTTGTACATTCCCCCATTCTCTACCAAAGATAAATCATAGGAACTCAAAGAGTTCCTAGGCAATGGTCTCTTTATGCACCGAAAAACAAAGTCCTTTACCGAGTTATGAAGTTCCAAAAGTATTTCACCGTCAATTTTGAAAAACCCTCCTCGTTATCCATTCTTCTCAACTGTATGAATGTTGGGGAAATTTAAAGGAGAAGGATTGTCAATCCATTGGTATTTCCCACACAGCAAATAAGAGTGAGACACTGCCGACGGATAACGGGAATATATATCCAAGAAAACCGCATTTGACTTTTCACCAGTTCGTTGTCCTCTTGATTCAGTTTCAAGGATGCGATCCCCATGAAAAACATACCCTCTTCGTATGAATCTCTCTAAAAATAATTTCTGATCCTCGTCGGTGATCAGAACGTTTTTACACCACTGAATTTTAGAATTAAGTCCATTGCCAGGTGAGGAGTTGAAAAATACTTCTATAAATTCAATCAAAATTCCTCGTAAATTTTGTCCGTATTTTTACTGACAATATCAAACAAAATAAAAACGTCGCTTCCCAGGTAAATATTACACCAACAATTTTTACATATTCCTTTGGCCGAGAACCATTTAACAAATTCATAATTGGCAGTGGTGCATTGACGATCGTAAAGTGAATCATTAAAATTCGATGGGCGGTAATTTTTCTCACATAGCCTCGAGGCGGAGTTGTAGTACTCGTACGAGTAAATGCCCCTACACGTTAATAAATCATACATTTCATCATTTGAAAAGTGCTGTTGGAGGAAGGGAAACTATTAAAATCATCAGTTTTTTGTACTTGAATGAGTTGAGCAAGGGATTTGGGGAAGAAGCTTTAGGAATCCAATAAACGGATTTCATTCAAGCACGTATTAAAATTATCAATTGCTTTCTATTTAAACTCTAAAACTAGCAACTCAGATGATTTGGGTATGATGTTATATGAAAGAGAACCATCTACCCATGCGTCATCTAAAACTTTAGCTTTCTGCACACGTGCCAACCATGGTAATATGCATTTCAAATCGTAGTTGCAATTGTGTATGTAAGCCGGTAGAAAGTATTGTTGGTTAACATTTACACTACAGGATTTATGCGAAACCCCCGAAAGCTACTCACCCTCGATTGAATAGGATCACGTAAATGATTATGGTCGCAGACATTCGCATCCCCACTACCCTCAACACTTTTTTCTTACAAACCCAGCATATATCTTAATTTTTAATAGCAAACTCGTCTTCTGGTGATAGAATCATTAGATAATGTGTGTTGCAGAGCCGTGAAATTACCTTAATGGCTGTTTTAATAAGCGCAACCATAGCTGCGCCTTTACAAACCTCCCTATCCAATGTCTCAACGACATCTACCAATTGCATGGTATTACTTGAGTGTCTTCATGCGGTTGTAAAAGAAAAAGCAATGGCTTCGTGTTCTTTGACACGATTCAAATTTGATGGATCGCGTGGACCCATGAGTTTGGCTTCTAGTTCTGATTTCACCTTGTTGCTCTGAAGGTATCGTCTTCTGAAACATTTTGAACCACTAGATGGTATTATCACCTGAAACCGTTTCTACGGATCGGTATCCATGACGCTTGCAATGTTTCCCGTTATTTTCGATTTTAACTGTATAAAATCTTGACAATCCCATTGGATAGTAACAACATGTAGTTTAGATTTAACCCCAGACTTAGAACCCGGCTAATATTTGTAATAGGAAAGAAATATCCAATTGAATCAGGTTTTTTGGCAGGCTCGCAAAGAAACCATACCCAGTATTTCACCGATTAAATGGATGGAGCCCAGTCCATTGGGTTCCATCCAAGATTTTTTTTTCTTTTTTTTAAAACTCTTTTTAAGAGTTTTATGTCAAATTATAACAAGATGAAAAGAGTCTTACTAGCGCTCTCGCTTTTTACGGTGAGATAATTTTTTTGCACTATTTCATCTATCTTTATGTTATTTGTATTGTATGACATTATTTGGCTGACACTGTTTACTTGTAATAAATATAAGCCCTTTTTTATGGAACTTTCTAGAAGATATAAAGTGGACGGCTTATAGGCGAAGGGTTGAAAGACGTGGTCTAATTTAAGCTAGAACCGTTCGTGCGTTACTCAGGATTTATGACTAGTATTAATGCTCAAACCCCGAATTTTTACGCAGGAGTGGATCTAGAGCAAAATCTTGGGGGAGGATCAGTGGGACAAGGGCACCAACGAGTAAAATCTTGGGAGGGGGAGGGGGGCAATATGACAAGGATGTCAAAAATGGACAAACTGACAAATTTATTCTAAAAAGAAACAGAAAAAAAACAAGTTAGGCCTACATCAATTTGATCTTTCACCGGTACATGCATATTAGCCTGCGTATCTTTCAAATTTCAAAGTCAACTAAGGTAAGTGTCCATACTGTATTATTCTTATATGTAAAACCAGAGCATCTATATTTCCCTTGAGAAGACCAAGTTAGCCATCAGAAAAGTACTTTCCAAAGCAAAGAATGGGATGGACAGTGATGGTCTTTCAATAAAACACCTCAAGCACATACCTGAATGCTCCCATTTCCATCTTCAGCGTATCTTTCAGATGTGCATCTCCAGGGGTTTTGTTCCAAACTCTTCCCTGAAAGGGGTCATTTCATCTGTCGCCAAAAAAGGAAAAGATTCAAACAAATGCAAATCTTATAGACCCATAACCGTCTCGTGAATCTTGAGCAAAGTGTTTGAAAATGTGATCTTCTCTGAACTTGATACTGGACACTTTGGGGACAATCAGCTTGGATTCCAGAAAGGTCTCAGGTGCCCAGAGGCTCGTCGCCTTCTTGCTAACGTACTTATGGACTCGGAAGGAAAAAAGTCACCTCTGTATATGTGCACTATTGATATATCGAAAGCATTCGACAGCGTCAATCACATGCAAGCAATAAATGCTCTACTACACAATGGAGTAAGTTCGAGCATAGTGATTCAACTGAAATTTTGGTACGAAAATTTGACTGTGTTGGCCAAGTGGAAAGGCAAAATTTTAGATCCTGTAAAAATCAGAAGAGGTGTGTAAGGCAAGGAAGCGTTTTAAGTCCTCTTATTTTCAAACATGCCATCTCCAAGATTCTGGGCCGTATCTCGCCCTCTATCCTATTGCATGGCACTGACCTATCTTACTTGTCATATGCTGACGACGTCCTTCTGCTCAGTAGATCCAAAGCAGACTTACAAAGAGAACCTGAATCGACTCTTAAGTGACTTTCAATCTATTGGGCTTTCTATCAATATTGATAAGTGCGAATTTTTGTCCTTTAATGCGCCGCAAAGTGATTCTGTCACTCTTGGAAATCATGTTGTCCCTACAATATCGGAGCTGAGATATCTTGGTATAAAGGTTGCGGAAACAATTATTTAAACTAGACAAGCAATTGTTAAGCAAACAACTAAAGCCACTAAATGTGTTTTATGCGTCTGTAGTGCCAAATCGCGGACGCTATTCCAGGAAGTCTCTGGCCTCGATTTATTGTTCAGTCTCCTCACCACACATAACCTACCTTGCCAGTGCATCCCACATGCTTTCAGTGAGAGACACTGAAAATATCAAAAAGTGCAACTATAAATTTGCAAAATTTTTACTGTACATACCCAAGCTTTATAGGAATTCCCGCCTAGAAAAATATGGTCTTAAGGAGCAATCCAAACAATGGTCTATCATTCGAAATAATCCAGTGCTAAAAGTTAATTTAGATAGACGACGTTTCTTACCTGCATTCACTTGAGTGTCTCGAAAACGGCTCATTCGTTAAAAATTGAAATGGCTAGTGGCCTTTTTAATAGTCGAAAGTGATTGGAGGGCAACTAACACCCCTTCCACGCCCACCATTTCCCAAACACATTTTCATCAAAATTTTTAGACAGCCATTTTGTTCCTGAGTAGTATCCTATCCATAGTTTTTCATGACAAACATACAAGGTTCCTATAGAATTCCCATGATACACCCCTCTGGATTCCATAACACCCAGGATTCCATGACACCCTAGATTCCCATGACATTCTACATAAAATTAGCATTTAAACCCTCTTCCCTCTCCCCCCATCAGTGATAAATTTATTTAATTTTATCGCGTCAAATAAATGCTTTACCATCAAAATACATGCTGCCTATTCTAGAATGCTCTCCTTATTCCAACAGCTTGCTAGACAATTAACGTTCGTTATGTATTTTAGGGATTAAGTCTTTAATTATAGTTTATTATCAAGACCTACCTGCTGCTAGCTAATTGAAAAAGAGGGTGTTATTTCCAGCTGTAATTAATTAAAAAGGTTATTTTTTGCATTTCAGTCAAATACTTCCTTTGTCTGCAAAATTGACGACTTTAGTTAAATCTTTGCATAAATGCTGTAAAAAGTAAGATATATTTACAGTAAATACTTTGATTTGTAATGGGGGGTTGTGTTAGTTACAATTAATATTTTCATATCGAAAATGCGATTGCTTCCCTTTTAAGTTCTCAATATCTATTCGAGGAAGGAGGGTGCAGATCCAGCGTAAGTTAAAGGGGCGCTTCTAATAGACCCTATGTAAGGTGAAACAAACTATTCCTTTACCTGAGATGTGACTTGATAATGAAAGAGGATGGCTTCATTGGACTATTATAGTGTGCTCCTCTCCCTCCTACTCGTAGCTCTGAAGTTTAGTGATTGTTGTTTTTGCTCTCGCAAAATTTGTCTTTAGCTAGGAAGTCTCCATTCTTGCCCTGAGAAGGAATTTTGACGCCGGTATTTTATCAGTCTTTAAATAAATAAGTGTATTCTCGATTGTGGCCGAAGGGGTAGAACACAATGACGTAGAGGGGTTTCTGAAAAGATTATTAAAAAGTGTGATGATAGCGGGCAATCCCTACTGTATTGTTACATAGCCCCCCCCCCTGTTTGGGACCCCTCTGTTAACAAGGGTTATTTCATAAGATGTCTTTTTTATGCTAAATCTTGTTTCTTTTTGTAGGAATTCCCAGAGTTGCCACCCCCAATGAAAATGGCAAGGACCAGTGATTCTGCCCCTGTAAAGGTATCAAGGGTGACAGTGATTGTATATGCCGGTCCTTCCACGGCTCCCCATCAAGCGATTGCCCGGTCCTTCTAGGACGGTCCTAGACCAAGCATTGGTCCCCTTACCCTCTATGCGAGACCGTCAAGCGATGCCTGGGCCATCCAGGGCCACTTTAAACCAGCCCCTGTTTCCCATCATGCTGCTGGTTCATAGATGCAATGAGAAGATGCTGATCATAATGTAAGTGCAAATTCTTTGATATTATTTCATAAAGGTTATTTGTTGGCGCGATAAGAACTTACCACTTTTTCTAGCTAATGTATATTCATATTCAGGCTAACAAAGGGAGTAATAATTAGGATGTAGGGGTCTTGTTTACTACCTCAGACAAGAGCGTTTAATGGTTTTTACCTATCCTAAAAATAATCCATTCTTTTCAAGTTTTGAAGGGCTTTTCGTATCGTTGTGATTTAACAGTAAAAAATAAATTTTTATGCGAGACATAATTCTCCGGCTACTGGAATATTAATGCTATTGACCTATTCTGAAATTAATTTATTCTTGTCATACTAATAAAGGCTTATTCGTTAGTTCTGAAAGCTTTGAGGAGCCACTTCTCTTCAGATTAAACTAGTACTTTTGCCCTATAAGAAGGTTATTTGAGGGCACCTTCTTTGAAGGACTTAGTGTTGAAAATTTTTAGGGTAAGTATAACATATTTCGCAGCTAAAAATGATTGTAGGAGTAAGAATTTTTTTATTATTTTTTTCAGGCCACAGCCTACATTGACCGTTTAATTGACGTCCTAGGATCTCCACTGGCAGACGACACCAGTGACGAAATAGTGGCAGGGCACACAATTTGATCGAGATCTGGCCATACATAATCCCCCAGATCGGTAAGATTCTTTAAAAATATAAGCTTTAAAATTCTTCCTATTATTAACTGGT
This sequence comes from Artemia sinica, assembly GCA_027921565.1. NCBI lineage: Eukaryota > Metazoa > Arthropoda > Branchiopoda > Anostraca > Artemiidae > Artemia > Artemia sinica. The sequence goes on along the minus strand of CM051259.1, from coordinate 28,003,744 downwards.
AATGGGGGGTCTACGGATCCGAATCAGGTCTATATATGAACCCACCAAGGTATTCACTCTCAATATATCCAAGGGAGAGCCTTTTAGAGATCCAGTACATTTATAGCCAGTAGCTTGGGTCAAAGGGACCCATTACATGTATAGCGAGTAGTGTATGGTCTACGAGTTCGAAGGCTCATATTGCCCTTCTATTTTATTACGTACTAGTGAGTTCCTTCAAGCTCATTCTGAACTTTTCTTTTCTATTTTCATAGCATGAAGTGTTCCATCAAGCTAATAAGCTCTTATTGTTTTATAGGTTCACATATCAACACCACGGACTTCTAATGGTGACATATTATCGCCACCGACCACATTTTTGTAATAATACGTGTACGGTCCGGCTGGAAAGTGAATGCGAGTGGGATTTAAGTTTGGGGGTGAGTTCGGTTAATGCAGCTCACCCTATGTTTTATTTAGATGCGTTTGTGCGGGGTTTTGGCCTTGATGAAGACTATAAATGGGTTGACTAGCTATCATCAAATTAGGTCGAGACAGTACCAGCAACGCAAAGTAATGAGGAGGGTGCCGGAAAAAGTGGAAGCGGTTCAACCCATGTTTTACCAGAGTTTTAGTTAGCTAATACCGTTTTCGGAATATTTATCTTTTTAGGGCTGAGTTTGGAGATCCCTTCAATACTCTTGCAAGTGGTAGTATTTATACAGATCAAACTGAAATTATCTACTCCTATGTTAGCACGATTCGAGCACTTCTTGTAAACCACACTCGGGAAGCAGGGTTTAGGGACAGCATTAAAGCATCCATCACACTTAAAATATTTTAAGTGAGTTCACATCTAAAATACTCCACCCTGGCTTGCATAATTTTGAGGGTGGTTTTTTTGGATTGAGTTGAAAACAATTTTAACAGGATGGAGAGCTATAATGAAAATGGGAGCGGGCTGGTTGTTTGGTTTATTGTGAAATTAAAAGTTAACATTAAAAAATTTAATGTAAGATTTGTTTTAGGAGAGGAGAGGGGATAGTTTTAAAAATATAATGCAGATTTGGGTGCTCGTGAGGATATACAGTTCATAAAAAAACATAGCAAGATATATTTACAGTAAAAATTTCTATTTGCAATTGGGGGGGTGCTGATGGTTACAATTAATATTTCCATATGGAAAATGCGATTGCTTCCCTTTTAAGTGAGGGTAACGATCTAGGACCTGTATAGAAGGGCCCGACAGTGCTTGATGGGGGGCCATGGAAGGACCGGCATATGCAATTACCGTCGCCGTTGATACCTTTACAGGGGCAGAATCATTGGCCCTTGCCCTTTTCATTTGGGGTGGCATTTCCGGGAATTCCTACAAAAAGAAACAAGATTTAGTATAAAAAATATATCTTGTGAAATAACCTTCGTTAATGGAGGGGTCCCAAACATGGGGGCTATATAACAATACAGGGAGGATTGCCCGATATCATCACACTTTCCAAAAACCTTGTCAGAAACCCCTCTTAAATTCATGTCCTCGCAATCTACCCCTTCGGCTACAATTGAGAATACACTTATCTATTTAAAGAGTGATAAAATCCCTGCCTCAAAACCTTCTCAGGGCAAGTATTCGGGTCCCGTAGCTAAAATAAACTTTGCGATAGAAAAAAAAACCGACAACCCATGTTGGGATAGCCTTCCGTGCCTCACTTGTCCAGCGTTTGTTTTCTTTATGTTTGTTATGTTTTTTGTTTTTTCTTTAACCAGGTTTTTTTTTTCTTTCTCTCTTTTGTTATGATGAGGAAATGTTTTTTTGTTTTGTTTTTTTTTGTTTTTTACCCAATTTTACGAGCTTTGCTCTCTGTTGGGGGTATATGTTTTTTGTTATGTTGATTTAATCAAATAAACAGTTAAACAGTTAAACAGTTAAACAGTTAAACAATCACTAAACTTCAGGGTTACAACTAGGAGGGAAAGGAGCAGACTATTATAGTCAAATAAATCCTTCCCCTTTCATTAATAAGTTATATTTCAAGTGAAGAAAGAGTTTGTTTCACCTTACAGATCTATTAGAGGCGCTCCTTTGACTTACAATGGGTCTTTACTCTCCATCCTCGAATAGATATTGAGCACTTAAAAGGGAATCAATCGCATTTTCCATATGGAAATATTAACTGTAACCAACACCATCCCCCATTACAAATAGAAATTTTTACTGTAGATATATCTTGCTATGTTTATTCATGAATTGTACATCTCCACGAGCCCCCAAATATGCATTATATTTTATAAACTATCCCCTCCCACCTCCTAAAACAAATTTCATTTTAAATTTTGTAATGTTAACTTCTAATTTCACAATAAACCAAGCAACGAACCCGCTCCCATTTTCATTACAGCTCTCCATTCTATAAAAAATATTTCCTGCCCAATCCGAAAAACACCCTCAAAATTATGCAAGTCAGGGTGGAGTGTTTGCATCAGCGTTTTTATGTGATATAAAATACTAAAAATACAAATTTCTTTGTAAATTTTGTAATGTTAACTTCTAATTTCACAATAAACCAAACAACCAGCCCACTCCCATTTTAATTATAGCTCTCCATCCCATTAAAAAAAAATTTCCACCGAATCCAAAAAAACACCCTCAAATTTATGCTAGTCAGGGTGGAGTGTTTGCATCGCCGTTTATATTTGATGTGAGTACAAATCGCCCGTTCTTACATTTAAACAAATATTTTAAACGTGATGGATGCTTTAATGCTGTCCCTACCCCCTGCTTCCCGAATGTGGTCTCCAAGAAGTTCTCGAATCGTGCTGACATAGGAGTAGATAATTTTAGTTGGATCTTTATAAATACTACCACTTGTAAGACTATTGAAGGGGTCTCCAAACTCAGCCCTAAAAAGATAAATATTGTGAAAGCGGTATTAGCTAAATAAAACTCTGGTAAAATATGGGTTGAACAGCTTCCACTTTTTCCGGCTCCCTCTTCATTACTTTGCGGTACGGGTACTGTCTCGAACTCGTTTGATGATAGCTGGTCAACCCATTCATAATCCTCATCAAGGCCAAAACCCCGCAAAAACGCATCTAGATAAAACATAGGGGGAGCTGAATTAATCGAACGCACCCCCACACTTAAATCACCCTTACATTCACTTTCCAGTTGGGCCGTACACATATTATCTCAAAAATGTTGCAGTGGTGATTATATGTCGCCATTAGAAGTCCCTGGTGTTGATATGTGAACCTAGAAAATAATAAGAGCTTTTTAGCTTGATGGAACACTTCATCCTATGAAAATAGAAAAGAATAGTTCAGAATGAGCTTGAAGCACCTCACTAGTACGTAATACAATAGAAGGGCAATGTGAGCCTTCAACCTCATAGACCATACATTACTCGCTATAGATGTAATGGGTCCTTTTGACCCATGATACCGGCTATAAATGTAATGGATCACTAAAAGGCCCTCCTTTGGATGTATTGAGAGTAAATACCTTGATGGGCCCATTCATAGACCCGATTCGGATCCGTAGACCCTCCACTAGCAGTTAATAGTAGGAAGAATTTTAAAGCTTATGTTTTTAAAGAATCTTACCGAGGGGGAGATTGTGTCTGGCTAGATCTTGAGCAAATTGTGTGCCCATTCCGCTATTTCGTCACTGGTGTCGTCTGCTGTTGGAGTTCCTAGGACGTCAATTAAACGGTCAATGTCGGCTGTGGCCTGAAAAAAGAATAAAAAATTCTTATTCCTACATTTATTTTTAGCTGCGAAATATGTTATACTTTCCCTAAAAATTTTCAACACTAAGTCCTTCAAATAAGGTGCCCTTAAATAACCGTCTTAGAGGGCAAAAGTACTAGTTTTAGCTATTCTTTTTGAGATGTCAAACTAAGGTGCTGTAATATCATATAGCCTGAATGAATTATTAGCGAAAAGTTTATCAAAACTATTAATTTGAAGAGAAGTGGCTCCTCAAAGCTTTCAGAACTAACAAACAAGCCTTTATTAATATGAAAAGAATGGATTAATTTTCAGAATAGGTCAATAGCATTAATATTCCAGTTGCCAGAGAATTATATCTCGCATAAAAATTTAGTTTTTACTGTTAAATCACAACGAAAAGCCCTTCAAAGATTGAAAAGAACGGATTATTTATAGAAAAGGGAAATACCATTAAACCATCTTCTCAGAGGTAGTAAACAAGACCCCTAAATCCTAATTATTACTCGCTTTCTTAGCCTGAAAATTAATATATATTAGCTAGAAAAAGTGGTAAGTTTTTATCGCGCCAACAAATAACTTTTATGAAATAACATCAAAGAATTTGCACTTACATTATGATCAGCATCTTCTCATTGCATCTATGATCCATCAGCATGATGGAGAACAGGGGGCTGGTTTAGAGTGGCCCTGGATGGCCCGGGCATTGCTTGACGGTCTTGCATAGAGGGTAAGGGGGCCAATGCTTGGTCTAAGACCTGCCTAGAAGGCCCAGGCATCGCTTGATGAGGGGCCATGGAAGGACTGACATATACAATCACTGTCGCCCTGATACCTTTACAGGGGCAGAATCACTGGCCCTTGCCCTTCTCATTGCGGGTGGCAACTCTGGGAATTCCCACAAAAAGAAACAATATTTAGCATAAAAAATACATCTTGTGAAATAACCCTTGTTAACATAGGGGTCCCAAACAGGGGGGGGGTATGTAACAGTACTGTGAGGATTGCTCGCTATCATCACGATTTCCAATAATCTATTCAGAAACCCCTCTTATATTCATGTCATTGCATTCTACCCCTTCGACCACAATCGAGAATTCACTTATTTATTTAAAGAGTGATAAAATACCGGCCTCAAAATACCTTCTCAGGGCAAGTATGGAGACTAAGTAAAAAAGACAATCACTAAACTTCAAAGCTACGACTAGGACGAGAGGAGCACACTATAACAGTCAAATGAATCCATCCCCTTTTATTAATAAGTTACATTTCAGGTAAGGAAACAGTTTGTTTCGCCTTACATAGGATCTGTTAGAAGCACCCCTTTAACTTACGCTGGATCTCCACCCTCCTTCCTCGAATAGATATTGAGAACTTAAAAGGAAAGCGATCGCATTTTCCATATGGAAATATTAACTGTAACTAACACCACCTCCCATTACAAATTACAATATTTACTGTAAATATATCTTACTTTTACAGCATGTATGCAAAGATTTAACTAAAGTCGTCAATTTTGCAGACAAAGGAAGTATTTGACTTAAATGCAAAATTACCCTTTTTGCTGAATTACAGCTGGAAATAACACCCTCTTCCTCAATTAGCTAGCAGCAGATAGGTCTTGATAATAAACCATAATTAAAGACTTAATCCCTAAAATACATAACGAACGTTAATTGTCTAGCAAGCTGTTAGAATAAGGCGAGCATTTTAGAATAGGCAACATGTATTTTGAGGGTAAAGCATTTATTTGACGCGATAAAATTACGTAGATAAATTTATCACTGGTGGGGGGAGGGGGAAGAGGGTTTAAATGCTAATTTCATGTAGAATATCATGGGAATCTAGGGTGTCCTAGAGTCCTGGGTGTCATGGAATCCAGAGGGGTGTGTCATTGGAATCCTATAGGAATCTTGTATGTTTGTCATGAAAACCATGGATAGGATACTACTAATGAACAAAATGGCTATCTAAAAATTTTGATTAAAATGTGTTTGGGGAAATTTTGGGCGTGGAAGGAGTGTTAGTTGCCTTCCAATCACTTTCGACTATTAAAAAGGATACTAGCCCTTTCAATTTCTAACGAATGAGCCGTTTTCGAAGTTTCTACGACAACTTCTTTGGTACAAAGTACCCTGGTCTAAAAGAAAAATAAATACATTGTGCCCATGTTGTTCTTTATTTAGGCAGCGCTATTGCACTGTCTCTGAGACTTGTATCATTGGCCTTAGGTTAGAATTACGGTAGAATTTTGGTAGAATTTCGAGTAATGCACATAATTTTTGGTGACAATTTGTTTATATCTTCATTTAAGAGACTACTATCATTGGCTTTGGCTAGAATTACGGTAGAATTTTGGTAGAATTATAATTTCAGTAATTTCTGGTGATAATTTGTTTACGTCTTGATTTAAAAGACTAGTCTTATTGGCTTTTGGTAGAATTACGGTAGAACTTGGTACAATTACGGGTAATGTCAATATTTTCTGTTGATAATTAGTTTACGTCTTCATTTAAGAGAGAATAATATCAGTGGCTTGGGTAGAACTACGGTTGAATTTTGGTAAAACTACGAGCAATGTCAATAATTTCTGGTATTAATTTGTCTATTTCTTTGTTTAAGAGACTAGTATCATTGGTTTTGTGCAGAATTAAGATAGAATTTTGGTAGAATTTTTGTAGATTTGCGAGTAATGTCAATAATTTCTTGTGATAATTTGTTTATGTTTTCATTTAAGACTAGTGTCATAGGTTTTCGGTAGAATTACGGTAGAATTTTGGTTTTTGGTAGAACCCAATTGACGCATAATTTTTAACAAGAAATGTCTTGAAGAATCGTCTTGGAGGTAATATTGTGTTTTCAGGGTGGGGGAGGGGAGTCAAGTAATATCATTGTGGTTTGAACTACAGCTCAAAAGTTAAGGAGGAGGCATTAATGAATTTTTTCCATGGAGGAGGTGAAAATTTAACAAGTACTCAAAGAAAACTAACAAAGGTAGAAATGACTAAAAGTGAAGAATTTATGAACTATTTCAGCTAGTTAGTACTAAGTTTTGTAATAATGGTGCGTTTTTCTAAGAAAAGATACAAAAATAGAAAGATGTTTTAAATTTTCTTTAATTAGCCCTATGATATGATTAAAATGAAGAATTTATGAACTATTTCAGTTAGTTAATGCTAAGTTTTGTAATAATGGACTGTTTCTCTAAGAAAACATATGTATCGGATATGTATGTATCGGAGGCTGAAATTTTCTGTGAAGGATATGGGAAATTTTTCTAGGCTCGTCACGTCTCATGTGGGTGTGAAACAAGGATGTACATTATCTCCTAAGCTTTTCTCCTTGTTTGTTAATGACTTAGATAGGTTTATGAAAAATAATGTAGCCCCTTATGTATCTTTGGATTGGTTTAGGCTATCATGCATGTTATTCGCGGATGATATAGCTCTAGTGGCAGATAGCAGAGATAACCTTCAGAAGCAATTAATTATAATAAAAAATTATTTAGAAAAGAAGGAGTTAGAGTTGAACGCTAAGAAATCAGTAGTATTAGTATTTAGGAGTAAAGGAGATGTTGATTCAGAGGTTTATTTTAATTTTGGAGGAAAGGTTTTAGAGGTTAAATATGAATTTGTTTATTTGGGTGTTAAGTTTAGTGCTTTAAGGGGGATGTCTAGGCATGTAGAAGATTGTAATTTAAGGGGTAGTATGCTAATAAATATGCTTTTGAGAAGTAATTTAAATCAGCTAGCTGACATGAGGATCCAGAAAAGAGTTTTCCAGACAAAGGTAGCTTCTAGTCTACATTGGGGCTCTGAGGTTTGGGGTTTTGCTAAAGGAGCTAAGCTAGAAGTAGTTCAGCTAAGATATTTTAAGAGATTTCTAGGCTTGAAGGATTCATTTAGTTCATTTTGGGAGAAGATAATTAGGCTACCTAGAGTTCGGCTTCTTAAGGCAGCTTATTTGGAGAGCTTGAAGGATGGTAGACGTGATTCATGGTCAAATCAAGTTAAGAAAATACTGGACCTTTGTGGACTTTCAGAGATGTGGAATGAAGGAAAAGGCCCTATGGATGAAACCGTGTCAGTATGGAAGGAAGTCCAGCGAACCCTAAAGGACCAAGAAATCCAAGAGTGGCAAGCTCATAAGGACCAATCTATGTCTTTGAGGTTTTACTCCCAAGCCAAAGACGGTTGGGGGGAGGAGGTTTATCTTAAATTTGGGTTGAATAAAGAGGATTTGAAGAATTTGTTGTTGGTAAGAGGGGATTGTTTGAATTTAGGTGAGAGAAGGAAATTTTTGGGATAGTTTAGGCTGGCGGCTGGCCCTTATTTCTGCCCAATGTGTGGATTGGTGAATGAAAACTTACTTCATTTTGTATCCGAGTGTGAAGAGCTGTCTGAGTTTCGGAATGAATGTCTTGGACGAGTGTTTGGGAGCGAATGCTGGTTAATAGAGCGGATGGCTGAGAGGAAAGCATGGGCTATTAAACAGTTGTGTAAGTTTCTTCGTTTAGGGATTAAATATAGGGAATCATGTTTGAAGGGATAGCCTGATACTATTTTTATAATTTGAATTTTATTATATGGTGTTTCTTTTCCTTTTTGATTTTTACTATCTAAAGTTGTATTTTGTTCCTGAGTGTTGGTTTGTAGATTGTATTATGTGTTGCTATGACCCACAGACTTTTTGAAATAAATCTTATCTTATCTATCATAGAAAAATAGAAAAATGTATTAAATTTTTCTTGATTACCCGTGCGATATGACTAAAAGGAGGAATTTATGAACTATTTCAGTTAGTTAGTTAAGATTAAATTTGCATTGATGGACCATTTTCCTAAGAAGAAACCTAACATGACTCGCACCCCCTAGGATTAGTTGTTTGCACCTCTGACTTTCTCTAATACATAGTTCTTTTGCAAATAATACGATAGTTAAGGAACTTCACAATTTTTTTAAGACTCAGAGGAAAAATCATTGAAACTTAAGGTTATTCACTATATTAGTGAACCGTATTGTAGGGAGGTTCAAAACTCATATCTACAAAAATATGTTTTGTGGAATTTCATGTTTATTTTATGAAAATAGAGTCCTTTCTATGGGGGTAGAATCATTTGGAAGTCACATCTGTGCGAGGGCACTTGCTTGGTTTGCAATGCTACAATAATTACTTAATACATGTACTTCCTCCATTAATATGTTTTGATCTTGTAGCATGTGCTTTTGAAAAATGGTCAATTGAGCATTGCATATCTGTGGTCCATTATTGACCTCTTGTGACAGGTGAACAAGTTTAAATACATATGCTCTGGTTTTACATATAAGGATAATGCAGTATGGACAGTTAGCTTAGTTGACTTTGAAATTTGAAAGATCCGCACGCTAATATGCATGTACCGGTGAAAGATCAAATTGATGTATGCCTAAGTTGTTTTTTTTTCTGTATTTTTAGAATAAATTTGTCAGTTTGGTTAATCATTGACATCTTTTTCATATTCCCCCCCCCCCAAGATTTTACTCGTTGGTGCCCTTGTCACATTGGTCCTCCCCCAAGATTTTTCCCTAGATCTACTCCTGCGTAAAAATTCGGGGTTTGAGCATTAATTCTAGAGTCATAAATCCTGAGTAATGCGTGAACGGTTCTAGCTTAACTCAGCCTTCCACTTTAGATCTTCTAGAACGTTCCATAAAAAAGGGTTTATATTTATTAAAAGTAAACAGTGTCAGCCAAATAATGTCATACAACACAAAACACATAAAGATAGATGAAATAGTACAAAAGAATTATCTCACCGTAAAAAGCGAGAGCACTGGTAAGACTTTTTTCATCTTGTTATAGGTTGACATAAAACTCTTAAAACGGAGTTTAAAAAAAAAGTCTTTTTTCTTAAAAAGAGTACTAAGAATATATGAATTTTTGAATCCGAGAAGGGTAGACTTTACAAAAATCACGAATTGAATTTTATAACCAATTTTAATCACGAACAGCTTATTCATTATAATTTTCTTGTCAAAATAAATTCATAGGTTTAATTTTTTTTATGGATGGGGTGGGGGGTCGTTTTTAACATTTTCTTCAGTGAAAATGTAAAAAAAAAGAAATATATATTAAGGGTTAAAAACCCTCAAGATCAAGAAGGAACGAGACTCCCTTAGCGAATTTCGCAGTAGCTAAACTACTGTTTGGAGCAAATTTCGTTCGTTCCAAAATTCACTTGAGCATTTATCTTAATTTTTTACTGGTTTTAGAATTTATTTATTCATCTTTATAAGTGTCAGTTATTCTTATGTTCAATTAGAACATTCATTTACAATGTGCAGCCCTTTCCCCAGGGTCTAAGGAGAGTCATATCATCACAAAAACTAAAGATATGTGACCTTTGAACTACATTGAACAAAATGACTATCTCAAAATTGTGATTGGATGACTTTGGGGAAAGGGGGCATTTAGGGAGGGGGCGGCTAGTTGCCCTCAAATCTTTTTGGTCACTTTAAAAGGGCACTAGCAAATTGAACCTTCCTTTAGAATGAACAATTACGCATCTCTATGATGTTCTGGACACCCTCTAGGCTTACTAGAAAAAAAAAACACAGAAAAACAGGAGATAGATTAGTGATACCCATGCAAAAAAGTCATTTTCCTTGTTGTTCAAGGGGGAGGTTGTAATTTCCCATAACTAGCTTTTTGACCATGCTGATTCCAATGGTAGACTTCTCATTTTGATCTGACGCCATTTTTGAGGAGTTTCAGACTTTTTTTTCGAAATCACCCTAAATTTCTTTTCACAATAAACTTTTACTTTTAAGACAAACTGAAATAATAGTTACCATTCCTGAATCAGTGTCATAAGTCTATTTTTTTCCCAAGATAGTCTTTTTACAAACGCATTTTTTAATTTTAGGTTACTATTTGGTTACTACGTTCGCTCTTTACTAGGTTGCAGCTCCCGCTGCAACCATGATCAAACTTATGAATGGTAGAATTGATAAACATCACGTAGATATGAGCAATAGCTTTCAAATGAGTAATTAAACATAACTCTTAAAAGTTCTGGTAGCCCACTAGCCCCAGCTATTCCACTTAAGACATGACATCAAAAGTTCTATTTTTAGTACCATTTGGAACTTACTGATGGTGGAATTTATATGAAGGACATAGATATGAACAAAATCTTGTATATAAGCTATAAAAAATCTGTGTACGATGTTCTGTTAGCCTGCTAGTGCCACCCCTTGAAAATGACACCAAAGTGCCAGTTTAATGCCACATGGAACTTGCAGATGGTGTAATTTATAAGAAAGCACGTACGTATATATAAGAAATAACTTTTGAATGAGACATTAAGCTTTCGCTATGATGTTCTGGTAGCCCGCTAGGCCTGTTGAAAAAAAAAGAAAAGAAAAGGGATACAGATCAATGCTATCCATGCAAAAAAGTGGTTGTAATTTCCCCGTTGTTCAAGGGGGGGCTGTAATTTCCCCGTGCTAGGTTTTCAACCGTGCTGATTCCAATGGTATACTTTTCATTTTGATCTGACGCCATTTTTGAGGGGTTTTAGATAGACCCCGGCGCCGCGCCGACGGATCGACAAGAACGCCGCCGACGAGAGGCCCGGTCGAACGCCGCCGAAGTGTTGTACCGCCGTCGGCGTGCCGCAGGCGCGCCACTGTCGGCAGAGGTGGCGGCGTTCGGTCGACTTCAAATTAATTTTGCGGCAATTCTTTATTGCGTCAACCGCAAAATCGGAGCTTTTTCTCCTCGTGTGGTTTAGTATTTTGATTTGCCTGATTAGAAATCAAGCAGGGCTTGCACTATCCCCGAATTTTCGGGTATTTTCCCAAAAATCTATGAATCACCCAGAAAAAAATTTGGTTCCCCTAATCCCCGAAAATCCCGCAATCACGGTGCCACCTCTAGCGATTTATCACCAGTGACTTTCCCTGCCAAATATTACTTTGCAGTTCATAATTCTTCACTACTCTTTTTTTCATTAATTTTCGTCTCTTTTGTTACTTTGCATAAAAAACTGACAGATGCAATATGCAATTGCCAATATTGTAATATACACAGTTCTTCATATGTTGACAAAAAAAGAAACGTCTTTATGAAATGAGTTTAAGTCATTTCAAATGCAGTTTCCTAAACGCTATTTCTTACATCATTGGTAGTCAAGCATTTTATTTTCAAGTTGAATAGAATTATAGTACGTATTCACTACTATACAGCTTCAGCCTTCAGTTGGATTTTGAAATTGACAGCCGACAGATTGTTTCTACAGCTGAATTGTAAGTTTGCAGATTTTTTTTGCTGTTTTTAGATAAGATTTTCTTAATGTTTAATACTCAATTGTTGAACCCTGATAGAAAATAAAATCTTCTTTCTAAAAATTCCCCCCCCCCCCAAAAAAAAACCTTCTATTGAGACAAAATTTAGCTATAGACTAAGCTATGTACAAGGTTGGGGAATTAAAGATTGAACCGGAAGTTACCCCAAAAATATGCTTCATAGATAAATTGTAATTTATTGCCTATAGGGGGGGGGGATAGGGCTATCATTTTTAAATGATAATACCTCTTTTTTTTATTGAAAGCAGGGATGCCAAAAAGATAATTATTTTTTTCATTTAAAGTGGAGACAGAAAAAGTGATATCAAATTCCCTGGGAATCCATTGAAATATTTTGATAGACCCAGGGCCCCCCACTAGGACTTGTTCATTGTCTTGGGTATTTTGCGATTTCTCATAGGCTACTGGCCTAATTTGGCTTTTGTGTGTCCTCCCTTTTAATTAGATTATTTGGGTCTTATTGAATGCCACGGCGAATCTATGACTCAATTTTTCAGTAATTTGAGGTATATCTGAATAATTTCGACATTTTTTTTGTCTTTGTACCCCTTTACTCATACCCTCCATTTTTTTTTCAAGGAACACTAAGCTGTTTAACGTTATTTTGCGTGTTTGTTTGAACCATACAGTGACCTAGTTAATTATTAAGTAAAATATTTTTCTAATGAAAGCTGAGACGATATCCTATCAAGGTGGTATCCAGAGGGGGGGGGGTAGGGAGGTATTACATTTAAATGATAATACCTCGATTTTTTTGAAAGCAGAGGTGCCAATAAGTTAATTATTTTTTTTTATTTAAAGCAGAGACGGTATCCTATCAAGATGGTATCCAGAGGGGGGGGGGCATAGGGAGTTATTATATTTAAGTGATGGTACCATGATTTTTTTTATTGAAAGCAGGGATGCCAAAAAGTTTAAAAGTTGACAAAAATTAACAAGATTTTCGTGAGTTATACTTGATACAGCACTTGCATGGTTTTGTCGTCCAAAGGGAAAGAGACATATGCGTCCAACGCGTTTTTTTTCTTATTGATGAAACGGGTTTACTTTGAAAATATTCATTCATAAGTACCAGGCAGATTCACACTAAAATGAATTGGTGTGACGAAAGCGATATCGACATCCCCACCTAACGTTGCGCTCGAGTGACAATGGCGCCCTTTGTCCAGTGCCCAAGTTACATTAAAAGGCCAGGTCATAATAAAAGCTTTCAATTTGGGAGGTTCAAGGATGAGTCTTTGACAGTCTTATGACCTCAGGAGAAGCTTTGAGCCTGGGTGGGGATCAAAGAGGAGTCTTTGAGTATTTTGACCACATGTGACTTATTGTTGCGACTTTCTTAAATTTGGTAATTTTTGTGAGCATTTGGAAATCAAAGCTTAAACTCAATAACTGATACTAAGTGTCCTAATATTTTGCTTGGATTGAAAGTGACGAACTAGGGTGAAAATCCCAACATCTTCCTGGAGCTACTTTACTCTACATATTATTTCATTTAATTACATTTAAAACGGATGAGCCTTTCATTTTTTACCTAAGAAAATAGCTGGCACTTCATTTTTCTTCATACCGAATAAACCATTGGGTGTTTTTTGTTTCATTGTAATTGAAATGTTCTCATGTGAAGTGTTCATCATGTATTTTTCAATTTGATAAATTTACTCCTTTTAGATGCAGTTTATAATTTGACTGATATTAGGTATTTATCTGTTTATATTTTGGAATGAATCCCCAAAAGAAAAAATGAATAATATCTAAAATAGCAGCCAAAACCAATAAAAAAGCAGCAGTTCAGCCTTAGCCTACATGACATATATTCTATAAAGAAGCCAAAAAAAAATTAAAATGTATCTTTTTTAAATTTTTATTAATAACCAGTTTTTAATACAAGAAGGCTTCTTAGGAATCCGAAAGAGCAAAAAAAAAAAAAAAAACAATAAATATCAAAGTCGCCCATTTTAACTCTTTTAAAGGTGACAAAACAGATATATGCAAAGGGCATTATGAAAAAATTAAGCTTCGAAGTTCAAAGTTATATTCAAAGTTGTTACCCAGATAACGAATTTTGTGATACGGTATTTGAAGTTTTGTATGCAGTAATGCTCGATGAAAAAAACTACTAATTTTGGTAATTATTTATGTTAAGAATACATAGCTAATAGATTCTTCAACTACTCGTATTATGCAAGGGTTCTGAAACGTCACAGCCATTTCGTTTCTACCAGATTGCTACTTCTCTTGATGAATAACGATGAAGACCAGTTTCAAGCCAGCAACTTGTGAATTTTTGAACTCATGAATAGGCTCGAATCTGTTGTAAGTTTAAGCTGTAATTTGAGAAAGACTGATGAAAACACTAATGTTTGCGGTCAACATTGATCGCGCCGGTGGCGCGCCGCCGACACCTTACCGGTGGCACGGCGCCGACATCTTACCGGCGGCGCGGCGTGGCGCGCTATTTTTGGCCCCGCCGCCGCCGGTCTTCGCTCATCGGCGCGGCTCCGGGGTCGAGTTTTAGATTTTTTTCGAAATCACCATAAATTTCTTTTCGCAATAAACTTTTACTTTTAAGACGAACCAAAATAATAGTTACCATTCCTGAGTCAGTGTTAGAAGGCAATTTTTTCCCTTAGATAGTTTTTTTTTTTCTAAACGCATTTCTTAACTTTTGGTTACTATGGGCTGTGGTTCGGTCTTTACTAGGTTGCAGCTACCGCTACAACCATAAAGAGCTATCTGTACACAATTGACAATTTTCTTTATTCATTACCTTTGTCCAAAGGGCGTGCTGGGGTTAAGTTATTCCCAAGGGATATTTATTCAGCTGTCGAACAATTCTGAACTAAATGGCTATCTCAAAATTTGATCAGATGTTTTTGGGGGAAGGGCGAGGTACAAGGGGACTGAGTAGCAAAAAAGGCAAGGTGAGAGAACTGGTTGTCCTTTAATTACGGTTCGAATCTTATATTGGGCGTTAAAACTTTTAGTTTCCAATAGTAGAGTAGTACCTTATACTTTGGGTAGATTATGTTCCTTCCTGTGCTATTTGGGTAGATTCTGTTCCTGGCCATGCTATTTGCTTGAAGCTCTACACCTTTTCAAAGAGAGTGAGCATCCTCTCACACCTATGTCCCTTGGTACCTTTCCAAGCAAAGTGATCTTTTGAAACTATGGACGAGATAATGTAATGCAATCAGACTGGTTTCTGAGGCAACACCTATTTTTTGGACAATTGCCTTAAATTGAGAGTAGTTTGTTAGGAATGCGTCACTGCTAATTAAAAAATCGGATGCTAAACTCAGAATTAATTGATTGGCACCTCTCCGATGTGTTCTGTATAATACACAAGTGGTGTTTGAGCAGTGTTGTCAATTTAAAATAGGATCTAACGTTATAGTATACTAAAAAGTTGATACTAAGAGAGATGTAGATGACAAGAAAAGAATTTTAATAATGAAATTCAGAAAAACCCTTAGAAATCCTTGCAAATCAAGTAGTAAGGTGTATGTGAGTATGAACCGTCAAGGATCATAAGCACCAACGATCCTAACTACAAGAGACCTCTACCCCAAAAGGTCCCCTATCCCCAAACTCCAAGGGGACTCCCTCCCCCCAACTTCCCCCTTCCCCCATTTTTTTTAACATGATGTATTTTTTCAACTTTTTTTTACATCTCTTAGAATGAAATGTAACATACTTAAAAATAAAAGAAATCACATTTAATATTTTCCAAATTCAAAATAAGAATGATGTAGAAATGTTAGTCGCAACTTTTACTATTAGAAAAATATTGTTTGTAGTAGCCCTTTCTTTTTATTGGACTAAATTTTTTTTTGGACTTCAATATTATTCAACTTTTTTTTTCACATATCTTAAAATGACATGAAATATGCTTATGGCTCTAACAATTGTACTCTATGCTTGCTCAGAGACACGATGCGGCTTTCCCAATGGTACTCTATGTCCGTTTATCGACACTACCTATTTTATTTGATATATTAAATCAGTATTTTTTAAACACTGGAACAATAAACACAACTCATATCTCTAAGAAGTAAAGATGAAGCATTTTAAGAAAGTATGTTCACATGATAGTGTTATTGTAGCATTGAATGCTGACAAGGAGAAGTATTTAAACTATGAAATAAGTACAAATGGTAGCACCATCGGAAACGTATACGTGCATTTTCATGACAGTAAGGAATTAAATTTCTTTGGAGTACAAAGAAAATTCAACTCTTATGATGGTGGATATGCGAGATTGAGATCTCTGGAGATGATTGCACTCAAAGAGAATGCCAACATAAAAATAGTGTTATTGTAGCATTGAATGCTGACAAGGAGAAGTATTTAAACTATGAAATAAGTACAAATGGTAGCACCATCGGAAACATATACGTGCATTTTCATGACAGTAAGGAATTAAATTTCTTTGGAGCACAAAGAAAATTCAACTCTTATGATGGTGGATATGCGAGATTGAGATCTCTGGAGATGATTGCACTCAAAGAGAATGCCAACATAAAAATAGTAGTTGATGAAGAAGGGCATCTCCTTGCTAGTGCTTGTGGTAACATTTTACCCAGTGTTAAACCATATCGTCAGCTTTCAGGTATTAGCATTCAAATGAAAGCAAAACGAAAAGAAAGGCCCACTCTTCTACTAATATCATAAACCATATCTTCTCTACGTGCCGGAACTGTTACCTTTGTAAAAAGAGTGTGATAATAGACAGTGTAGTTGCCAGAAAAATAAAAAGGGTATTGGCAGAAAACATCACTAAGGAATATAAAGATTAATCGATGAAAAAAAGTACCAGCAAACTTCACTGCCATCGATCAAACAGTCAATGAGCCAAATAATACCAAAGACGAAAAGCATATTGAGCCTGTCGATGACACACCTGTAAAAATAGTGTATGATTCAAAATGGAATAATGATTATTCTACTGATTACGAACTAAGAAAAGACAACAGCTATAGTATCAAGAGAGAACATGGTGAACCATTTTATGGAACAGATTCAAAATGTCCAAAATTGTTCATTGATATTAATAATGTATAATAATAATATATTTTTGTATTAATATTCTACCTGTCATTATTTCATTAAAAATATGTTATGCATTACATTGTTATGTGTTCATTATTTTTAGACTAAGCCAGCATATCAAACGTTTAGAATGTCTATTAAAACATCGGAGATGTAAGGAAAGGAATTTGCATACATCGTATGTCGGATAGATAGGTTAACATAGAGAAAATCTAAGTATAAGAATGAATAAATTCTCTATCAACATCTATTGACAGATACTTGGGATAGCTTTGACGGAATCTGAGCATCAGAGTGAATAAATTCTTTATCAATGTCTTTTGACAGATACGTTTGATAACACTGACATAATTTAAGTATCAAATTGAACAAATTCTTTATTAAAATTCTTTATCGATATCATTTGTCGGGTACGTCAGATAACACTGACATAATCTATCTATTAGAATGAATAGATTATTTATCACCAGCCGTTGTCGGATTTGTCATTATGAAAAAATTGTAAGTAAGTAACAAACTCTTTCTTGAATTCACCTATTGCATACACAATACGAAAATTAGAAAAAAAATAATTGTAATTTCCAGACTTCATTTGCATGCAATAGATACCAAGAGTTCTATGACTCCTCCCCACAATGAATTCTAAGGGTTTTATGACTCCTCTCCACAATGAATTTAGATGGTTTTAGGACTCATCCCCTTAGCCATAACTCCATTCAACCTTGAGGGAAGGTACAAAAGCTTGACGAAGTCTTCTTTACGTCAAAACTACATTAATAGATTCCAAGATGATAGGACTGTATGACACAGTATTTATCGGTTTAAAAAAATCATCTTGTGATGTAGTATTTGAATGTGCATTTTTATTATTGTCTATGGAACTCGTAGAAATTGACTGTTATCATTGGATAGTGAACTATAATATGTTTGAGTATGATAAAAGCTTGTGGAGTACTACATTACGTTATATAAACAGACTGGGATTCTACGATAGAGTGATGACGCCACTTAATAGTAGTGGTTAGGAACTGAGAAATGTTCCGGAGGAAGTCAGTGAAATTTGCAGCTTCTTCGGGGTTGAAGCACTCTATGTAAAGGGTAATGTACCTACAGATAAAGTTTTAAATCAAAAGTGTGACCCTAGGATTCCACTTTTCAATCTAGAAGAATTTAAGTGTCCTAAATTTGAAGGGGCTTATCACCGTCCTGAAGACGAGGTTCGGTTCTTCGCGCAGTGGATACCTAAGGACATACCTGATCGCGATAATTGCATGAGACACGGTGAACTTTAAGTACTATTTTTAAGTAAATATGTGTTTTTTCTCAAAAAAATCTATTAATGTGTTTAAGTAATAAATATCTTTAAGCTTAACCCGTCTTTATTCTTTAGAATAGTTCCATTCATCTCATTAAATTATGAAGAAATTGTAAGTAACAATTTCTTTCTTGAACTCACCACTTGGAACGAAATTGTATGAAGAAATTGTAAGTAACAATTTCTTTCTTGAACTCACCACTCACCACTGAACTCACCAATGTAAAAATTCCATTCAAGAAATTATGAAAAAATTGTAAGTAAGTAGCAAACTCTTTCTTGAATCCCACAGGCATATAAAAACACATAAAAATATATGGATTCAGGCATAGAAATTGACAGAGATAGGCATTGAGATAGGCAAACACCCGCCCAGACACATAAGCAGAGGAAGTGAGGGAGACAGAAACACATATAAATGTAAGGATTCTGACACACAAACCAACAAAGACAGGCATTTATATAGGCAAACATCCGCCCAGACACATAAGCAGAGGAAGTGAGAGAGACAAAAACCCGTATAAATGTAAAGATTCTGGCATACAAACCGACAGAGACAGGTACTGAGATAAGCAAACACCCACCCAGACGCATAAGCAGAGGAAGTGAAAGAGACAAAAACACATATAAATATATAGATTCTGACATACAAATCGACAAAGACAGTCACTAAGATAAGCAAAGATCCGCCCAGACACATAGGCAAGGAGAGTGAGAGAGACAAAAACACATGCAAATATATTGATTCAGGCATACAAACCGACAGAGACAGGCATTAAGATAGGCAAACACCCACCCAGACACATAAGCAGAGGAAGTGAGGGAGACAAAAACACATATAAATATATGGATTCTGACATACAAACCGACAAAGAAAGGCATTGAGATAGGCAAACATCCGCCCAGACACATAAGCAGAGGAAGTGAGAGAGACAAAAAACACATATAAATGTAAGGATTCTGACACACAAAACAACAAAGACAGGCATTTATATAGGCAAACACCTGCCCAGACACATAAGCAGAGGAAGTGAGGGAGACAAAACACATATAAATATATGGATTCAGGCATACAAACCGACAGAGACAGGTACTGAGATAAGCAACCACCCATCCAGACACATAAGCAGAGGAAGTGACAGAGACAAAAACACATATAAATGTAAGGATTCTGACATACAAAGCAACAATCACAGGTATTGAGATTGGCAAACATCAGCCCAGACATATTGGCAAGGAGAGTGAGAGAGACCAAAACAAATATAAATATATGGATTCAGGCATACAAAAGAACAATCACAGGCATTGAGATAGGCAAACACCCGCCCAGACACATAAGTAGAGGAAGTGAAAGAGACAAAAAGCACATATAAATATATAGAATCTGACATACAAATCGACACAGACAGTCACTGAGATAAGCAAACATGCGCCCAGACAAAAAGGCAATGAGAGTGAGAGAGACAAAAATACATGCAAATATATTGATTCAGGCATACAAACCAACAGAGACAGGCATTGAGATAAGCAACCACCCGTCCAGACACATAAGCAGAGGAAGTGAGGGAGACAAAAAGCACATATAAATATATGGATTCTGACATACAAACCGACAAAGACAGGCATTGAGATAGGCAAACATCCGCCCAGACACATAAGCAGAGGAAGTGAGAGAGACAAAAACACCTATAAATATATAGATTCTGATATTCAAATCGACAAAGACAGGCATTGAGATAAGCAAAAATCCACCCAGACACATAGGCAAGGAGAGTGAGAGAGATAAATACACATGCAAATATATTGATTCAGGCATACAAACCGACAGAGACAGGCATTGATATAGACAAACATCCGCCCAGACACATAGGCAAGGAGAGCGAGAGTGACAAAAACACATATAAATATATAGATTCAGAAATACAAAGGAACAATCACAGGCACTGAGATAGGCAAACACCCGCCCAGACACATAAGTAGAGGAAGTGAAAGAGTCAAAAACACATATAAATATATAGATTCTGACATACAAATCGACAAAGACAGTCACTGAGATAAGCAAACATCCGCCCAGACACATAGGCAAGGAGAGTGAGAGAGACAAAAACACATGCAAATATATTGATTCAGGCATACAAACCGACAGAGACAGGCATTGAGATAGGGAAACACCCTCCCAGACACATAAGCAGAGGAAGTGAGGGAGACAAAAAACTCATATAAATATATGGATTCTGACATAAAAACCAGCAAAGACAGGCATTGAGATAGGCAAACATTCACCCAGACACATAAGCAGAGGAAGCGAGAGAGACGAAAACACCTATAAATATATAGATTCTGATATCCAAAAAGTTGGGTTGATCTAGGTTCACTTAGAGTGGCGCGCCACTCTAAGTGAACCTAGATCAACCCAACTTTTTGGATATTTCTCTCGCTATGACTGTGCGTCTGAGCGAGAGTTTGCCTATCTCAATGCCTGTCATTGTTGGTTTATATGTCAGAATCCATTTATTTATATGTGTTTTTGTCTCTCTCACTTCCTCCGCTTATGTGTCTGGGCGATGGTTTGCCTATCTCAATGCCTGTCATTGTTGCTTTGTATGTCTGAATCTATATATTTGCATGTGTTTTTGTCTCTCTCACTTCCTCTGCTTATGTGTCTGGGCAGATGTTTGCCTATCTCAATGCCTGTGATTGTTGCTTTGTATGTCGGAATCCTTACATTTATATGTGTTTTTGTCTCTCTCACTTCCTCTGCTTATGTGTCTGGGCGGGTGTTTGCTTATCTCAGTGCCTGTCTCTGTCGGTTTGTATGCCTGAATCCATATATTTATATGTGTTTTTGTCTCCCTTACCTCCTCTGCTTATGCGTCTGGGCGAGTGTTTGCCTATCTCAATGCCTGTCTTTGTTGGTTTGTGTTTCAGAATCCTTACATTTATATGTGTTTTTATCTCTCCCACTTCCTCTGCTTATGTGATTGGGCGGATGTTTACCTATCTCAATGTCGGTTTGTATGTCAGAATCCATATATTTATACGTGTTTTTGTCTCCCTCACTTCCTCTACTTATGTGTCTGGGCGGGTGTTTGCCTATCTCAATGCCTGTGATTGTTGCTTTGTATGTCAGAATCCTTACATTTATATGTGTTTTTGTCTCTCTCACTTCCTCTGCTTATGTGTCTGGATGGGTGTTTGCTTATCTCAGTGCCTGTCTCTGTCGGTTTGTATGCCTGAATCCATATATGTATATGTGTTTTTGTCTCCCTCACTTCCTCTGCTTATGTGTCTGGGCGGGTGTTTGCCAATCTCAATGCCTGTCTTTGTTGGTTTGTTTGTCAGAATCCTTACATTTATATGTGTTTTTATCTCTCCCACTTCCTCTGCTTATGTGATTGGGCGGATGTTTGCCTATCTCAATGTCGGTTTGTATGTCAGAATCCATATATTTATACGTGTTTTTGTCTCCCTCACTTCCTCTGCTTATTTGTCTGGGCGGGTGTTTGCCTATCGCAATGCCTGTCTCTGTCGGTTTGTATACCTGAATCAATATATTTGCATGTGTTTTTGTCTCTCTCACTCTCCTTGCCTATGTGTCTGGGCAGATGTTTGCTTATCTCAATGCCTGTCTTTGTCGATTTGTATGTCAGAATCTATATATATTTATAGGTGTTTTTGTCTCTCTCACTTCCTCTGCTTATGTGTCTGGGCGGATGTTTGCCTATCTCAATGCCTGTCTTTGTCGGTTTGTACGTCAGAATCCATATATTTATATGTGTTTTTGTCTCCCTCACTTCCTCTGCTTATGTGTCTGGGCGGGTGTTTGCCTATCGCAATGCCTGTCTCTGTCGGTTTGTATACCTGAATCAATATATTTGCATGTGTTTTTGTCTCTCTCACTCTCCTTGCCTATGTGTCTGGGCGGATGTTTGCTTATCTCAGTGACTGTCATTGTCGATTTGTATGTCAGAATCTATATATTTATATGTGTTTTTGTCTCTTTCGCTTCCTCTACTTATGTGTCTGGGCGGTTGTTTGCCTATCTCAATGCCTGTGATTGTTCCTTTCTATGTCTGAATCTATATATTTCTATGTGTTTTTGTCACTCTCGCTCTCCTTGCCTATGTTTCCGGGCGGATGTTTGTCTATCTCAATGCCTGTGATTGGTGCTTTGTATGTCAGAATCCTTATATTTATATATGTTTTTGTCTCTTTCACTTCCTCTGCTTATGTGTCTGGGCGGGTGTTTGCTTATTTCAGTGCCTGTCTCTGTCGGTTTGTATGCCTGAATCCATAAATCTATATGTGTTTTTGTCTCTCTCACTCTCCTTGCCTATGTGTCTGGGCGGATGGTTGCCAATCTCAATGCCTGTGATTGTTGCTTTGTATGTCAGAATCCTTACATTTATATGTGTTTTTGTCTCTCTCACTTCCTCTGCTCATGTGTCTGTATGGGTATTTGCTTATCTCAGTACCTGTCTCTGTCGGTTTGTATGCCTGAATCCATATATTTATATGTGTTTTTGTCTCCCTCACTTCCTTTGCTTATGTGTCTGGGCAGATGTTTGCCTATCTCAATGCCTGTCGTTGTTGGTTTGTATGTCAGAATCCTTACATTTATATGTGTTTTTGTCTCTCTCACTTCCTCTGCTTATGTGTCTGGGCTGATGTTTGCCTATCTCAATGCCTGTCTTTGTCGGTTTGTATGTCAGAATCCATATATTTATATGCGCTTTTTGTCTCCCTCACTTCTTCTGCTTATGTGTCTGGGTGGGTGTTTGCCTATCTCAATGCCTGTCTCTGTCGGTTTTTATGCCTGAATCAATATATTTGTATGTGTTTTTGTCTCTCTCACTCTCCTTGCCTATGTGTCTGGGCGGATGTTTGCTTATCTCAGTGACTGTCTTTGTCGATTTGAATGTCAGAATCTATATATTTATAGGTGTTTTTTCTCTCTCACTTCCTCTGCTTATGTGTCTGGGCTGATGTTTGCCTATCTCAATGCCTGTCTTTGTCGGTTTGTATGTCAGAATCCATATATTTATATGTGCTTTTTGTCTCCCTCACTTCCTCTGCTTATGTGTCTGGGCGGGAGCTTGCCTATCTCAAGGCCTGTCTCTTTTGGTTTGTATGCCTGAATCAATATATTTGCATGTGTTTTTGTCTCTCTCACTCTCCTTGCCTTTTTGTCTGGATGGATGTTTGCTTATCTAAGTGACTGTCTTTGTCGATTTGTATGTCAGAATCTATATATTTATATGTGTTTTTGTATCTTTCACTTCCTCTATTTATGTGTCTGGGCGGGTGTTTGCCTATCTCAATGCCTGTGATTGTTCCTTTGTATGCCTGAATCCATATATTTATATGTGTTTTTGTCTCTCTCACTCTCCTTGCCTATGTGTCTGGGCGGATGTTTGCCTATCTCAATGCCTGTGATTGTTGCTTTGTATGTCAGAATCCTTACATATATGTGTTTTTGTCTCTCTCACTTCCTCTGCTTATGTGTCTGGACGGGTGTTTGCTTATCTCAGTGCCTGTCTCTGTCGGTTTGTATTCCTGAATCCATATATTTATATGTGTTTTGTCTCCCTCACTTCCTCTGCTTATGTGTCTGGGCAGGTGTTTGCCTATCTCAATGCCTGTCTCTGTTGGTTTGTGTGTCAGAATCCTTACATTTATGTGTGTTTTTGTCTCTCTCACTTCCTCTGCTTATGTGTCTGGGCGGATGTTTGCCTATCTCAATGCCTGTCTTTGTCGGTTTGTATGTCAGAATCCCTATATTTATATGTGTTTTTGTCTCCCTCACTTCCTCTGCTTATGTGTCTGGGTGGGTGTTTGCCTATCTTAATGCCTGTCTCTGTCGGTTTGTATGCCTGAATCAATATATTTGCATGTGTTTTTGTCTCTCTCACTCTCCTTGCCTATGTGTCTGGGCGGATGTTTGCATATCTCAGTGACTGTCTTTGTCGATTTGTATGTCAGAATCTATATATTTATATGTGTTTTTGTCTCTTTCACTTCCTCTGCTTTTGTTTCTGGGTGGGTGTTTGCTTATCTCAGTACCTGTCTTTGTCGGTTTGTATACCAGAATCTTTACATTTTTACGTGTTTTTGTCTCTCTCACTTCCTCTGCTTATGTGTCTGGGCGGATGTTTGCCTATCTCAATGCCTGTCTTTGTCGGTTTGTATGTCAGAATCCTTACATTTATATGTGTTTTTGTCTCCCTCACTTCCTCTGCTTATGTGTCTGGGCGGGTGTTTGCCTATCTCAATGCCTGTCTCTGTCGATTTGTATGCCTGAATCCATATATTTATATGTGCTTTTTGTCTCCCTCACTTCCTCTGCTTATGTGTCTGGGCGGGAGCTTGCCTATCTCAAGGCCTGTCTCTGTTGGTTTGTAAGTTCACCGTGTCTCATGCATTTATTGCGATCAGGTATGTCCTTGGGTATCCACTGCACGAAGAACCTAACCTCGTCTTCAGGACGGTGATAAGCCCCTTCAAATTTAGGACACTTAAATTCTTCTAGATTGAAAAGTGGAATCCTAGGGTCACACTTTTGATTTAAAATTTTATCTGTAGGTGCATTACCCTTTACATAGAGTGCTTCAACCCCGAAAAAGCTGCAAATTTCACTGACTTCCTCCGGAACATTTCTCAGTTCCTGCAAACTATTATTAAGTGGCGTAATCACTCTATCGTAGAACCCCAGTCTGTTTATATAACGTAATGTAGTACTCCACAAGCTTTTATCATACTCAAACATATTATAGTCCACTATCCAATGATAACAGTCAATTTCTTCGAGTTCCATAGACAATAATAAAAATGCACATTCAAATATAACACCACATGATGATTTTTTTAAACCGATAAATTCTGTGTCATACAGTCCTATCACCTTGGAAGATATTAATATAGTTGTTACGTAGAGAAGTACTTCATCAAGCTTTTATACCTTCGCTCAAGGTTGAATGGAGTTATGGCTAGGGGGATGAGTCCTAAAACCATCTGAATTCATTGTGGAGAGGAGTCATAAAACCCTTAGAATTCATTGTGGGGAGGAGTCAAAGAACTCCCGGTATCTATTGCATGCAAATGAAGTCTGGAAATTACAATTATTTTTTTTTATAATTTCTGTATTGTGTATGCAATAGGCGAATTCAAGAAAGAGTTTGTTACTTACTTACAATTTTTTCATAATGACAAATCCGACAACGGCTGATGATAAAGAATTTATTCATTCTAATAGATTCCGTCAAAGCTATCCCAAGTATCTGTCAATAGATGTTGATAGAGAATTTATTCATTCTTATACTTAGATTTTCTCTATGTTAACCTATCTATCCGACATATGATGTATGCAAATTCCTTTTCTTACATCTCCAATGTTTTAATTAACATTCTTAACGTTTGATATACTGGCCTACTCTAAATATAATGAATACATAACAATGTAATGCATAACATATTTTTAATGAAATAATGTCATGTAGAATATTAATACAAAAAATATATTATTATTATACATTATTAATATCATTGAACAACTTTGGACATTTTGAATTTGTTCCATAAAAGTGTTCACCTTGTTCTCTCTTGATATTATAGTTGTTTTCTTCTCTTAGTTCGTCATTAGCAGAATAATCATTATTCCATTTTGAGTCATACACAATTTTTACAGGTGTGTCATCGACAGGCTCAATATGCTTTTCGTCTTTGGTATTATTTGGTTCATTAACTGTTTGGTCAATGGCAGTAACGTTTGCTGGTACTTTGTTTTTCATCGATTCATCTTTATATTCCTTAGTGATATTTTCTGCCAATACCCTTTTTTATTTGTCTGGCAACTTCACTGTCTATTATCACACTATTTTTAGACAGGTAACAGTTCCGGCACGTAGACAAGATATAGTTTATGATATTAGTAGAAGAGTAGGCCTTTCTTTTCGTCTTTGCTTTCATTTGAATGCTAATACCCGAAAGCTGACGATATGGTTTAACACTGGGTAACATGTTACCACAAGCACTAGCAAGAAGATTCCCTTCTTCATCAACTATTATTTTTATGTTGGCATTCTCTTTGAGTGCAATCATCTCCGGAGATCTCAATCTCGCATATCCACCATCATAAGAGTTGAATTTTTTTGGTACTCCAAAGAAATTTAATTCCTTACTGTCATGACAATGCACGCATACGTTTCCGATGGTGCTACCACTTCTACTTATTTCATAGTTTAAATAATTCTCCTTTTCAGCATTCATTGGTACAATAACACTATCATGTGAACATACTTTCTTAAAATGCTTCATCTTCACTTCTTAGAGATATGAGTTGTGTTTATTGTTCCAGTGTGTAAAAAATACTGATTTAATACATCCAATAAACTAGGTAGTGTCGATAAACGGACATAGAGTACCATTGGGAAAGCTGCATCGTGTCTCTGAGCAAGCATAGAGTACAATTGTTAGAGCCATAAGCATATTTCATGTCATTTTAAGATACGTGAAAAAAAGTTGAATAATTTCGAAGTCCAAAAAAAAATTTTTAGTCCAATAAAAAAAAGTGCTACTACAAACAATATTTTTCTAATAGTAAAAGTTGCAACTAACATTTTTATATCATTTTCATTTTGAATTTGGAAAATATTAAATGTGTTTTCTTTTATTTTTAAGTATGTTACATGTCATTCTAAGAGATGTAAAAAAAAGTTGAAAAATATATCATGTTAAAAAAAATGGGGGGGGGGGCAAAAAGTTGGGGGGAGGGAGCCCCCTTGGAGTTTGGGGATAGGGGACCTTTGGGGGTTGAGGTCTCTTGTGGTTAGGAACGTTTTGCAAATAGAGTTAGCTTTTACACAAAATGATATAAAACCATATGCCAATCAATTAATTCTGTTTTTAGAATTCGATGTTTTAATTAGCAGCGACGCATTCCTAACAAACTACTCTCAAGTTAAGGAAATTGTCCAAAAAATAGGTGTTGCATCAGAAACCAGTCTGATTGCATTACATTATCTCGTCCATAGTTTCAAAAGATCACTTTGCTTGGAAAGGTACCAAGGGACACAGGTGTTAGAGGATACTCACTCTCTTTTAAAAGGTGTAGAGCTTCAAGCAAATAGCATGGCCAGGAATATAATCTACCCAAATAGCACAGGAAGGAACATAATCTACCCAAAGTATAAGGTACTACTCTACTTCCAAACCTTTGAGCCCCGTCTCAAGTCTCAAGGTTGTACGACCGCCTTTTCATACGAAGTGGTCAGCGGGAAAGCAGAAATAAATCAATAATACATGAAGGCACATTGCTCTTTACTAAGGCAACCCTAAAGCGTTGCCTCAATAATAGCTTATCCTACTGTTCAAAGAAATGTGTGCTTCCGTGTCAATACTTCCAACTTGGACAAAGTCCTAACAAAGTTTTATCTTCCCATTTGATACTTTGGTCATGCATTTAATTTGGGTTCGAGGCATCACCAACTCTAAAACTACTGAAGTGGAAGAAGTATAATGCAGACATAAACTATTTCAGGGAAGATCAAGAATTTCTTAACATCTTGAGGAAGCACCGGTCAAAAGGAATCAGAATAATCGGATAATAATTAGAATAGTCAGGATGGGCTAAACAGAAAGCAGTTCGTCACCGGATATTGTGGGAGGATGTCATAAAGAAAGATTTAAGGGAAATGGGAACTTCTTATGAGGGTGTAAAGAGGAGGGCTTTGAATAAATTGGGACGGAGGAGGAGCGTGCAAAGCTGAGTTGGCCTCATGCGGCTTGTAGCTGCGGTAAGTTGTTAGTAGTAGTAGTAATAATAATAATAAATAGCGAGATTATTAGTATTTTAATAATTATGCAAAACATTTATAATGGTTACAAATAAACGGAATTATTTTTTCTTCCTTAAACTAGTTATTTAACAGCTTATAACTGAAAAAAGTAAAATAAACCTAATATGTTTAATATATTTATTGAACATGTATTGAATATATTTCAGGAAAATTAGTTGATATTGCCAAATTAGGCTCGATTCAGGAAAGAAGTGTACCCTTTAAGAAAAAAACTTGGCACCCCCCAAAAAAATCTTCAGGTCATGATTTTTAATTCGAGAATTTGATTATTTAATTTGTCAAATAACAGTGAAAAGGCTAGAACAATAATGAATCATTGTGAACTAGCCAGTATAAAATCAAAAATCGGCTCTCTTTCTTTTCACTGTCATGGCCACTGTGTATAAATAACAGACAGTAGGATCATTCCCTATCTCAGCCAATATACAAAGCTGGACTGAGATGCAAGTGCTCCAGAGAACATGTAAACATAAGTGACATTAGATTTTTTCACTGGTAGACAAGTAAGATTTCTTTTGAACGCGAAACTTGCCTTCACCTTTGTAATACTAAATTTTTAAGAATCTAATTTTAAATTAATTTATTCCAACACATATATAAAAATTGGTAATTAGTAGTGCAATGTTATTATTAGATATTTTTAGGAATTACAAGTAGGTTTCGAAGTCTCGAGTTGGCTTCAAAGGTATTTTGAGAAAGTTTCACCGAAAATGCGTGTTCCAGGATTCTCATTTGATCTGCCATCAGCGGTCCAATGAACGAGGACCTACCAGTATGTGGGTATAACTTGTACATGATGTAGTAGCCAAACATTACTGAGGCGTGAATGTACTGTCTATTTTTCATATACAGTGGTAGTTGTTCTTGTATTTCATTGACTACTTTTTTGGGTTTTATCCAGTTGGACAAACTCCTCAAAACAATGATATAGAGATATAAAACTAAAATTCTATTATTTTGGATTTTTTTTTTTTTTTAGCAAAGTAAGCCTGCTTTTCTTTCGTGATGTATAGTGGCGCCAATTCATAAACTGATTATACAATAAAAAATTCCCGAAAAGAAGTTAAAATAGAATAGAAGAAAAATTAGAATATCTTGCTAATAGTTTAATATTTTGCTAGGATGGTTTCCAAAGTTCAACGGTTTTGGCAATTATTAAAGAGGTGGAAAAAATGTCAGAAAGGGTCTTTAGGCTTGAAAGCATCGACTGCAAGTATTTCACTAAATTTTAAAGCAGTTAAAATGACTGGGATTTAAATTCATTTTATGCATCTCGCTAAGTGGCATTTTATAATTTGTGAATTGATTGAAAATCGCAAGAAAGGACAAGAAGGAAGGACAATGTCTCAAGACACTCATTTTGTAGGATTTTTTTTGCAAATAATTACTCGGACATCAGTGCCCCATTTTCAGGAGCGATCGGGTTGCCTGTCCCCTTTTTCTACCCTCCAAGCTCATTACTGTTTCAGACACAACGTTGTTCTTCACATTACACTGGATTTTTTAAAGAAAAAAAAAAAACGATTACGGAAATGACAACGACCAAAATCCCCAAAACCTAAGGGTTTTTGTATTGCGTAAATATAGAACAAGAATTCAAAACTTGTTCAAAAATTACGCACTGAACAGCTTATTAAACAGAGTGAGAGAATTTCTAGCAGTCAGTCGTAAAACGTCAACTATGAAACATTTATTAACCTTTGTCTTTTTCTTTGTTGGATTGATCTTACCAGGTAAGACAATCTATATACAAGTATTTATTTTGAGTATAATTTTATTACGCTTAATATTTAACGACAGATGTCTGTAGAGTTTAATAGATATAAGTTCAATTTTTTTTCAGCAGTATTTAAAAGCATTTTGACTTCAAAAAGCCCAGGCTTTCGGTTGCCAAATCAACCAAGTCTTCTTTACTATTTTTTTAGCTTTTATCTCCGAAAGATTTAATTGACTGCCAGCCTTGTGAGTAAAAATTTACATTAAAACACGCAGAAATTATTAAGCTCAACCACTGCAATTCTTCCCGCATTTTCAGACATGTATATGCCCTTTAGAACCTCTTAACTTATTAAGTTATTTAACCTATTTGCGAAAATGAAGCACAAACACGATGTATTTATTACATTTTAACAAGCTTTCAGTAAAGCAAAACTTAGGCTTCAGCGTAAAAAGCAGGGATTTAATGGAGCGATAGTCTGCACGCATTTGCGTGTTGGGAACAAATTGCGCGTTAGAAATAAAACACACAACTACATGACGGTATTCCTTTTGTACGAGGCATATTTACATTGCTTTTTCGGATAGATTGCACATAATTGTTATTGTTTAATTTTTTTTTTGTATGACATTTTGGCCCAATTTGGGCTAGGATTGTGCTCTGCAGCCAAAAATAATGAAAACACTCTTATCTTTAGGAGTTTCGGCTCGGCACAATCATTCAGGAGAAATTTCAGCCCTAAAAATCCCAGGGGGAGAGAGTATGAACTAAAAAAAAAAAATTCGGGTCCTAATCACACATATTTCAAGGGCTGGCACCCACTATAAGATGGGGCTGGCACCCATTTGCAACAATATTCCTAAATCTGAATATTTTTCGCCAGACGAAGATGGGTTGGTGGTTAAATCCTCAACCCTTCATGCTTATTTAAAGTAACCAACGCGTAAAGTTGAAATGTTAACTCACCGAAAATGTTAGTTTACTGAAATGAAATACCTGCGACTATTCATTCCTGTTCTAGCCTTTTTAATGTCATTTGAGAAATAAAATAATAAAGACCATCAAATTCTCGAATTATTCAAATTATGACATGATAGTTTTTTTTTCACGGAGTGCTTGTTTTTTATATTTTTTCAATAGGCACACTTTTTTCCTGACTCCAGTCACATTACATTGGTTTCATTCAGTATTCTGACCGCATATTGGTATATTCTTATGCTCAAAGTTGTCCAATAGTAAATAATGAATGCTGATCATGAACAGTCTTAGCAAGCACTTGCAAAGGGATTAATTACATTAACATAATAATTTTGTTGACAAAACAAAGTGAAGTTATGAAAAGCTGAGCTCACACATCTCATTATTTGAGAATTTAAGAACTTTATTTGACACAAATAATAGTGAAAATGTGTCATTATCATTTGACTGTTTAGACTGATAAAATCTGTTTGACTGAACCTTCTCCCTATTTACCATAATTAAATGACCCAACAAAACCAACCCTGAAAAAAA
This sequence comes from Artemia sinica, assembly GCA_027921565.1. NCBI lineage: Eukaryota > Metazoa > Arthropoda > Branchiopoda > Anostraca > Artemiidae > Artemia > Artemia sinica. The sequence continues at coordinate 27,972,241 of CM051259.1, read as the reverse complement.
GCCTAAAAAACTAAAAGATACAAATAGCTTGTGGTCAATGAATACAGAACAACTGTTCTTAGAATCTTAAACCATAAATGTTTTTCAACCATTCAACAGGTTTTTTTTTTTTGGGGGGGGGGGGGCTCAAGACCTGGGGCGTAGTTTTGACAAAATCCTGGGGATGGGGGAGTTAGAGCTGATTTTCCAAAGTCAAGTGGAAATGACCAAGTGAAAAATGAAAAATGAGCCACATATCACCATAAAGGCAAGGGTATACTAAAGAAAACTGATCAGTTTCTGGAATGCGTGAATTATGTAGGCCTATCTCTGTCTTGACAATATTTTGGAAGACGCTAAATTTCAGCTGGGGATGGGGACACACTAGGGTCGAGGGGGCACTTGCCCCTCCCTGCCTAAAAGAAAATTACGCCACTGCTCAAGACATGAAAAGTTCTGTTGATTAAGTGGACTCAGTTGAATTGTCACTATTCTAAAAGAAAATATCAATGTCCTAATCTTTGGCTTTAAAACCAGTAGTTTTATATCTACGACAATTACGCAATAACTGCAGCCGGTTATGTTCACTACAGAGGAGTTCATTGTTTTGAGGAGTTTGTCGAACTGGATAAAATCCAAAAAAGTAGTCAATGAAGTACAAGAGCAACGACCACTGTATATAAATAATAGACAGTACGTTCACGCCTCAGTGATGTTTGGCTACTATACATCATATAAAAGTTCCGCCCACATACTAGTACGTCCTCGTCCATTGGACCGCTGATGGCAGATCAAATGAAAATCCGGGAACACGTATTTTCGCAGAAAATTTCTCAAAATGCCTTTGAAGCCAACTCGAGACTTCGAAACCTACTTGTAATTTCTAAAAACATCTAATAATAACATTGCACTACTAATTACCAATTTTTATGAACCCTAAGTATTGGAATTAATTAATTTATAATTAGATTCTTTAATATTTAGTGTTACAAAGGTGAAGCCAAGTTTCGCGTTCAAGAGAAATCTTACTTGTCTACCCGTGAAAAAATCTAATGTCGCTTATGTTTATATGTTCTCCGGAGCACTTGCATCTCAGTCCAGCTTTGTATAATGGTTGAGATAGGGAATGATCCTACTGTCTGTTATTTATACACAGTGGCCACGACTAGTCCCCGAAGCCGCACCACGCCGACATGACGGCGGCGAATGTGTGATTTAGTATTGGCGGCGGCGCACCGCCAGGCGTGCCGAAATTTTTTTGGCGGCGCGCCGCCGCCGATTTTTCTGATTAAAAATAATAATAAAAAATTCCACTTCACCAAGCACGTTCAACCTCAACTTGATTTTAATAGGGATTTTTAAATGGTTGGCTGAAAACATACAAGAACAATATGACAAAAGAGGAATTTGTTGAGCCGTGTGGAAAGTGTTTATGTTCACCGTCGATCAGACCAACTAGAATTCTCATTTTTAGCCACTAGAGTGAGAATTTGAGAGAAAATTTCCAGGAACAGTTGAATACTAAACTTGAGAGTTTAAAATTTGATAATGTGGAAGATGGTTGGAATAATTTTAGAAAAATAATTTGTGAAGTTGCTGAAGGTGTATTAGGGAAGAAAGCTAGAACTGCAGCTAAGAATATTAGTGAAAAAGCTTTATGTTTAATAGAAAGGAGAAAGGACTTGTACAAGAATTATCTGAGTGATAGATCGCATGAAAACAAAAGAAATGTAAAGAAAGTGGAGAAAGCATTGAAATATGAACTAAGGAGGTGTGAAGTGGAGGCCATGGATAAAATTGCCGAGGATTTAGAAGATGCAGCTAGACGGCATAATAGTAAAATATTGTACTGGCACGTTAACAAATTGAGAGGTAGTAGTCAATCCGGACTTTTCCCAGTTAAAGATAGGAATGGGGTGGCAATTAGCGATAAGGAAAAAGCTAAAGCGAGATGGGCCGAACATTTTGAGAACTTGCTTAACCGAGATAGAGTTGCAGGAAAAAATATAGAGGAAAATGAAAAAGTTTTTGATACCTTGGATGTGAAGGAAGATTTGTTTTGTGAGGAGGAATTAGCAACAGTACTAAAAGGATTAAAGAATAATAAGGCTCCAGGTGCTGATAGGGTAGTAAATTAGTTTTTTAAATATGGTGGCTCTGAGGTTAGAAATAAGTTATTGAAGATTATGAATATGATTTTTGAAAAAGGGGAAGTACCTAACGATTTTAGGAAAACCTTAATTAAGCCACTTTATAAGAAAGGTGATAAAAGTGAGTGTGGTAATTATCGAGGCATTAGTCTGGTCTCTGTAGGTAGCAAATTGCTTAGTAATATGATACTTTTTAGACTGAGAGATGCCGTAGACAAAGTTTTAAGAGAAGAGCAGTGCGGTTTTAGAAAAGGTAGAGGATGTGTTGACCAAATTTTCACTCTTAGGTTAATAATTGAGAAGTGCCTAAGTTTTCAAACACCTTTCGTCCTCAGTTTTATAGATTATGAGCAAGCGTTCGATTCTGTTGATAGAGGAGCTTTAGTAAAAGTTTTATCCTTGTATGGTATACCAGACAAATACATTAAAGTGATTAGTGCTATGTACGAGAATAACACTGCTGCGGTTAAGGGAAATGAGGTTAGCAGCTGGTTTTGTATTAAATCAGGAGTTAAGCAGGGTTGTGTTCTATCCCCCTTTATATGGATTATTTTGATGGACTTGTTTTAAGGAGCACAGGAAAGGCAATGGGAGACCACGGAATCAAATGAGGAGGAAAAAATCTCCTGGACTTGGATTATGCTGATGATTTAAGCATCCTAGATGAAAGTGTGAGCAAAATGAATGAAGTTTTAGAGGTTTTGCGAGTTCAGGGTGCTAGTATTGGTTTGAAAATTAATGTTAGGAAGACTAAGTCACTAAGGCTAGGAATAAGTGAAGATGAAAAGGTGACGTTGGGTAATGAAAAGATTGATCAGGTGGGCAGCTTCACTTACCTTGGTAGTATTATTAGTAAAGATGGTGGGAGCAGTGAAGATGTTAAAAATAGAATAGCCAAGGCTCAGGGTGTTTTTTCACAGTTAAAAAAAGTCTGGAAGAATAGGAAAATAAGTCGGTAAACCAAGATTAGAATCTTAGAAGCTGACCACAGTGATGACAGTGGTCAAATATGGCTCTGAAGCATGGACGCTCCGAAAAGCGGATGAAGATTTGCTAGATGTTTTCCAGAGAAATTGCTTAAGGATTGTTCTGGGTACCCGGCTGACTGACCGTATTTCAAACAATAGGCTATACGAAAAATGTGGTTCAATACCGCTTTCTAGGTCTATAATGAAAGAAAGGTTGAGGTGGTTAGGGCATGTTGTGCGGATGAAGGATGACAGATTGTCGAAGATTGTTCTTTTCGGCCAACCATCTGGTGCTAAACGGAAGGCAGGTCGTCCCCGTCTGGGATGGGAGGACGTCATAAAGAAAGATTTAAAGGAAATGGGAACTTCGTGGGCGGGTGTAAAAAGGGAGGCTTTGAATAGATTGGGGTGGAGGAGGAGCGTGCGTAACTGTGTTGGCCTCAGGCGGCTTGGTGCTGCGATGAGTTGTTAGTGGTAAAAGTAGTAGTAGACCCAGGGAAACCTATGTTGTGTTTATGTTTAACATCGCATTGTTCCTATAAAATCCCGTGTTTAGTCATTTTCTTCTTGTTAATGATTTGGGCTAATGTGTGTATAACTTTCAAAGTTTAAAGGTCAAACATCTCCTGTTCATCAAATACATACGAAAAGCAAGTGAAAAAAAAAAACAAATAACAACATCAAAAAAAACACTGTATACAAGTCAGATACCATGGCTTAACAACACCAACAATTTTAAATCAGGGGTTACATCACTTCAGTTACAATTGATGTAACAAAAGTGAGTTTGTTCACTCTGCCTGGAGCCATTGATCTTTTTGTAGTCACTATCAGTCCTGTCGTGCTAAAAAGCCGTTTAGCTGGGGCACTTGTGGCCGGTACAGCCTGAACTTGATGAGCGTAAACTGCCACTCGCGGGATCTGATGCTAGCATTATAACCTGCATCTAACTGCATCTTTATTAACCTGCATCTTTACTATAGGGCTCCTGCGCCCTACACTACAGGGGGAACTAAACTGCCCCTTTACCCTCTTTTCTTATCAACACGGAATAACCCTTCAAAATTCTTTTCTGGAAGAAGTGGTCAAGTTATGAAGTTTCAAGTCAAAGTATAAGGCTGCTTCAACTTCAGTGTGCTCTGCACACTGTGCAAAAATTCATTTCTATAGATATATTTCTATACTAGCTCTAGCTCTTTTCCAGATTAATTATAAAAAAAAAGAATTTCCAAAAAATAAGTTTTTCAAAGAAAAGTGAAGAACTCCATTAAACAAAAAATGAGCAAAACTAAAATCAAATGATCTACCAAGCGCGAAACTACCACACATCAGCATTGATAAATAAATGAAACCCAAAACGAACAGAAAACACAATAAATAACCGAGTCAAACTCAAAACGAGCAGATATTAACATAAGTTGGGCTCAAAACCCCTATGCCTTCCCAAGGTCAGAACATAATTTGCACTTTACTGAAAAAATACAAATTTTTTACTTTTATAAATTTAATAAATCAAATAATACTAACATTTTGATTACCAAATATCAGTATATGTATATTAAACTGACAATACACATTCATTTGTATTTTTTTCAGTAAATCATGTTCTGGCCTTGGGAAGGCATAGGGGTTTTGAGCCCAACTTATGTTAATTTCTGCTCGTTTTGGGTTTCATTTATTTATCGATGCTCATTTGTGGTAGTTTCACGCTTGGTAGATTCTTTGATTTTATTTTTGCTCATTTTTTGTTTAATGGAGTTCTTTACTTTTCTTTGAAAAACTTATTTTGTGGAAAAAGTTTTTTAACTAATTTCTGTTCGTTTTATATTGACATAGTCTTTTCAGGGAAAAAGAAAATAATACTTTAAATTTTTCGTTTTTTTAAGAATTTATAGTTTGGCCTGCTTTTTGTATGCTGGAAAAAAAAATTCTCAGCAATTTTTAACAACATAGACCCTTTTAAAAATCTGGACACAAATAGTAGTGTTTAATTTAGTTTCATATCTCCTCTAGTTGACCTGAAATAGAAAAAAAAAAAATCTGTTTACTTTCTTTGATAGCTTGGATACACTTACGCTATTTTGATTTGGTTAAATTTTAAGATCAGAAGTACCCCCAAAAGTTTGAACATAATACCCTCAGTCGTTCTTGGGATACTGCTGAGATGCCTTATTGGGAATTAGCATTAACACAGTGCATTTTGATTTAATCTTAAGGCAACATTTACTTTTTAAACATAAAACCAAATGGAAGGGTGGGCGTGGGAGGGGATTAGTTTCCTTCCAATCACTTTCGACTATTAAAAAGGACATCAGCCCTTTCTATTTTCAATCGAATGAGCCCTTTTCGAAGTTCCTACGACAACTCCTTCGATACGAAGTGCCCTGGTCTAAACAACAACAACAACAACAACAAAAAAAATGATAAATTATACCCACATCGATCTTTACTATAAAAATGTCAAGCCTTCCAATCACTTTTGATTATTAAAGAGGGCACTAGGCCTTTCGATATCCAATCGAATGATCCCTTTTTGAGTTTCTACGACAACGCTTTCTTTAAATACCTTATATGCCCCAAGGGCATAAATTACAACCCTTACCCTAAGGGCTGTGAGGGTGGTTGTCATCCTCTAAGACCTAATTTCCAGAACTTTCAACTACGTTAAACAAAATGGCTATCTCAAAATTTTGATTGGATGTGTTTCGGGAAATGGTGGGCGTGGAAGGGGTGTTAGTTGCCTTCCAGTCACTTTCGACTATTAAAAAGGGCACAAGCCACTCCAATTTCCAATTGAAAGAGCCCTTTTCGAAGTTTCTACGACAATTTCTTCGATACGAAGTGCCCTGGTCTAAAGGAAAAAATGATAAATAATACATTTTGCCAACATTGTTCTTATATACCCCCAGGGCATAACTTAAAACCCTTGCCCTAAGGATTGTGGGGCAGTAACCTCCTCAAAAACATATTTTCTCTCTGGAAATCAGTTACTCTGAACAAAATGGCTATCTTAAAATTTTGATTTGATGTGTTTGGGGAAACGGTGGGCGTGGAAGGGGTGTTAGCTGCCTTCCAATCCCTTTTGACTATTAAAAAGGGCAATAGCTATTCCAATTTCCAATTGAATGAGCCCTTTTCGAAGTTTCTACGGCAACTCCTTCGATACGAATTGCCCTGTTATGGAAAAAAATAATAATACATTGCGCCAACATTGTTCTTTACTTAGGCAGCGCGATTGCGCTACCTATGATAACATCCTGTATTGCCTAATGCTCTTTTACCTACCTCTTTTCATCCGAAAAATCAGAAAGAAAAATGAACAGAATTTTAAAGTGGAAGGTAGAATTTTTGTTTCAAGAAAAATTTCTTCTTCTTCTTCCTACGAACCGATATACATGGCGAGCCCAAGATGACAGTATTTATCTTTAAGAAACAGATTAGCCGGGATGACGGTTGAAGTCCGGAGGTCGATATCGATAAGCAAAAAAGAAAAAAAACCGGCGGCGTATTAGTGACGCCGCCACTGACAGAATCATTGGCGGCGTCAGCGCACTGATACAAGCTCGGCGGCGCGCCACCGTTTTTTCGGCGGCGCGCCGCCGACTTTTCGGCGCGGGTTAGGGGTCTAGCCACGACAGTGAAAAGAAAGAGAGCCGATTTATGATTTTATACAGGCTAGTTCGCAATCATTCATTGTTGTTCTAGTCTTTTCACTGTTATTTGACAAATTATTTAATCAAATTCTCGAATTAAAAATCATGACCTGAAAATTTTTTTTGTGGGGTGCCAAATTTTTTTCTTAAAGGGTACACTTCTTTCCTGAATCGAGCCTAATTTGACTATATCAACTAATTCTCCTGAAATATATTAAATACATGTTCAATAAATATATTAAATATATTAGGTTTATTTTACTTTTTTCAGTTATAAGCTGTTATATAACTAGTTTAAGGAAGAAAAAGTAATTCCGTTCATTTGTAACTATTCTAAATGTTTTGCATAATTATTCAAATACTAATCCTCTCGCTAATTATTATTAATATTACTACAGCTACTAACAATTTACCGCGGCTCCAAGCCGCCTGAGGCCAACTCAGCTTTGCACGCTCCTCCTCCATCCCAATTTATTTAAAGCCCTCCTCTTTACACCCTCCCAAGAAGTTCCCATTTCCCTTAAATCTTTCTTTATGACATCCTCCCACCCCATCCGCGGACGACCTGCTTTCTGTTTAGCCCATCCTGACTGTTTTAATTATTATCCGATGATTCTGATTCCTTTGGACCGGGGCTTCCTCAAGATGTTAAGAAATTCTTGATCTTCTCTGAAATGTCTTATGTCTGCATTATACTTCTTCCACTTCAGTAGTTTTAGAGTTGGTGATGCCCCGAACCCAAATTAAATGCATGACCATAGTATCAAATGGGAAGATAAAACTTTGTTTATCCTTGTCCTTGTTGGAAATATTGACACGGAAGCACACATTTCTTTGAACAGTACGATATACAAAAGCTACTATTGAGGCAACGCTTTAGTGTTGCCTTAGTAAAGAGCAATGTGCCTTCATGTATTATTGATTTATTTCTGCTCTCCCGCTGGCCACTTCGTATGAAAAGGCGGCCGTAAAACCTTCAGACGGGGCTCACAGGATTGGAAACTAAAAGTGTTAACGCCCAATATAAGATTCGAACTGTAATTAAAGGACAACAGTTCCCTCACCTTGCCTTTTTTGCTACTCACTCCCCTTGTACCTCCCCCTTCCCCCAAAAAAACATCTAATCAAATTTTGAGATAGCCATTTTGTTCAGAATTCTTCAACAGCTGAATAAACATCCCTTGGGAATAACTTAACCCCAGCACACCCTTTGAACAAAGGTAATGAATAAAGAAAATTGTCAATTGTGTACAGATAGCTTTTTACGGTTGCAGCAATAGCTGCAACCTAGTAAAGAGCGAACCACAGCCCATAGTAACCAAAAGTTAAGAAATGCGTTTAGAAAAAAACTATCTAGGGAAAAAATCGCCTTCTGACACTGACTCAGGAATGGTAACTAGTATTTCGGTTCGTCTTAAAAGTAAAAGTTTATTGCGAAAAGAAATTTATGGTTATTTCGAAAAAAGTCTAAGACCCCTCAAAAATGGCGTCAGGTCAAAATGAAAAGTATACCATTGGAATCAGCACGGTTGAAAACCTCGTACGGGGAAATTTCACGTACGGGGTTATTTCGAAAAAAAGTCTAAAACCCCTCAAAACTGGCGTCAGATCAAAATGAAAAGTATACCATGGAATCAGCACGGTTGAAAACCTCGTACGGAGAAATTACAGCCCCCTTCCTTGAACAACGAGGAAAACCACTTTTTTGAATTGATCTGTCTCCCGTTTTTTTTTCTGTTTTTCTTTTTTCAACAGGCCTAGCGGGTGACCAGAACATTATAGGGATATGTTTAGTGGCTCATTTGAAAGGAATTAAATTTGCTAGTAACTTTTTAAGTGACCGAAAATATTGGAGGGCAACTTCCCCCCCCCCCTCCTAAAAGCTCTCTCCCCCCAAAGTCGCCCTTTAAAAATTTCAAGATAGCCATTTTGTTTAAATTAGTTCATAGGTAAAAAAAATATGGTTTTGATGCTGATATGACCCTCAAGAGACCCTGGGGAAGGGCTGTACGTGAGTAGAGTAGTAAGTTATACTTCTATAGAACTATGTTCCCTCCTATGCTATTCTATAGCACTATGTTCCTTCCTATGTTATTCTATGGGAACTCTACACCTTTTCAAAGAGAGTGAGTATCCTCTCACACCAATATTCCTTGGTACCTTTCCAAGCAAAGTGATCAAACATGTCATAATGTGTGTTTTTTTTTTTTTTTTTTTTTTTTTTTTTTTTTTTTTTTTTTTTTTTTTCTTTTTTTTAAACCAAAAACTAGAAATTGTCAAATTGCGTAATCAAAGTATGGTCTCATTATAGAAATACCTGTTTAAAGTTGGTTATAATCATTTTTTTTTTGGCAATTGACATTTTTTTCTGATAACAAGTACCATTTATTGCGATCGTAGCTCTATGTTGGCTCGTTTTATATACTTCAGCTTGTCGATTCATTTGTGTTAAATAAAAATCTTGAATCTGGAAAATGAAAAAATAAGTATTTAAACAAAATGTACGATGCTGCTAATTAAAGAATAGTAGGCTACACTCAGAATTGTTTGATTGACATATGCTGTTGAAACATTTTTGCGTAAAAGCTAACTTTATTTGCAAAAAGGGTAAGGGATTCACGAATTGGAGTGTATGAACGATCTTATTTGAATAATAGGAAAAAAAACAGAGCTAGATAACATTTGCGAATTGGATCATATGAAGGTGGAGAAAAAAGAGTTAAAGCGATTAGCAGTTAAGGTAACCTCGAAGAGCATGTTAACTCATAGCTTATTTATTATAAATTTGGAAAAATATCAATCTATGGAAATGGTTAACGATGATAAAATGGTCTTATGACTTGACCTAGCTTTACTTCTTCGATTTGTTCTGTATAATACACAAGTGGTGTTTGAACAGTGTTGTCAATTTAAAATAGAGTTTAACGTTATAGTATACTAAAAAGTTGATACTCAGAGAGATGTAGATGGCAAGAAAAGAATTTTAATACTGAAATTCAGAACAAACCTTAGAAATCCTTGCAAATCAAGTAGTAAGGTGTATGTGAGTACGAACCATCAAGGATCATAAGCACCAACGACCCTAACCACGAGAGACCTCAAACCCCCAAAGGTCCCCTATCCCCAAACTCGAAGGGCGCCCCTCCCTCCAACTTTTTGGCCCCCCCTTTTATTTTCGATTTTTTTTTTGAAGTTTTTTTCAACTTTTTTTTATTATTTTTTTAACATTATATATTTTTTTCAACTTTTTTTTTACATGTCTTCGAATGAGATGAACAATACTTAAAACAAAAAAAAAATCCCATTTAATATTTTCTAAACTCAAAATGAGAATGGTATAGACATGTTAGTCATGACCTTAACTATTAGAAAAATAAACTTTGTAGTAGCACTTTTTTTTATTGGACTAAAGTTTTTTTTACTTCGAAATTATTCATATTTTTTTTCAACTTAAATTATATATTTTTTTCAACTTTTTTTACATGTCTTTGAATGAGATGAACAATACTTAAAACAAAAAAAAAATCACATTTAATATTTTCCAAACTCAAAATGAGAATGGTATAGACATGTTAGTCATGGACCTTAACTATTAGAAAAATAAAGTTTGTAGTAGCACTTTTTTTTATTGGACTAAATTTTTTTTTGACTTCGAAATTATTCAACTTTTTTTACGTATCTTAAAATGACATAAAATATGCTTACGGCTCTAACAATTGTACTCTATGCTTGCTCAGAGACACGATGCGGCTTTCCCACTGGTACTTTATGGCGGGTTATCGACACTATCTAGTTTATTGCATGTAAAAAGTATAAGGGGTAGCACTATTGGAAATGTATGCATGCATTGTCATGACAGTAAGGAATTAAATTTCTTTGGAGTACCGAAAAAAATTCAACTCTTATGTTGGTGGATATGCAAGATTGAGATCTCCAGAGATGATTGCACTCAAAGAGAATGCCAACATAAAAATAATCGTTGATGATAGAGGACAACTCCTTGCTACTGTTGCAGGTAACACATTACCTACTGCTACATCCTGTCGTCAGCTTTCGGGTATTAGCATTCAACGGAAGATCAAAAAAGAAAGGCTTACTCTTCTACTAATATCATAAACCATATCTTGTCTACGTGTCGAAACTGTTACCTGTGTAAAAATAATGTGATAATAGACAGTGAAATTGCCAGAAAAATAAAAAGGGCAGTGGTAGAAAATATCACTATGGAATATAAAGATGAATCGATGAAAAAAAAGTACCAGAAAACGTTACTGCCATTGATCAAACAGTCAATGAACCAAATAATACCAAAGACGAAAAGCATATTGAGCCTGTCGATGACACACCAGTAAAAATTGTGTATGACTCAAAATGGAATAATGATTATTCTACTGATAACGAACTAAGAGAAGACAATAACTACAATATCAAGAAAGAACATGGTGAACTATTTTATGGAACGATTTCAAAATGTCCAAAGTTGATCATTGATATATATAATGTATCATAATATATTTTTGTGTTAATATTCTACATAGTATTATTTCATTAAAAATATATTATGCATTACATTGTTGTGTGTTCATTATTTTTAGAGTAAACTAGCATATCAAACGTTTAGAATGTCTATTAAAACATCGGAGATGTAAGAAAAGGAATTTGCATACATCTATTGTCAGACACACGGGACAACATTGACAAAATCTAGGTATCAGAATGAATGAAGTCTTTATTAATATCAGTTTTTGGATATGTCATTATGAAAAAAATTTAAGTAAGTAAGTAACAAATTCATTCTTGAATTCACCTCTTGGATACACAATACAGAAATTTAATTCAGGAAATTATGAAAAAAATTGAAAAAATTCTTATTAACATTCTTTATCGATTGAATTTGCTTCCATCAACATCCTTTGTCAGATACATCGAATAAAATTGACAAAATGTAAATGTCAGAGCGAACAAATACTTTATCAACATCCTTTATCGGATATGGCGGATAAAATTGACAAAATTTAAGAATTTAAGAGTATCAGAGTGATTAAAATCTAAGTATCAGAGTGATTAAATTCCATATCAACATCCCTTTCTCGGATACATGGGATAAAATTTACTAAATCCAAGTATCAGAGTGAATAAATGCTTTATCAACATCATTTGTTGGGTATGTTGGATAAAATTGACAAAATCTAAGTGTCAGAGTGAATAAATTTTTTTATCAACACCTTTTGTCAGATACATCAAATATAATTGACAAAATCTAAGTATCAGAGTGAATAAATGCATTATCAACATCATTTGTCGGGTATATCGGATAAAATTGACAAAATCTAAGTATCAGAGTGATTAAATTCTATATCAACAGCCATTTCTCGAATACATGGGAAAAATGACAAAAGAGTGTCAGAGTGATATTTTTTAATCAACTTTTTGATACAACGAATATAATTGACAAAATCTAAATATCAGATTGATTAAATTCTATATCAGCATCCTTTGTCGGATAAGCTGGAAAAAAATGACAAAAGCTAAGTGTCAGAGTGAATAAATTTTTTCTTATCAACATCCTTTGTCAAATACATCAAATATAATTGAACAAAATCTAAGTATCAGAGAAGTTAAATGCTTTATCAGCATCCTTTCTCGAATATCTCGGATAAAGTCTAAGTATCAGAGTGATTAAGTTCTATATCAACATCCCTTTTTCGGCTACATGGGATAAAATTGACAAAATCTAAGTATCAGAGTGAATATTTTTTTTTATCAACATCTTTTATCAGTTACAGCAAATATAATTGACAAAATCTAAGTATTATGAAAAAAGTGTAAGTAAGTAAGTAACAAACTCTTTCTTGAATCCACCTCTTGGATACACAATACAGAAATTTAATTCGGGAAATTATGAAAAAAATTGAACAAATTCCTTATTAACATTCTACAAAATCTGTGTATTAGAATGAATAAATTCTTTATCATCATCCTTTGTCGGTTGCGTCAGATATAATTGACAAATCTAACTATCAGAGTGAATAAATTAATTATCAAAATCCTTTGTCGGATATGTCGGAATAAATTGACAAAATCGAAGTGTCAGAGTGAATAAATTTTTTCCATCAACATCTTTTATCAGATACAACGAATATAATTGACAAAATCGAATCGTCAGGGTGAATAAATGCTTTATCAGTATCCTTTGTCAATTCTGTCGGATAAAATTGACGAAATCTAGGTGGTAGAGTGATTTTTTTTATCAACATCTGCTCTCGGATACATCGGATAAAATTGACAAAATCTAAGTATCAGATTGAATAAATGCTTTATCAACATCATTTGTTGGATATGACGGATAAAATTGACAAAATCTAAGTACCAGAGTGAATAAATTTATTATCAACATCCTTTGTCTGATATGTCAGATAAAATAGACAAAATCTAAGTATCAGAGTAATTAAATTCTATATCAACATCTCTTTTTCGGATACATGGGATAAAATTGATAAAATCTAAGTATCAGAGTGAATAAATGCTTTTCAACATCCTCTAAATGCATTATCAAAATCATTTGCCGGGTATATCAGATAAAATTGACAAAATCTAAGTATCAGTTTGATTAAATTCTATATCAACAACCCTTTCTCGAATACATGGGATGAAATTGACAAAATCTAAGTGTCAGAGTGAATAAATTTTTTTATCAACATCTATTTTCAGATACATCGAATATAATTGACGAAATCTAAGCATCAGAGTGAATAAATGCTTTGTCAGCATCCTTTGTCGAATATGTCGGATAAAAATGACAAAATCTAAGTATCAGAGTGAATAAATGCCTTATCAACATCATTTTTCGCATATATCGGATAAAATAGACAAAATCTAAGTATCACAGTGATTAAATTCTATATCAACATGCTTTGTCTGATATGTCGGATAAAATTGACAAAATCTAAGTATCAGAGTGATTAAATTCTATATCGACATCCCTTTCTCGGATACATGGGGTAAAATTGACAAAATCGAAGTGTCAGAGTGAATAAATTTTTTCCATCCACATCTTTTATCAGATAAAACGAATATAATACACAAAATCTAAATATAAGAGTGAATAAATGCTTTATCAGCATCTTTTGTCGGATACGTTGGATAAAATTGACAAAATCTAAATGTCAGGGTAAATAAATGCTTTATCAGCACCATTTGTCGATTCTGTGGGATAAAATTGACAAAATCTAAGTGTTAGAGTGATTTTTTTATCAACCTCTTCTCTCGGATACATCGGATAAAATTGACAAAATTAAGTATCAGATTGAATAAATGCTTTATCAACATCATTTGACGGATATAACAGATGAAATTGACAAAATCTAAGTACCAGAGTGAATAAACTCATTATTAACATCCTTTGTCTTAAATGTCGGATAAAATTGACGAAATCTAAGTACCAGACTGATTAAATTCTATATCAACATCCCTTTCTCGGATACATGGGATAAAATTGATAAAATCTAAGTATCAGAGTGAATAACTGCTTTATCAACGTCCTCTAAATGCATTATCAACATCATTTGTCGGGTATATCGGATAAAATTGACAAAATCTAAGTATCGGATTGATTAAATTCTATATCAACAACCCTTTCTCGAATACATGGGATAAAATTGAAAAAATCTATGCGTCAAAGTGAATAAATTTTCTTATATCAACATCTATTGTCAGATACATCGAATATAATTGACAAAATCTAAGTATCAGACTGAATAAATGCTTTATCAGCATCCTCTGTCGAATATATCGCATAAAAGTGACAAAATCTAAGTACCAGAGTGAATAAATGCATTATCAACATCATTTGTCGGATATGTCAGATAAAATTGACATGTCGGATAAAATTGACAAAATCTAAGTATCAGAGTGAATACTTTTTTTTATCAACTTTGTCAGATACGAATTATTGACAAAATCTAAGTGTTAGAGTGATTAATTTTTTATCAACCTCTTCTGTCAGATACATCGGATAAAATTGACAAAATCTAAGTATCAGACTGAATAAATGCTTTATCAACATCATTTGTCGGATATGTCGGACAAAATTTTTTCATCAAGGAAATATCTGAATGCGTTTAAGGTATAGTACGAATGGCTTGCAAAAACACGAAAATACTACTACTAGTAACAACTCAAAGCACCACAAAGCCATCTGAGGTAGTCACGGCTATTTTTTTTTTCGCGCATCATTTGTCAGATATATCAGATAAAATTGAGATGTCGGATAAAATTGACAAAATCTAAGTGTCGGAGTGGATACTTTTTTTTATCAACATCTTTTGTCCGATACATCAAATAAAATTGACAAAATCTAAGTGTTAGATTGAATAATTTTTTTATCAACATCCTCTCTCAGATTTTTTTTCGCGCCGCGAAAAAAAATAGCCGTGACTACCTCAAATGGTTTTGTGGTACAGTGATTTGTTACAAGTAGTAGTATTTTCGTGTTTTTTTGCAAGCCATTCGTACTATACCTTAAATGCATTCAGATATTTCCTTGATAAAAAAAATTTTGTCCGACATATCCGACAAATGATGTTGATAAAGCATTTATTAAGTCTGATACTTAGATTTTGTCAATTTTATCCGATGTATCTGACAGAGGATGTTGATAAAAAAAATTATTCAATCTAACACTTAGATTTTGTCAATTATATTCGATGTATCTGACAAAAGATGTTGATAAAAAAAAGATTTTGTCAATTATATTCACTGTAACTGACAATAGATGTTGACATAAAACAAATTTATTCACTTTGACGCTTAGATTTTTTCAATTTTATCCCATGTATTCGAGAAAGGGTTGTTGATATAGAATTTAATCAATCCGATACTTAGATTTTGTCAATTTTATCCGATATACCCGACAAATGATGTTGATAATGCATTTAGAGGACGTTGATAAAGCAGTTATTCACTCTGATACTTAGATTTTATCAATTTTATCCCATGTATCCAAGAAAGGGATGTTGATATAGAATTTAATCACTCTGGTACTTAGATTTTGTCAATTTTATCCGACATTTCAGACAAAGGATGTTGATAATAAATTTATTCACTCTGGTACTTAGGTTTTGTCAGTTTTATCCGTTATATCCTTCAAATGATGTTGATAAAGTATTTATTCAATCTGATACTTAGATTTTGTCAATTTTATTCGATGTGTCCGAGAGAAGATGTTGATAGAAAAAAAAATCACTCTAACACTTAGATTTTGTCAATTTTATCCGACAGAATCGACAAAGGATGCTGATAAAGCATTTATGCAATCTGACATTTAGATTTTGTCGATTTTATCCAACATATCCGACAAAGGATGCTGATAAAGCATTAATTCACTCTGATATTTAGATTTTGTGAATTATATTCGTTGTATCTGATAAAAGATGTGGATGGAAAAAAAATTTATTCACTCTGACACTTCGATTTTGTCAATTTTACTCCATGTATCCGAGAAAGGGATGTCGATATTGAATTTAATCACTCTGATAATTAGATTTTGTCCATTTTATCTGACATATCCGACAAAGGATGTTGATATAGAATTTAATCACTGTGATACTTAGATTTTGTCTATTTTATCCGATATATCTGACAAATGATGTTTATAAGGCATTTATTCACTATGGTACTTAGTTTTTGTCAATTTTTCCCCATATATTCGACAAAGGATGCCGACAAAGCATTTATTCACTCTGATACTTAGATTTTGTCAATTATATTCGATGTATCTGACAATAGATGTTGATAAAAAAAATTTATTCACTCTGACACTTAGACTTTGCCAATTTCATCCCATGTATTCAAGAAAGGGTTGTTGATATAGAATTTAATCAATCTGATACTTAGATTTTGTCAATTTTATCCGATATACCCGACAAATGATGTTGATAATGCATTTAGAGGATGTTGATAAAGCATTTATTCACTCTGATACTTAGATTTTATCAATTTTATCCCATGTATCCGAGAAAGGGATGTTGATATAGAATTTAATTACTCTGATACTTAGATTTTGTCAATTTTATCCGACATATCAGACAAAGGATGTTGATAATGATTTTATTCAAACTGGTACATAGATTTTGTCAATTTTATCCGTCATATCCGACAAATGATGTTGATAAAGCATTTATTCAATCTGATACTTAGATTTTGTCAATTTTATCCAATGTATCCGAGAGAAGACATTGATAAAAAAAATCACTCTACCACCTAGATTTTGTCAATTTTATCCAACAGAATCGACAAAGGATGCGGATAAAGCATTTATTCACCCTGACGATTAGATTTTGTCAATTATATTCGTTGTATCTGATAAAAGATGTTGATGAAAAAAATTTATTCACTCTGACACTTCAATTTTGTCAATTTTATCCGACATATCCGACAAAGGATTTTGATAATTAGTTTATTCACTCTGATAGTTAGATTTTTCAATTTTATCCGACGTAACCGACAAAGGATGATGATAAGGAATTTATTCATTCTAATACACAGATTTTGTAGAATGTTAATAAGGAATTTGTTCAATTTTTTCATAATTTCCTGAATTAAATTTCTGTGTTGTGTATCCAAGAGGTGAATTCAAGAGAGATTTTGTTACTTACTTACTTACAATTTTTCATAATACTTAGATTTTGTCAATTATATTTCCTGTAACTGATAAAAGATTGTGATAAAAAAAAATTCCCTCTGATACTTAGATTTTGTCAATTTTATCCCATGTATCCGAGAAAGGGATGTTGATATAGAATTAAATCATTCTGATACTTAGATTTTATCCGAGATATCCGACAAAGGATGCTGATAAAGCATTTAATCACTCTGATACTTAGATTTTGTCAATTATATTTGATGTATTTGACAAAAGATGTTGATAAAAAAAATTTATTCACTCTGACACTTAGCTTTTGTCAATTTTATCCAGCATATCCGACAAAGGATGCTGATATAGAATTTAATCAATCTGATATTTAGATTTTGTCAATTTTATCCCATGTATCCGAGAAAGGGATGTTGATATAGAATTTAATCAATCGGATACTTAGATTTTATCCGAGATATCCGAGAAAGGATGCTGATAAAGCATTGAATCACTCTGATACTTAGATTTTGTCAATTATATTTGATGTATTTGACAAAGGATGTTGATAAAACAAATTTATTCACTCTGACACTTAGCCTTTGTCAATTTTATTCAGAATTTCCGACAAAGGATGCTGATATAGAATTTAAGACAATCTGATATTTAGATTTTGTCAATTATATTCGTTGTATCTGACAAAAGATGTTGATAAAAAAAATTATTCACTCTGGCGCTTAGCTTTTGTCAATTTTATCCCATGTATTCGAGAAATGGATGTTGATATGGAATTTAATCAATCCGATACATAGATTTTGTCAATTTTATCCGATATACCCGACAAATGATGTTGATAATGCATTTATTCACTCTGATACTTAGATTTTGTCAATTTTATCCCATGTATCTGACAAAAGGTGTTGATAAAAAAATTATTTACTCTGACACTTAGGTTTTGTCAATTTTATCCAGCATATCCGTCAAAGGATGCTGATATAGCATTTATTCACTCTGATACTTAGATTTTGTCAACTATATTCGTTGTATCTGACAAAAGATGTTGAATAAAAAAAATTATTCACTCTGGCGCTTAGCTTTTGTCAATTTTATCCCATGTATTCGAGAAATGGATGTTGATATAGAATTTAATCAATCTGATACTTATATTTTGTCACTTTTATCTGATATACCCGACAAAGGATGTTGATAAAGCATTTATTTTCTCTGATACTTAGATTTAGTCATCCGAGAAAGAAACCCATGTATCCGAGAAAGGGATGTTAATAGGGAATTTAATCCCTCTGATACTTAGATTTTAATCACTCTGATACTTAGATTTTGTCAATTTTATCCGACATATCCGATAAAGGATGTTGATAAAGTATTTATTCACTCTGATGTTTACATTTTGTCAATTTTATTCGATGTATCTGACAAAGGATGTTGATGGAAGTGAATTCAATCGGTAAAGAATGTTAATAAGAATTTGTTCAATTTTTTTCATAATTTCCTGAATTAAATTTCTGTACTGTGTATCCAAGAGGTGAATTCAAGAAAGAGTTTGTTACTTACTTACTTACAATTTTTTCATAATGACATATCCAACAACTGATGTTAATAAAGAATTCATTCATTCTGATACCTAGATTTTATATCCCATGTGTCTGACAATAGATGTATGCAAATTCCTTTTCTTACATCTCCGATGTTTTAATAGACATTCTAAACGTTTGATATGCTAGCTTACTCTAAAAATAATGAACACATAACAATGTAATGCATAATATATTTTTAATGAAATAATGCTATGTAGAATATTAATCACAGTTCATATAATTATCCAGTAAGCTTATCGCAGATCATTTCTCGTCTTCGTTCTCGGGGAGAACAAAAAGCTCCTCCCACTTCTTTCTGCATTAGCGGGTTAGTCTGTTTCCGATTGTTTCCAACAAAGTTCATTATTCTTAATAGCGGGTTTCCACTTGCTTCCGATTAGATCACAGTCTGACTTGTCTACCCGTAAAAAAATCTGATGCCGCCTATGTTTCTATCTGCAAAAACGTTCTCCGGAGCACTCGCACCTTGGTCCGGGTTTTTATAATGGGTGAGATAGGGAAAGATCATGCTGGATAATTATATAAACTGTGATATTAATACAAAAATATATTATGATACATTATTAATATCAATGATCAACTTTGGACATTTTGAATCCGTTCCATAAAATAGTTCACCATGTTCTCTCTTGATATTGTAGTTATTGTCTTCTCTTAGTTCGTTATCAGTAGAATAATCATTATTCCATTTTGAGTCATACACAATTTTTACTGGTGTGTCATCGACAGGCTCAATATGCTTTTCGTCTTTGGTATTATTTGGTTCATTGACTGTTTGATCAATGGCAGTAACGTTTGCTTTTTTACACAGGTAACAGTTTCGACACGTAAACAAGATATGGTTTATGATGTTAGTAGAAGAGTAGGCCTTTCTTTATTTGATCTTCCGTTGAATGCTAATACCCGAAAGCTGACGATAGGATGTATCAGTAGATAATATGTTACCTGCAACAGTAGCAAGGAGTTGTCCTCTATTATCAACGATTATTTTTATGTTGGCATTCTCTTTGAGTGTAATCATCTCTGGAGATCTCAATCTTGCATATCCACCTACATAAGAGTTGAATTTTTTCGGTACTCCAAAGAAATTTAATTCCTTACTGTCATGACAATGCATGCATACATTTCCAATAGTGCTACGACTTGTACTTGTTTCATAGTTTAAATACTTCTCCTTGTCGGCATTCAATGCTACAATAAAATAGGCATGTGAACACACTTTATTAAAATGCTCCATCATCACTTTTTTTAAAGATATGACATGTGTTTATCGTTCCACTGCGTAAAAAAATTGATTTAGTACATGCAATAAACTAGATAGTGTCGATAACCCGCCGTAAAGTACCAGTGAGAAAGCCGCATCGTGTCTCTGAGCAAGCATAGAGTACAATTGTTAGAGCCGTAAGTATATTTTATGTCATTTTAAGATACATAAAAAAAAGTTGAATAATTTAGAAGTCAAAAAAAAAGTTAGTCCAATAAAAAAAAGTGCTACTACAAACATTATTTTTCTAATAGTAAAGGTCATGACTAACATGTCTATACCATTCTCATTTTGAGTTTGGAAAATATTAAATGTGATTTTTTTTTCTTAAGTATGTTTCATCTCATTTGAAGACAAGTAAAAAAAAGTTGAAAAAAATATATCATGTTAAAAAAAAATAATAAAAAAAGTTAAAAAAAAACAAAAAAATCAAAATAAATGGGGGGAGGGGGCCAAAAAGTCGGAGGGAGGGGGCGCCCTTCGAGTTTGGGGATAGGGACCTTTGGGGGGTTGAGGTCTCTGGTGGTTAGGGTCGTTGGTGCTTATGATCCTTGATGGTTCGTACTCACACACACCTTACTACTTGATTTGCAAGGATTTCTAAGGTTTGTTCTGAATTTCATTATTAAAATTCTTTTCTTGCCATCTACATCTCTCTTAGTATCAACTTTTAGTATACTATAACGTTAAACTCTATTTTAAATTGACAACACAGTTCAAACACCACTTGTGTGTTATACAGAACACATCGTAGAAGTAAGGCTAGGTCTAGTCATAAGACCATTTTATCATCGTTAACCATTTCCATAGATTGATATTGTTCCAAATTTATAATAAACAAGCTGTGAGTTTTACCCTTTTTCTCCATCTTCATATGATCCAATTCGCAAATATTATCTAGCTCTATTTTTTCCCTATTATGCAAATAAGATCGTTCATACACTCCAATTCGCGAATCCCTTACCCTTTTTGCAAATATAGTTAGCTTTTACGCAAAAATGTTTCAACGGCATATGTCAATCAAACAATTCTGAGTGTAGCCTACTATTCTTTAATTAGCAGCATCGTAAATTTTGTTTAAATACTTTTTTTTCCATTTTCCAGATTCAAGATTTTTATTTATCACAAATGAATAGACAAGCTGAAGTATATAAAACGAGCCAACATAGAGCTACGATCGCAATGAATGGTACTTGTTATGAATAAATGGTACATGCTTTGATTACGCAATTTGACAATTTCTAGTTTTTGGTTTAAAAAAAAAAAAAAAAAAAAAAAAAAAAAAAAAAAAAAAAAAAAAAAAAAAAAAAAAAAAAAAAAAAAAACGTTATGATATGTTTGATCACTTTGCTTGGAAAGACACCAAGGAACATTGGTGGGAGAGGATACTCACTCTCTTTGAAAAGGTGTAGAGGTCATGGGAGGGCACATAGTTCTATAGAAGTATAACTTACTACTCTACTTACGTGGCATCGGGCGTATCGGTATTGCACGTATCGGTAGCGAACCACGGCCCATAGTAACCAAAAGTTAAAAACGCATTTTGAAAAAAAAACTGCCTAGTGAAAAAAAAATATCATCTGACACTGACTCAGGAATAGTAACTATTATTTCGGTTTGTCTTAAAAGTAAAATTTGATTGCGAAAAGAAATTTATGGTGATTTCGAAAAACAAGTCTGAAACCCCTCAAATATGGAGTCAGATCAAAATGAAAAATGTACCATGGGAATAAGCATAGTTAAAAACCTTGTACAGGGAAATTACAGTCCCTCTCCTTGAAAAACAAGGTAAATCACTTTTTGTGCATCGGTAGAACTGATCTGTCTCCCGTTTTTTTTTTTTTTTTTTTTTTTTTTTAGAAGGCTTAGTGGGCTACCAGAACATCATAGAGAGATGCTTAATGTCTCATTCAAAAGTTATTTCTTATATATACGTGCTTTTTTTTATAAATTACACCATCTGCAAGTTCCATGTGGCACTAAAATGGCACTTTTTGCGTCATTTTTCAAGGGGTGGCTCTAGCAGGCTACCAGAACATCGTACACAGATTTTTTATAGCTCATATACAAGATTTTGTTCATATCTATGTCCTTCATATAAATTCCACCATCAGCAAGTTCCAAATGGTACTAAAAACGGAACTTTTGATGTCATGTCTCAATTGGAATAGCTGGGGCTAGTGGGCTACCAGAACTTTTAAGAGTTATGTTTATTCACTCATTTGAAAGCTATTACTCATATCTACGTGATGTTTATCAATTCTATCATTCGTAAGCTTGAGCTTGGTTGCAGCGGGAGCTGCAACCTAGTAAAGAGCGAAGATAGTAACCAAATAGTAACCTAAAGTTAAAAAATGCGTTGAGAAAAAAACTATCTTGGGGAAAAAATTGCCTTCTTACACTGATTTAGGATTGGTAACTATTATTTCAGTTTGTCTTAAAAGTAAAAGTTTATTGCGAAAAGAAATTTAGGGTGATTTCGAAAAAAAATTCTGAAACCCCTCAAAAATGGCGTCACATCAAAATGAAAGGTCTACCATTTGAATCAGCATGGTCAAAAACTTAGTTAAGGGAAATTACAACCCCCCTCCTTGAACAACAAGGAAAATTACTTTTTTGCATGGGTAGCACTAATCTATCTCCTGTTTTTTTGTGTTTCTTTTGTTTCGTTTTTATTTTTTTCTAGTAAGCCTAGAGTGACCAGAACATCAGTTTTTTTTTTCTAGGTGACCAGAACATCATAGAGATGCGTAATAGCTCATTCTAACGGAGAATTCAATTTGCTAATGCCCTTTTTAAGTGACCAAAAGGATTGGAGAGCAACTAGCCCCCTTCCCTAAATGCCCCCTTTCCCCAAAGTCATCCAATCACAATTTTGAGATAGTCATTTTGTTCAATATAGTTCAAAGGTCAAATATCTTTGGTTTTTGTGATGATATGACTCTCCTTAGCCCCTGGGGAAAGGGCTGCACATTGTATCGGTATCGGACCTATTGATATCACGCATATCGGTATTGGCGTATTCTTATTAGGTGTATTGGTATCGCAAGTATCTAGACTGATTTTTAATAGCTCATATAAAAGATATTGCTCATATCTACGTCCTTCCTACAAATCCAGCTATCAGCAAGTTCCAAATCGCACTAAAACGGCACTTTTGGTGCCATGTCTCAAGTGGAAAAGCTGGGGCTTGTGGGCTACCAGTATTTCTTAGAACAACATTAAATTGATTATTTGAAAGCTATTGCTCATATCTACATGATGTTCATCGATTCTACGATCCGTAAGTGTGACATAGCACTAAAACAAAACTTTTTATCTCACTTCTTAAGTAGAAAAGCTTGGAAGTTTTCAAATCATCAGAAACTTCCAAATCATCATTTTAAAATGAAATCATCATTTTAATAATTATGGTCCAAAACCCGCAAATGGAGGTTTGAAAGAACACCTCTGGTATGTTCCTCTTCCAAGCCCTTTTAATAGGCTACGCTATTAAGGTAAATCATTAATATTTAAAATCATGTTATTAGAGGCGTGGTTCTGTTGATAAAGTGTTCAACTTCGAAATAGTGTCTCTTGTGTTCGATTCCTGCTTGGATGTTTTTTTTGTCGATTATGGTTTTCTTACTTCTTTACGATTATTTTCAGATAATTTCACTGTTTTTGTAAAAGTGATGCACTGATTTTTAAAGCATCTCCCAGGAAAGTATTTGGCCAAGCATTCTGATTCAAAAGGGAATAGAGGTCATCGAGCTCATGGTTTGCAACGATATTCCGAGTAGATCTCTAAATCCATATCCAAACGAATGGCTTAATTTTGTCAAAATGCCGTAGGGGGCGGGGGGGGGTCAAAGTTGGAGCCAATTTTCCCAAATCAAATGAAAATGACAGAGAAAACTGAAAAACTAGTCGTACATTAATAAAAAGGTAAAGGTTTACTAAAGAAAACCGACCTATTTCAGTGGATGCTTGAATTTTTCAGGCTCTTCGTAGTTTTGACAACATTTTTGAGAAACTAAATTTCAGCTGGGATGGGGGGGGGGGGTGGAAAAACTGGGCTCTGGAGAAAAATTGACGTCTGAAAGAGAAAGTTACCTTCTCTGCCCCATAGCAAATTACGCCCCTGACCCCAACCCCTTGCCACTAAGTGGTTGGAGAAGCATAGGTATGTGGTTCTGGAACCATTCAAAGTTGTATATTAAAAGAAGGATTACTTATTGCTATACTTACTTATTCAAATTATTTACTTGATAATTTCACCGTAATTTTGATTTTGTAATCACCGTAAGATTTTGCATCGAAAGAGGAAGAAAGACAAATGAAAACAGTTGTGTAGGAGAATTAAGGTAATTCTTCAAAAAATTTTAAAATGAAAACAAACTTAGTTTGTAATACCATTTATCGTACCTACACAAGGAATAATCTTTTTTTAAATTTCCATTCATTTCTGAGTAATGAGTGGCTTTTTATTTAGGGACAGGTCAAATAAATCCCTAAGCTTAAAGGCACATTTCTGTTGAGCTAGCAAAATTTTCCGCAAGTATGTCGATATACAAACGTGTCCGCTCAGTTAACCTTTTGTGTCGAAGCTACTCGCCAAGAGCTACTTTGTTAAGTGTGACTAAATTGAATTTTTTAAAAGAAAGAATTAACGATCTATTTCTTGTTTTTTAATTTTTTTCAAACAGTTCGTGGTAACGAACTGTAAGTAAGGAGCGACCCGGCTCAATGGTAACCGAAACTCTAGAAAACGGTATTTTGATACAAATAAATACATCAAAAGAATCACATTTTAATGCTGATTTCAAATATATAAGTTTCATCAAGTTTAATCCTACCCATCAAAAGTTAGGCGCCTGAGAAAATTTGGCTGATTTTCGAAAAAGGGGGAAAGACCCCCTAAAAGTTATAGAACCATAATGAAAATCACACCATCATATTCTGCGTATCAGAGAACCCTACTGTAGATGTTTCAAGCTCCCATCTACAAAAATGTGGAATTTTGCATTTTTTGCCAGAAGAAAGATCACGGGTGCGTGTTTATTTGTTTGTTTGTTTTTTGTTTTTTTTTTTCCCAGAGGTGATCGTATCGAACCAGTTGTCCTAGAATATCGTGGAAGGGCTCATTGGAATGTAAATTGAAAGTTCTAGTGCCCTTTTTAAGTGACCAAAAAAAATGGAGGGCAACTAGGCCCCCTCCCACGCTCATTTTTTTCCCAAAGTCACCTGATCAAAATTTTGAGATAGCCATTTTGTTCAGCATGTTCGAAAATATTATAAGTATTTCTTTTAGGATGACTTAATCCCCCGAACTTCCCGGGGGGAGGGCTGAAAGTTATGAACTTTACCCAATGTTAACATATAGTATTGGTTATTTGGAAGTATACAGACGTTTTCAGGGGAGATTTTTCCTGGTAGTGGGGGGGGGGGTGGGTCAGGGGTTATGTGGGAGGATCTTTCCATGAAGGAAGTTTTCATGGGGGAAGGGACATTGCTATGAAGGGGACGCCGGACTTCCCAGCATTATTTAAAAAAAGATCACAAATTTAATATAAAAAAACAAGTATTTCAACTACAACAGCAGCAACATCGAAAGTTTAAACGAACAGAAAATATTACATATATAATTGGGTTCACCCCGTAGTCAATGCCTCGCTCTTTAAGCCAAAGATTTTTTAGTACTTTCATAAGAGCTATTTATTCTAATTAACGGCCTTTGTGATTAAGCGGTCATTTCTAAAGAATTGGAACAAAATTTGAAGTTTCGCTTAAAGAGCAAGGTATTGACTAGTGGGCGAACCCCCTAATAAATGTATTAAAAATATACGAATATAGAAGTTCGTTACGTAAGTTAATTCGTAAGTTTCGTATATTTATTACTAAAAAAAACGTTCATAAATAAAATTAAACAAGTTTCGAGAAAGCCATTTAACTAAATAAAAGTAAATTAATATGAAAATTTTGTTTTAATTATTCATGTACGGTGAGCCAAGATCAAAACCTGCATTTATTCAAAAACGTTCAAAAATTAAATAAAAAAAACAAGTTTTTTAAACTGAAAGTAAGGAGCGACATTAAAACTTAAAACGAACAGAAATTATTCTGTATATGAAAGAGACTGTCCCCTCCGCAACGCCTCGCTCTTTACGCTAAAGTTTGACTCTGTCTCACAACTTTATTTTTTAAAACAATAAAAAAATTTAGCGTAAAGAGCGAGGCGTTGAGGAGGGGACAGTCTCTTTCATATACAGAATAATTTCTGTTCGTTTTAAGTTTTAATGTCGCTCCTTACTTTCAGTTTAAAAAACTTGTTTTTTTTATTTAATTACAAAAAGAATCGACACTATGTTTTGATTTTTTTTTTCCACTCTAAACTTATTTTTTCCTTCAATTCTTGTACGGCTTCTTAGTTTCACTCCTTAATAAGGGTTGAGGTGTCTTATCTCCCCTAGTTCGGAGGTGAATAGAAACTGTATAAAAAATAAGTTTTAAATTTAAACTAAGGACCAAAAACTATAAACTTGAAGTGAAGAGAAATTAATCTGTATAAGTAGTAAAAGTCATAGCAGTGTTGTTTCTAAATTAAATTTTAATCAAAAACGAGCGTAGATTGATTAAAAAAAAAAAGTTTTTCTGAGGGAAGTAAAGAGCGAAGTTGAAACTTAAAACGAACAAAAATTATTACTTCACAGCCTATCTAACGTGTATCAATAAAACTAATGCAAATAAATCAACTGGTGATATTTCCCTGCGTTTGCAGGATTACAGAAAACTAGCGGTTTACTGAAAACACAAAAGCCAAGTATAAAAACAAGAATATTGATTTAGGAGTCAAAGGTAAATACATAGCCTCACAACAACTTGAAAACTGAGGCATAAAAACAATAAGCATAAATCTCATTACACAACATATAAAATTATGGATTGATTTATCATCTTGGTCTCACCTAGTAGTACTCGAAATGAAGAACATATCAACCGTAATATGAACTCTGGAAATCCAGTTATTTATCTCTATAAAACGGAGGATTGTAAGTTGTGATACAAATTCTAAAGCAAGTTTGTAGTCCTATTACTAATTAAATAAAAAAAAAGTTTTTTTTTAACTGAAAGTAAGGAGCGACATTAAAACTAAAAACGAACAGAAATTATTCCGTATATGAAAGGGGCTGTCCCCTCCTTAACACCTCGCTCTTTACGCTAAAGTTTTTTCTTGTTTTAAAAAATACAGTTGTAAGAAAGAGTCTAACTTTAGCGTAATGAGCGAGGAGTTGAGGAGAGGGCAGCCCCTTTCATATACGTAATAATTTCTGTTCGTTTTAAGTTTTAATGTCGCTCCTTACTTTCAGTTAAAAAAAAACTTGTTTCTTTTTATTTATTTTTTGAACGTTTTTAAATTAATACAGGTTTTGATTTTGGCTCACCGTATATGAATAATTAAAACCAAATTTGCATATTAATTTTACTTCTATTTGGTTAAATGGCTTCCTCGAATGTTGTTTAATTTCATTTACGAACGTTTTTATTAGTAATAAATGTACGTAACTTATGAATTAACTTACGTAACGAACTTCTTTACTCATATATTTTTAATACGCATATTAGAGGGTTCGTCCCCTAGTCAATACCTCGCTCTTTACGCTAAAGTTCGAATTCGTTTCCAATTCTTTAAAAATGACCCCTTAATCACAAAGGCCGTTAATTAAAATAAATAGCTCTTATAAAAGTACTAAAAAATCTTTGGCAGAAAGAGTGAGGTATAGACTAGGGGGCGAACCCAGATCATAGACGTAATAATTTTTGTTCGTTTTAAGTTTTGATGTTGCTCCTTACTTTCAGTTTAAAAACTTGTTTTTTTATATTTAATTTCTGATTGATTTTTAAATAATGCTGGGAAGTCCGGCGCCCCCTTCATAGCAATGTCCCTACCCCCATGAAAACTTCCTCCGTGGAAATATCCTCCCACGTGACCCCCGGCCCACCCCCTACTACAATAAAAAATCCCTCCTGAATACGTCTGTATACTTCCCAATAACCAATACTATATGTAAACATTGGGTAAAGTTCATATTTTTCAGCCCTTCCCCCAGGGACTGTGGGGGATTAAGTCATCCTAAAAGACATAGTTATTATATTTCCGACAATGCTGAACAAAATGGCTATCTTAAAATTTTGATCGGGTGACTTTGGGAAAAAATGAGCGTGGGAGGGGCCTATTTGCCCTCCATTTTTTTGGTCACTTAAAAATAGCACTAGAAATTTTAATTTCAGTTCTAATGAACCCTCCCGCGATATTTTAGCGCCACTGGGTCGATACGATCACCCCTGGGAAAAAAACAAAAAAACACGCATCCGTGATCTTTCTTCTGGCAAAAAATACAAAATTCCACATTTTTGCAGATAGGGGCTTGAAACCTCTACAGTAGGGTTCTCTGATACGCTGAATCTCATGATGTGATTTTCATTAAGGTTCTTTATCTTTTAGGGTGTGTTTCTCCCTTTTTTCGAAAATTAGGCAAATTTTCTCGGGCGCGTAACTTTTTATGGGTAGAAATAAACTTTATGAAACTTATATATTTGAAATGAGCATAAAAATCTGATTCTTTTGATGTATCTATTGTTTTCAAAATTCCGTTTTTTAGAGTTTCAGTTAGCATTGAGCCGGGTCGCTCCTTACTTACAGTTCGTTACCACGAACTGTAAGTAAGATTCCTTCACTTCGAGCTTGTCTATCCCCGCAGCTCTATGCTCTAAAATTTTAACACGTATATTAGGGGGTTCGCCCCCTAGTCAATACCCTCCTCTTTAAACTATAGTTCGAATTTTTTTTCCAGTTCTTTAAAAATGACCTCTTAATCACAATCAGTTGATCAGTTGAAAAACTTGTTTTTTTTATTTAATTCCTGATCTTTTTCTTTAATAATGCTGGGAAATCCGGCGCCCCCTTCATAGCAATGTCCCTTCCCCATGAAAACTTCCTTCATGGAAAGATCCTTCAATATAGCCCCCGACCCTCTCCTTCCCCCACCTACCAGAAAAAATCTCCTCTGAAAAAGTCTGTATACTTCCCAATAACCAATACTATATGTTAACATTGAGTAAAGTTCATAACTTTCAGCCCTCCCCCTGGGGACTTTGGGGGATCAAGTCATTCTAAAAGACATAGTTATTATATTTCCGACAATGCTGAACAAAATGGCTATCTTAAAATTTTGATCGGGTGACTTTGGGAAAAAATGAGCGTGGGAGGGGGCCTAGTTGCCCAACAATCATAAAATGTCCTTTTCAGATCCAAAACGACAGTCAATCATTGAATTGAGCTTATTGTGCAGAAGAGATGCCAAATTAAACGAGAAAAATAAATAAAACAACTATCTAAAAATGCTTTACTTTTATCCT
Organism: Artemia sinica; assembly: GCA_027921565.1. Lineage (NCBI taxonomy): Eukaryota > Metazoa > Arthropoda > Branchiopoda > Anostraca > Artemiidae > Artemia > Artemia sinica. Next base: position 27,942,582 of record CM051259.1, on the reverse strand, counting down.
ATTAAAATTGTCCTTAAAAGGTTTACTTTTACCGTACCAAAACTCCTATATTGTTTTGTGTTTTCAGTAAAGCACTAGTTTTCTGTAATCCTACAAACATAGGGTAATATCACCAGTTGATTTATTTGGATTAGTTTTACTGATATATGTTAGATAGGCTGCGAAGTAATAATTTTTGTTCGTTTTAAGTTTCAATTTCACTCTTTACTTCCCTCGGAAAAACTTTTTTTTCAAATTAATTTATTCAGAACAAAGGCGCAGATTCGATCTTGAGTGTCCCGTTGGCTCCACACTTTAAGAGGTTGTCGTATGAGGCACACAAAACCCATATAATTCGGGGTGAAGAAGGAGGGTGTTAGGGATCCCTGAAAACAATTTGCTCCTAATCAGTTTGATGATTGCAACTGGCCAAGAGGAACCAAATGTAAAAAACAAAATTGCTTGGGTGTACTGACCCCAAAAACGAGACCCAAAATATATTTTTTATTTGATCGAAACTTAAATCCCTAAGTCCTTTGGCAAAGAGGGTCCAAACACAGAATAAAACTAGAAAAAAATGGTTCTCCTGAGGACGTGGCCCCCCAACAAGGAACTCAAGAAAAGTCAAAAAAGCTCTCTTATATTCGCTTAGATCTTTCAAGAATCGTTGCTGTTAGTAAGGGGACCAAATATTCTGTCAGGATAAATGCGTGAGGTGGCTTTGGAATGGGCCATTAGGCTTTATGTCCTTTATCATTTTGAACTTGCAGCCGTAAGTCGCTGAGCCAAGGAAAACTGACGGCTCCACCGAGAATAGAGTCCAAAAAGGTCAGAATATTTTTGTTATTGGCTCTAAACTTATGTCCTTAAATTTTTGGGTCAAGGGGGAACCAATTAACAAGAAAAAGCCGAAAACAAAATTTAAGTTTTTTGAAAAAAGGGTTATAAATTATTTTTTCCGAACGGTTGAAACTTACGCAAGGCATTTTTTTTTATATTTGGCTTATCCATCGTTTTTGGAAGTCATTATGGTTCAATGGGCTCAAAATTTACATAATTGATTTGGAAAAAAATTGGTTTGCCCAGAAATTGGACCGTAAAAAGAATGATTTTCTCCACGTCAAAGTTAAATTCATTAGCCCTTTGCTTATCAGACACTAATTTTTAAGAAAATCTTCGTTTGGAAGCACGAAGCCTCCTCAAAACTATGGATTAAAAAGGCCGCTTTTTCGATTTGCTTTCCAGAATCGTTGGAAATCCAATATTTTGTTTGAAGGGAGGATGGTACTGCAAACAGGCAAAAAAAAATATTTGTCATCCGTCAGTTTTACCAAGTCTGTGTTTTTTATTGTATCAAGCCACTAAAAATAAGGAAGGAGGCTTCCTCCTCTACCACCATATACGCGCCACATCTTGTAGAAATACATACTAAACCAGAACCGTCAACCGTTAGCCTGTAAAAAGCTGACATTTGTTTCAATGAACCTCGCAATAATTTATAAGGACAAACTTTGGCAATACATGTTATTTCTTACAATGAAAAAACAACTTACTGTAACAAGTGAAAGTCCAGAAGGGTAAAAAGGAAATTGCAATTCAAAAGCAGAAAACAAAAAATCACCGCATGGACCCAATCCTTCTGCCTTCCAGTGCGTATATACGATTTCGTACGAGGAGGGTCGTTGGAGCTGGAAAGAGAGTGGGAGAGGGACAAAAGTCTTACCTGATTATCTCATTGCCTGAATTTCATCCTTAAATTCCTGGGCCATGGGTGCCCCAGGGCACAAGCACATATTGAACAGATATTTTTCTCTGCCGACATTGAGGCCCAAAAAAGGGCCAAAAATATATTTGTCGGAAGCGGGAGGACAGGGAAAGATGAAAAAATCCCCAGGACACAGGTATGAAAGGAGCTAAGTACAAGAGTTTCTCTGCTTTAATTAGAGAACTGTCTCTTAAGAGCTCAGCTCTTAAAAAAGAGTTAAATGTGGCCCGTGATGCAATTTGTCACAAATGCTCATTCCTGGCTCTCAAAGGTCATACCAAAAATTAGTAGAATATGAGCATATTCACCTCTTATGGTACTTCATTCACTGTTGTCTTCTGCAATTACGTAGTTTGTTACTTTTGATTTTTAACTTATTGTTTTTCATATGAATTCCAGCTTTTTCGGCACCCCTTCCTGCCGACGATGCGATAAATTTTGGGGAAGCTCAGCCAGCAGAAGCTAAGACCAACACCGAAGAAGGAGAAAATAGATTTCTATTTTGGGGATGTAAGTTGAACATTTATGTTTTATCAATAATTTAATAATTTTATTTAATAAAAGGAATTTTTTTTAAAATACCAGGAGGCCAGATCAAGCCAGGGTAGAACGTCATGAAGAAGGACGTCAAACCACTAGGCGGTTTCCAGAAATATGGCTATGTGTGGGACAAGCTGTGGCTTGAACTCATTCGACCGGAGAAACAGGAAAGATTACTTTGGTAGAACCTGGTCCAACAGATTCCTGGTGCTGAGCTAGGCTGAATGGTCTGTGCCACGTCTTAGGAATAGGAACAATTTGTGATCAAAAAGTTCGGGATAAAGAACTCTAAGTAAGGAACGATTCAACCCAATAGTAACTGAATTTATAAAAACGGAATTTTGATAACAGTTAATACATCAGAAGAATTTGTTTTTGTTCTTATTCCAACTATATAAGATACATTAAGTTTAATGTCAAAAGCTACAAGCTTGAGAAAATTTGTCAGATTTTTGAAAAAGTGAAAAAAACGACACCAAAAATCAGCTGATCTTTAAAAAAAAAAACAAATCGCCCGGTTAGATTCAGCATATCAGAAAACTCTAATGTAGAGGTTCAAGTTTCTATGTACGAAAATGTGGAAAACTGCATTTCTTGACAGAGGGAGGATCACGTATGTGTTTTTGTTTGTTTTTTTTTTTCCCCAGGGGTAATCGTGCCGAACCACTGGTCCCAGGAAATCTGAAGAGGGTTCATTGTAAATCAAAAGTTCTAGCGCCATTTTTAAGTGACTAAAGGGACTGTTCCACGCAAAAGTGGCGTTTTTTGCCATTTTGTGGCACCAAACTACAATTTTGCCTCAAATAGAACCAAGTTTCCATTGACTTAAAATTCTGAGATGGCCAACCGATCTAAAAGCATCAATAAACTATATATTGAGCCTCCCGGTGGTAGAGGAAGTAATGCCGCACGGTGGTGCAGTCATTCCTGAGACATCACGAAGCCCATACAAGATAAATGGTCGTATAAATATTTATCTTAATTAATTTAAAAAAGGTTTTCCACGGAGCAAATCTTTCATAAAAAATTTAAGAGTTACATTACACCAGAAATTAGCAAAAATAAAACCAACTAATCTTTCAACCGTAAAACTACCAAAAATCACCATCAATAAGTAAATGAAACCCAAAGACGAACAAAAAATACAATAAATAACAGAGACAAACTCAAAACGATCAAAAATTAACACAAGTAGGGTTGACAACCCCCATGCCTTGAACATAATTTGCACTTTACTTAAAAAATAAAACAAATGATCGTGAAATGTCATTTGATAAAATCTTAATAATTAAATAAAAAGTCTTAATAATAAGGGATGAAAGTCTTAATAATTTTTTATTATTAAACTCAAAAAATTGAAACTACTTTTTATTAATTTCGTTTGCAGTAAAGTGCAAATTATTTCTATCAGATACTTTTGGGGAAAAGAGGACGTGAGGGGGGGAGGGGGGCTAGTTGCCCTCCGATCACTCCGAATCTTATCAGAATTTCTTATATCCGAGCCAATGAGCCCCCTCCGAAGTTTATGCGACCATCATTTCAATGAAAACCTTATATGCCCCCGGGGCATAACTTGCAACCCTTGCCATGAGGACTGTGGGGGGGGGTGGTCGTCATCCTCAAAGACATAATTACAGGACCTTTCAACTACGCTTAACAAAACTGCCATTTCAAAATTTTGATTGGATGTGTCTTGGGAAATAACGGGGGTGAGGGGGGTAGGTTGCCCTCCAATCACTTTTGACTATTAAAAAGGACGCTAGGACATTACATTTACAATCAAATGAGCCCCTTTCGATGATTATACGACCACATTTTTTTTATAAGAACCTCATATGCCCCCAGGGCATAACTTACAACCCTTACCCTGAGGGCTGTGGGTGTAGGGGGATTGTCATCCTCAAAAACACTTTCTGTGTCTGTCAACTAAGGTGAACAAAATGGCTATCTCAAAATTTTAATTGGATCTGTTTGAGGAAATGATTGGCGTGGAGGGTACTGGTTGCCCTCCAATCACTTCCAACTATTAAAAAGGGTACTAGCCCTTCCAATTTCCAATCCAATAAGTCTTTTTCGAAGTTTCTACGGTAAACCTTCTAAGCGAAGTGCCCTGTCCTAAAAGAAAAAAAGAGAAAAAATCAATAATAGATTGTGCCAACATCGCTCCTCACTTAGGCAGCACTATTACGCTGCCTATGATATTTAATTTAACTAAGTTTTTGCAGTTTATTTTTCATAAAACTATATTTAGCGTCACCATTACCTCATACGTTGGTACATCTATTAACAAAAGCTTCTCCGGTTTTGCAATACAAAGAATGGGGTTAAGACACCACAAAACGTTTTCACAACGATCCAGTTCTTCTCACATGGCCGAATCCGATCAGTTTCTGTTTTGTGGTAAACGGGGTTAAACGGATAGAGACTATCCAAGGCAAGGTAGTTTCTTTGGTTTAACATATAAAACATTTTTCATTTAGTAGAAAAGAAAATGAGTTTATAGTTTTGTTCATGTATGAGCCTGGTGTTTAGTAGGCCAGATAATTATTTGTATTTTAATGGTTTAGCTGCGGTAAATCCGGTGTTTGGGTATGGATAATACCTTTCATTAGTTTATATTTTATAAATTACATAAGGTCATAACAGCTTGGCCGTATAGACCGTTAGTACATAAGGTCATAATGCCTAGGGCGTATAGGCCGTCATTACATAAGGTCATAACGCCTAGGGCGTACAGGCCGTCATTACATAAGGTCATAACGCCTAGGGCGTATATGCCGTCATTATATAATGTCATAACCCCTAGGGCGTACAGGCCGTCACTACATAAGGTCATAACACCTAGGGCGTATATGCCGTCATTACATAATGTCATAACCCCTAGGGCGTACAGGCCGTCATTACATAAGGTCATAACGCCTAGGGCGTATAGGCCGTCATTACATAGGGTCATAACGCCTAGGGCGTACAGACCACCATTACACAAGGTTATAATGCTTACGGCGTATAGGCCTTCTGGCAAGGGATAAGTTGGCCTTGAGATTGCAGCTCAGATTAGTCAAAGCATCTAATTATAAAGATTTTATAGTTGGATAAAATTATGTATTTATAATATCGTAATTGAAATAACCACTACAAGATGAAATGAAAAATATGAAGACACAGATTGTTTGCTTACAAAATGATGGAAGATCCTTTTCCGAGCGTGACAACACCTCCAACACTAACATGGGTGAGTGCCCCTCAACAACGGCCTCGAGAGACCGAGAAGATACAGGTGATGGCAATTCTGAGAATGAGGACAACGATTCTTTGCATTTCGATGACGAGCAGTCGATGGTAGACATCGATCCCGGAACAGATGACAAGGTCTCTTTGGCAGAGTCGCTGGACCTTGTATACGAAGTACTGGGTGACACCATTTGCCCCAGGCCTACCATTACCGTCCAACAGCCTCGCTCGACGGCAGAGCTGGTTTGGCAATTCACCCGTTCAAAAGAAAACAGCTTATACCTTTCACCCCAATGCTGAAAAACTTCATCAAGCAGCGCTCAGAAGAACTGCAGTCAACAACAAAGAATAAGTCATTCTCAGAACGTGGTACTTTCTTTGATCCTCTCGACATACCGGGCCGAGCGAAAGCTTACAAATGTCAAGACACACATTTGGCTTCATAGGCGCGCGCAATTTTTTGTTTCGGACTTGCACTCTTTGAGTAAAACTTCCCCTTTTTTCCTTAGTTTTTACCCCTTTTTAGATATTGGCAGCTGGCAACCCTGGTGGTACGCAAAAATCATGGAACAAAACATTATAGAAGCGAACTTTTGTGTCTTATTTGTAATTATTTATATTTTAATCATTTGGGTGTGTTAAACCCAATATTTACGGTATGGTATAATTCTCATTACATAAGGTCATAACACCTAGGGTATACAGGCCGTAATTACATAAGGTCATAACGCCATGGGCGTACAGACCGGAATTACATAAGGTTATAGCACCATTGGGTGTACAGACTACCATTACGTAAGTTCATAACACCTTGGGCGTATAGACCGTCATTACATAGGGTCACAACACCTTGGGTGTACATGCCGTCATTGCATGAGGTCAAATCACCTTGGGTGTACAGACCGTCATTAAATAAGGTCATAACGCCTTGGGCGTACAGACCAGCATTACATAAGGTAATAACACATTGGGTGTACAGACCACCATTACATAAGGTCATAGCGCCTTGGGAGTACAGACCATCATTACATAAGGTCATAATGCTTTGGGAATACAGACCGCCATTATATAAGGTCACGACGCCTTGGACGTACGTACCGTCATTGCATAGTATTGTAACGACTACAGCGCTGGCTTATAGGTCTGTTCTGGCATGGGGTAAGTTTTTCTGGTGATTAGAGTTGAATTTACTTCCAGCGTCTAATTACAAATATGGTATGCTAGCTGGATAACAGTATACACTTATAATATTGAAGAAAATATCGTTTCAAAACGTAGAACTTTCTTTGACCCTTTCGGCATCCCGGACCGAGCGAGAGCTTACAAATGTCAAGACGCATTTTCAGCTTCACAGGCACCACGCATAAACCCAAAGTTCATTTTTTTACCATCAACTGGATAAGTAGAGGACATAAAGTTCATATCAGATTCCCCTAGAAAAACTTGGAGTTTGATTAATGATAAAATTGGAAGAAATAAAAAGTTGTTACACCCTGAAGTGTTATTTGATATTAATGGTAAAGAATTTAGAGGACCACAAGCTGTTGCTAAGAAGTTTAGTGAATATTTTGCTAGTATTGGATCATCTGTTGTTTCAGGAGAAGTTGACCTTTCTTCCCCAAGGTCGCATAAAAAATATCTACCGCCCACTGAAGATACGAGCATATTTATGGCCCCGGCTACTTTGCAGAATTTCAAAAGGTCATTAAGAATTTAAAAAATGGTAATTTATTGGGATATGATGAACTTTCACCTAATTTGTTAAAAAATATTGCAGGTGTAATTTTTGAACCATTGCTTCATATTTTAAATTTATGTATTTTCTCAGGTACATTTCCTAAAAGATGGAAAATTGCACGTGTAATACCATTGCATAAAAAAGGAGATAAATCTGATACAAATAATTATCGTCCTATTGCAATTTTATCACCATTGTCTAAAGTATTGAAAAAATTTTAAAAGGAAGGATTACTAATTATCTAGATAAAATAAATTTTTTTACCAAATATCAGTTTGGATTTAGGGCAGGCCATTCGACGGAACAAGCAGTTGCAGCTCTTGTATTAGAAATAAATGACTGCTTAGATAGTAATTATCATGTATCTACTGTTTTTTATGATGTTAAAAAAGCATTTGACACTTTAAACCATGAAATTCTTTTTGATAAAATGGAAAATTCCGGTATAAGAGGGAAAGGACTAGAAATAATAAGATCATACCTTTATGGACGTAAAATCGTGGTAGATGTTGATGGACATTTGTCTAGTTTAAATGATCTTGATGATATTGGTGTCCCACAAGGATCGGTATTAGGTCCGCTTTTATTTTTGATGTATATTAATGATCTTCCACGATGTTTGCAGGGAAATAATGGTCTTGCAATTTTATTTGCAGATGACACAGCTGTTTCTGTTAAAGCGAAGGATTCATCTACATTGATTCAAAATTTGTTTAACACTGTTAGTTCAGTTAATCGATGGTTTGTTTCTAATTATTTAGTACCGAATTTTAAGAAGACTGAATTTATGGTTTTTGGTCATTCAAAACGTACTACTAAAAAAATTTCATGTCAGGAACTTCAAGTTGGTGAGCATAAAATACGTAGAGTTCAATCGTATCGTTATTTAGGAGTTTTTATTGATCCCCTTTTGTCATTTCAAACTCATATTGATCATTTAAGGGTGAAACTTTCGCAAAATATTGGGTCTATGTATCGTTTGCAACATGTTTTTCCATTTTCAATTTTAAAAATAATTTATCATTCTTTGATTGCTCCTTATTTAAATTATTGCACAATTATTTATTTAAATACTTTTTGGACCCATATAAAACCCCTACAGATCCTTCAAAATAAAGCAGTGAGAATACTTGGAAATTTTTTACATCGTCCATCAAAACTTAGAGATGCATCGGAAAATGACACATTATTTCTTTTCTTGAATTTATTAGATCTGAAACATATAAGAGAACTTAATATATCAATATGGCATTTTAAAATACAAGATCCTAGTAGTTATTTTTATGAAAAATCTCTATTGATTCTGCCCCCTCCTTCGGCTCTTAGGTGTTCTGGAACATATCGAATTCCCTTTGTTTATTGTGAAAGATCTAGATTTTCAATTAGATACCAAATACCATTTATTTCAAATAAATATAGGCTGAAAGATAGAATTCAAATTGAGGCATCATTTCGGCAAATATCAGTTCTAAGGAAGAAAATATTAAAATTATGTATTGACCTGTGATGGTGGAATAGAAATTTTTTTTTTATTATTATTATTATTTTTTTTTTTTTATTTGTTACCCATGTTGGGATAGCCTTCCGTGCCTCACTTGTCCAGCGTTTGTTTTCTTTATGTTTGTTATGTTTTTTGTTTTTTTCTTTAACCAGGTTTTTTTGTTTTTTTTTCTTTCTCTCTTTTGTTATAATGAGGAAATGTTTTTTTGTTTTGTTTTTTTGTTTTTTACCCAATTTTACGAGCTTTGCTCTCTGTTGGGGGTATATGTTTTTTGTTATGTTGATTTAATCAAATAAACAGTTAAACAGTTAAACAGTTTGACAGAAAGTCATTCTTGGCCTTAGATTCTTCCACACGAGTGACTCTGAGCATGCTATCTTACAGTGACCTCACGTTAGGTACTGTCATAAAGATGTTAAAGACAGAGAACGTCTCTCCTGACACTATCCCCAAAACTGATAAAGTTTTTGGATTCTGTTAATAGATGTCAGCAGCATCTTTCAAATATCCTTTCTAGAGTGTACTCAAAATTGATGTTTATGAGAAGAGATACTGTCTCAAACTCAATTCCTGACTTGTCTCAGGAGATTAGGAATAAAGCGAGATTATTTTCTTGGGAAAATATTTCATGTTTTCCGCCGACTTTAAGGACCTAACTCACAGAATGAGGTTAGGGTTCACTTTCAAAAACAAAATCTATCAGTTCAAAGTGCCATCGTGAGCAACGGCCATCTTCAAACCATCCAATTGCATGCTTACATGAACAAATAGATTCTGCACAATTACCAAAAGTCATTAATACAGAACCATGTAAAGACCATTATGATCCTCCAGCACAGACTTGGGTTCATGCTGAGCGAGAAATCAGATGATTCTCCTGCACAGACTTGGGTTCATGCTGAACGAGAAATCAGAATTGCAGCCTATGTGACGGATCATATTTCTCGGGTTTCTGCTAGACCTGGAGGTAAGGAGGGTGTACCTAACCCTGGAAAAGATTCAGAACTTGATACATGCAATCAAGGCAGCTCTGGAAAAATGGCATACCTCAATAAGGCAACTGATGAAGCTGATTGGACTCATCAATGCGGGCTCAAGAGCAATTCCTTTCAACAGACTACATCTCAGGAAATGTCAGTTACTAATGCTCAGATTGTGGGACACTTCTTGGAACAATATAGATTTAAACATCCTAATTACGGCAGAGATGAAAGAGGCATTTTCACCATAGCTGAACAAAGATTGGCCGAGTCAAGGCCTTCCTCTCAAGCCCCCTATTGTTTCCAAAACAATATTCACCGATAGCTCAACCTACGGGCGAGGTGGCTATCTAGAGGACCCACATCAACTTCGGGGACTTGGTCTCCAGAAGAGAAATCTTTTCATATAAATTGCCTCGAGATGAGAGCTGTAGCCAACACAATCAAAGCCTTTGCGGAGGAGCTAAGAAACGAAGTAGTCATGGTAACGACAGACAACTTGACTATAGTCAATTGCATAAACAAAGAGGGCGGAACCCGTTCTTTTTCCCTAGAGGAGGAATCCACAAAGCTCTTCGAGATTACGATGGCCCTGAACGTTCCCTTGAGGGGAAGACACATCGCCGAGTCACTCAATCTAGTAGCCGACACACTTTCACGAGAAGGAAAAGGTCTGCCCACGGAATGGAGTCTCAACGAGAGTGTCTTCAGAGCCCTGTCAAAAGAGTACGGATTGCCAGAAGTCGATCTATTCACGACTCCATTGAACCGGAAGATTGACGTATATTTCTCACCAGTTCCAGATTCTCTTGCGATCGGCACAGATGCCCTTGTCCGCGATTGGTCGAACAAACACAGCTATTCCTTCCCTCCATTTGCCCTGATCCCAAAGGTTCTGGAGAAGGTTGGAAAGTCTGTGAACTGCCAAATAACACTCATTGCTCCGCGATGGCCTCGCCAAGCTTGGTACACAAATCTTCTCCACCTGCTAGTAGACTTGCCTATACCCCATGGAGATCAGTCAGATCTCCTCCAGCAGGGTCGACTTCGCCACCCAGCACTAAGGAATCTAAATTTACACGGCTGGAAGATATTGAGCGTGGACTTGAAAAGAGAGGTTTTTCTAAGGAATCAGCCCGTGCAATTGCCCGGCCCAGCGACGATCTACCATTGAATTGTACAATGGAAAATGGCAAGTGTTCGTGGGTTGGTGTAGTGAAAGGAAGATTAATCCTCTCAAAACCAGTACTCAGGTAGTTGCAGAATTCATGATATACCTAAAGAGGGGTCAAAACCTCGCACCATCAACGATAGAAGGTTATAAAGCAGCAATACGCGGAACGCTAGTTCTAGCTACAGGAACAGATATCAGCAAAGATACTTGTTTGACGAAAATGATACAGAATTTTTGGCACGAGTCACCGCGGACACAACATGATATTCCTGCCTGGGATCTTGGCCTTGTTCTAAGGTATTTTAGAACTTCACGATTTCTTGACTTTTGGAATATTGATATGAAAGATCTTACTCTTAAGACGGTATTCATTACTGCCATCGCATCTGGTCGTCGAAGGAGTGAAATTCATGCCTTGTCCTTCTAGTACAGCACAATTTTCGGATAATTCAGTAACTCTCAGGTTTCTCCCTTCATTTAGACCCAAAGCCGTGAATCCTCATGAGATACCTTCTCCTATCCTTCTTCCCGCGCTAGATGTAGATCCAGCTTTGTGTCCAGTGAGAATACTATCGGTCTACGCACAGTGAACGGTTAACGTGGCGGTCAGAAAAGGGAGAAAAAGGTTCTTCATTCCTTTTTATAAAACAGCACCACGAGAGGTGGCAGCTGGAACCATTTCTTCTTGGATAAAGCAGGCCATAACTATGGTATATGAGGCAGCAAAAGAAGAGTGTGGAAAAGGGAAAACACACGACACAAGATCCATGGCGACGTCATGGTCGCTATCAAAATCAGTACCACTTGCTGATATAATGAGTGCTGCTGGCTGGTCTTCAGAGTCTACTCCCAGACAACACTACCTTCATGAAACAGAATATCGAAACGATGCTCTACATTTCGTTGCGGTTCAGACAGTTTTATAGTTTATACATTTGAATATTTGAGTTTGAAACTAACTTTTTATACTAGTTGATTTATGAACCCACCATCAAATTGGTTGGAATCTAAGCTTTTGTTAATAGATGTACCAACGTATGAGGTAATGGCGACGCCAAAACCGAACTTTCGAACGAAAGTTCAGTTTGGCTAGCCGATACTTACCTCATGCGTTGGTACATAGAGTCCCTCCCTCCTCCCCGCTCATAGAGTGTTAAGGAATTATAAGGGATTTATTTCAAAACAGAAACTGATCGGGTTCAGCCATGTGAGAAGAATTGGATCGTTGTGAAAACGTTTTGTGGTGTCTTAACCCCGTTCTTTGTATTACAAAACCGGAGAAGCTTTTGTTAATAGATGTACCAACGTATGAGGTAAGTATCGGCTAGCCAAACTGAACTTTCATTCGAAAGTTTGGTTTTACTTATGTATAGTTGTGCATCAGTTATTATGTAGGAGGTGTGGTGGCTCATTATGTAAGCGGGGGGTGGAGGAAAGTTAAGATGTCTGAAAAAGTGCATTTAAATCTCCAACTTGTCTAACTTTTCACGAACCTTCAGGTTAATATAGAAAGGGGTATGGGGGAGGGAAAGGAATAAATCTTTCGTCTTGCTCCATTTAGAATAAGGATGAATAAGGAAGCTGCGGGGTGATAACTATCTTCTTGTTGCAGAAACATATTTCTGACATTTGCTTCAAAGCCTTATTTTTATAAATTGGCATGCTTCATATTTCATAAAATTATTCGTACTGATGAGTAAGTGTACATCAACAATTAGGAAGAAGGAGCGATCGGTCATTTTGTAGGTCGGGGGTGGAGACGGACACCTAAACAAGTACAATTTAATGCCCAAATATCCCAACTCTCAATGAGCCTTCACATTAACGTAAAATGATTGTTGGGGAAAAAGGGGTGGTGCATGCATATCTAATCCCTCTTCGTTCCCGAAAAATATTTAGTCTGCGCCTTTATTATTGGTTCTAAGAGGAGGCGGGGGGGGGTAATAGTGCCATTGTGACAATATTTTTTACGTAGCATAAAATACTACATTGACATGCCTAACGGGACAGAGTTGAAAAAGGTGAGGCGATGCTTCATGAGCCTTGCCATGAAATTTCCTTGGGAGGGGGGGGGAGGCTTGGAATTACTTCCAGGTTCTTTGTTCTCGGTGATTTTAAGCGGTAATATTTTTATTTTCCCTTTTACATACAAGTTTTCAATGTATTTAAATTTATTTTTATAATGTATTTAAGTATCGAAGGACCCTATTGTAAATTCTGTGATGGCTCAGCCGCTCAAAAGATTAAAAGTTCTACAGAATATCCATCCATTTGAACAATAACACGCCGTTTGCGTCCACCCAAAATTCATAAGTAAAATGTTATTAAGGAATTGTTCAATAAGACCACTGTTCATCGAAAAATGCGTTTTACAATCCAAAGTTTTAATCCTTAATCAGAAAAACGGAAAAAAGCTAGATGCTACCAACAATTTTACAATTATTGATATTTACAACTTAAGAGCAAGAAATAAGAGGTTTATTGCGCCGGTAACCAATATCATATTTGTTTAGGTCTATGCATATTCTAAAAAAGATCAGAAAGTTTTTTTTAAACAAGTTTTTCAGCTGAAAGTAGAGAGCAACATAGAAACTTAAAAAGAAAAGAAATCATGAGGAGTGCAACCTCGAATTCTAATAAGAAGCTTTTTTATAGCACTATAAACCTTAGCGTATGGAGCGATGGATTCAGGAGTGGGCAACCCTCCTCACAATAATTTTTGTTTGTTCTAAGTTTTGATGTTGCTCCTTCTTTTCAATTGAAAAAAACTGTTATTTTTTTTATATCATACCGACAGAACCAAGGGCACACTGTGTGCCTTGGGTCTGTCTATCTTTCTTCGCTCTTCTGCCCCCATCTCCACTTCTGAATCTAATCTAATTAGTACCATATCTGCCTCTTGTTTTACCTCTTATTAATCCACCTCTTGCTCTACCTCCTTCAGTCTCTGCAATTCTGGGGTTACAAAGTCGTCTAATGCTTAGCACCTTGATTGAAACTGTTGTAAAGTTCATAATTTTTTTTTAGAAGAATTAGTTAAACAAATAGCCACTTTGATAATTCAAAAGACATTATGTTACATGACAGTAACTATGGAGGAATGAAAAGAACTGAAATGTGTTCTTGGTTTCATGAATTTCCATCTTCTGTGATAACTGAGCTATATAGCAATCTCTCAGAGTTATTAGGTAACGTAATCTACTTGACGTAAAAAGGTAAAACGGTCTATGATTGGTGGGCTAAAAATAACCTACCCATCAGAAACAAGTTTAGTATGTTGTGCTTAGCCAATGTGAAACCACACTTGAGGATTTTCTAGTGTGTAATAAGTTATATAGCCCTTAACAAACCGAGAGGGGTCCTTGGAGGACGCCAGAGGGTGATTTTTGGTGAATATACTGTGATTATAACAACCAGTTTAACCAAAATGTTTCCGTTCCTCCTAGATGAGGCAACGATCAAAATTCCATAGTTATACATAAAATGGGCTCTTTTAAAAGCCATGAAAAAAAATAACGCACTTGGAATCCAGCAGCAGCCCGCTTGGTATAGTGCGTTACTTGGTATATATGAATGAATGAACTTATTGCAAACCCGTCAAGTTTAGACAAGGAACACAGACGGAGCAAAAATAAAAGAAAATAAGAAAATAAAAAACAAAAAGACGCTTAAACAGAAACAATAATGAATAAGAAAGAAAAACGAAACAAGACACACTTAACCTAACAAAGAGAAAAGAAAATTCACATTACAGATGAAAACTACTGGATTAGCATGGGCCACCACTGATGAGTTTGACGATTATTATTGAATTTAACAATCTGTTTCTCTGCCGCTTTCAGTGGATCCGTGATATTATAGATCCTGATTATTTTTGTATTCCTGGTCCAAGGTGGGAGCCTGAGTAAATATTTTTGCAAACCGGAAAAAAAGTGCTTTGGATTTTATTTTTATCTATTTGAGTAAATATCATAATAATTATGTTATTGTACTGAAATAAGCAAAAACATTGCTCACAGTACTTTTTTTAATTGAAATGTATCTCTGTACAACCAAAAAACATATATTAAATAATCTTGCAGGACAAATAGTTGAGAAACAACGAAAAAACACAGGGATCTTCAGAAGACCCCAGCTTGGTCAACAACGTTGACGAAATAGGCTTGGTATGTTAAGGGATAGAGGAAATTACCCACTACGTTCCCCTAGCTATACCTTAACTTGTTAAAAAAATAAATAATAATAATAAGAACCGTTACAAGTGAGGAACAAAAATGCAATTCTTTCTTTTTGTTCTTTTTCCTTCCCTAACAAAGCCTCTTAGCAGACTTCAGGAGTTCCTTATCTGCGGTTTGTGTAAAGATGGTGGTTTTAAACGGACAGTGGTTTATGCTTTGGCTTAATCGTTACATTAAGATCTGTGGTTTATTTTTAAATTTCCGTTTTAGTAGGATACGTCACTAAGCAAAGCTATTCAAAACTTTCGAAATTAGTTGAAAGTTGTTGCAACTTGGCTCTGATTATCCAAAAGGGATTTCGTCACTGAACATAAAATTGAGATGACAGGAAAGACTGAAATAAAAAAGACTTGTTTTGTATGTCCCAGTCCATAAAAGATTACTTGTTTTGCAGCATCTGAAGTGCAGATGTTACTTGGGAATTTATTTAACCGTAACCTCAGAATCACGACGGCTGATTGGTTTTATTTAAAGATAAAAATGGTGACAAAATGTGTTAAATCTCTAGGCCAGAACGTGCGCAGGAACGAGAGCCCCCCTCCTAAATCTTATATTTTCTTGAATTTTTTGACACTGTTTTTTTCAAATTCTCAAATATATTTCTCCTTATTGTCCCCCCCCCCCCCACAGAAAAAGGTTTCTTTTATCATTAGTCCTCCTCCAAAAACATTTCTGCGTACATACCTCGTGGGTTTGACAAAACAAGAATTTGACTAGTCTTAGGCATTACCCGAATTAATTTTCAAGTGAAGAATACATATTTTTCAAGACTAACCAGTGAAACAATTTCAAGTTAACAACCTTAGTTCCTAAAAGTTGTGAAATTTTTTGGAAAAGACAATAAATGTATTTGACATTATTGTGAGGCTAAGGCCGAAGTGGAATAGTTCCATTTTAAGGAATGAAGTGGAATAAAAAATCAATAAAAATGAAGAAGAATCAATAAACCAAAACAATAAGCAATTCAATCAATGAACAAAAACACTGACTCCGTTTTTCTTACATTTTTTTTTTGTTGACTCACATTCCTTTTTGTGAGCTTAAACGCCAAATGTGCACTGAACTTAACACTAATTGGTCTTAAACTAAACCATACTGCACCGTAAATCGTATAAACACACTGCACCGTAAACCAATCTGCATATGAAACGAAAATTAGAGTAAAATTATACCTAAAAAGGAAAATATTTAATACCAAGATGTATTCTTTAAAAATTTGACCGTAAATGTGGGATAATCAATAGAATGGAAGACTCCCAGGGCGCTAATAAAGTTAATTAGCTTTTCCATAAAGTGGACGCTACAAAGTTTTTTTTGTTGACGTAATAATTTATCGTTTTCACCTTTACAGCCATTTCCTAAGGCAAATAGTTTGAATGATTTAGACATAGACTTGTAAAGTAGCACAGTAAAATGGTTTTCGTTGTTACAGAACATCATATTCCATTTTTTTCATTTTAGTAAATATGCCCTCGAAAGTCTTTTGCTTTCCACTTTGCGGAAAAGTTTTCTGACTTTATTAAACCGTGGGAGTCACCCGTAAGCCTCATAAACCCAAACCCGTAAACCGACTTTCTTAACATTTTCGTTGAAGTGGGAGCCCAGTGATACGGTAATCGACCACGCCAAAAAATAGACTAATAGTTATATACCTGACACTTCTCAGCAAGTCTTCTCCCCCTTGCAAATATAATATTCTGAAAACCAAAATACATCTTTAATACGAATAGAAATATGTTCTTCGAGAGGCCGTTAGGAAAGACTTCTTAGTAAAAGAAATAAAAGCAGAAAATTACAGTAATATTGATCCATACTTAACGTATATACTTTTTTTACATGCTAAATTCTTAACGATTCTCTTAGGATTATAGCTAATATGTGTAGTACATGAATTGATCAGGTGAAAACTAAAACCTATGTAGTATTTGTACATACTGAGGTCCAAAACCAAAAGACTCTATTATCATTTTCTATTTTTATGTACCCAGCATTTGAATAGGGTTTTTTTTCTGAAAACTTAGGTTTCTAGAGAAGCACATGTAATAGTCATGTTGGTATTGATTAGCATAACAGATGCTCTATGACCCATGGAACATAGTTATAGTCATTCCCTAAATTAAAGACGTATTCTGGTGATTTTGAGGTAAAATTTCCAAGATTCACTCAAGGATACAAAGTTGTTAAGCATTAACTCAAAATCACAGAGTGTTTCCCTGTAATCTTGAACTGATAAGCATTAATTTCTAGCCTATTTTTCTGGTTTAATTTTAAAATATATACTTTTTTGTATTATTCACTTTCAGTTTTATATTCCCTGTTACTCCATAATTGTTTAAGGCTTGAAATTTTTCCTGATTGTTATTTAATAATTACAAACTAGACTTGAAATTGTTTGTTCGTTAGGACTATAGTTCGAGTCCTGGTGTCGCCTGTTATTTGGTTTGGAAGGGGGGTCAGTGGTGTGAATCTGTACGCTTAGCCAGATTCGATCCAGCTCTGAATGGATACCTAGAGAAATCTGGGAAAGGAAAACAGGAAGAGTGTCAAAAGCAAAGGATGGCCGGTCCCCAGCCACTGTTGCATTTCCTGGCTGAATGGCTATGAAACGGAGGTCAGCACCGCCGGTAGTGATTGTAAAGTCCAATACCGTAGTCTTTACCTTTTTTACTTATTTATAGTACATAGATGCAAAAAAATATAAAAAGTGGATAAATAATAAAAAACACCAGAGAAGAAAAAATACCATCAGCAAAATCAACGATAAATCGGAAAAAACGTTGTTGAGGGGGTGAATGGGCATAAGCCTTACCCGAGAATCCCCATGCGGTAATATCATACACAGCAATGTCAACTGTAAAAATTCACTGCAGATACTTCAGTTACCGGGTTGTTTGCAAACTTGTGACTGAAAAAGTATTTACCAATCATATAAAACGTTCAACATTTATAATCTATTAATTTAATGTAATTATTTTATTTTACAGTGAAGCAACAGCTACTTGGAGGATTATTTGGAGGCTATGGCGGTTATGGAGGCGGCTTCTACCCACCGTATTATGGCGGATTCTACGGATAACTCTTGTATATTATATTTTTTTTAAATAAAGTGGCTCTATTGCCAAAAATTAAGGTTGTTTTTGCTTATGTATTTGATTCTAGAATCAATAAATTTCAGGGACGCACGCAGAGGGGCACTCAAGGCCGAGCCACACCAAAATCCTAAATTTTCCCGATTCCTGATACTTCTTACTCGAATTACAAACATTTTTTTTTAAGGACCCCCTCCCCCGAAAAAAAACCGTACATGCCTGACATGATTAATACAATTAATTTTCCCGGGTGCCTTTTACAGGATTGAACATAAAAAAAGATGAAAGGAACTTTGCTACTCTCCTAACTTCCTCTGGTTGCATCATTTGATTTATATTTCGCTATGGCAGTCTCTCCTTCGAAGCTATCTACTTAGCAGCAGGTATAGATTAATTACCTTAATAGAAACCAGATAATAAAAAAGCATTACGATGCTCGAGGAGGTAAACAGCCACCACTCAGCTAACAAGAAGGGTGTAGATTGACTACGTAACTACAAATTAGACCTATATAAGGGGCTTAGCCTGTTTCAAACATCTTCGGAAACCTTTCCTGTTGGCATTTAAGAAAATAGATTAGTTGGCATGGTTAGGTGTTGGGAGAAACTATTATCATGGTTGTATCAGTAGCTGCAATCTAGTAAAGAGCGAACCACAGCCCATAGTAACCAAAATTGAAAAACACTTTTTGAAAAAAAATTCCTGGTGAGAAAAATTGCCATAAGACACTAATTCAGGAATAGTAACAACTATTACGGTTAGTCTAAAAAGTAAAATTTTATTGTAAAAAGAAATTTACGGTGATTCCAAAAAAAGCCTGAGAGCCCTCAAAAATGGCGTCAGATCGAAATAAAAATGCACCACTGAAATCATCATAGTCAAAAAACCTGGTACATGAGAAATACAGCCCTTCACCTTGAACAACAAGAAAAGCCATTTTTTTGCATGGGTAGCACTGATATATCCTTTTTTGCTACCAGGTCTAGCGGGCTACCAGAAAATCATAGAGATGTTTAATGGCTCATTTAAAAGCTATTGCTCATACTACGTGTTTTTTGTAAATTCCACCATCTGCAAGTGCCATATGGCACTAAAAATGGAACTTTTCGGGCCATTTCTCAAGTGGTGGGGCTAACGGGCTACCAGAACCTTTTAGAGATGTTTAATAGCTAATTTAAAAGCTATTTCTTATATCTACGTGCTTTTTATAAATTCTACATTCTAGCTGCAACCTAGTAAAAGGTGAACCATAGGCCATAGCAACCAAAAGTTGACAAACGCGTTTTGAAAAATACTGCCCAATGAGAAAAATTTTCCATCTGACACGGATTCAAGAATGGTAATTATTATTTCAGTTAATCTTGAAAAGTAAAAGTTTATTGAAAAAAAATTATGGTGATTTCGAAAAAGAACCTGAAATCCCTCAAAAATAGTGACAAATCATAACAAAAAATGCACCATTGGAATCAGTATGATCGAAAACCATGTACAGGAGCATTACAGTCCTCCATTTTGAACAACAAGGAACATCACTTTTTTGCATGGGTAGCACTGACGTGTCTCCTTTTTTTACTTTCAGGGCTAGCAGGTTACCAGAATATCATAGAAAGATGTTAAATGGCTCATTTAAAACTTATTGCTCATACCTACGTGCTTTCCATAAATTCCACCATCTGCACATGCCACATGGTACTAAGAATGATACTTTTGGTGCCATTTCTTGAGCATTCCCGATGAGGGGAAGACATCAATAATTGTCCCTATCTTCAAAAAAGGAGACCGAATGGAATGTAAAAATTACCGAAGTATATCCCTCATCCCGATTGATGCAAAGATGTTCGCAATTATACTTCTAAATAGGTTCCGAGACACTAGAAATTCCCGAACGCGACCCAACCAAGCAGGATTTAGACCAAGCATGGGCTTCTGTGATCGGATCTTTAGCTTACGACAGGTCCTAGAACATAGCTTCAAACACCAGCAGGAGACAATCCAAATCTTCATCGATTTCATCACGGCTTTTGACTCGGTCCATCAGGACGCCATATGGGTCGCAATGAGAGAGGACGGAGTCCCTGAGAAGATCATCATACTACTGAAGGTATACTACGATGGAACCAAGGCCCAAGTTAGAGTTTATAGTGAGCTTTTGGATCTGGTCCTGATTGAGGAGGGTGTACTTCAAGGGTGCGCTCTGTCACCGACCTTATTCAACTTAGTCATTGATTGAATTCTCGTAGCCCTCGACAAGTATAAAGGTGTGGAAGTGAGCGCCTCCTTCTCTGTCACGGATCTTGAATACGCTGATTATGTGGATATACTTGCTGAGTCTGTTACAGATGCCCAGGCCATGATTAATGAAGTAGCAAGCAGAGCACTTTGACTGGCCTCCAAATAAGTCTACCGAAAACGATAACGATGCGAACAGCTGGTATGGATGACACCCCAATGACCCTAAATGGTAGTCAAGTCGAGGACGTTCAGTCGTTTAAATACCTTGGCTCAATGATAAATGCAATTGGGGAATCATCCGAGGAGATCCGGAATCGCATATCCTCAGCACGGAACGTCTTTATGCTGCTAAAGATCTAGCTCTGGAAGCGTAAAGAAATCTCTCCATGCACAAAGCTCTGAGTTTACGAAGCCATGGTACTATCTGTTCTCCTCTATAAGTGTGAAACTTAGTCACTGAAAGCAGCGGAAGCGTCAAACTTGGACGTATTCCATCACAAATATCTGTGATATATACTAAGCATCCACCTCTAAGACAGGGCCTGGAACGAAGACGTCAGGAGAAGAAGTGGGGATCGCACACTTGTTTCTGATGTTGTAAAAATGAGGCGTCTGAGGTACTTTGGCCACACCGTGCGGAGATCAGAAGAGCATATTACCAAAAAATGCCTCAAATGCCTTCCACTACCACTATGGAAGAAGAAAGCAGGAGGGCAGAAAAAAACATGGTTTGCGACAGTCAAGGCTGACCTAGAGCCTATTGGGGGCTTCTGAAAATTTGCGCGACGCTGGGATCGTCACTGATTGAAATTATGGAGGCTGCCACCCCCGAGTGAAATCTCTGAAAAGAAACATGTCGTCGTCTGCTGGGCGCCATTATGAGCCTGGATGCGGCTTGAACGTGCAACAAGTACAAGTACATTTCTTGAGTGGAAAAGCTGGGGCGTAGAAGAAAGTCAGATGGAACTAGGTGTAGGCTATAAGGTGGATGTGGCAGTAATTCCCACCGAAATACTCTAAAAAAAATTTTTTTAGCGTGTGAAGAATGTACTGGGGGATGATGGAAGAGGATTCGACGATGGAGCTCTCCTGGACACTTTTAGCTAAATCTGCTTACAATTTTCTCAAGAACTTTTACATTACAGACTCCTGTGATAGTTCTTCAACCTTATCAAAAGTCCACAAGCACAAATCCTACACAGTCATAGAAAATGATTGCCATTACCTTGTTGACAGAAATTTCACGTATTTTCGGAATACCCTTCGTATTATCGCATGTAGTGGTACCAGGAAGATACTTAGGAACCAGCAGTCAGAATTGAATTATGAGGACGATGAATGTGCACAGGTCTATTGGTACCAGGTGGCCCATTAAAAATAATCGAAACTCCTATGTTTCAAAATCATATTATACGGTATTATTTCACGAAAATCTATGAAAGACACGGATATTTTGCTTAGGTTTTGAAAACCTTGAAAAACTTGTTTTAAAAAACAGTTACTTCTAGAATGCTAAGGAAATCAATGCGCGATAACAATTTTAAAAATTATTTCTTAGTTTGCAGTTCATTTCTGACATTTTCAGATTGCATGTTTTCTTGCTTACTTTGCATGGCATTAACCATCTAAAGTCTATTAAACTTTTTTTTTTTTAATAAGAAAGGGTTTCATCATCAACAATAAATACAACAAAACCTGAAGCAAGGCTGGTTTATGTACATAATCACCCCAGTAGGCCTAAATATAAATAAAGTTATTAAAGGTTACGACAATTAACCACCAAAACAAAACAAGAAACGGCAAAAAATCAATTGAAAAACCATTCGGTACCTCCCATCATCAATCCATCAAAACAAAAGTTCCAACAATATGACTACTTTAATAAATAAACAAAACAGAGAACTCATAACCCATCCTTCTCATAAACCCTAAAACAGCGGTCTTTCACACATCCTTCTCGTAAGTCAAGGGGCATGGGATATTTAATAATTTCTTTCTCCAAATTATTAGGAGAGGGCAATTGCCCCTCCCCGGCCCCCTCCCCCCCTGCAAAATTCCCCCTCCCCGCCTGCTTCAAACATCATCGAGAATCATCCCCGGTGTCAACCTGCCAGAATACATTGTATCTAGTTTATATGATAAAGTTTAAATTTGGTGCGTCTATGGTAGCAGGTTGTAACAATTAGTGGTGCCAAGTACAGAAATATAGGGGGTGGCAATTTTGTGTTCTTCAGATTTTTTGTGTTCATCAAAAGTGATTTTTAATGAAAGGGAAGAAGATATTTTCCAAACCCAGGGAAGGGGCGAAAAAACTAGGGGAAACAAATACCATCTCCCCCAAAATGGAGCCACTGATAGCAATGCGGAGAAACTGGAAGTCGCGATATATTATTCACAGATTCGTACATATTTTATTTTACCGGACATGACTTAGATATGCATAAAGTATAGTTTTTCTTACTTCTTCATCTAGCTGCAACGAAAAAGGATATTCTGAAGTTGCATTGTCTTGTGAATTAATAAATTAAAAGAAAACTTTTTCCGGAAAAGAAGTGAGAAACGAATATATTCAATATCAAAAAATAAGCAAAACCTAAAAAGAACAAAAACCAAAATAAATAATCAAATTCAACCTAAAAAGAACTGAACCTTCTACAGACAGGAGTAGGCCAAATGCCCCTTATCAGAGGCAACGCTATCGCGTTGCCTATAGTAAAGGCCATAAGGCTTCAATGCTTTATTACTTCTTCGCCAGATGGACTTCATATGGAAGAGGCGGCTGTACAAACTTTGAAGGAGGCTCAGTTGATTGGAAATTGAAAATTCTAGCTCCCTTTTTGAAAGTCAAAAGTGATCAGGGGGCAACTGCCCCCCCCCCAGCCCTCTTTTCCCCAAATACATCTGATCAAAATTGTCATATAGCGATTTTGTTCAAAAATCAGATAGCAAAACTCCGAGGTCGACCCACCCCCCATAACCCCACGGTACGTGCTGTAAGTTATGCCCGGGGGCATATAAGGTTTTTATAGAAGGGGTAATCGTAAAAACTTCGGAAAGGGCTCATTTAATTAGAAATTGACAGTTCTAGTTCTATTTTTAAGAGTCAAAGTAATCGGAGGGGAACTAGCCCCCCCCCCGCCCTGTTTTTCCCAAATGTATCCTATCAAAATTTTTAACTAATCATTTTTTTTCAAAATAGTTCATGTGTCATATAACAATATCCCACAATAACAATAACACAACTTCCCGGAACCCTGGGGCAAAGTTTGTAAGTTGTACCCCGGGGTCATATAGGGCTTTAATGCAAAGAATCGTCGCATAAACTATAGAGGGGGCTCATTTGATAGGAAATTGAAGGTTTTAGTTTTCTTTTTGATAATCAAAAGTGATCGGAGGGCAAAAGGTCCCCCGAGTCCTCTTTTCTCCAAATACATCTGATCAAAATTTTGGCATAGTCATTATGTTTGAAATTTTCCAAAGGTCATATAACAATGTATCCGGGATAGACACAAACCCGTAGAGCCCGTGGGTATGGGTTGTAATTTATAACCCGGGCTATACAAAGATTTTATGGAAGGAGTGGTCGTATAAACTTGGGAGGAGGCTAATTTCATTGGAAATTGAAAGGCTTAGCTCTCCATTTTAAGAGTCAAAATTGATCGGAGGGCAACAGGCCCCCAACACGCCCTTTCCCCCCACAGGCATCCGATTGAAATTTTGAGATAGCCATTTTCTTTTAAAATGGTCCAAAGATTATGCAACAATGCCTCCAGGGTTGATAAAACCTCCAAGAGACCGGGGCAAAGGTTGTAAGTTATGCCCTGGGGGTATATAAAATTTTGATGGGAAAGGTGGTCGCATAAACTTTGGAGGAAGCTCATTTTGATTGGAAATTGAAACTTCTAGTTCCTTTTTAAGAGTCAAAAGTGATCGGAGGTCAACAAGCACCCCTCCACCCACGCCCTCTTTTCCCAAAATGCAGCCGATCAAATTTTGAAATAATCATTTTGTTCAAAATTGTCCAAAGATCATATAACAATGCCTCCGGGGTTGACAGAGCTCCACAGAGCCCAGGGATATGGGTTATAAGTTGTAACCCGGGGGTATGTAAGGTTCTTATGGAAGAAGTGTTCATATGAACTTAGGAGGAGGCTCATTTCATTATTTTGAATTTATTGAACTGTTGGGAACACATTGGTTCAAAATAGTCCAAAGCTTATATAATAATGCCTACAGGGTTGACACAACCCCCCAGAACCCGGGGGTAAGTATTGTAATTTAAGCCTCATGGGCATATCATGTTTTTATGGAAGGGGTAATTGTATAAACTTTGAAGGCTTATTTGATTGGAATTGAAAGTTCTAGTTCCTTTTTAAGAGTCAAAAGTGATCGTGTGAAGACGGCCTAGTCGCCTTAACCTTTCCTTAATTTTAACCCTAAATCGTGGAACTGAACCATATTTTACGTGCAGCTAGTTTTACATACGGTCGTTCAAACAAGCACATAAAACTATGCTTAGACAATTCCTTTGGAAAATAATTAAAACAATCAAAACCAAACACATTAAAACACTAAGCACTTAAAACACTAAAATATAAAACACTTAAAACGCAAAAACATATAGCAAATTTCTCAGCATTTTGAATCGCCCACATCTCAGAGCCATACCTGATCACTGTCATTGCTATAGCTTTCAATAGTCCAATCTTAATTCGATGACTTATCTTCTTACTCGTCAAAGTTTTTTCAGCTGCGAAAAACACCCTGCGCAATGCCTTGATCGATTTTCTCGTTACCTAATATCGCCCTTCATCATTATCTGTTCTAGTGTAAGTGACTTAGTCTTCCTGAGTATTCAAGTTGAAAAATATAGAAAAATTGAAATATCTTTTGTTTTACAGAAGTGTTAAAAAAAAACCAAGGGTTTTTACTAGAATAATACCAGTTTTTCATTTCAAGTTATCAGTAAAGACAATGAAGCGCAGTGTTGCAATCTAGAGGTTAATAACCTTTATCTAAATCTTTAATCAGTACAGTAATCATGCGCATCTAGTAGGTATTTAAAGGGTATCTTAATCGTCTCAAGATTTGTTCTATCCAATTTTTGTTCCCTTATATATTATTTTATTTATTTTTTTTTTAGCAATACTTGAAAACAGGGTGAAAATTCGGTGTTGGTATCATGATCAATCATAACTTGTGTCGGTTTGAACAAGCCTTTTTGCTAATTTGCCAAGTAACTATAAAGCTACCAGTAAATGTTCATAACCTGTAAATGGAGAGAAATATTAGCTTTCATTTACTAAATCAGTTAATAGTCAAGTTCTACTTTGTCGTTCTAAAAAATTGTTAGAAGTGTGAAGAAATAAAATACTTCAACCACATGTAAAAAAGCGTTTTTCTATCCAACCTTGAGAGCGACCTGTTTGAGCTTGACTACGTATCATATAGTGAACCTAAGCTTTTTTTTCATTTATTGATGCATAGACAGTCACTGAACGCTTTATAATTACTTGACAAATCAAGAAAAAGACTTCTAAAAAAAGACAGTGTCAATGACGAAATAGTACTGAATATTCATTCTTCTTTGGAATTAAAATTTTCATACACTTGCTTTGAGTAAGTCTGGAGGGCCAGCATTGGAGACTCAGAGATTAAATTACAAACTTGAAATAATAATTTTTGTAACAATTATTGTAAGAACCAATAGCACATAGGCAGCTCAATAGCACTGCCTAAGTAAAGAGCGATGTGGGCAGAATGTATTATTTTTCTTCTTTTTTTTCGACCGTATGTAATAAGACCAGGGTACCTCGTATAGAAGATTGTTTTGTAGAAACTTGGAAAGGGGCTCATTCGAAGGAAATTGAAAGTTCTAGGGCCTTTTTTAATATTTGAAAGTGATTGGAGGGTAACCAGCCCCCCCCCTCTCACGTCCATTATTTCCCCGAACACATCCAATCAAAATTTTTAGATAGCCATTTGGTTCAGCATAGTTGAAAGGTTATGAAAAGGGTGATCTTATAAGCTTCGGAGGGGGCTCATTGGATTGGAAATGAGGAATTTTAGTGCTTTTTATAAGAGTCGAAGGGATCGAAGGGCAGAAAACCGGGGACATATAAGGTTTTTATGCATGCGTACCCATAAGCTGAATTTTAGATGAGGGCTTACCAGGTGTAATCGACACTTCCAATGCTGTATAATGGAATTATCAAAACGAAAGTATAAAAATATAATGCAGCGTCATTCAGCCAGGAGAGAGCTGGCATCTCCTCTGCTCCCTCCATAAGGACACCCATGTTTTTATGGAGGGGGTGGTCATGTAAACTTTAGAGGATGCTCATTTGACTGAAAGTTCTAGTTCCCGTTTAAGAGTTAAAAATGATGGAGGGTAACTAGGTCCTAGGTCCCTCAGACTTCGCCTTTTCTCCAAATGTATAAAATTGAAATTGTGAGATAGCTATTTTGTTCACAATAGTCAAAATAACATATGACAACGTCTCCAAGGTGGACACAACCCCCTAGAGCCCAGGGACCAGGATTGTAAGTTATGCGTCGGGGCATGTAAGTTTTTTATGGAACGGGTTGTCGCATAAACTTATGATGAGGCTCATTTGATTGGAATTCCGAAGTTCTAGTACCCTTTTTAAGAGTCAAAAGTGAATATAGGGCAACCAGCCTCCCCCCATAATTCACCAAAATATATCTAATCAAAATTTTAAGAGAGCTGTTTTGTTCAGCCTCGTTGAAACAAAGAGGAAGGGCATTCAGGCAAGCCTTTCAGAGAATGTTGAGGAAAGTGTTGAACTAAATCAAAACGTGTAATCAAGCGTACACGGATTTTCAAAAGGAATTTTCAAACTCAGGAATGACCGAGTATCGTAAAGATAAGTCTTTTGCTTTTTTTTTATCTTGCTACTGATAATCATGGCTTTTAAACAGTTTGATCTTGCCCTTGCGAAGTTCAAGGATTATCCCCTCTTGCCAGTAAGAATAATCAAAGCTGGTAAAGATACACGAGGCAAGCCAGTTTATACGGCATTTTGCTATGGATCGCATGACGAATTTCGCCTCGTGGATGCAAATCTTCAAGTTTATCATCCTACCACTGTTAATTTGTCTGCTCCTGCTTCAAAAAAAGCTTTTGAAGAGCTTGCTACTACGCCTGATATTTACATAAGACCGTCAAAAACATACCTTGCGCTGAGAGGTAATGATAAAAGCAAAGCAAATGGCCCAGCATTAGCATTATCTAGCAGTATTAGCCCGATACAACAGCAACTTGTAGCTACCCAAGCTGAACTGGATAAGACCAAAAATGACCTGATGGACAGTATAACACTAAAAGTTTCGGAAAAACTGGCTAGCTCAGACTCTCTTAAGGAATCGACTGAGCTTATTGCTAGTCAAATTTATGATGTTCTCACGGTTGAATTTAACCCCAACTTTCAGCGAATCGAAAAGTCGCTAAAGGGACTGAGTAATGAACTTGAAAATTTAGAGGACAGACTGAACAGGCTTGAGAATAAGATGAATAATTATGGACAAGAATCACTACTAGACAGCCTGGTT
This sequence comes from Artemia sinica, assembly GCA_027921565.1. Taxonomy (NCBI): domain Eukaryota; kingdom Metazoa; phylum Arthropoda; class Branchiopoda; order Anostraca; family Artemiidae; genus Artemia; species Artemia sinica. Next base: position 27,914,543 of record CM051259.1, on the reverse strand, counting down.
TTTCACGGTGTTAGGCAGAAAACTGGCGTTGACACTCGTTCTGCTGTGTTGCTAACTATTAATTAGAAGATGTCTTTGCCTGAAATTAGTACAAATGAGGTCGTGAACGTGTATAGACATAGACTGAATAATGCTGCTACAACTGATTCAACTCAGGCGGTTCCATCTGCTCCAAGGGTCTCTCCGATAATAGTGAAGTTTTCGAGCAAAAGCGTTGCTTGTAAAGTGTTCAAGGCCAAATCCAAGTTGGTCTCTAGTGGTATTTTTGTTGTTGAGTCTCTGACCAAGCAGAGACGAGATATTCTGAATGCGGCGAAAGACAAATTCAGTCAGCGGAATGCTTGGTCTGATCGGGGTCAAATATTGGCAAGCCTAGTGACGGGACTCCAATAAAAAAGATAAGGTCTCTCACTGACTGCATCTAGTTGTTTTTAATTTTTTTTTTGTCTGTTTGTTGTTTTTTTTTACTTTCTCATGGATTATTTGTTTATTTTGCCTTTTCTTGTTCTTTTTTCTCTACTAAATTGCTAGTTTTTGGTTCATTTTTTCTTCTCTGTTTTTTTAATCTTTTTTGTATTATTTTTCTCAAAAATATTGTTTGTTTCTATTTATTTTTGGGTGCACTTTTCGGTATTTTTCTCTTTTTATTACTTCGGTTGTGTCATTTTTCGATGTTAGTATTTTTCTTAATTTGTAAACGCCTTCCTCAGGTCATTAATTTTCATTTTTTTTATTTTATTTTCATTTGTTTATTTTTTTCAGTTTTGTTTCTCCTTCCGTGCTAATGGTTCCTTCCAATACTACCTGCTGTGCTATTAGTTATTTATGTGTTTGTAATCCTTTGGCAGGTTTTTCTTTTGTAATTAATTTAAGTAAAGATTTCTTTTTGGTTCCTCTGGTGACTTGAATGGACTCCAAGTAAAACCTGCTTTTGTGAATATCTTAAGCCATGAGAGTCGCCTTTGCGAGCTTGAAAATAATCCTTTAGATCTAATTAGTATAGTAAATAGTTCTGTGGGTCAGGCTAATCAAAATCCGATTAATATAAACCCTATTTGTAAAAGTAAATATGTTTCGGATTTGGGGGGGGGGGAGGAGGATACCAAAGGAAATTATTATCTGCAGCACTTCAGCTGAATATTCAGGGTCTCTCCTCGTCAATAGATAATTTGAGACAAATTGTTTCGGATGGCCAGCCTGATGTTGTCGGTTTGTGTGAGACATTTTGGATTCTGGCAATGAAATGCTATTGGATATCCATGGTTATAAAATGGAAAGTATAAACCGCTGCAAGATGGCTAAAGGAGGTCTTGCAATGTATTTATCTTGCAATTTGCATTATTGCTTGCGTGATGACTTATCAAGGAATTTTGAAGGTATTTTTGAGTCACAATTTATAGAAATTAGATCTAATGGCATTGATCTAATCATAGGAAATATTTATCGTTCTCCTAGTGGTGTTATTCCATTGTTTCTTTGGAATCTTGAGGAAATACTTGACATAATACTGAAACGTCCCTGTCAGTTAATCATAATGGGTGACTTTAATATAAATTTGATGGATTCAAACTCTTCGGCTTCAGTTGATTTTCTTTCAACCATGCTTGCCGCAGGAACTCTACCATCTACAACCATCCCCACACGAGTAACTAATGTTACAGCTTCTTTGATTGACAATATCTTCTCTACGCTTAGTTTGAAGGAAAACTCAATTTTAGTTAGTGATATCTCCGATCATTTTCCAATATATTCTCGATTCAGCTTTAAACAGGGGAAGAGTAACCGGGCTCAGGTATTTGATTCCTATTCTGTTAGGTTTGGTGAGAAAGAGTTATCTCTTCTTGGGTCCAAATTAGCGGAAAATTCGTGGAGCTTGCTTGATAATGATAAGGATTTTTCTTGTTCATTTGATTCCTTTTATGGAACCATAAAAGAGGCTATTCTTAGCATTTGTAAAGTACCACCTTCTAATCATAAGTCTAAAAGGATTGTTCCTCTAAACCCATAGATGACATCTGGACTTCTCAAAAGCTGGAGAAGGAAGAATAATCTCTGGAGAGCTTATAAATGCGCCACACTTTCAGCAGCTGCTATTCGTCTTGGTTAATTCAAGATCTACCGGAATATATATAATTCCTTGTGTAGGAAAGCCAAATCTCTGTATTATCTAAATAATTTTGCTGCTTGTGGCAATGATATTCGTAAAACTTGGAAGGTAATAAATTCTGTACTTAAACCCGGTTCTCAATCTAGCTCTTTACCTATGAGTCTGGTCATTGGTGATGGAGCTGTGGAGGGTGAGCTTAATGTCCAAGAGGCATTCACTTCATTCTTCGCTAATATTGGTAAGACTATTACTTCTACAGTTACTTTGTCTCGGTCTAAGCCGGACTTTAGATCTTACTTCGGGCCATCTTGTGTTAAGTCTATGTTTCTAGAGCCAGTAACAGTAAGTGAAATTACTAAAATTGTTAATGGCTTGAAAAACTCGTCTTCATCTGGGCCAGATTCTATCCTTACTAAGTTAGTTAAATCTATTCTTTCTTCAGTAGTATTGACTTTAACAAAACTTGTTAATCTTTCATTTGAATGTGGTGTTTTTCCGGATGTTCTCAAGCGTGCTCGGATTATTATTTTGTATAAAGGTGGACCAAGAAATGATCCGGCAAATTATCGACCAATTTCTATTTTATCAGTATTTAGTAAAATATTTGAAAAGGCTATGCTTTCTCGTCTCCTTACTTTCTTTAAATCCAAAATTTGTCTTCATGATTTTCAATTTGGTTTACGAATGAAGCACTCACTGAACATGCCTGTATGACCCTTTTGAATTTTATTCATTCTGCGTTAGATTCGGGATTGATTCTGGCAGCTGTATTCCTGGATATTCGTAAGGCTTTCGATTCCTTAACCCATGAAATTCTTCTATCAAAGATGTCTCATTTTGGCATAAGGGGAAGTGTATTTTTTTGGTTTCAGTCATATTTGAAGGATAGGTTAATTTCTGTTGATCCACTTTTCCTGTCACCCCCGCAAATGAATTTTGGTGTCCCCCAGAAATCAGTTTTAGGGCCTGTGCTATTTTTGATTTATGTAAATGATATTTATTATGTTGTAAAAAAGCAGAAACTTACTAATTGCTGTAGACTTTGTCATCCTAAGCCTTCCCTTGCTCATAGTGGCAACTATAGTTCGCCTTCTTCTGATGTCCTTGTTTCTTTTGCTGATGACAGTACACTTGGCACTTTGGGAAACTGCGAATCCGAGCTTCGATTGAATTTGGAAAATTTGTTTAAGAGGGTGATTTTATTGCTTGATGCTAATTATCTCACTCTAAATTTTTCTAAGTCCAGTTTTCTGAATTTTTCGCGTTTTTCTCAGGTTTATCCCCAGTTATCAGAAATTCACCAGCCAAATGGAATAATTCTTAGATCTAAAGACCGATATGTTCGTTTTTTGTGCATTCTTGTTGATGAAAACCTATCTTTCAAAAGTCACATTGATTTTATTAAAATGAAGATATGCAGGAGTCTCGGTATTTTAAGGAAACTTAGAGATATTTTTCCTGGATCAATTTTGAAAATCCTTTTTCACTGCTTGATCCAATCTTACGTTTCTTACTGTCCAATTGTGTGGATGTCAACTTTTCCTCCACTGTTAAAACCACTTTCTAAGGTTTACAATAAAGCTAGAAACCTCATTCAGGAGACTAATCGTTCATTAGTTTATACCATTACTTGATCTTGAGTCACTATACATTCTTTCATGTGCATGTTTTACTTTTGCTCAGCTTCATGGTGACCTCCCCCGGCCCCTAAGTGTTCCGCTATCTTTTATCTCTGATCAAAATAATTATAATCTTCGTAATATGACAAATCATGTTCAAGTTCCATTTACTCCTTGCATAAGGTCAGATTTTAATCCTCTAATGGCGTGTCATATTGTTGGGAATAAGTTGCCTGAATCAGCTCGAGGTTGCCACTCATTCGGTTTATTTAAAAAATTGTTAAAAATTCTTTGGCTTCGTAGCAGTTATTTTCATTTATGTTTTTATTTTATTTTTTTATTTTTTTTAGTCTATTTAATCTAATTAGTTAATTTAGTTTATTTATTCTATTTTTTCTATAGTTTTCATTTTATCTATATTTTCTTTTCCTCTCCTTCGTATGTGAGTAAGTGATCATTTTAAATTTTCTTTTGTTTTTTATCTCTGAGTAAGCAATTCATATGTCTTCCCCCTTTGTAAAGGTCAATGAGCCTTTGGGGGAATAATAACATGTAATATTGTATGTGTATCTAATGAAGAATAAATCTTATCTTATCTTATTAATTAGGAACTTTCAGGAAATCATAAGGGAGATAGTCAAAAACGCAATATTTGCATGCTACCACTATTACTACAGCTATCACCACTGCTACTGCTATCACTACTACTACTACTACTACTACTACTACTACTACTACTACCATACTACTCCTTTTACAATATTGAGTGGAAATTTGAACTAAATCAAAAGACACTATAAGCATACACATTGTCAAAAGAGCGTATCTCCAGCATTTGATTTGGGTTTTAAGTTAGAACTTCCTGAGAATGCTTAAAGGGGAAGATCATTTGACCAAAGGCAGTAAGTGCACTCAACTACTAATATTACTATCATTGCTACATTTACTACTACTACTACCACTAAGGCTTCAACTACTACTTCTATTGCAACTACTTGTAAGGCCAAGAGCATTAAGATGAAAATTTCAAAAAGTATACGAATATACAGGTTATCCAAATTTAGCATATAGAGGGGACCCCGCTAAAAAAATTCCAATCGGGCCCCGTACCTAGACGACCCGGCCCTGAATGGGCCAACTGCATAATTGTGGGGGGTTGACATATCCAATATTTAGAGACAGTTACTGGACCGTTCTAATCTGCTGAACAAATGGCTGTCTCAAAATTTTGCCTGGATGTGTTTGGAAAATTATTAGCTTGGGAGGAGGGCTGCTTGCCCTCCCATCTCTTTTGTCTCTTAAAAAAGGTACTAGATTTACTAATTTCTAATCGAATTAGCCCCTTTAAAATTTTCAGTGATATTTCTAGTCATTATAGAGTAGCGTCGCTAACGATATCGCTTTTTTACACTTTTGAAAACCTGCTTGCATATAGTTTTTTTCGTTTAATTGAAACTCCCCCTAAGCGTTCCCTAAAAGTTTCACCTTAATAGCTTTAGTGTCATAAGTTACAGTAACTGTAGTGGTAATATTAATAGTATACACACAGTGCATTCTGGCTAATTCAAAATATGCAACAACTTACTCTTAAAGATCTAACTTAATAATGTAAGCTGTTCTCGAGATATTGCTTTGTCAACTTTTTGAAAATCTACATGCTCATAATTCGCTTTGCTTTAGTTCCACATCCACCTAACTATTCCTAGAAAGCTTCACCCTAATGATCTTAGCTTGTGTATTAGCAATAGTCGTAGTAGCATTAGTAGCAGTTAGTGCATAGCACCTTTGGTTTCTTTAATATCCCCTTCACCACACGCTGAAAGTTTCAACTTAATACCATCAAACTTCCCTGGAGCATTTCTGATATGTCTTCTTGACAAAATGTGTGTATACTTCTTGAAATTTTCATCTTGATGCTCTGAGCCTTATAAGTAGTTGCAATAGAAGTAGTTGCAGTAGTAGTAGCAGTAAATGTAGCAGCGATGGTAGTATTAGTAGTAGGGTGCACTTGTTGTCTTTTGGTCAGATGATCCTCCCCTTTAAGTATTCTCTGAAAGTTCCAACTTAATATCCAAATCAACATTTGAGATACGCCTCTTTGACAATGTTCATGCACATAGTGTCTTTTGATTTAGTTCAAACTTTACCTCAAAATTGTAAATGGAGTAGCGTAGTAGTAGTAGTAGCAGCGGTAGTGATGGTAGTTGCAGTAGTAGTGATAGCATGCAAATATTACCTTTTTGATCATCTGCCTTACGATTTCGTGAAAGTTGCAAATTAATATACTCAATCAATCCTGAGTTACACCCCTTTCACAAGCCGTATACACATAACGCGTTTTGATTTAGTTCAACACTCCCCTCATCATTCTCTGAAAGGCGCATCTTAATGCACTTCGTCTTTTTGGAAAGTAAAGTTCAAACATACTTATCTTTCTCAATAACATATACTATATAAAAAATGAACGAATTGCCTAACCTACAGCCCTTACCTTAAGGACTGTGGGAAGGTTGGCATCCCAAAAGACGTAGTTACTGGACCTTTCAAAAATGCTGAACAAAATAGTCCTCTTAAAAATTTGATCTGATGCGTTTCGGGAATGATGAGATTGGGGGGGGGGCTGGTTGTCCTTCATTCACTTTCGACTCTTAAAAAGGGCACTAGAACTTCCGACTTCCAATTAAATGAGCCCCATTCAAAGTTTATGCCACCACTCGTTCCATAAAAACCTTATATTCCCCGGTGCATAACTTACAACCCTTACCTCTGGGATCTGGGGTGCTGTGTCCACCCTAGAGGCATTGTTATATGCTCTTTGGACTATAATGAACAAAAGCGCTACTCACAATTTCGATCGGATACTTTTGGAGAAAAGAGGTTGTCGAGGGAGGGGGGCTAGTTGCCCTCATCACTTTTGACTCTTAAGAGAGAACTAAAATTGTATAATTCTAATCAAATGAGCCTCTCCTAAAGATTATACAACCATACTTTCCATAAAAACCTCATAGCCTATGTCCCCGAAGCATAACCTACAGCCCTTGTCCCCTTCTCTGGGGGGTTTTAACCCCAAAGGCATTGTTGTATAATCTTTGGACAATTTTTGAACAAATGGCTATCTCAAAATTTCTATCGGATGCATCTGGTGAGAATAGAGCGTTAGAGGGGGGGGGTCTAGTTACCCTCCGATAGTTTTTACTCTTAAAAAGGGCAATAAAACTTCTGATTTTCAATCCAATGAGTTCCCTCCAAAGTTTATACGACAACCATTTTCATAAAACCTTATATGCCCTCTGGGCGTAACTTACAACCCTTACCCTGAGGGCTGTGGGGGTTGACGTCCTCAAAGATATATTTGCTGGACCTTTCAACCACGCAGAACAAAATGGCTATTTCAAAATTTTAATTGGATGTTTTTGGGAGAATTATGGACGTGGGAGGGGGGGCTGGTAGCCCTCCCATCCCTTACGACAATTAAAAACGGGACTAGAACTTTCAATGTCCAATCGAATGAGCCCCTTTCAAAGTGTCTGTAGTAGCAGTTTTCGTTTGCCAAACTTTTTTTATTGGTTAATATGATGAATATTTTCCTAGTGTTTCATGTCTCTGGCGTGTGAATGACATTCCCTCAACATTTTCCAACAGTTTCACCTTCAGCATTTTGGAGACTCGGGATCTAAAGTAAGATGGCAATTTTGCTATCATTCGATAGTTGAGATTAAGCCTGATCCATCTGCCGAATTACATTTTTTAAATTGACCCTTTTTTAAGATTGAAAATATGTTGAAAATCGGTTGAAACTCATTAGAAAAAGTAAATTTTCCTCATATTTTTGATAAGATTAGATTAATTTTGTAAGAAGTAGATCTAGTAATATTACAATTATGGTCTGGCGAATGGATATATCTGAAGCTATTGAACCTCGTGATATGATTTAATTTGTCTTCTTGGTGCATGCTACAGCTGCAGGCTTGCCACAAAATCGCACATCTCCGAGAAAAGGCTTACGATCTTTTACTTTTTTTAAGTCTTACGATCCATAAGTAGTAAGTGTGCAGTAAAATTTCAACTAAGGTCAAGCCTGGACAATTTATTTTTCTACTTTGGTCATTTTCTGCGTATTGGCCTCAAGTTTAGGGGGCTCCCAATTTCAGAAATCACTTATACCAGTTGACGAGTACAAGGTGTGGAGGAAGTGTGGCAAGCATGGCCAAGACTGTCCTAAACATGGCAGAACTGTGCGGTATACGTGGCGTTCTGAGATGTAAATCAGGGGTACAGATGTACACCTTAACACCTTTAGTGTCATTAGTTACAGCAATTTTAGTAATAGTAAATAGTGCATTCAGGCTAGTTCAAATCCGTCACAACTTACCTTTAACAATCTAATTTAATAATGTAAGCCGTAATGTTGCTGCGATACTACTTTGTCACCTTTTTGAAAATCTACGCGTTCGTTTGATTTAGTTCAGGCTCCACCTAAATATTCCTCGAAATCATCACCTTAATACTCGTAACTTCTGTAAAAGCAATAGTTTTAGTAGCAGGATGCGCATAGCACCTTTGATTTCTTCAACATCCCCTTTAACACACACCGAAATTTTCAACTTAATACCATCAACTGCTCCGGAAGCGTTTCTGATACGTCCTCTTGACAATCTGTTTAGGCATAGTGTGTTTCGATTTAGGTCCATACAGTTTCAATATTTCCCAATTTGTTTGCCTTAATGTCCTTAAGTTTTAGTAACAGCAGTAATAATAGTATCAGTAGTATGAGTAGAAGCAGTAGCATTTGGATGCAACTATTTTCATTTGGTTAGTTCAACATCCCCCACAACAAGCCCTGTTAGTTTCAACTTAACACACCATAGTGTTCCTAACGTATTGCCGTTACGCTCTTTGGACAACCTGCATACAGACGGAATATTATGATTTAGTTCACCTCCCCCCTCCCCCATTTCCCTAAAAATTTCATTTTCATACCTTTATAGTAGTATTAGTAATAGCGCGCACATATTACCTTTTGATCAGATGATCTTCCACATTAAGCATTCTCTAAAAGATCCAACTTAATACCCAAATCAATTCTTGAGATATGCTCTTTTGAAAATGTGCAAGGACATATTGTCTTTTGATTTCGTTCATATTCCCCCTCAATGTTGTAAATAGAGTAGTGTGGTAGTAGTAGCAGTAGTAGTGGTGATAGTTTTAGCAGTAGTGATAGCATGCAAATATTAACTTTTTGATCATTTCCCTTATCATTTTCAGAAAGTTCCAAATTATTATACTCAGTCATTCCTGAGTTACGCCCTTTTGACAATCCGTATACACATAAAGCGTTTTGATTTAGTTCATCAATTCCTTTAACATTCTCTAAAAGGCTCAACTGAATGCCCTTCGTCTTTCCGAAAAGTAAAGTTCAAACATGCATGCCTTTCTCAATAACATATACTATATGTAAACAATGAACGAATTGCCTAACTTACTGCCCTTGCCCTGAGGACTACGAGGAGGTTGACATCCCCAAAGACATTATTACTGGGCCTTTCCACAATGCTGAACAAAATAGCTCTCTTAAAATTTTGATTAGATTTTTTGGGGGGATTCAAGGGCTTGGGGGGGGGGGGGGGTTGTCCTCCCTTCAGTTTACTCTTGAAAAGGGCACTAGAACTTTTGACTTCCAATCAAATGAGACTCATCCGAAGTTTATACGACCAGCCGTTCCATAAAAACCTTGTTCGCCCCGAGGCATAACCTACAATCCTGGCCCCTGTACCCTGGGGGTTGTGTCCACCCTGGAGGCACTGTTATATGCTCTTTGGACTATTGTGAGCAAAATAGCTATCTCACAATTTCGATCGGATGCGTTTGGGGTAAATAAGGCTTCTGGAGGGGGGGGGCTAGTTGCCATGCAATCACTTTCAGTCTTAAAAAGGGCGCTAGAACTTCCGATATACGATCAATAGCAGCTCGAATAGGAATAACTTCTTTTATTAGACAGTAAAAAAAAAAAAAATCCAAAAAATATACTGGATATTTAGATCACATACACAGTGATCGTCACCAGTAAATTATCGTAAATTACTGAGTACGATAAGTTACAGAAGTCAGATGAAAATAAGGTTCATTTCTCCAAATGTGTTTGACCACTGCCCACCTGTTAGTTCAAATAAAGCTAATGAACCGGAACCTGGGAGGTCAAGAACAGTTGCTTCCGGTATTGTACTGAAAAACAGAATATGAGCAATAAACCATATGAAATTATTTTATTTTGTATATATATCATAAGTTTTAATTGTTTTATTTTAGTATTTCTGCTGATGACGATCACTTTAAATTTTATAGAAATATCCCGTATATTTTTTTAAATGCTTTTTTTTTCACTGTCTAATAAAAAGGATTCATCCTTATTCGAACTGTTATTTATCGTCATGGAAAGGCAGTGCGGTTTTCAAAATCACCAACTTCTGATTTCCAATCCAATAATCCCCCTCCGAAGTTCATACGATCACCATTTCCATAAAAGCCCTATATGCCCCTGGGGCATAACTTACAACCCTTGCCCTGAGGGATGTCAGGGGGGATGGTGTCATTTTCAAAAATATAATTATTGGACGCTTAAACTTCGCTGAACAAAACGGCTATCTCAAAAATTTGATTGGATGTGTTTGGGGAAATGAAGGGCGTGAGTCAACTTCTTCTATACAGAGTACCCTGGTCCAAGAAAACAAAAAATAAATAAATACATTGTGCCCACTTCGCTCTTTACTTAGGCAGCGCTATTCCGCTGCCTATGATTACAGTGTAATTCGAGGTTTCATTGACAGTGACAGTGAATTGACGATTGACAGTGACAATGACAGCATAGGAAGGGACTATTAGCCATTTAAACAATTAGATTTCATTTTCGCCGTCCTAAGTACTTCAAACGAAAACCTAATAAAAAGCCTTGAGCTAAACGAAAATAAAACCAAATATTCTAGTTTAATTCGTCCTCAAACATAAGTAACATCATATTTGTATTGCCATTCGTTAAAAGCCAGTACTGAAGAGCAATTTCTTCGATTTATTCTTCTTCTTTCTAGAGGTGCTTGAAGATTCAGTAGGACCTGCAAAAAAAGCAAACCGTTACTAAATATGCGGAAAAAAGAAGACAGAGAAGTTGAGAGGATTCTGTTACTCCCGCTGGTATCTAGCATCTCATTGGAAATAAAGATGGTAGCATGAAAAAATGTTATTAGTAAACGCAAAGCCAATAAGCCAGCAACTTGAAGTCAGAATTTTTTAGCACAATTATGAATTCATTATGGTAAAGAAGGTAAAGAATATGGCATTGGATTTCACAGTCTCTACCAGCGGTGCTGATTTCCATTTAATGGCATTTCAGCCTAAAAGTGCCAGCCATCCTGTGCTTTCGCACACCCTTCCTGTTTACCTTCCCCAGATTTCTCCAGGTAGCCAATTAGAACTGGGTCGACTCTGGCTGAGCTTATAGGATCATGCCACTGATCCTCGTTTAAAACCAAATAACCAGTGACACCACCACTTGAACCCTGTCCTCACGGTCAAAGAATTCCCGGTTTAGCGTTCTAACCACTCGGCTAGGGCGGTTTCTAAGGCTAGTATGCTACTTTAAATGCTAGTGTATTTCTTAAATCAATAAAAAAAAACCACTGATCCTCGTTCCAAACAAAATGACCAGCAACACAATGACTCGAACCCCTGTCCTCACGGACAAAGAATTTCAAGTTTACTGAGCTAACCAATGGGCCAGGCCAGCTCCTAGGACATTCATTACCTTCGGATTAAATACCGGAGAGACTTACTTTTGTATTAAGCATGGGCACTCTTCTGTTTTTCGGAAGAAACAGAAAAAAAATTAACAGGGCTTGAATGAAACAGAACAGAAACGGAACATATCAGTCAAGAAGACCTGTTCCTGTTCTGTTTATTGGTAAAAACAGAAAACAGCAGTTTTTGTTAAAAAAAAAACTGTTTAAACAGCTCTTTTATTAACACTTAAAGCTTAAAGAAAGAAAAGTGTAGGTGATAAGTTTTGGTTTATTATCACAAAGAATGACAATAGCATCATTTGTTCAAGTCTCAAAGCTTATCTCTTAAAAACATGCACGTTTCTAGCGTCTTTGGACATTGTTCGGGCATACTGCTTTCGCGTGAAATAATCGGCGATCAAAAATGCCGGTTCGCTCGACACACTAGTAGTAGGTACGCTAAGATGACTTAGAGCAATATCTGGCAGTTCCGGAAACATTTCTTCGTTTTGAGTCCAGGAAATAAATGGGTTTCCAATGTGAAAATATTAGTTTTTTGTCTCTCATTAATTTCTCGTCAGAGTTGCCACTTGCCACGAGTAGTGCTTTTCTCTAAGAGTAACACTTTTGAAAAAGCGTAGCACTATTGCACCACTTTTCACGCAAAAAAGAACAGTTTTTCTAAAAAAAAAGGTGAAAAACTTTCTGTGCGCACAAACATGGCCATCCTTTTTTTTCTTTATGGTTATTTTCCTGTTCATTTTTCCAAAACTGGGCTATTATGTTTATACAGTATCTCCTCGAACTTCCCGGAAATGCAAATTAGTTATTAGAGACATTTCGGTACTAAAGTAATTGTCTTCGTCAATTTATGCAGTCAGCTCAAAATCATTAGTGCTTAGGCAGGCCCCATAGTTGTTTCTGGAGGGGGTAGTCTCCCCCTCCAGACCATGCTTTGCCCCTTACCCTATCCTGATGTTCGGAAATTATCTTATGAAAACTATGAAAGAAGAATAATGCACAGAAAAAAAAGACACTTCTTAAAACAGCCTATTAAGAATATTTATTTCCTAGCGAATGTATGTCAGGACAAATGAAAAGAAAAGGCATGGTTTGAGGGTAGTTTGTATATTCTGACGGAACTGTTTACTAGAAAATACTGTTCTAGGCCACATACTGAAATCATTCATTGATTCAACTCATTCATTTGGCAAATGAGTAAAATGAAATTTCTGAAATTCTGAATATCAAAGAAACTTAGACCCTTTGCTACATAATAGTTTCTTTAATCATTCCCTTCTCTCGAATTGGTTTTCAAAAGGATGCCAATATAAGGAGAATTATTGCACTTTTTGACAGCTTATTTCGAAAACTTCGGTCGCTTTGCGGCATAAAATAATTTCTCCAACTCATACACTTGCTCTACTATAGATTAAATAAAAAAAAAAACAAGCTTTTTCAACTGAAAGTCAGGAGCAACATTAAAACTCAAACGAACAGAAATTATTCCGCAAATGAAGGGGTTGCCCCCTCCTCAATACCTTGTTCTTCACTCTTAAGTTCTTAGCACTTATAAAAAAGAATCATATTGTAATTAAACAGCCCTCGTGTTTCAGAAGTCGTTCTTAAAAAATTGACACACAGTCAAACTTAAGCGTAAAGAACAAGGTATTGAGGAGGGCTTAACTTCATATACGGAAGAATTTCTGCTCGTTTAGAGTTTTAATGCTGCTTCTTACTTTCAGCAGAAAAAAGCTTGTTTTTTAATATTTAATTTCTGATCATTTTTTAAATAATACCGGTAAATCTGGCTCACCCTTCATAAAAAATTGCCTCCCCTCACGGAAATTCCTTCGTGGAAAGTTACTCCCACATAAAACACCGCCCCTCTACAATTCCTCCCAGATAATTCCAACCTCGCTGAAATCCCCTCGCAAAATTTCTCGCAGAAGATTCAGCCTGAAATATTCTCCTTAGCATGCTTTCATTTGAAAAAGACTAAGTACTAATCATTTTTTCGATTACTCTGGAAACCCCCTCCCTTTCCCTGGAAATTATTTCCCGGAAATCCAAACACGCTGAAATCCCCCCCCCCCGAAAATTCCAATAGAACTTCTTCATATGCAAAATTGAGTAGGCAAAGAGAAAGTAAGACAAAGAAAAAGAATTTCGTATAGAAATTGTCAAATCCCACCAGTGTAAAATTTCCTTTGGAAGGTTTACCCCTGGAAATTTCCCTCCATACGGAAGGTTATCCTTATGGAAACTCAACCTAAGCACAAAATCCCCCCTCCCCTCTGAAAAATATCTGTATACTTCTCAATAACAAATAATACACGTAAGTAATGGCCACGTTTTTATAACGATTTTGGGAACAATGGGTTTGGGGGGGGGGGGCTAGTCGCCCTCCACTTTTCCGGTCACTCCAATCTTTTTGGGCTCTAGAACATTTAGTTTTTCTTTCAAATAAACCCTTTCCCGATGTTCCAAAACCATTGGTTCGATATAATCCCCCGTGAAAAAAAAACTTCTGAAAAAATACAGAATTTCACATTTTTGCAGCTAGAAGCTTGAAACCTCTACAGTAGGGTTCCATGAAATTTTGAATTTGATGGTGTGATTTTCATTAAGATTCTTTGAACTTTAAGGAGTGTTTTCCCCCTTTTTCGAAAACAAGGCAAATTTTCAAAAATCAAGCAATTTTCCCAGGCTCGTACCCCTTCATGTTTATATATTCAATCTTATATATTTAAGTTGATATAAAAGTTTGATATTGTTAACACTTCAAATTTTTGTTTTAAGAATACGAGTCGGCATGCTTTTGATTATTCGGGCCTGTTTTTGCCATCCAATTCCCAAAGGGAAAGCCATCAGAAACTCTGGACTATTTCCCTATTTCAAAAGTGTATGCATAAGAAAAATGCACTTTTCGCCCCCTCCCCCAAGATTTTATAAATTTGCCCTACTGTATTTATGAAAATTAATGAAAGAAGAAAACTTTCATTAATGGAAGAAGAATTAATGAAAGAAGTTTCATCAAGTTTAGTCCTACCCATGAAAAATTACGCACCTGAGAAAATTTGCCTGATTTTCGAAAAAAGGGGGAAACACCCCCTAAAAGGTATAGAACCTTAATGAAATTCACACCATAAGATTCAACGTATCAGAGAACCCAACTGTAGAGGTTTCAAGCTCCTATCTACAAAAATGTAAAATTTTGTATTTTTTGCCAGAAGAAAGATCACGGATGCGTGTTTATTTTATTTTTTTTCCCCAGAGGTGATCGTATCGACCCAGTGGTCCTAGAATATCGCGAGAGGGCTCATTCGAACGAAAATTTAAAGTTCTAGACCCTTTTTAGGTGACAAAAAAATGAAGGGCAACTAGGCCCCCTCCCACGCTCATTTTTTCCCAAAGTCCCCCGATCAAAATTTTGAGATAGCCATTTTGTTCAGCATGATCGAAAATATAATAGTTATGTCTTTTAGGATCACTTCCCCGGGGGAAGGGCTGAAAGTTATGAGCTTTACCCAATGTTTACATATAGTATTGGTTATTGGGAAGTATACAGACGTTTTCAGGAGGAATTTTTCTAGTAGTGGGGGGGTCAGGGGTTACGTGGGAGGATCTTTCCACGGAGGAAGTTTTCATGGGGAAGGGACATTACTATGAAGAGGGCGCCGGATTTCCCAGCATTATTTAAAAAAACGATCAGAAATTAAATATAAAAAAAAACAAGTTTTTCAACTGAAAGTAAGAAGCAACATGAAAACTTAAAACGAACAGAAATTATTACGTATATGATCTGGGTTCATCCGCTAGTCAATACCTCACTCTTTACGCCAAAGATTTTTTAGGACTTTCATAAAAGCTATTTATTCTAATTAACGGCCTTTGTGATTAAGGGTCATTTTTAAAGAATTGGAAAAAATATTCGAACTTTAGCGTAAAGAGCAAGGTATTGATTAGGGGGCGAACCCCCTATTATACGTATTAAAAATATATGAATATAGAAGTTCGTTACGTAAGTTAATTCGTAAGTTGCGTATATTTATTACTAATAAAAACGTTCGTAAATAAAATTAAACAACTTTCGAGGAAGCCATTTAACCAAATAAAAGTAAAATTAATACGCAAACTTTGTTTTAATTATTCATGTACGGTGAGCCAAAATCAAAACCTGCATTAATTTAAAAACCTTCAAAAAAAAAAAAAAAAAGTTTTTTTTGACTAAAAGTACGGAGCGACATTAAAACTTAAAACGAACAGGAATTATTCCGTATATGAAAGAGGCTGTCCCATCTTCAACTCCTCGCTCTTTACGCTAAAGTTAGACTCTTTCTCACAACTATATTTTTTAAAACAATAAAAAACTTCAGAGTAAAGAGCGAGGCGTTGAGGAGGGGACAGCCCCTTTCATATACGGAATAATTTCTGTTCGTTTAAGTTTTAATGTCGCTCCTTACTTTCAGTTAAAAAAAACTTGTTTTTTTTTTTTTTAATCTGGCGCAAGGTTGATATGGCTAGTGCACGATCTGTGGATGAAGGATGACAGACCGCCGAAGAAGTTACTAGAAGACTAAAGTCAATCTTACTTTTCCGTTGTCTCACCTATTACGAAGACATAGAATGGAAGGAAAAAGTTAGTTTTTGGTAACTTTTGTCAAACCTAGAATGAACCCAAAATTTTGGAGTTATAATTAGGCTGTAAAAAACTCTCAGGTATAGCATATGCGCGTTTATCCCCACCCAACCTTCATGTCCAAATTTTTCGTTGGTTTTTTTTTCTCTTTTGTCTTTTTTTTCAAATTACTGCTACGCCTTTGTTTACTGTCGTATTGCGTCGGGTACAAATAAATAATCAAGTTAATTAATAGTGCAATAAAAAAAACATAGCTCAAAAGCAAAATCTCTTTTTTCTTCTCTCATAACTGTTTTGGAACCTCAAGACAAGACAAACTTGAACAAGACAGAAGAGGAGCTCAAGCGATTTCTGCTTCAAGAAATTCTACAGCCATCTAACATCCCAGTGAAAACCAATGGCATCACTAGTACAAGTGTCATTGGTTTTTAGGCTTTAATATATATTTGTACTAGTCATATACAAAAAACTAATATTATTTTAACAAAAAGCAATGAGCGTCTTCAAAGTCTTATTTTCTATAATCAGTAGGTGTCCGTACCAGCGAGCAACCGCAGTCTGTGTGTTCGAGGTCATCACAGAGTATACGTTTTTTATGCCTGAAGCCTGAGCATTTCTCATTACGGAGATTGCATACCGTTGTTAGGTTTCATTAGATGCTGCCAAATTTTATACTCAGTTTCTAAGCAGACCTGGTTTTTCTAACGATGGATCAGATGAAACTCTCCGGATTTTATATTATCTTTATGTGTGTTTGTGTGTGTCAAGGGGGGGGGGGTAAAGGGACTTTTTTTGTGTTATGCGCTAAAGTTTTTTTTAATTTTTTCGCCCTATCGTACGATAAGCTATTTTGCTAGTCGAATTATATTTAGACTACAACCACACAGAAAAACAAAAATTATTTTACTATAATTCTAAAGCAAAATGTATGCTTTAATTTCATTGGTTTACGCCAGCGAGTCATTTCTATAATCCAATCTGAAAGAGAAGCCGACAACCCAGCCAAATCTTCTCAACAGCTGATTGGTTCCTATGTAAAAAATTTCAGCCAGTAAAAACCTAATTTCTTTTAGTGATAAGATTTTTTTAACCTTTATATTATGTGCTACAACTTAAATCTTTTCGTTTCCATATTTAATAACCCCAGTAAACTTAGGAGGCATTCCATTCAGTTTCTTCTACTTTAGCATAATGGGATAATCTTTTCATCTCTACGACTGAAATATTTT
The DNA here is from genome assembly GCA_027921565.1 of Artemia sinica. Taxonomy (NCBI): domain Eukaryota; kingdom Metazoa; phylum Arthropoda; class Branchiopoda; order Anostraca; family Artemiidae; genus Artemia; species Artemia sinica. Next base: position 27,897,177 of record CM051259.1, on the reverse strand, counting down.
ATAATCAAATGAAATGAGACAAAAATGGGTGGATTAATTTTGAGCTTTCTAATATAGGAGGGGGGCACTCTTGCCATACTTATTAAATGGTTTGTTGTATTTTTCATTTTATTTCAAAGTAGTCGTTCGTAAAAATAAATACTTAATTTGTGTTACTTTATATTCATTAAAAAAAAAAAAAACGTTTGTGCGAATAGTAGCATTTCATCTGCTTTTTTTGTTACGGTTTTATCATATGTCAAATAAAAAATACAGGTACATCACATTCAAACTACGAGTATGCCACAAGATTTTCAAAAATTTCAACAAATATTTAAAGCTCACATGCGAATATTCGCATAAAACAACAGCGGGCTTCAAATCGATCTGGTTCGATTGTTTCGTTAGTTTCCACATGGAAATCAACAAGAATTCGATTCAACAGACACACATGCTCCTGTAAGATTCACATCCCATTAAAATGGCCTTTAAAACTTTATAGGCTAAAGAAAAGAAAAAAGTACCTTTTGAGCCTTCTTGAACAGCTTTGTCCAATGCAGCGCTTAATGCTGCTGATAAAGACATAGCTTCCGGTGGTTGATACTCAATTCCAACACCAGACGGTTCCTCATCCTCAGACTCCCATGCCTTTGATCGTGGTTGAGGTGTTGCCACACTCCGCTTAACTACTGGCCAAGAAGGTGAAGGCTTGAGTTTTCCTTCCCGAAGAGTCTATGGAAATAATAGGGGGGTTCAATTAGTAAAACAAACACACTGATCAAACTAGATAAAAATATCGTGGTTGATGAGCAGAAGATACTGATCATAATAAACACAAGAAGATACCGGGTAAAAACAGGGAGGTGAAATAGATCTAACACAGCATTTTATCAGTGAGAATCAGGCCAATTAAATTAAAAACAAATTGAATATAAAATAAACAAGTTACTTTCAAACACATGAAAAGAGCAATGTTGCAAATTACTACTACTAACAACTCACTGCAGCACCAAGCCGTCTAACGCCAACACAGCTGCACATGCTCCTCCTCCATCCCAATATATTCAAAGCCTCCCCCTTTACAGCCTCGCAGGAAATTCCCATTTCCCATAAATCTTCCCTGACGACATCCTCCCACCGCAACCAGGGACGACCTACTTATCATTTGGTCTTATAGGGTTGGCCGACAAGAGAAATCTTTGGCAATATGTCATCCTTCATCCGCAGAACGTGCCCTAGCCATCTCAATTGTTCTTTCATTATAAGTCTAGAAAAGGGGGATGAACTAAACTTCCGTACAGCCTACTGTTTGAGATACGGTCAGTCTGTCGGGTATCCAAAACAATCCGCAGCGGACTTATCGTCCTATTTTTCTAAGCCTTTTTCAAGTGTGAAAAAATGACCTGGGCCTTGACTATTCTACTTTTAAATATCTTCACCACATCCAGCATCTTCACTAATAATACAATCTAGGTAAGCAAAGCTGCCCATTTGATCGATCTTCTTGGAATCCAACATCACCTTTTCACCAGGACAAAGTCCCTCAAAATGATCCATATAAATTTGCGTAGAACACAACCCTGCTAACTCCTGATTTAGTACGAAACCAGCTACTAGCCTCATTTCCAACCCTAGCCGCAGTAATGTTATTCTACACATAGCATAGCCACTGTAATGTATTTGTCTGGTAAAACATATAAGGATAAGATCTTCACTAAAGCTCTTATATCAGCTGAATCAAACGCTTGCTCATAATCCATAAAACTGAGGACTAAAGATGTTTGATGACTCAGGCACTTCTCAGTGATTAATTTAAGAGTAAAAATTTGATCGTTACATCCTATACTCTTCCTAGAATCACACAGTTTTGCCTCTTAAAATTTTATCAACAGAATCTCTAAGCCTAAAAAGTATCATCATACTAAGTAATTTGCTACCTACTGAAATTGGGCTAATTCCTCTATAATTACCACATCCACTCTTGTCACCTTTCTTATAGAGGGGTTTAATTAGAGTTTTTCTAAAGTCGCTAGGTATTTGGCCTTTTTCAAAAATCATATTCAGAAACTTCAGAAACTTCTTTCTAACCTCATAAACCATATTTTGAAAACTCATTTACCAAACTATCAGCACCTGGACCTTATTATTTTTTAGTGCTTTTAGTACTATTACTAGTTCTTCCTCGCAAAATAAATCTTCCTTCACATCCAAGGTGTCACAAACTTTTTCTTTCTTTTCTATATCCTTTCCTGTAGCTCTATCACGGTTCAGCACATTCTCAAAATGTTCTACCCATCACAAAACAAATCTTTTTTCACATCAAAGGTATCACGAATTTTTTCATTTTCCTCTATATCTTTTCCTGCAACTCTATCTCGGTTTAGCACATTCTCAAAATGTTCTGCCCATCTATCTTTAACTATTTCCTAATCACTAATTGTGGCCCTGTTCCTATCTTTAACTGGGATAAGTCCAAATTAAATATTCCCTCTCAATTTATACGTTATTATTCTGCTCTTCCACGCTTTTAATAAATCAAAGAACTAAAACAGTTTTCCAACTGTTCCCTAGCTGAGATTCATCTCTATCCATCCACAGAATCACATTTTAGAAAAATGCTTTACATGGTTATTTTATATTGAAAATACATTGGATATCAGTTGAAAGTTGTTGGAAAAAAAGGACAATTTCCCTTTTTGTCATACAAGTTACTTCTCCAAGATAAAGTCTGAGTCATATCATAATCCTGGCTCCATGAATAGATATATGCCTTTTGATGCGAGTTACAGCTGCAGGCTCATCGCAAAATCGCTTGTTTTATATGCCTCAAATTATTCTTAGAAAGATTTTAGGATGAGATTTATTTGAGATTTTTATTTTTCTATTTCATAGTAAAGTTGACTAAAATTATTTTTAGCATATTTTGGGATCTTATTCTCAAGATACTTATCTTTGAATTTCCTAATAGCTTCGTTGGTTTTTCTTCCTTAACATCAACAGGCTATTCATGATTAAACAATTTAACAATGTTGAAACTAAATAAGGAAACATAAGAATTCAAGCTAAGAAAAATGTCGTTAACTTAACTGAGGTATAGAAATTATATTTAGTAGATTTTGGGGCAATTTTTTTTCAAAAGTTACTTTTATTTTCAGTTTCTTAATAACTCCAATGGATGGCAATTCTCTTATTTTCTTAACATTAAAACGAAATTTTTCATAATTACACAGATTAGGAAGTGTTAGAAATCAGCATGGAAAGCTGAAGCCAGTTAACAGTAATTGCTTTCGATCGCTTTTGGGACAAAATTGTTTATGAAATTATAGAGTGAAACTGGCATTTTCAAAAATAACGAGAATTTGTATATATGTTATTTTCAGAAATAACGAAAAATTTTATATTTGGATCTCCTAAGAGATTTCGTTGAATGCCCCTCCTTTTTTCTTAACACTAACAGTGATCCTTGTATGGCTATCCATTGTACATTCCTTTGCAAATTTCAATTTTTTCATTTTATTTCCTTTTTTGGCACATTTTGATGTACTGTAGCTATTAGCCCAATGGCTTATTGTGCGAGAGCGCTGAAATAGTACAAAATGGAGGTACCTGAGCAAAAGAAGGGCTACTGCTTGAGGAAGCCCCACCCCAAACAGATTCCTGTGCCGAATATACCTCTATTTCACTTTGACATTCTGGAACAAGAGAAGGGCCTGGCTCATCTCTAGAACAAAAAAATCCTTACTTTTGGCTTGTTAAAAAATTACTCATTAAACATTCACAATTAGTGCTAGTGTGATTAGATTCGATTGAATCCGACACAATAAATGAAAGTATGGAAATATAGAAGTAATGAATAAAACGTTTAACTAAGACAGTCAATAAAATAAACTAAAAAAAGCTCGAGTATGTTGGGTTTATCTCTGGAAACAATTATCAACAGAAGAAAAGAAAGAAAACTCCAATTATAAAAAGAATTACTTTCTTTCTTTTTTTTTGGAAATAACCCCTATATTTTACTTTCTCGCTTCATATTATCTTGATATGTTCCTTTCTTGTATCTTTTAGTCGATTCTACGATTTTCTTTCTTTTTTTCCGGTGATAGAGGCTTTCAAATACATAGCCAAAATATTTAGGCCTTTTTAGTTTATTTTGTTCTCTATCTTAGTTAAAAGCTTTATGTATTACTTATATATTTATATACTTTCATTTTATTTATTAATAGAAAGGCAGTGTAGTCTAAGAAATTATTTACTAGCCCAACGGATGGTTGACAGTCCTGCCATTGAGTGTACACAGTCCAAAGAGTATGGGTAACATATAGGAGTGGAACTGGCACTGGTACCGACAAAAAAAAAAACCGTCAACGCAATCTAGCGCTTGGCGTTTCTTTGTATTTTTTGAGTGTAATAATTAAAAAATTAATTTAATTGGTGTAGTTGGTAAAATTAGTGTAGTAATAAGTTTCTGATCTCGCTACTGACAGAAAGACAATTTTAAAGCTTATACTAAGAAACGCCGAACGTCAGATGGCGTTGATGTTTTTTCAACACTAACGCCAGTTTTCACTCTTAAGTTTCCCATACCCTTTGTCACGATTCGCAGCTATATTGTCAAATAGGTCATGATCAGAGTCAAATATCACAGTCAATCATGTCACAATTACAGTCAAACATACAGATCAAACGTTAACAGTTAAACCGATCATAGTCAAATATCGCAATCACAAGTCCAGTAGGCAAAGACAAACAGTTCAGTCACAATCAAATAGGCAGAGTGAAATATCACAGTTGAACAGGCCATAGTCAAATACCATAGTTGAAGAGGCGAAGTCATGCACCAGCAGTAGAATACCATATATTTAAAATATAAGATTCTTTCCTTCTAAAGATGATTCGGGCAGAAATTAAACGTCCCCTAATTGAGTTCAAATACCACTTCCAAGAGTCTAAATTCATAATCAGCAAAAAGAGAAATTGCACTTCTAGCTTCAGTCAGACAACGGCGCTAGTCGTTCGAATTTCGCTAAGATAATTAGTAGCAAAAACAAAATGCTAAGCACGATATTTCTAAGGAAGTTTAAATGGCAAAAAACTGTGTGAACTCCTGAATCATCTGAAAAATCTTAAAGAGATTATTGGACGAAAATTTGCGTCCTTGGGTCACTTGGTCCAATGGCAGGCAGTCCCTACAGCGCAGGACGAAAGAACTGCGTTTGGGAGTGGGGTAAATGTGTTTTTAATTTTAATATGAAGTCAGACCTCAAACGATTAGTACCGCAAATAATCTCGGTGACCATTATTGTCATTGAAGTGACCCGTTGCTGTACAACTAAGCATGTAAGTTCAATAAATTTATTGTCTTTTTATATGTGTTTGTTTCATTTGTATGTCTGCGTCTAGTCCGATAGTGGGTAATTAGTTCGCAGGTCTCCAAGGTAAACGCTCCCAAAGGAATCCGATCTCCAGATAGCTCAAGAAAGAAGAAGCCACATTTGTGTGTCTACATATTCAATTTTCTCTCATTAATTGAGAGCGGCGCTAGCCTAGTTGACACAATCTCCAGCGCTATCGGAGGAATTTCTATCGCCATAGTAGCGAATCTTTCCATTACCACAATAAAAATTTTCTATCGCAACAAATGGCGCGGTCGGTAGGATTCGAACCTACGCTCCCTTAAAAATGGTGACCCCGCACATACACCCCAATAAATGGTGCCAGCGGTAGCTAGCACTACGAACATTGGTGGCAGCGGCATAAGCACACATCCTAGGAAGCTCAGCAAAAGTCGCCGAAGGAAGCAAAAAAAGAAGAGTTGTTACCCAGCTGTGACTGGAACTCTGCATAAGGCGAGAAATTCGGCGAAAGAAACCGTTAATCACAGAAAATGGAGGCAGGGGGATAGGTCTTAAAAGGGTCTCCTTTACCTACACAGATGACCTTCATCTGAATAATGGTGATAGAAAAAAATTCAAATTCTGAATTAGCTCCACAAAATGAGCGAACAAGAAAATTTGAATTTTAAACCATGGCTGCTTTAGAGCCATGTAGATGTAAAACAAGCCAGTGTTCATGCTTGTTTACAAAGAATAATTAAAAATATATGAATATATTTTTTTTTGGTCGAGTGTCATTTGTATTGCTGGGGTCGACTCCCCTCGCACACGTTAGGTCCCCTAGTGGATAAATATCCGCGTTATTTGTGCTTATTAATTTTATGGGTTATTTGTAATGATGGCAAATATCAGACTTAACTTATTGCTTTTTTTATAAACAGATACCATTCAACACAATTAAGAAAGGTCGTCAAAAGTCTGTCTATTGTTCTTAAAAACTGCTTATTTGAAAATGTCAATTTTTTTTATGTTGTTCTATCTATTTAAGAGCGAGAGAGAATGAGCATATGTAGGTTTTATTTTTGTAGCTAGACATAAGACATACCTTAGTACTTCAGTTTAATTAAATCTACGTTCAATGTTTTGTTACAACAAGCATCCTTGTTTGCTATACTTTGCGCACCTTAGACTAAATTAGTCTATGTTACTAAGGATTTGATTAAGTTTTAGATGTCTTATTTTTGTTAAGTGTTATTTCTATGCCCTTTCAAAGGATAATAGAAAGGTTGGAACAGAAAATAACCAAAGGTAGAAAGCTCGTGGTCTACTGAGAACGACAAATGGTGTTGGACCACGTCTTGTGGGAAGCCTGGGGAGGAACTCAAGGCCCATGATTGTTTTTTGTAATTTCTTTTTTTTACGATCGTAGGAAGGGATATATCTCAATAATAATATGTAAAATTTTAAAACCATTTAATCAGTTAAGATATATGGATTGAAACCCTGTGTATGTCCAATGGCGACTAAGTAAAACCCACAAGGAATTCCCTATTAATGTGAAGGTGTTTCTCGCTTAACGGATTCTAATAAGACTTTAATATAATATTTATTTATTTAGTGCTGAAGGATTTGCTCAAACAATAGCCTTCTAAAAAGATATTGATGTCAGTTCTTCATTATGCTTATATTCTTTGCCAAGCATTAACTGGAATCTACGGAGGCAAGCTTGGAAATCCTGCATCTAATGACCTTATTCGAAAAGCGAATATGATGCACCAATGTTGACTTGTAATTACGGAAAATCCAAGAGAAGAACACGGGGAAACAAAGAAGAACACCTCTGCATTTCAGCCGTTAAACCCGGAGCCCCATAAGAACGTCTAAGCCAAGAAATAGGGAAGACATCAGAAAACTAGTGGGTATAGAGGTCTCCACTAGTCCTTGTTATGTCTTGTTCCCTCATTGTAGTATCGTTTGCGTAAAACCGTGTGGTTATGACGCTGCAACATGCGTTTCTTATACAGCACGGACTTGCGTGAGCAATGCAGGCATGAAAAAATATTGTAAAACAGACCTCAAACTTAATAATGTAGGGTAAATTATGTTTATTTAATATCGATATTTTCGTTATCAAAACAAATTTGAAGAAATTTCTGTTTTAGATTTTCATTGTGAGTACTAATATTAGTGTATTTATTTAATTCTATCTCATAGCTAAGAAATTATAACCCAATTAATGCGTGAATTATTGTATATGTATTTACTTCAAAGAACATGTGATTCTGCCGCGTTGTTTTTATTACAGGAAAGTAAATGGACACTTTGGTCATTGAGTATTACAATAAGCTGCCCAGTACAGATACGACCCAGTAACATCTAGTTTCATCATATCTCAACCAACGAAGAGTACTCACCATGACTCCAGGCAACTTCATCCCAGCTTCGTCTACGAAAACAGTTACCTTCGATCGTCGTTTCTTCGACTATGAACCATATTATGTATCAGGTAACACTATATTTGAATCTCAGTATAAAGTGCTTTAACGAACTATATAATCACATAAATGCTGAGAACCCCATCGATCAGAACAAGATAACAACATCTAACGATATTTGAAGTTAAATAATATTTAAATTTGAAGATATTCGAAGACGAAATTAAAGACAATTTGAAGTTTAATTCTGAGAACTCTATCGATCAGCACACGATAAACGATATTTGAAGTTAAATGACACTTAAAGACATTTGAAGATATTTGAAGCAGAAATTAAAGACAATTTGAACTTTAACTCTGAGAACACCATCGAGCAGTACAAGATAAACGATATTTAACGATATATGAAGTTAAATGATAGTTGAAGATATTTGAAGCTGAAGTTAAAGACAATATATTAAGAGAGTCACTATAATATGACGACAACCCGTTTCAAAAGGCACAAATGAACAATTTTTACGCGAGAATACATTCTCTATGTGCCTCTAAAATCCTAAAAAATGATATGCTGAGAAGAAAAACACCAACACCTGCAGTGGGAAGAATCCTTTCTCAGTTGACTATTAGAACGATATTTAACGGTCATTTCCCAGTTGACTATTGGGGAAAACTTACCGTGTGAAGACAACTAGACTCAACTGTTCCATGAAGAAACCATAACGTACGTGCTTCGAAATTTTTGCCAGGACAAAAGGAGTGAAGGACAGTAATTTACAACAGAAGGGTGTAGTACACTAAGGACACGAAAGGTGATGAATAGATGTGAAGCTACATGTGTTACTTCCTAATAACTTTGACAATTCAAAAATCCCAATAGTGAAAGTGTTTTAATGTCATCAGTGAATATGATGAACCAAATATTGTATGTTATAAATCATTCATGTATGTACCACAAGTAGAATTAGGTGTAATATTATTATGTTATTCATTTAACGTTGTGTAGATAGTATGTAGCATGCCATATAGACAGCAAAATCAAAAAAAAAAATCTTTAGTATAGTAGCTAGCCTAGAACCATGAATAATCTTAGTCCGGTAGATGAATTTTAGATAGGGATGTAGAATAAAATAAGAAAAATAATTGAAAAATTTTAAGCACTCCTAATGAGCAGTTACTAATGACGGGACGTCATTATTTGATGGGAAGGGTGATGTGCACCAGCAGTAGAATACCATATATTTAAAATATAAGATTCTTTCCTTCTAAAGATGATTCGGGCAGAAATTAAACGTCCCCTAATTGAGTTCAAATACCGCTTCCAAGAGTCTAAATTCATAATCAGCAAAAAGAGAAATTGCACTTCTAGCTTCAGTCAGACAACGGCGCTAGTCGTTCGAATTTCGCTAAGATAATTAGTAGCAAAAACAAAATGCAATGCATAAAATTTCCAAGGAAGTTTAAAAGGCAAAAAACTGTGTGAACTCCTGAATCATCTGAAAAATCTTAAAGAGATTATTGGACGAAAATTTGCGTCCTTGGGTCACTTGGTCCAATGGCAGGCAGTCCCTACAGCGCAGGACGAAAGAACTGCGTTTGGGAGTGGGGTAAATGTGTTTTTAATTTTAATATGAAGTCAGACCTCAAACGATTAGTACCGCAATAATCTCGGTGACCATTATTGTCATTGAAGTGACCCGTTGCTGTACAACTAAGCATGTAAGTTCAATAAATTTATTGTCTTTTTATATGTGTTTGTTTCATTTGTATGTCTGCGTCTAGTCCGATAGTGGGTAATTAGTTCGCAGGTCTCCAAGGTAAACGCTCCCAAAGGAATCCGATCTCCAGATAGCTCAAGAAAGAAGAAGCCACATTTGTGTGTCTACATATTCAATTTTCTCTCATTAATTGAGAGCGGCGCTAGCCTAGTTGACACAATCTCCAGCGCTATCGGAGGAATTTCTATCGCCATAGTAGCGAATCTTTCCATTACCACAATAAAAATTTTCTATCGCAACAGTCATTAAGTCCTTTAAGCATTACCACCACATTCGCCAAGAACCTTTATCACCCTCTAAGACAATTCTTCCGTTCTTGCATTAGGAAATTCATATGCGAACTATTTTACAATGTTACCTAATAACGGAGTCATGTCTGACGGAACTCCATCATACGGAGGTACAGTCTTAATTTCGGATACTTTTATTAATTTTTTTTCTTTCGATTGAGTTTATGAGAAGTATCTTCTTCTTTATTTTTACTTTATTTCCTTTTTTTCGTTATTAGTTACTAATTAGTTATATAGTAAAGTGCATATAGCTCCCCTCCTAACAGTGTTGTTTTCACTTTTCTTTGGGGTAATAGCAGTTGGGGCAATTTTCCATTTTGTCAGTAACAAAATCAACTGGTAAATGAAAAACAAAGAAGAAAAATAATAATAGAAAACCAAAAGATAGAACAATAACAAGGATCATTTTCAACCAGAGAATGGCTTATTCACGACCTGAAAATTATCTCGTATTCTTTTTGTTTAATTTTTTCTTCTTTGTTTTTCAATCAGCATGAATAGCCAGTGTGGTCTTAGATTCTACTTAAAAATGAATTCACTAAAATTAACTCATATTTTACTATGCATCACAGATCGACAAACTTCGCCGCTTCCATCTTTCCCCTAGCCTTGTAATAATCGGTGGCTTCAAGCAGGCAAAAAGACAATAGGTATTAAGTGCCCCTGAAAACAAATCGTCACCAGAGCACCTAACATAATTTTTGTTTAGTTTCAAAATTCTATGAGTTTGCAATCATTTTTTTTTTTGGGTACACGTAAGTCCACTCTCCTATCAGTAGTTGATTTTATTACAACAACTGTATCGAGAATTTTGCAACCTTTTGTGTACCACAGTCCGCTAAACTAGCTGCTTTGATTTTCCTTGCTGTTATCAATTACGTCCCTTCTTGTTTCAATGATCGGTTCAGATACTAACCTTCTAAAACGCGATTTCTCCTGCACCCGGCTCTCCTGTTAACTCTGCTACCACCTTAGGGATCATATTTAATATTGACTGATCGTTCGCTATTCATGCCCAAGAGGTGTTAGAGAAGGGGAACTGTGCTTTGTGGACGTTAATGGCAATGCGCTCAAACAACTTGGCTCACATACAACCACTATTAGTAAGCGACCCCCAAAACTTGGCTCACGCAAAAATACTATTAAGTGAGTCCAACAACTTTGCTCTCATAAAACCTATTAGTAAGTGACTCCAAAAAACTTGGTTCATGTACAACAACTATTGGCAAGTTATCTACGACCTTGGCTCACGCAAAACCACTATTGGTAAGCGACTCCAAAAAACTGGCTCAAATATATGCACTATTGGTAAGTGACTGCGAGAACTTGGCAAGAAGTTTAAGAAGCACACTTTCTCCTTTGATTGACATGAGAAACATATGACACATAAATTTGCTTGGACTATCTTTCCATTTTGAAAAAAGGTCCACTTTTCTAGGATGGTTATGAACCGTAAGTAAAGTGAGTAACTTCAGTAAGCGAACCCTAAAAACCCATTAAATGAATATTTTTCACACCTGTTCAAAAATAAGTTAAAAGAGATGGTGGAAGCCAAGAATTGGGGCTTTTAATAATGAAACATGTTAAGAAAACAGTTTTTACTTGATAATATGCAGCATAATTGTAGTCAACACATTCTGACTAAGATTCCACTTTACTTTACCCCTCGCCTTAATTGGCAAATATATAGCCCAAATTATATGTTTCCAATATGTTTTCAGTCTCTTGATTTCGTCAACTTTGATTCAATGTATGGGTAGACGGATTTAAACAAGAGTGGCAATGCATGGGAAATACATAATTCGGGCTAGATCTTTACATATTAAGGAGGTTATGAGTAAAGTATACCCCTCAACAGCCCCAATTCAAGGCTTATACCAAAATTATGTATTTTAGCGTTAAACGTAAAAGCTATCAAGAAAGTTACGAAATTTTTGAAAAATAAAGGCGAAACACTAACCTTAAACTTCTTTAATTTCCAAGTCAAACTACATTTATTTAGAGTCAAAAGAATTATCTTAATTCTAAATGTTCTTAATCTTCATCTCAGCAGATTTTTTGGGTCTACAAATTGACCTTTTCCTTTATTTTAACTTTTATGAAGATACGAAAGTATGCTGAGGGAATGAAAATATGACGAGCCCCCCAAAAATACTATTTTAAAAAAATACCAGATAAAAATAAAAAAGAAGAAGCTGGAATTGAAATTCTAAAAAAAAGATGAATGTAAAGAAAAAAAAAGAAAAAGTGACCCATTTTTCATAATGACAGTGATAACAAAACCGAAAACTAAAACAAAAATACAGGCACAGCCGGCACAGGTAACATTTATATTTTTGTTTAAGTTAGACTTAACCGAACTTACAGCTATAGGTTTCAAGCTTATCAGGGACAAAAGGTTATTGGCCTATTTGGGGGGTTGCCCTAGGCTAGAAGGCACAGATAAAATTTCTTACCCAGGTTGAAATTCATCCCGTGAGCAGTATGGGAAATGAAGAGAAGAGTCAAGCTTGACGTTAAGTTTAGGGTAGCGACCCAGTTTCGCTTCTTCTTCAATTTGAATTCGACGCTCTCGCCTTTTTTCCTCACGGTCTTTACGTCGTCGGCGATGTTCGCGTTCAGCCAAACGATCTTGAAAATACAAGCGCATAAAAACCAAAGATAAAATCAAAAAAAAAGAAAAAGAGAAGAACTAAAGATAAAGCATCAAGAAAGATACGTAGTGCAGAAATTGTATCTAACAGAAGGGGGTTAGAGGGTGATTTTCACACGCTTTGGAAGATTTTACACTGTGGAGCTCCTTATCTTTCCCTGTGTTTTTTCGTGAACCGAACTAAATTCATCATGCCACACAGCAATCTATCAGTTGACTAAATCCGTCATACCACAGCATTGTGCCAGTTAGGGTTGTAAAACTTTGATTTTTCCTTGCAATGAGTTCCATACTTTTACATCGAGGGAGGTTGTTTTAATGCACACCCCTCTTTTCTTGACAAAGTTAGAACGTCATGACTACTTGTACTTTTCCACCGGAAAAAAAAATCCGGTATCCTCTTCTCCTCCCCTCAAATAATGACTGTCCTCACCAGTACTCATAATCCGTTTTTCCATTTTTTTTTTTTTTTTTTTTTTTTTTTTTTTTTTTTTTTTTTTTTTTTTTTTTTTTTTTTTTTGTCATGGTTTGCTAGTGGGACTACTGTGAGCAAAATACTGGGGCGGAAAGAAAAAAGAGAGACCGCAATCAATGACTGTATCATGGGGGAGTCATAATTATTGGAAGGTGCATAGGGATTTTGAAATCCACCCTACCTCCGTGCTGTTTAGCTATATGAGTGTCCAGTAAGCCCTCCCCTCCGGACTGAAATTTTATAGCTTTATACAGGCTAGCAAGCAAATCACTTTGATTTGGTGAAGGATACGACTCGACTGTCCTGTCTATACTCTTAGGGACGTTACGACTGTTGAATCACATACCTTTGTATCGAGGGAGATTGTTTCAACGCCACTCCTCATATCTTGACAAAGTTAGAAAGTTATGACTAGTTGTACTTTTCCAACGAAAGAATATTCCGATTCCTCTTCCCCTCCCCTCAAATAATGGCTATCCTCATCAGTACTCATAATTTGTCTTTTCAATTTGTTTGCCATGGTTTCCAACTGGGAGAGAGAGTCATCATTGTTGTAAGGTGCAAAGGGCTTCTGAAGCTCACCGAGCCTCCGTACTTTTTGAGCACACGAGTGTCGGGTAAGCCCTCCCCTCTGGACGAAACTTCTATAGCTTTATACAGGCTAGCAAAGACAAATCATTCTGATTGGCACAGGACATGGGTAGACTATTCTGTCTGTATAGACAGGTAAAGCCTGAAGGGTTAAGGGATCACCCCGAGAGTCACCAAAAACACCTTAAAAATCCAACTGCCTTCTTGTTAGGCATCCACCCTACATCAGGAGTCAACTGCAACCCGCTAGCTGATTATGGCCCACATACAGAGAAGAAATTACGCGGGGCACATGCATCGCTTGTTCTGTCACAGGTCAATATTACAAAAATGGTATTGCCTAAGCTTTATAATTCCGTGGATTTGCCTCATGTACTCATCCTAGCATCATTTTGGGCTCTCCTGACAGCCACGGATTAGAAAGAGATAAGAAAACTATTTTTCATATTTGCTAAGTTCCTTCTTCAACTTTTCAGTTGGTCTCCAAATCGTCTCTTTATGAACATATATTTGCTTGTCAACCCTATTTTTAGTATTGAAGACCTGGCCTCTAACCTGTGTAGTAAGAAGATGGAAAACCCAATAGCGGGTATTCTTTCTTGAATTGTTTGTAGTTAGTGTTGTGTAGTTTTGTGTAGAGTAATTTTTTTTTCTCTCTTTGTTCTCCATGTTTTTCACTTTGTGGGTTGATGGGAAATAAAATATTTCATTTATTCAAAACATGTACCAATTTTGTATAGTCTTGTACCTAGAGAAGCTGGGTTTTGTCCAGCAAACCTGGGTCTGACCCCCCAGAATGTAAGACTTCTTACATTTTAGAATCCTACGAATCAAAGGCTTAGTACTATGATAAAAGGATGATTTTTCAATAGCTTATACACACAAGAATGATAAATTAAGGAAAGGTACCAATTTTGGCGATCAAAAAGTCGAAGTATCCCTTTTTATTAACAACAATATGTTTATAACCCACTAATACAACAATGTAAAACGGTGGACTACAAAAAAGAGAGAAACAAATAATTTTCGAAAAAAGCAGAGTGAGAAGAATTAAAAGGTGGCAATTGACTTACGTTAATATCTGACAGTCTTTTGCTTGCTACAGCAACTTTCCAAAAACACCATTGTTTCCAAATTTATGTAATTTTTTCTCTATTATAGTACCAAGGTGGAAGAAACAGCAAAAATATACAGAAACGAAAACAATACGAATTGAAGAAAGATCTTTCTTTTTCAAAAGTGGGTAAAACCCGGAAAAATATAGAATTAAATGACCAAAAAAAAAAAAAAAAAAAAAAAAAAAAAAAAAAAAAAAACACAGAGCTTTATGGTTATATTTCCCTCTAATACCAACAACTTTTAAGTAATCAGCTAAATAGTCAAACAGCACAGACAGAGTTAAATACCATAGTCAAACATGGAACAATTACAGTCATTAAAGTAACAATTCCAAACATTACAGTTATACTTTTATGTTTTCAAATGTCTATGAACATTGTCATAGACAATGTTCCAATCACAGTCAAATAGTCGGAGTCAAACAGGTAAGTCACAATCAAATAGGCAGAGTGAAATATCAAAGTTGAACAAGCCATGGTCAATTACCCCAGTCGAAGAGGCAAAGTCATATATCACTGGTAAGCCCTTCAATCAATAGCAACACGTTTGCCAAGAATCTTTATCACCCTCTAAGATAATTTTCCCGTTCTTGTATTATGAAGCAAATTCGTCTCTGGAAATTTGTGTGCAAACTATTATACAGTGTTACCTAATCACAGAGATAAGACTGACAGAACTTCATCATACGTAGGTACATTATTCATTTTAAATCCTGCTATAATAAGCTTTTTTTTCATCCAAGAATGACTCTGTGAGAAATATTCTCTTTTTTACTTCTTTATTCACTATTAGTTACTTATTAGTTAAATAATTAATTGGATCCAGCTTCCCCCATGCGGGTGTTTCTTTTCACCTTTCTTTGGGGTAATAGTAGTTTAGACAATCTTGCATTTTGTCTGCAATAAAATTGATCGGTAAATCAGAAACAAAGAAGAAAAATAATAATAAAAAAAACAAAAAGACAAAACAATAACAAGGATCAAGCCCTTCAAGGGGAGAGCCTTCCCATTCTTACGAAGAAGAACAAAAATGGAAGAGAGAGGGAGGAGCCGAAGCAAAGGTACTCGCATTTATCAAAATTAAGGTAAAAACCTGAATATATAAACACATAAAAAGAATTGGTTTCTATCTTACTTTTTTTAGGCAAGAAGCAAACGCATTACATCAAGCGAAAATGAGGCAGCAACGGTACTACAGGTACTACAAAGCAGTGATACTCAACAATTGTTTATATTCCTGCTTTGAAAACGTAGAACCCAAATATACTACGATTTATTTTTTTTTCATCCGACTTCAAAAAGAAATACAAGACTTTATAGCGCAGGGCACATCTGACTAACTAATAATTACTTTCACTGCTATAAACCACTGTGTTCCATAATGGTCTCACATTGGCTAAGTATGTCTATGATACAGATATCTTATCTCTTTAAACGAGCAATAATTGTGTATGTATTTATTTATGTATTTTTTCTCGAAAACGGCACCAGGTTTTTTTTTGGCAAATCGGCACCCTGGGATTTTCTGGCCTTTAAAATATGATCTATATAGGTCACGAGTTTGAGAAAACTCGTTAAGAGCTTAAATTTTGAAAAAAAAATCTAGTGAATGACGTCATATTTTTGAGCACATTTCAAGAGCATACATACATAATATTTGCCTTAGTGATGGTTGTATCGTTTTTAGTGTCTCTGATGCAGGCAAATTACAGAAGGAGCATATGATCAAACAGTTCGTGGTAGCGAACTGTAAGTAAGGAGCGACCCGGCTCAATAGTAACCAAAATTCTAAAAAAAAAGTTTTAATACCAATAGATACATCAAAAGAATCAGATTTTTATTCTGATTTTAAATATATAGGTTTCATCAAGTTTAATTTTGCCCATCAAAAGTTACGCGCCTGAGAAAATTTGGCATAATTTCGAAAAAAGGGGGAAACAACCCCTAAAAGTCATAGAACTTTAATGAAAATCACACCATCAGATTCAGCGTATCAGAGAACCCTACTGTAGAAGTTTCAAGCTCCTATCTGCAAAAATGTGGAATTTTGTATTTTTTGCCAGAAGAAAGATCATGGATGCGTGTTTATTTGTTTGTTTCTTTTTCCAGGGGTGATCGTATCGATCCAGTAGTACTAGAACGTCGTGAGAGGGTTCATTCGAACAGAAATTGAAAGTCTTAGAACCCTTTTTAAGTGACCGAAAAATTGGAGAGCAACTTGGCCCCCTCCCACGCTCATTTTTCTCCCGAAGTCACACAATCAAAATTTTGAGATAACCATCTTGTTCAGCATAGTCGAAAATCTAATAAATATGTCTTTGAGGATAACTTAATGCCCCACAGTTCCCGGGGGAAGGACTGCAAGTTATGAACTTTGCCCATTGTTTACATATAGCATTGGTTAATGGAAAATATACAGACGATTTCAGGAGGGATTTTTTTTTCTAGTGGGGAGGGGGGGGGGGGGTCGGAGGAGGGGGTTACGGGGGAGGATATTTCTATGGAGAATGTTTCCTTGGGAGAAGGGACATTTCTATGAAGGAGGCGCCGGATTTCCCAGCATTATTTAAAAAAAAGATCAGAAACTAAATTAAAAAAAAAAGTTTTTTTCAACTGAAAGTAAGGAGCAACACTAAAACTTAAAACGGACGGAAATTATTGTGTATATGAGGGGTTCGCCCTTAATCAATACCTCGCTCTTTACACTAAAGTTTTTTTTAGTACTTTCAAAAGTACTATCTATTCCAATTAACCGGCTTTTGTGATTCAGGGCTTTGTGATTTGAGCAAAATTCGAACTTTAGCGTAAAGAGTGAGGTATGGACTAGGGGAGGGGGCGAACTCACTAATATACGTAAAAAATACGAATATAGAAGCTCGTTACGTAAGTTACGTCAGAACAAAATTTCCAGAAGGCCATTTAACCAAAAAAAAATTAAAATTAATATGCAAATTTCATTTTAATTACTTATGTACAGTGAGCCAAAATCAAAGCTCCATTAATTAAAAAACGTTCATAAATTAAAGAGAAAAACTAGTTTTTAACTGAAAGTAAGGAACGACATTAAAACTTAAAGCGAACAGAAATTATTCCGTATACGAAAGGGGCTGTCCCCTCCTCAACGCCTCGCTCTTTACGCTAGAGTTTGACTCTGTCTCGCAACTTTATTTTTTAAAACAATAAAAAACTTTAGCGTAAAGAGCGAGGTGTTGAGGAGGGGACAGCCCCTTTCATATACGGAATAATTTCTGTTCGTTTTAAGTTTTAATATCGCTCCTTACTCTCAGTTAAAAAAAACTTGTTTTTTTTTATTTAATTAGTATTGGGACTACAAACTCGCTTTAGTCCTTCGTCATCGCAGGACTAAAAGACAAACTCAATTTAAAAACTCTTCGTCATCGGCATAACGCATAAAAGAAATGTAACGCGGGAAATACAATGAGAACTGTGTAGATTTTCCGACTTTCTTAGGAGATCAAATAAAAAGAAAAAACAAGTTTTTTTAACTGAAACCAAGGAGCGACATTAAAACTTAAAACGAACAGAAATTATTCCGTATACGAAAGGGGCTGTCCCCTCCTCAACGCCTCGCTCTTTACGCTAGAGTTTGACTCTGTCTCGCAACTTTATTTTTTAAAACAATAAAAAACTTTAGCGTAAAGAGCGAGGAGTTGGAGGGGACCGCCCCTTTCATATACGGAGTAATCTTTTTTCGTTTTAAGTTTTAATGTCGTTCCTTATTTTCAGTTAAAAAAAAACTTTTTATTTATTTGATTGACAAGAAAAATCATAAGACTGATGTCATATTTATGAGCAAATTTAAGAAAATAAATTACATCAATTCCGCCTTCCCCTCTCCCCAGGAGTGAACGCATCATTTTTTATTTCTATGACTCGTGCAACATTACGAACGGAACACAGTTAAGTGTAAAATACCAAGTGTAATTAGTCTATTTACAAAAGGCATTTAAAGCAGTTTCATAATGCCTAGATGACAAACGAACAACCTAGACCATCAAATGTGACAAGACCAATCCCAGCAGCAAAGGTGAAGGGCATTGAAAAAAAATGTCTAAAGCAATGTTAAACGAAAATGAAAAACAAAGAAATATACAGTAAGAATACTTGCGTCAGCTGCAATTACGAGTCAAAAAGAAAAGTGAAGAACAAAGGAACATCCGATTCGAAGACAAGTGGCAACAAAAATTAAAACGAGTCAAAAACCAAAGTGAAGAACAAAGAAATATGCGGTTACAAGACATGCGACAACGAGGAGTGGAACGAATGAAAAATGAAAGTGAAGAACAAAGAAATAAGCGGTTAAAAGACATGTCACATCGAGAAAAAAGAAATATGTGGTTAGAAGATAAGCGGCAGCGAGGATTACAAGCAACAGCAAGAAAGCGAGTATCAGAACGTGTCAAGAATAAAGTGAAGAACAAAGAATTGTGCTGCAAGGATACAAGCGACAGCGAAAATCAGAACAAGTCAAAAATGAAACTGAAGAAGACATAAACATTACGTTAAAAGAACAACACCATCACAATCTTCGACGCCAACAAAATGTGGCACAAAACACAGTACAAACCAACAAAGATTCCATAAACTACGCAATTGTTGATTACAAATCATTGGTACCCTTCGATATTATATGTAGTCCCTGGGGAGCCTTCCATTTTCCCAAGGAAAGAATAGCAAACAAAGTTGATTCATTTTGAGGTTGCTACTTACAACGAGAATCAATATATACAGGCCTCCCACATGCCAAGTACCGGGGCCTGGCATCAAAATCGGCTAGATAGTTCTTTTTTCTAAAACTGGCATATTGACATTTCTGGCCACAAAAACAATCTAAAAAGGTCAAAACTTTAAGATAGATTTCGTATTTTTCCCAGGGTGGTTGTATCGAAACGTTATGTTGGTGGTTGGGTATTTGAAACGGTATTGGTGAAAGAGGTTGATGGGCTTGTCGCAAGACTTATAAAAAGTTTTTGGTTTCCATGATTGTTTTTTTTTTCCTTTATGTGTAGCACTTTTTGGAGTATATGTAATCTATTTAATTTTATTTAATTTGTTTTAAATTTTTTCTTCTATTGATTTAGTGCTTAATTGAAACGTATGCATTCCCCCTCTTTTACAGGCCAATGAACCTTTGGGGGATTAGCACAGTGTATTCACTGTATGATCAAATAATTGTGAATAAATCCTATCTACCAATCATTCGTCTTGGACTATCCGTCTTGGCTTTTCTCTGTCTACAATTAGCCATGTCTTGATGCAACCTATGCAACCTACTGCAAAATACTTGATAACTTCGATTCATTACAATTTAATGAATCACAAAATTTAAGAATTTGAAGAATAAAAAAACAACTTGAAAATCTGTTCATTTAGAAATGTATACGACTTTAAGAGTTTTATCGCCCTGAATATAATTTTTAAACTTGTTTTAAATATTAATTCATTCATTGATTAACAACGCTTCTAGACTACATATAGAGGTCAAATTTTAAATATTTCTACAAATCTAAATGTTTCCGGGGGTGTTAGTTAATAATTACTATGCTTATAATTAAAAAAAAAAAAAAAAACACAGAACGTATTAGAATGTGATTACCAAGACCAAAGAAGGAAAAATACAATTTATAAAAAAGAAAGCGAGTATTCATAAACATAATAACGCTTTATATTCTAGTAGATGATGAACAAACTTTTATTTCTCGTCTTATGTTATTTATAACACCAGTTATTACATAATGTTTTATTTCTTAATTAGCGGCCTGTTTTTAATTACTTTTTAAGACTCAAAATGTGAATTTGGCCGGGTCAGGACTTGTATTTAAAAAAAAAAAAAAAAAAAAAAAAAAAAAAAAAAAAAAAAAAAAAAAAAAAAAATCTGGTTACTCACCTCTAAAACGATCAAACGTTGCCTTGCTGATGACAGGGTCACCTAGGTCTATTTCAATTACTTCAAATACAGTAGTCACTGGTAGATGACGTAAATACCGCAACCGATTCTTCAACTCGTGGGTCATGGTCATTGTATCTCGTTCTATTATCTTTCCACTAAGAATACGTGGAGCTTTTTCCAGACTGCCGTATTCATGTATCAGCATTTGTGCATTGACACTATGAAGGTAAATATTCTGTCCGTCCACAGCTTAAAAAAAAAGAAGTAATTACGTAACTGTTGGCAACAAAAGAATAACAATTACGCTAAACAATAAAAACAGCCAAAACAAATAGCAATTAAAAGAATATCAATAGCAATAGGTGTATCAGAAAAGAGGGGGCCGTCACTAATTGCCTTCGTTTTACAACTGTAACGTTGTGGTGTTCACCCTTCAAAAAGATATTCTCGATTTACTTGAGTCTCCGACCATTGCAGTTCGGGTTACAAACCCTCAGTCGTTTCGCTCACTGCGGTCGGTATGGTAGCCTGGGCCTATGACCCAGACGGCCAGCATGACTCTGGCAGATCGAAACTGTCATTTCTTACTTTTTGGTCAGAGTTTTGACGATAGATTAGTAACAAGAATAAAAGACTAAATTCTGTGTCCTTTTTTTGTAACTTTGAATTAGGGCCAGACAGTAATTTTGGCAGCTACAGGCACCCGTCATGCTCGGGCCCTTGCCCCGAATATAACGAGAATCATGACACATCACTTTCACCAAATTGTTTTTTCATTGAGTTCGGGTAGGGGGAGGGGGGGGGCTAGTCTGTTACCATTCTACGATATTATTCTACAGTCAATTAGTCTATCCTACAACAATTTCACGTTTCTGTCTTGATTAGTTCAGCAATTTTTTAGTATAAATCCAAGAGCTCAAAAAGAAGGATTGACACACACACATAAACTCGATTTTACATATTAAAATAAAAAAAAAAAACTTATTCTAGTAAAAAGGCTGCTTCAAGGCCTTCAATTATAACTAAAAAAAGGAAACTAAAACACAATGCTATCTAGGATTTCTACAAGATCCTACTACTAGCTATAAAAAATCAATAAAAATACCATTTTACTTTTGATTTACATTAGGCTGAAAATAAAAGACCCTATGTTGTTAAAATCGAGCAAGGACCATTATTTTTTGCATCTTCATCAATTTACGCTGCTTAATCTTTTTTTTTTGCTTTTACATTTAAATGTTAGTGTGCGTTTAACTTAATCCCCGTTCAACTCAAGACCCTGTTTACACGTTCAACTCAGACCCTGTTTATCTCAACCCTCGCTTAACTCAACCGCATCTTAATCAACTCTGACTCACGTCAATCCCTATTCAATTCAACCCATGCAACTCAGCCCCAATCGATCCAGTTTAACCTGTCTCAGAGGTTGAGTTGAATGGGGGTTGAACTGCATGGGGGTTGAGTTGCATTAGGAATGAGTTAAATGAGTGTTGAATTGCATAGTGGTTGAGTTGAAAAAGGCTTGAGTTAAACGAGGATTAAGTTACACGGAAACTTAGCATAGATTTGAATTTCCCTAGTTTTGGTGGGTAAAGCTGCACTGTCAGTGGCACTACGGTTTAAACTGTTTAAACGCTTTATTACAGAACAAAATTCTCTTGTTTAAGCAGATTTCCTTTGAAATCGAAATCGGGAATAAGAGTCTGATAAGTCATGTGCAGTAGCAGGATACTGAGCAAATGTGCGTCTCCATTCGACAGTTTCTGCCAGATGAAGTCCACTGTTATCTGCCATAACCTCACCACCAACTCTTCCTAGGATACCAACATTCGGCTAACTAACCATTATAGGCCTACTACGGAATTAGGCTACGGAACATGGCACAAAAGTCCTTTCAATCTTACTTAGCTCTACTTGTTCTCAAAACTGGGCTAGCCTTTTGAAGCTCAAAAGGAGAAGTTTTAAATCCAAAACATTGACTCAAGTTAAAATATATATGCATTTATGTCTTCCTCTTGAATGGATCACCAATTCACACTGCCATTCGGCAGAACATTTAGGCTAAAATTTACTGGATCCAAAGGCACGTTTCTACTTGGCGGATTCAACCAATATGCCAGCATACCGATCCTGCAACGCTTGTAGTCTCCAATTTGCAAGCTGCCAATGTGGACTGGTCTCCGTGGAAATCGCATTTGCAAATTGGTGGTGCGGATTCGAAGACTCTACGAAATGGAAACGCGCATTAACCTAATAAAAAGTTTTTACTTTGGAGCAGGGCCATCCCCGAAATCCTGACTTTTCTCCAGCCCTACATCCTTTATATCCACAAAAATTCAATAGATTAAGAAAGAGTAAAACTTAACAATTACCCTGATAGAAATAATGGACGTCTCTTTTCGAAGTTGTAGATATTCCAGGTTCGTTTAGCTTAGGGATTTCTGTTTCATGAAATTCAAGATCTTCAGGTCCAATGCTGGAAACTGTACCAGTCCCACTGATTTCATCTTTACTCAAATCCCCTGACGGGTCACTACTGACACTAGTATAACGCATCCTAAAAAATAGAAAAATAATTATTTAACACAAAAAAAAAAACTATCAATACATCAACCAAGACACAAGAAAAAAAAAACGATAAGTCTAAAGTCACTAAAATGTTCAATACTGAATAGCATACGTTTCTGTTTTAAAAATTTTTGCTAGGAACCAGAAGATCCGCTGAATAGCCGAATGCTTATCTCCTATCTTTATTTTTAAAGACCATTTCAGTAAATATTTATTTCCAGGAAAATAAGAAATTGGATTTTCGAAAGATAAAACGTAGCAAGAAAGCGAAAAATTCGGCGATTTTTTATATTTTCTACCTTCCCAGTTTGTTTTTCTATCAACAATAGATAAAAAAAAAATAAATGTAAATACATTCTAAGACCACAATGGCTATACATGACGTATGAAAACAAAAGCGGAAAGAAAATAATAAATGAAAAATAAAATAAAAAGGTTCGGAAAACGAGGATTTTGTCAGCCAGAGGCAAAATTATGAAGACGAAGAACAAGCAAATATTTCGAAAAGGACCACCAGGTCTGAAAACCCAGACCTCCTCAGAGGAGAAATTGTAAAGAGTATTCTTGATTATATGCCATCATTGTCGCTTTCAACTCAATCAAAGGAAGAAATTAAATCCTCCGAAACTTGAAAAGAAATTAAAACACAGTAATTACAAAAGCGGACAAAGGAAACACAGTTGTAATTATGAATTCTGCAGATCATGAAATGAAAATAAACACCCTTTTAATGGATAAAAATACTTCAATGAAATAAAAACTGATTCCACAGACAAATACACACAGCAGTTGAGAAAAAGAATTAGAAAGTTCAAAAGACAATAGACTAACTACCCCGCAAATGTACAGAAAAGTCTACCCCAAAGGTTGTTCAGCCCCACAGTTTTATGGTCTGCCCAAAATCCATAAGAAAGATATCCCGTTACGTCCTATTGTAGCATGTTGTATATTCTCCAGCTACAGGTGTAGGAAAGTTCTTAGCCACCATTTTTAAGCCTCTTTTAAGCACACAAAAATCTTATATAAAGAACTTCATAGACCTTGTTGACAAGTAAAAAAATCAAAGTACAACAGAAAAAAACTATCTTATTTAGTTTTGATGCAGTTTCTATGTACACTTCATGCTATGTCCATAAATGTGAGCAGGCCTTACAAAGAAAATTAGAGGAAAATTCTGCTTGGTCAGATTACAAAACTTTGGAAATTAGCGCAATAATGACGCTTGTTCGTCTTCGCAACAAGTTCTCTTTGTATTTTAAGTTCAGAGAGAAAGTTTTCCTTCAAATCATGGGCCTATCCATGGGCACTGTTTTGTCTCCTTATTTGGCAAATTTCTACATGGATTTCATAGAACAATCTTCTTTGAATAGTTTCTACTTAAAACACTAGATTCGTTTCGTTGATGATATCCTCTCTGTTAAGGAACACGGACAAGATTCTCTAATAAATCTTTTTGGCACATTTGAACTCTTTTGATTCGAATTTCTAATTCACAATGGAGCTGGAAGATTCAGTAAGCTGCCTTTTTTGGATGCTTTAATTATAAAAAATATTCCTAGCCTTGGATTTTCTATATATAGAAAGCCGACCCATAACGATCGGTAATTACATTTCTCGTCAAATCACCCTCCTTGTGTGAAGAGGGGTAATAATCTCTCTAGTCGAAAGAGTTCTAAAAATCTGCTCACTTAAGCATGTAAATTCTGAATTAAATTATGTGAAATTATGTGTTCTATTCTGCAATGGCTACCCAATAAACCTTATAGAAAATATCATAGACAGACGATTAAAAAGATAAAACAAGAAAATAAGGAGCCCATCCCCCTTGATTCAGTTATCCCGGCAATTGAGAACAAAACTTTCACAGCTTTACCATACATCTCCAAATTTAGCGACAAACTTGGAAAATTAAAAAAAAACATCTCTCTGTTTCTTTCAAAGCTGAACAAAATGTTGAACATTTTTTCAACTCAGGAAAAGATAAAACGGACCCTATACTGGGTAGTGGCGTCTACAGTCCCGTGTTTATGTGGGAAATTTTACATAGGTAAAACCCATCAACAACTTGGCGAAAGTTTGCACGAACACAAAAATTTCAATGGATAAGTCCCTGGAATTCGAAAATAAAAATGACAACTTCGATTCCGCCTTGGCCCTGCATATCTTTGAAAATCCTACACGTTTGGTACTGTTTGAGGAGGCAACTTTAATATCAACTGTAAATGGCCTACCACAATCTTTTAAAGAGGTAATTGAGATCAAAAATATATATAAACAGAAATTTGGCTATAACTAAAGACACCGGAGATTTTTTTTTAAAGCTCAATTTATTACAACTTAATTTCAAAATAATCAATCAATATGTTCGCCCAGTCTAATTTAAGACAGCCGGTCTACATACATAATGAATATCGAAATTTCAGAATGGCGAAGTCTATTGCCAGGCAACGGATTCTTATTCAATCCAATTGGTGATTGTTTCTTTCATTTATTTCTGGCTGGTTGTTTTTTATTCAGTGTATTCTGCTCTGGTTAGATTCACTTCAGAAGGTTATATTATTTTTTTATTTTTTTTTTAGCACTGAAGACGACTTGGTGGAGGTCCTTTTCGAAATATTTGCTTGTTCTCCGTCTTCATATTTTGCCACTGGCTCACAAAATCCTCGTTTTCTAACCTATTTGATTTTATTGTTTCATTTATTATATCCTTTCCTCTCTTGTATTCATACGACAAAATAAATGTGCTTTAAACTTTAGTTTATTTAAAAAAAAAGAGCCACCAAAGCGTGCCGAGGGATACCAAAAATCTTAAAATACCATGTATATCAATTAACACTATTTCAAGCAATGTCCAAGCGTCCTTTCTTCAGCGATGGCGAAAAATCTGCTAATAAATTAGTGTATTGGAACAGAAAAAATAAATTTCATAATCATTAATATAGGAAATTTAGATAAGATATAATTGTTTTTACTGATAATATTTAATTGTTAAATTAACTACTATTGGATAATAAATAATAAATTATTATATTAATAATAAGAATATATCAATAATTATTATTAATATTAATGATATTATTAACATAATAATAAAGAGTTTTAATAAATGATTATTGATAATAACTGTTTTCTGGAAAGCACCTATTCTTTTAGTCGGCCTATTTAATTAAGGCTAATTTCTATTAAATTAATTAAGTCAAATTAATCGGTCTATTTTATGTTACTATGTAATTGAGGAGGAGTATTTTCGTTCAATTTCAGTATTAAGTCTATATAATTTGGTTAATTAAACTAATCGGATTAAAAATAAAAATAAATAGTAAAAACAGACAGTATAAATAGTAACAATTAATAGTAATAATAATTATATGCCACTCACGATTAATCAAACCCATCTCATGTTTCTTAATGTAATTTTTCAACATTAGGGTTTCTAGTTTATATAGAGCAATTCATTAGTGCTTAGTGTATGTAGGCAACAAATGCAGCCGTTTTACCCTAAGGTCACACATTTACGTTTTAACAAAAATGCACTTTTTTGTTAAATACACCAAAATTCCTTCAACAAGCATCACAATTTCTGTATTATTGACACATTTCAAAAGCATTGGAATATGACTGTCCAGCCAACAAAGGCACCGACAAAGCGGTGACCGACAAAGCGGCACCGACAAAGGTAAACGTGGTCAATTAAATCGCTCTCAACACACCTGTCATTCAGTTCATCTAGTTCTTGTTCTTCAGCAAGGAGACGGTCATCAAGCTCGAGTTTACCGATATCTTGTAGGGAAATTTCTGCTGAGGGGTCAACATCCTCATAGGACGATGCTTGTTGATTCTCCCGGTCCCTTAACAAGGTAAGCGCTTCAAGTATAAAACAGGCTTCAGGCTCGTCCTTTTCGCATTCATATTTGGTCTCCAATTCTATTTTTTCACGACGTAATATAAACTCAGCGACCTTTAAAGAAAAATGATTTAGAAACAAAATGATTATAATATAGTAGTAATAAGTTAAAATAAGCTGATCATGGACATATATAGACACGACACAAGTATTTATAGGCACGACAGAAAACAAACATATCCCAAGGGTCGACAACATTTTTTGGCTGAGAGTAAAATCAGTAAAAATCAAAATATTAAAGGGGCATTGAGGTGGGAAATATTTTTATTTTAAAACAGTCTTTTAGTAAATAAGATAAATTTTATTAAGAAAATAATCAAAGTACTGTTTTAGTAAGTCGTTTTAAGACAAGCATCTGAATTTTCCAAAGTTACATGTTCCGAAGTTAAAAAATAGATTCTTTGTATTTGGTATTCAAGAGTCTCGTTAAGTTGGAATTCAACCTAAATTTTTAAATACTTTTTAAATTAAAAATAACGCAATTATCTTATATGTGGAGATGATTTTCAACAAGGAGAAATGTTCGCGGAGGGGGGGGAGGGGGTTATCAAATATTTCAAATTTGAAAATACGATCGTTATTGACACGCATGGGTATTTTCAACGTGTAGACATTTTCGAGGAGGGATATTTTCCACGAGTTTTTCGAGAAGAGAAATTTTCCATGGTGGAAATTTCCGCTGGGGAAACTGGAGGGGCGGTCCTGGATTTTCCTTCTTTATTTGATAGTGAGATTTGTTAGTTAGTAAGATTTGTAAGATAAATAGCAAGTTAGTAAGATAAACACTAATCTCCTTTCTTCTCTCATAAAAAAAACTGAATTTGTATTATTTCCTTCACTTCTTCATTAATATATTTTACTAATTTGGATGATTTCTCTTTTTGCAGTCATCTGCAGTATACTTTTAGAACTGTCTTGAGTTTCGCTTTATTTTCTTCTTCCGTTTTTATTTCCCGTGATGAAACTGTTTAAATCACTGAGTCCGATAAATTACAGAGAAGAATATTCCAAAGTAGTCTAGTCAAGAACTTTGCCTTGTCTTTTTGTCAGACCGTAACTGTAAGGCAAAACTGCATTTTGTTAAACCACCCATAACCACCTACTCTAAAGGCATTACATTCACCCTTCATGAAGGATCCGCCTTTATGTCTTTGAATGAGAAATAGCGAAGTAGAGTCCATCTAGCGGTAACAATTAATGCTTTTTCAAGCAATTTTACATTATTTTTTATAGAAAATTCAAAGCAATTTTAAAAATCTGGCACGGCGAATAAATAGATCTGAAGCTAATGAACAATATGGTATAAAAATCTTGTCATTTCGGTTGAAATAGTAGCTTCAGCTTAGTCGCAAAATTCCATATTTAAAAAAAAATGTTTTTCTTTAAAAAAAAATACTGAAGCAAATTTAAAAAAAGTAATGCAGTGAATTTATGAAGTTAAATCTCAGCTATCGAATAATACCAAAATTTTTACCTTTCGTCGAAACTTGAAGACGGTACGCGATCTATTTAAAATCGGCCAAAAACATGCATGGTAAGCATAAGCCTTAAGACTTTTATATCACTTATATGTTTATGATGGGGCCTGAGTAATACAACATTGAGGGCGTCCTAAGAAAGATCAATTAAAGATATGTGCGTATTTCCAGGAAAAGATTCTTATAGAAAGAAATCCTTAAGACCTATCTAAGGTTTTGCTTTGTATTACTACCACAAAAAAGTCAGTGGAGAGGAGGCCAAGACCACAGGAGGCCAACATAGCTGCACACCCTTCTCCTCCGCTCCGATCTACTCAAATCTTCACTATCCATCCTCTTATATCAAGTTCCAATTTCATTTATATTGTTTTTTATCCCCTCTTCCGTCCCCTATCGGGAACGACTTGATGTTCGTTTGACCAATTTTTCCGTTCTTTTCGATTGACTTGAATTTCGTTGAGATGGATGGCCAAAAATCACCTTGCAATTTTATGCCAATAAAAAGAAGGAAGTTTTTGAGTCACATAATTTTTTACAAGTATACCCTCTGTTTTACTTTGATATTAGTAAAAACAAAGATTACCTCTTGAGGAGTTGCGAGAACAAGTTTTTGGCCTCTTTCATTGTTCATTTGACCCAGTTCTTCTGCAGGGGGTTGGCTTACAAAATGAGGCATTAGAGAATCTTTTTCTCGACACATAAGCCTGAACTCGATCTGTTCTCCAATTTTATATTGACACTGAGGAATTGAGATGACACTAGAAAAATAATATAAAATCAGATTAATATATATATATATAATATATATATATATATATATATATATATATATAATATATATATATATATATATATATATATATATATATATATATAGTATATATATATATATATAATATATATATATATATATATATATATATATATATATATATATATATATATATATATATATATATATATATATATATATATAATATATATATATATATATATATATATATATATATATATATATATATATATATATATATATATATATATATATATATATATATATATATATATACATGTATATACATATGGCAAATTTTTTATTTCAACCATAAGATGAAGAAGATACAGTACTCAAAAACTTATAAATAGAAAATTGTTTTTGTTCCGAAACGATACAAAAATCGTCCGAATTTGAAACAGGAAGAAAACCAGAGTAGCGAAAAAAAGTCTATAAACACTAAAAACAATGTACACTATAAACAACGACAGTTTGCGTACCAAAGTCATTTTATACTCCAAAGAACAGTCCTTTGTCTGTTTCTCTCTTAAGGCAATATTATTGAGCAATTGTTCAGTTCAAATTAACACGCCGTATGAAAGCCTAAGGTAGTTAAGAGACGGGGAAGCAGAAATAGTGGCAAATATAACTTAGTTTTTCGATTCTGGAGGCTAAGAACGACCAAAAAAACAATAAAATTCAGCTTTCGAAGAGGAAGTTCATAGCCACACCAAGTAAACCGGAAAAAAAGTTGTCTAAAGTAAAAAAAAAATAGAGAAAACGGCACTAGACTCTGATCTCCGGGTCATGGCCCTATATGAGGTGCAATTGGGGGGGGGGAGGATTGGAAGCTAGCAATTCTGGGGTTCCACACACCCTTCCTATTTATTTTCCCCACAGTTCTCCAGGTACTCAATTAGAGCGTACAGAGTCACGCCATTGACCCCAATCGTACATCAAATAATCAGCAACACCAGAAATTGAACGGTAACCCTGAAGGACATGGGATTGTCGTAAGTTCAGGCTGTAAACAGGAGTCTGTAGTGACTTTAAACCGTTAAAAGAGGATAACATTATTCTTGTATCCTTTCAAAATTTGCTCAATTAAAAATGTCCGAAAACCTCTGATTGACAAGTTCCCAGAGGTATTATAAGACTCATTTATAATAGTTTTTACACAGATCGATTAGTAGAAAGCGGTCAGAACAATAACATTTGGCGATTGGGTTAAAAGGGATATATGGATATCCATGAATCAGCATTTCGCTTAACGAGAAGATTTTCATTCTTTACTTTCAATTAAATAAAAAAAAACAAGTTTTCTCAACTGAAAGTAAGGAGCAACATTAAAACTTAAAACGAACAGGAACTTATTACGTATATGAAGGGGTTCGCCCCATCGTCAATACTTTGCTCTTTACGCTAAAGTTCAAATTTTGTTCAAATTCTTTAAAAATCACCCCTGAATCACAAAGGTCGTTTAATTAGAATAAATAGCTCTTTTAAAAGTACTAAAAATACTTTAGCGTAAAGAGGGAGGTATTGACGAGGGGACGAACCCCCTCATATACGTAATAACTTCTGTTCGTTTCAAATTTTAATGTTGCTCCTTACTTTCAGTTGAAAAAAAATTGTTTTTTTTTATTTAATTTCTGATCATTTTTTTAAATAATGCTGGAAAATCCGGCACCCCCTTTATGGAAAATTCTCTTCCCTCATGGAAATACTCCCACGTAACACCCTCTTAAAAAGGGCATATGAACTTTTAATTTCCGTTCAAATGAGCCCTCTCGCGACATTCTAGGACCACTTGGTCGATACGATCACCCCTGAGAAAAAAACAAATAAACACGCATCTGTGATCATCCGAAAACACAAAATTCCACAATTTTGCAGATAGGAGCTTGACCTATCTGCAAAGCTCTACAGTAGAGCCCCTTGAACCTCTACAGTAGGGTTCTTACGCTGAATCTGACGGTGTGATTTTCATTAAGATTCTATGACTTTTAGGGGGGGGGGGGTCCCCCTTTTTTCAAAAATAAGGCAAATTTTCTCAGGCTCGTAACTTTAGATGGGTAAAAATAAACTTGATGAAATTTATATATTTAAAATCAACATAAAAATCTGATTCTTTTGATGTATCTATTGATATCAAAATTTCATTTTTTAGAGCTTCGGTTACTATTGAGTCGGGTCGTCCTTACTTACAGTTCGTTACCACGAACTATTTGATAGAAAAAAAATATATGAGCGTCATATCCGTTTATTACTTGACACAGAATACGAACTCAGCAGCAGCAACACACTGCAGGGCTCGGACTTTGATTCCGGTGATCAGATTATTAGAAAGCGTCATTAAACTCATCCAAACAAGAAGAAGACATCGGTTTATTGAATTTAATTTATCCTTGGTCTCCAGTGCATTAATCCGGGAAACAAATGTAAAAATAAGCTTTTCAATATAAAGCGGTTGGATAAAGGTTGCACTTTTGCTCAGTTAGCTCCCTCCCCCTTATTGCACATATCATTTGTGACTGACCTTGGCTTGTTTTGGATTTACTTTCCAGTAAGCTCTTCAGTTACTGAAGAGTTTTTGGCGCTTGATTTCTGGTGTCGCTAGTAATAAAGGAAAATTTACCAATAATTTGAACAAGAAGTGCCCAGAAATTCGAGAAAATTTAGAGATTCCTAGGGCTTCATTGTGTACGTTCCTTATTTATACTCAACAACTAATTTTGTGGATCACCAGGTCCCCCTTAGCTAAAAAAAAGGGGGGAAGCAAAAGTTACATAACATAAATCAATTAACCTTTCGATTCTGAAACAAACAATCATAAGTGGTCTAATTCTTTATGACTCTACTATAATTATAACGGTTTAGAGTTAGCTATTTAGATTAATTCTTAAAAAATTATTTTTAATTAATTTTAATAATTTCAATTCAAAATTAATTAACTTAACTAATTCATTTATATAAATTATATTTCAGTTAATAAACAAGTTATATTAATTCAACTAATTAATTATATTTATTTAATATTAATCTTAAATTAATTGGAAAATAAATAATTTTACGAATTTGTACTCCTGCGCAAATTACTTTGCCAAGCTTCCTGCAAATAGGGTCTTCTTCTCGATCTTACAGCACGGCCAGACGTTTCCTACCTCACTTGACATTTGAACTTCAGATGTAATGTGGAAGTTTAGAGTCGGAGCCTGTTACCAAGAAAGTTTTTCACAAAAGAAATTAACTTTAATTTATATATAGAGAATATCCCTAATCATTTATAAGAAGAAAGTAAGCAATCAAAGGGGTTACACACGAGTGATGACTTGCTATCTCCGATGTGTCTAGCCAGGCACGATTTTACCAAAATCTAGCCAATTGTACCATCCTTCCACTCAAACTACATGATGAACCAGTAGGTAAAGTTCCAATATTAAAATTACCTTTTCAAATCCTTTCTGTAAATGGGGTCAGCACAAACAGGACAGCCTCGCCACGCTCGATCACTTAGGGCTAAGTAGTGCAAAACACAGGGCCAGCAATAAATATGTCCACAGCGGGTCATTTTGGCAGCAATTGGCGGATGCAAACAGATTGGGCAGCTACCAACTTCTGGTCCCCGAAGACGCTATAATTAAATTAAACTTTTAAGCTAAATTAAATTGTTCTTATTCCCAAAAGAAAGGGCGTATCTGAAATTTTTTGTATGTTAAATCTATTGTTTATATTTGTAGAGTACGTTCACTATATAAGAGGCAGGGA
Source organism: Artemia sinica (assembly GCA_027921565.1). Taxonomy (NCBI): domain Eukaryota; kingdom Metazoa; phylum Arthropoda; class Branchiopoda; order Anostraca; family Artemiidae; genus Artemia; species Artemia sinica. Next base: position 27,864,124 of record CM051259.1, on the reverse strand, counting down.
AATTGGCCCTGGATTTAATGTTATGGATTATATACTAGACATCATTTTTGTATCAACTAGAGCGCTGCCAATATCTGACTTCCCGAATACGCAATAATTACAGTACCCATTAAACTGAATTAAAATTAATTAAATTTAGAATATATTTAAATAATAAAATGAAATTAATCTTTCTATTAATTAGAATCGAAATTAAATTAAGTAATTTTAATTTAGATACAATTAAAATGATTTATCATCGTGCTAAAAAAACAGCCACATCTGCCTTATTCGAGAAAAAACGTCAGAGAGTAATAAAGATGCCTCGGAGAAGGGAAAAAAGATTCTAGTACCTTTAGCTCAGGGAGTACCAAGGTTAAGGTTCTGTAGTAGATACTATTCATGATTTTTGCAGCAATTGAAGTATTTTTGCAAATCGAACAGCTACTATCACCTGGCTCCTAAAGAAGCTAGAATTGTAGAGTACCTTTAGATTATAATGACTCATCTTTCCATACAAAAGGAAGAGTATATAGACTTTTTTTAAAGAAAAGTTACGAAGTCAAAAAGATTCATGTGGCAGATATTTATATCCTCTTTGGATTTGGAGAGGCATATTCAATACATAAAAGGCAGTGGAATGAGCCCTAGTTCAAGAGAAAAAAGGTTTCAGTGCCTTCATCCAAAAAAATCTAGCTGTTAGGTTAAAAACCTAACTTGGTATACACTACATACCAAAATCAAATTAAAAATAAGTTTTTTAGTCTACTGAAAGTAAGAAGCAACATCAAAACTTAAAACCAAGAAAAATTATTTCGTACAAGACAAGGCTGTCCCTTCCTAATACCTTGCTCATTACGCTACAGCCTTGCAGTTCTTTAAAAATACTTCTCATTCAAATTCAACTGCTTTTGTGTTTCGGGAGTCGTTCTTAAAGAATTGGGACAAAAGTCAAATTTTATCATAAAGAGTGAGGGATGAGGAAGGAACAGCCACCTTCATATACGGAATAATTTCTGTTCATTATCAGTTTTAATGTTGCTTCTTACTTTCAGTTGGAAAAACTTGTATTTTAATCCAATTTCTGGCCGTTTTTCAAATCATGCGAATACCATCCCCCTCCCCCCGTGTAGAATTTCCTTGGACAATTCCCCTCGTAAAATTTCCTCCCCACGGAAAACAATACCAGTGGACCTCACCCCACAGAAGCTCCCCCCCTCCCAAAAAAAATGTCGATTTATTCCAATTTCCAAGATTTTTGTTTTGCTCCAACTGATAGTGAGCCCAACTCTGCTAGTTTCTTCTCTTAAACGATCAGCGCTGCAACAAGTTCTTCGAGGGTATTTGTCTTGAGTGCCAAATCGTCGGCCAAGTCAGCATCACTCAAAATTCAGTCATCAAACTTTCCATGAAAGATCAGTTGGGTAATAGTCCTCATCATCGCATAGTCAATGGAGCAATCAAATACTCCAATAGCTGCGGTGGATCCCTGCTGAACCCTTGTACAAATATTGAATGGTTGGCTACGCTTCCCGTTGACTTGGGCACAGTTTTTTGTTTGCTTGTACAGTTTCTCAAAGAGAGAGAGAACAGTGCGCCTGAGGCAGACCGGTTGTTCGCAGCATGAGCCACAGCGACCTACTGTCTACAGAGCCAAAAGCGTCTTTTAGAGTTGACAAAGGCTATGAACACATTCTGTCGAAACTCCGGTCTAATCTCTATCACTTGCTGCAGAGTGAATATCTGATCGTTGGTGGAACGGCCGGGCATAAATCCTGCTTGTTCGATTCTTCGAAGCATGCTGGAGCACCTGTCGATGAGGATCACTGCAAGTAGTTTAGCAGGCAAGAAGATTAACATTACGCCCCTGTAGTTACAGCATTGGTTCCCCGGATCCTATCCCTTTTGAAAGGGACAGGATTATTCCAGCAATCCTTCTGAATGATCTCGGTGATCTTAATCTCTGTTTAAAATACCGAGAGCATCAAAATCAACCCCCTCCCCTTGATTCCTCCTAGGCCTATTTATGTCTAAAACCCACGACTTCTTATTATTTTTTTTGTGTTTAATTTCAAGATTTTAGAGTTTTAGGGCAGTACTTGATTTTCCCGAAGTAAAGCCCAAAGAGTATAGTAAACTTCTCTTTCTGAGAGGGGAACAAGCAACATTGTCTAGCATGACCCCATAAAATTATAATTAATTGCAAAAGCTCTAATTAAAATATGGATTGCATCAATTTTTCTACCTCTTTTTTAAGGTTTGATTTACACTGGTCAGTGGACAAAAGAACAACCATTGAAATATTAAACCCGGATAATATTATAACGTATAATAAACATTATGCGAGCATGAATATCATACTTGTTTTTCCATATTTCCGTTTCGTTCTACTTGCAACAACTATTACCAAAAAGGCGCAAAAGTTATAAATATGTATTTTTTTTACAAGCCTAAAGCCTATGCTCGCCTGGCTAGCTTAGTCCTAACTATTTTGTACTACAGAAAAATGTGAAAGCAAAACAACCTTACTTTCAGAAAATTTTCAAGTTGGATCCAAAAGAGCTTAGACTTAACTAAAATACAAATTTTAATAAGTGAAACTTAAGAATGATGTTACTTTTTTAACTTTTGTGTAAATATTCGTATGTTATTTTTTTGATTTCATATAATTTTAATATAGGCCTATGAACGAAAAACGGAAACTTAGCAATCATTCCACAGCTGAGATTAATTTCTTTCCACCTACCGAATTGAATTTTCAACATTCACGTAAAAGATTTTTTAGGTTCGCAATACGTTAAAAATTGGTTGAAAGTTCTTCAAAAAAGGTTAATTTTTCGATTTTTTTAAGCAGGTTAGATACTTTCATAGGCAGCGGTTTGCGCTGCCTTAGTAAAGAGCGATATGGGCACAAGGTATTATTTTTTTTAGACCAGGGCACTTCGTATCGAAGGAGTTGTCGTAGAAACTTCGAAAATGGCTCATTCGCTTGGATATTGAAAAGGCTAATGCCCTTTTTAGTCAAAAATGATTCGAGGGCAACTAGTCCCCCTCCCACGCCCACCATTTCCCCAAACACATTCAATCAAAATTTTGAGATAGCCATTGTTCAACATAGTTGAAAATCCTAAAATTATGTCTTTGAGGATGATACCCCTCCCCAGCCCTCAGGACAAGGATTTTAAGTTATGCCCTGGAATCATTTGAGTTTTACATAGAAATGATAATCGTATAAACTTCGGAGGGGGCTCATTGGATTGGTAATGAAAAGTTCCAGTGCCGTTTTTGAGATTCAGTGATCCGAGGGTGGATACCCCCCCCCCACACACACACACCTCTTATTTTCCCTAAATGCATCTGATAAAAATTTTAAGATGGCCATTTGTTGTAAAGGAAATTCAAAAATAGCTCACTCGATTGGAAATTGATAGAGCCAGTCCCTTTTTAATAGTCGAAAGTGAGTGGAGGGCAACTAACCCCCCTCCCACGCCCACCATTTCCCCAAACACACCCAATAAAAATTTTAGATAGCCAATTTTGTTCAACGCAATTCAATGGTCTGGAAATTATGTCTTTGAGGACGACAACCCTCCACAGCCCTTAGGGCAAGGGCTGTATGTTATACCCTGCATATAAAGTATATATAGAAAGGGTGATCGTATAACCTTTGGAGGGGGGCACATTGGATTGATAATCAGAAGTTCTAGTCCTCTTTTTAATATTCAGAGAGATCAGAGGGTGGATACCCCACCCCACCTCGTATTTTCCCGAAATACATCTGATTTTAATTTTGAGACGGCCATTTGTTGTCGTAGAAACTTCGAAAACAGCTCATTACATTGGAAATTGAAAGGGACAGTGCCCTTTTTAACAGTCTAAAGTGATTGGAGGGCAATAAATCCCCCCCTCCCACGCCCACAATTTCTCTAAATACATTCAATAAAAAATTTTAGATAGTCATTTTGTTCAACGTAATTGAAAGGTCCAAAAATTATGTCTTTAAGGATGCCCCCCCCCACACACACACAGCCCTCAGGGCAAGAGTTGTACGTTATGCCCTGGGTGCATGTAAGGTATATATAGAAAGGGTGATCGTATAAACTTCGAATGGGGCTCATTGGATTCGTACTCAGAATTTCAAGTGCCCTTTTTAAGACTCAAGAGTGATCGGAGGGTGGATACGCCCCACCAAACCTCATATTTTACCGAAATGCATCTGATAGAAATTTTGAGATGACCATTTGTTGTCGTAGAAACTTCGAAAACAGCTCATTCGATTGGAAATTGAAAGGGTCAGTGCCCTTTTTTTAATAGTCAAAAGTGATTGGAGGGCAACTAACGTCCCTCCCTCGCCCCACTATCTCCCCAAACACATCCAATCAAAATTTCGAGATAGCCATTTTGTTCAACGTAATAAAAGGACAGGAAATTATGTCTTTGAGGATGACAACTCTCAACCCACAGCCCCCAGCGCAAGGTATATATATATATTATATATAATATATATATATATATATATATATATATATATATATATATATTATATTAGATATATATAATATATATATATAACTTATATTATATATATATATATATATCTATATATTATATATATATATATATATATATATATATAATATATATATATTATATATTATATATATATAATATATATATATATATATATATATAATATATATTAATATTATATATATATATATATATATATATAATATATATAATATATATCTATTATATATATTATATATTATATATATATATATATATATAATATATATATATATATATATATATATAGAAAGGGTGATCATATAAACTTCGGAGGGAGCTCGTTGGATTTGTAATCAGAATTTCTAGTGCCCTTTTTAAGATTCAGAGTGATCGGAGGGTGGATAACCCCCACCTCTCCAAATTTTGTATTTTCCCGTACTGCATCTGATAGAAATTTTAACGTGACCATTTGCTGTCGGAGAAATTTCGAAAAAGGCTCATTCGATTGGCAATTGAAAGGGCTAGTGCCATTTTTATTAGTCAAAAGTGATTGAAGGACAACAAGCCCCCCCACGCCCATCAATTCTCAAACACATTTAATCAAAATTTTGAGATAGCCATTTTGTTCAGTGCAGTTGAAAGGTCTGGAAATTATGTATTTGACAACCCCCACACCTTCTCAAGACCAGAACATAATTTGCACTTTACTGAAAAATAATGGTTGTTTAGGAAAAGTAATAAGTTTAGTATACACATACTGATATATAGAGATACTGATATATCCTTAATATCCTTAAAATTTTAATAATTTTTTATTTATTAAAGTTAAAAAGTTTAAACTTTTCAAACGTATTTTGTTTATTTAGATCATACATTAAATAACCAAGTCAAACTCAAAACGAGCAAAAATTAACATGAGTAGGGCTGACAACCCCCATGCCTTCTCAAGATCAGAACATAATTTGCACTTTACTGAAAACAAAATATATTTAAAATGTTTTCACTCTGTTTTTACTTGTTTAATATGCTTTTACTAGATATATCAAGGGGAAAGTCCTCCCCCTTGCACTCCAATTACAGCGCGAGTGTATGGTGCCCTTTTAACGAGTAACAAAAGACTGGAGGGCAAGCAGCCCTTCTCTCAAGCCCATTCATTTCCAAACGCATCCAGTCAAAATCTTGAGACAGCCATTTTGTTTCAGCATAGTAGAACGGTCCAGCAACTATGTCTTTAGGAATATTAGGCATGTCAAACCCCCCCCCCCCAATTATGCGATAGCCAACCCCCACAGATATTTTAATATAGCCATTCTATTCAAAATAGTCTAAATATCATATAACAAGGCTTTTAAGGTTGAAAAAAAAACCCAGAGATTAGGGGGAAGGGCTGTAAGTTATGTCCAGGGGGTATTTAAGGTTTTTATGGAAGGGATGGTTGTTTAGCTTTAGAAGAGGCTCTGTCTTTTTCCCTCAAAAAGACTGTGTCAATATAAAACGAACAGAAATTAGTTAAAAAAAAAATTTTCAACAAAATAAGTTTTTCAAAAAAAGTAAAGAACTCCATTAAACCAAAAATGAACAAAAATAAAATAAAAAAATCTACCAAGTATACAGCTACCACAAATCAGTATCAATAAATAAATGAAACCCAAAACAAACAGAAATTAATATGAGTAGGGTTCTAAAACCCTATGCTTTCTAAAAGCCAGAATATAATTTGTACTTTATTGAAAAATTCTTTTAAATGTTTTCATTTTTATAACTTTTTAAAAATCAAAAACTAATTAAGATATTAAGGAATAAATATCAGCATATGTACAATAAACTGACAATGCACTTTTTTTCAGTAAATTCATTTGAATTTTTTCAGTAAAGTACAAATTATATTCTGCGTTTTAAAAAGCATGGGGTTTAGAACCCTACTTATATGAATTTGTTTGACTCTTATTTATTTTAATTTCTGTTTGTTTTGGGTTTCATTTATTTATTGATAATGATTTGTGGTAGTTGTATCCTTGGTAGATTATTTGGTTCTATTTTTGTTATTTTTGGTTTAATGGAGTTCTTTACTTCTTTTTGAAAAACTTATTTCGTGGAAAAAGTTTTTTTGTATTAATTACAATAAATAACCGAGTCAAACTCAAAACGATGAAAAATTAACATGAGTATGGCTGATAACCCCTATGCCTTCTCAAGACCAGAACACAATTTGCGATTTACTGAAAACAAAATACGCTTGAAATGTTTTCACCTTTCTTACTTTCATAAATGAAAAACTATCAAAACATTAACGAAGAAATGTCAGTTTATGTCAATTTAACTGACAATCCACAGTCATTTGTTTGTTCGTTTTTTTTCAGTAAAGCGCAAATTGTGTTCTGGTCTTGAAAAGGCATAGCCCTACCTTTACTTCGGTTATCAGCCCTACTCGTGTTAATTTTTGCTCGTTTTGAGTTTGATTCAGCTATTTATTGTAATTTCTGTTCGTTATGAGTTTCATTTATTTATTGATAGTGATTTCCGGTAATTTACACTTGGAAGATTATTTGACTTTATTTTTGCTCATTCTCGGCTTAATGGAGCTCTTTACTTTTCTTTGTAAAACATGTCTTGTGGAAAAAGTTTTTTTAAATTAATCTAAGAAAAAGTCTAAATAATATCATACTTATGGCAATGTGAATGGACCTGAAATCATTTCATACGGAAGGATTTGATTATCCTTTGTGGGCAAGTTAGAGCTGCTAGCTCGTCGCAAATATCACTGGTTTCAGAGAGAACAAACAGCTTTATATTTCTGGTAAGTAACACTGCATAGTTATTGGTCCTAGTAGTTTTAAATTCCTCTGTTTGACAAGCTGGAGGGCTCTCGTTTCCTCCCTTATTAATTTATAAAACCTTTGATGAAAGCCCTTACAACTTAAATCTTTGTAACTTAAAACTTGCAACTTAATCTTTACATGATTCTTCACAACTTAATCTATACTACTTAAATCTTTGCTAAAAAGCTTTTACAACTTAAATCTTACATCTTGAATCTTTGATGAAAGCCTTTACAACCTGTAATAGATTGGTAGGAATTAACAGCGCAGTAAGATATTTTTAAGGCTTACAATTTGTTCGATAAGAGTCCAATCTACAAGGAGGTCCGGGTCTGCCAAATAAACACTGTAGTCAGCCTCATGCTTGACAATAAACTGACAGCTAAAAAATAATTTATACAAATTAATTAATACACATTAGAATAATAAACATAAATTACAATTGATTTACAATTTACTGGACCCAAAATTATGTAAATAATTAATTAATAAATTAATAAAAATTCGCATAGGCAGAACATCAATAAAAATTAGGCTGTTCAAAAATGCTAAACGCCAAAATGGACTTTTTGGAGCATGACACCTCCACTCCTTAATAAAGGATAAAAATCCTACAGAGGCATTGCTTGCGCACAGGGCGTTGAATCAGCGTTTCAGCTGCTGGGTGTCTACAGGGACAAGTGGCCTCCACCCTTTCCCCTCTACTAAAACCTTGAGTTGAAATTAATACTTTTGCAGCTACAAATGTACACCTCAGAGGGATTCCATATTCATGTATAATGGCTGTGAAATGATATTTTGTTTAGATAGACCTTCCCCCAAGGACATATCCAGGTTACCCTGACGAAGGTGACCAAGGTGGAAATGTTGTACCTACAAAATGTAAGCGATTGACCGATGATAAACGAAAAGCTTTGTCTCTGGCGAAAGAATCTGGTTAACAAAAGAGATTCTGCCCAGCAAAACAGTGAGAACCAGAAAGAAATAAACGAGCGAATGAATCACCATAATAACATACTGATAGACTAAATTGCATTCGTGAGGCTCAAAGAAAGAAACGAGCGAATGAATCACCGTAGGACCATGCTGACGGATTAAATCGACTTCGTCAAGCTTATACTCAACTGCCAGCTAATCCAGAAGATTAATTATAGAACGATTTAATTATAATACTCAGCGACGCGAGTTAACAAAACATAGTGTTCCATTAATGAACTCGTTTTTATTCCAACTTTTTTGAAAGGTACCTTTTCTGTAAGGTTGTAACCATCCAATTCTTCAATTTGCTATCCCTCCAAAGATCGCAATCTGCTCAATGCAACATATACTTGACTTTTTGCGAAAAATTCTTTACCCAGATGTAGTTGCTTAATCGACTGTATATCCTTGTATTTTATTATGCACTGAGCATACCCAACAGAGTTAATAAAAGTCGTTTTCTCCCAATGGTTCCATAGTTAAATTAACTCAGTTACAATTTAGATATACTAGTTAACGAGGGAAGAGAGTAAACGAGTCCCATTCTTCAATTCGCAATCATGATTACTGCAATAGCTGCAACCTAGTAAAGAACAAACAACGGCTCTTAGTAACCTGAAATGAAAAAAAGCGCTTAAAAAAGGGTGCTATTTGGAGATGATTCAGGAATGATAACTATTATTATCTTGATTAATCTTAATAGTAAAATGTTATTTTGAAAATCAATTTATAGAAATTTCGAAAAATAGCTTGTCAAAATTTCGAAAAATAACCATCAAAATGGCGTCAGATCTAAACAAGAGGTATACCATTGGAATCGGTATTGCCGAAAACGATAAAGGAAGCTTAAGATCAAGGTATCAAAGGATCATGCTACAAAAAATAAGAGAGAAAAAAGTACACAAGCAGAGCAACTGAAGCATCTAATGCAAAAATACAGCACTAGGGCATCTTCACATACAAAATGTAGCATAGCACAGATATGTTTTGACAACTGTCCTGTAGTGGCGCAGCGGGTTTAACCTCAGCTTGGTAATATAGAACCCAGAGATCGAACATAGATGTAGCAATACACACTGAAGGGCCCGGAATTTAATTCCGGTGATGAGATTATGCCAAAGTGTCTCCATAAAAATTTAAATAAGAAGAATATGATAATAAGAAAAAGATAATAAGACGTTTTGAGAAGTTACTTCTCTGGGGTATGACGTTGTATTTGGCATACTGTTTTACCTCAATCCTCAAAATGTCGTAATATGCTGTGTTTCAGATTATTCCTTATACTATGAATTACAAATGACATGCATGCAGTTGTTCAATTAATCAAATAAACCACATTATCATCAACACAAAAATAAAGACACCAAAAATAAAATAAGAATACAGTCAAACAACTATAATAAAACGACAGGAAAAAAATATATTCAGAGGTCAAATTCATTGCCTATACTTAGTGGCGTCGTTAAGGGGAGGGGCAATTGACCCCCAATAATTTGGAGAAAAATATTAAGTAACTCTAAGACTTTTGCTCGTTTTAAGTTTCTCCTTCTTTCTTTAGTTTGAGCAAATAATTTTTTTTTTAATTAATCCATCCTCGTTTTTAATGAAAAAACTTGGGGGTCTCCATAGAGAAAAATTTCGGCGGGGGGGGGAATTTTTCCGCCAAGTTTTTTCATTGGGAGAAACCCCATTTGGCTATCTTTTTTACTTTTTTTTAATAAAAACAAACCAAAGCACATGTTCTGGGTGCAATGAGTCACTTTATGATAGTCTTATAGATCAAATTTATAAGCAAATAATACAAATGTTTTCTTTTATATTTACAACACTGAAAAATAAAAACAGACTGAAACAACACTGAAACAACACTGAAACAAAATTTTTGATCACTGAGTTTTTGGGAATTATTATCATTACCGTATGTATTAAATATTCAGTTTATTTTCATTAGTTCTTTACAGTCATCTTGATTATTAATGCGATTTTATATTTATTTTTCGCTGATCCATAGCGACAAAAGCATAGTGTTCAAGAGACATATAGTTTTCAATAAACCCCAAATGAAACAACAAGTTTTAGACTTTTACGGTTAGGGAAGGAGGGAAAGGGCAGTAGCCTAACTCCTCTTTTAGTAATTTGTATTTGTTTTAGTTTTGATTTTATTTTCTGCTCGTTTGGGTTTCTTTTTTTTAACAGTAATTTCTGGTCGTTTTGAGTTTGAATTATTATAGGAATTTATGTCTGCTAGTCCTAAATTTAATATGGCTCTTTACTTTTCTTTGAAAAATTTCTTTTTCGGAAAGTTCTTCAATTGATTTGTAAAAAAAAAAAAGAAAACTAACTTGGCTTGCAGAAACTGGTCCTTGTTATATTTAGCAGGCTTTATGTAATGGTACGGTGCCTGGGATGGAAAACGATTCCTTCCACGAGATGGCATTTGATCCCCACGTGACTGGAACGTAAAATTGAGCAAGTGATTCAAACTCACTTTTCTTCCACGGGCCAAACTGAGCTCAAGCTCAACTTCGTGATCTTGTGCTACCTATAAGTTAAAAGAACGAGATAGCAATGGTTCTTCTTCTTCTATTTAACAGCTTCTTCTAAATGGTGATTATTACTTAAAGAAAGATAAAGTACTTCTTCAAAAAACTTAGATGTTGATTTAAGTAAGAGTTCAAAAACAGTGGAGGGTAACAGGGATAACTTGTACCCTGAAGAAAAAGAAGATAAATTCTACACACAAATTATTTGGAATAAGAGCATTTTGTCTCCAATGCACCAACAGATCAGTAAATAAAAAAAGGGTCTTCTTCTGCAATCTGGAAAACTTGAGACTTTTCAAGACTATAATGAAAGCACGAGGTAGTTATGCTTTCATTATAGTTCCTTCTTTTGGGTAATAGTAGTTTCTTTCTACTTTCTGGTGAATTTCTACGTAAAAACTTTTTTCATGTTTGTTTTTAGGCGGATTTTATAGTATAGAAAAATAGATTCTTTCATATTATATCAAACATTTCATTCATTAGATAAACAAATCTCAACTAAAAACGTCACACTAGGATCATATTAGGCTGTAGTTAGAACAGCCAATTACTTGTATATGATGAATAGGCGTATTTAATTTTTAGAATATGTGTTTCTCTTCGAGACAAAGTGAAAACAGCAGTGTTTTAACAAAAATGTATAACAAAATACAGTCTTTAAACATACCCTTATTGAGAAAAATTCAAGTAATTATTCCTCTTTTCTCACAAGTTAAATTCTTTCTATAACCTCTGTTTTTACTATCATTCATATTTAGTAATAGTACAGTCAATCTAAGTTTTAACCTCAAACAAATTGCAAAACGTTTTGATTTTGGTACCATTTGAGCCAAATTTTTTTTTCTAGGACATATTAAATATCGGCCAGAATCAGACAAGACGAAATTGAGAGTTTCTCGTCTTTTGTACTAAAATGACTTTTTAAAAACAACTTAGTTTGCAAGTATAGAAAGTCGGTAATAGTTAGATCTGGTGTGCAGATCACGAATATTCACTTTGTTCATGCTTTGAATGCTCATATTCAGTAATGCTCAGCTGTAGCTTGGATGATTCTCAGACCTTTGCCTCGTTTATAATCAGAAAGTACGTCGACGAAACGGGCTTTATTATTTTTGCATGAAAGAAATTCCTCTTTTTTGGTGGTCAGTCTCATTTTTGGGCTAAACAGTACTTCCTGTTCAGTGACACGGTTTGGCTTAAGATGAATCACATCTTTTGTTGAAGCAGATTTCGTAGCCATTAAAGACATAATGGCGTCTGGATAATTAGCCGAAGCATAGTCCCAATATCGGTCTAAGACCTCCGAATTTGTTTCTTCATTCGCCCAAGAATCCTGTGAAGCAAAGCACCCCCTCTAAGATGTAAGTTCAAGTCAGACTAAGCTTTTCCCCAATAGTATCAATTTATGAAAGTAGCTAGATAGCTTTTGCCAGCTCTGGTTTATTTGGCTTTCGAAACGTGCCAAAATCGTCAAAAAGCAACGCAGGATAGGAGCAAAGCTGATATTTCAACGAAGATTCCTTGTCCGTATTCAGTCTTTTGGATACAGTTAGAAGACGCTAAAGCAGCAATGAAGGATTTAAATAGTGGATTTCTCCTCCATTTTTTTTTTCGCTTCGCCGTCATAAGGACTGCCTGATCCTTCTGTTTGAACAAATGCTCATTCAGAGATTCCCCTATTATTCCGTCCAGAATCTTCTTGACTTCCATTGCTTTGTCGGCACTCACGTTTTCTGCAGCAGTCATGCTAGTAGCAAGGGTTCGAAGCAATAGCGGATCACCCTCGAAAGGAGACGACTGCTCGACAAAGTCAATAACTATTTCCGTGTCTTTGCAGTTCCTCTGCTGTCTTGAAAGACCATATTCTCTGTGCTGATCCCTTGTGTGATACAAAACATCCGTCAGTTCTTGCATCAGAAAAGTTTACGTGAGCATATGCTAGACATCCCATTACCCACTGAAGTCCCTGTACTTCCGTCATTCATCTACCTCTAGTCAATCCGGTCGCCGTTTTCAGACTTATAATCAGGTCTTGTTGTGTGACCAAATCTGTAGATCAACCGACCCAAAATCTGTCCCATCTTCTCACAACGCACAAGCCTTTTTCGAAAGCCTGGAAAAGTGCTGAGCTTGTATGTTCAAGTCTGTTCATCTGCTGCAGGTACAGCCTCGCCAACTTCTTGTAGTTGTTGTGACAAACTGCTGCGAGGCAAAGGAGCATGTTGGAAAATGTTGGCAAACTAAGTTTCCATTGACCTGTACGTTCGGATCTGAGGAAATGTCGAAGAATGGCAACCCTGACCACTTACTGGATGCACAGTTTTCCTGTTCAAGTCTCGTGACTTCGTTCTGATTTAAGAGCCGACAGAGAAGCTTCGAACTTCACGAGACTTCAAAACTGGGAGATTTGATCAGAAGAAGCTCGTCCATCCATTACTTTCTCATATAGGTCTTTAATTTCACTAAGCTCAACCGCATCCAATGCAATTCAATGCTGCGTCTACAATAGTATGGACTCGCAGTGTTCGAGAAATAGCCTTACCACTTAGAAGATGAGGAACCATATCAGAGGCGTACATCAATTCGAAGAATTTTTTCAGTCCAGATTCATCCAGCAAGATCCAATGGCACCGACAAAACTCATGAGGGTCTGGAATCCTCCTAGTCTAACCCCTACTTTTGCAACGTTACTTCCAGGTCCTTCTGGAGCAATACTTTTCATGAACTTCCAGCACAACGGCTGGTCAAAGGTTACGACCGGAGTAAATCTGGACTGTTCAGCCTGATGGGAAAGGATACAATTTACAATGTAGAAAGAATACAATTCTCGTCACTTGAAGGAAGATTGATCAATAGGAAAAAAGAAAATGTTGACTTTACCGGGATGTTCTCTGACTATGACCGATTGCATGGTTCCACTCCAACCTGGCCTAGGTTGCTTGAGATGCCATGGCGAAAACCAAAGAATATCGAAGTTTGAAATATTCTTCGAATCCTGAATGAAGAAGACCATGATACATTGTCAAAAGGACACAAATCGTTTGACTTTCTATGGACAATTCGAATTTTTCCAGCTGTGTTTATCTCCTCAGCAGTAACCTCCCACCTAAAGATACTTTTAAGGTTACTTTTGGCCCTATGGTTACAACAGCAATGATATCCATGCCATGAAAGGTGTTTCTACCCTCGAGAGTACATATGTTGTGATCAACATTGTCTGCCACATGTTGAGCCAGAGAATCAGAAGTAATTCCTTGCAGTTTGATTTTGTAATGACGCTTTATATCACACGCATAAGGGGGGGAGGAGGCGGGGGGGGGGGCGGCACAGGGATGGTCACCGACTTTTTAAAAGTTCAAGTTAGATTTCTCTTCTTTTTTTAAGTCGTTATTTTAGAAGAAAAGATGAAAAAAGTCAATTTCGCCTCGACCGATTTTTGTAAGCTCTAGAGAATTTTTTTCCAGTTAGAATCAAACCAAAATCAAAACTTTTCCAATTTATTTGAGGGAATCCCTAAAATTAATTTAGATTGACTGTATTATAAGGTGGTAAAGTGGAGGCATTATTAACAAAATTAGCATAGTTTTCAAACAGTAAATAGGTATAATAATTTACGAGATGTAATTTTTTTACCTTAAATTACCTTAAATCGCATTGTCCAGGGAAATAAGGATTAAATCCTGTAGAATCGCTGGTTAGTGATGACGATGGTTGGACGGGTCAACGGCATCCCACTCAGATCACCACGGCTTCGATGACCATTCTCCATCAACAGCTCTTTTACAGGCACCAGTACTGGGGGTAGTGACCGCTTCTTTGGTGAGAAAATTCCACAAACTCAATATTCTATTAGAGAAGAAGTTATTGCGTAGTCTAGTTGCAGCTCTCTCCTTATATTGTTTCCGACTGTGTCCCCTAGTTCTGGCAGATTGGTCAAGTAGAAATGGTTTGTTTAATGGAAAGTTAGAATTCAGGAGCTTATGTCACATAAGCTCCTGGATCTCCCCACTCTGGTATACAAACGTAAAAGGGGTGACTTTATTATGACACATAAGTTATGTGTCATAATAATATCACCCCTTTTACGTCTGTAGACCAGAGTGGGGAGTTTAAGTCTCTTCAGACGGGATGAGTAGTTTAAATATTTGCATCCGTCAATTGCGTTCGTAGCCCGTCTCTGAACTGATTCTAACTTTTGCTGGTCCCCTTTATTGAGGGGGGGCTAGCAACACACATGCCAACATTAAGCCTAACCAATGTCTTATATAATTTAGTCATTACCATAAGTGGCCTACTAGTGATTGTTCTTTTTATAATGCCAAGGGTTTGGAGTACTTTGGCTACAGCTGTCTGTGTGTGCATAGTGAATTTCATTATGTATTCCAATAGCAAATAACATGGTCCTTCGTCGACAGTGAAATACTTTATTGAAGGCTTTCGCAAAATCCAATAGAACAAAGTCGACAGGGATTGCTTGATCCAGATGATCAGTAATATAATCATTCGCATCAATCAAATTAGTCTCAGCCGAGCGTCCAGCGTCTGAAGCCGTGCTGACTACCACTGAGCAGCTCATTAGTGGTCAGATGTCCGACAATGTAGGTATTCACGATTCCTTCTAAGATTTTATCAGCTACAGTTGTAAGACTAATAGGTCGATAATTGGAAACGCTGTTGCGGCTATTCCCTTTGTGAACAGGTGTAACGCTAGCATTCCACCAATCCTGAGGAATCTGCTTAGCATCAAGAGACTTCTGAAAACATGTTCGTAAGGGGAAGGGTTATTTCAGCATGAGCTTCTTTCAATACTTGTGGATGAACTTAATCAGGGCCAACAGATTTATTAGAATTAAGCCACTTCAGTCGATTCTCCACATCAGAGGCAACCACTGTTATCTTATGCATAGGCCCCGAAATAGAATATTCTAGTGCCTCAGATAGGGGGGGGGCATTATCTGGAGACGTGAACACTGACTTAAAATGGCTACTCAATTCAGCTGCTATATCTTTCATGGTACTAACTGTAATGCCATTCACAACAAGTTTCGTAACTGAGTGTCTCGCTGTTTTCCGAGCTGAAGCATACTTCCAAAATCTCTTAGGGTTAGATTTTGAATCATGTCACAATGAAACAATGTCAATACCTCTTCATATTCTGTCGTAAGTTTTCTCGTGAGATACCTAACATTATTTCGGGTTTGTTTAAATTTCTCATAGTTCTCATGGGAAGGGTTACTTTTGTATTTGCTCCAATACTTCTTCTTTTTACGCACAGCTTGCTTGACATCACGAGTGATAAATGGTAGGGTTTTGGGTCTTCTTTTCCAGGAAATTACTGTATGTTTTTCTGTTGCTTTAGTTAAAACCCTTTTTATTTCAAGCCAAGCCTCCTCCATATTCTTAACATCAATGAATCACCAATCCTAGTGTGCCAACTCTTGTCTGACCTGGTTGTAATTTGGGCACATGCTTAATCCAATTATCCTTTTGCGGGTACAACCTAAGCCTACAAGTAATTGTAACATGGTCACTCGCTCCAAATGGTGGTTCCAAATCAACACTAATGAGCGTCACATGGTCATTAATAAACAAAAGGTCCAGTAGGGTAAGTTCTACCCACTTTTATGACTGGGCGAAAAATCAATTGCTTGGTATAGCAAATGTTCATGAAGGTACTCTAGAGGTGGGTCATTTGGGTATTCAACCCCTTCTGTAACAGTAAACCCATCAATCCACTGTAGTTCCAGTAAATTAAAATCTCCAACAATAAGAACGTTCTTGAAATATTGCTTCATCACATTATTAACAGAATATGCAATTGCTAGAAGGGAACTTGTCTGACAAGGGGAGCTAGGACTTCTATAAAAACAGCCTATGACTACAGGGAGACTTCACTGCAGAATCTTTATCCACATTTAATCAACCCAAGGTTCGTAATCTGAATTAACTTTAAGAGCTCTTGCCTGGAGTGGAGATCTGACGTAGACTGCTATCCCTCTACCATATGGCTTTGACAGATTGGTGAGTAGCTCAAACCCAGGTACTTGAATTTGTATATCAGTAAGAGCAAATGTAGTATGTTTTGGTTTCACTTCAGTGAAGCCAAAAACACTTACTTCGTGCCTCGTTGACATCACCGACTTAATTTCATTCATCTTCGTAGTAATACAGTCTACATTACTATAAAGTACCATAAGTCCCTCAATAATACTACTGTCATCATTAGCTTCGCTAGATCCAGATTCACTTGATTTAAAAGAAATGGTATCCAATATGGGTTCATTATTTCTGATATCCGATTTAGCACTAAAATACGACTCAGTTTCAGTGTATTTCGTAGAGCCAACTTCACTAGTACTATCACAAATAGAAACACTACTTATAGAACTATTTACAAGTCTTAAAGGGGTACCAGATATATCTATGATTCCATGACATTCTTCTGCAACGGTGACTGATGCGTCGCAAGGGTCTGGGAGTTTTTTGACATAACCTTATTTCCTCTGATTACTATGTCCACTTCCCCATTCAATCTTCTCTTATGCAGTTCTTTATACTATCTTTGTCTTTTTTCGCGATCTTGCTTTGACACATCGTTTCTAAATTGAATGGAACCCTTTCTTTCAAAAAATTTCTGAAGGATTAGCTTCTTTATTTTGAAATTAGCCACTGAGAAGATAATCGGGATAGGACGTGGAGTACTGGGTCTTGGCGCGGTTGTTGCGTTCCCTAGTCTGCGAAAGTTCAGGGCAGTAACATCAGAGAATCATTAATCATTAGCCAAATAATGACGTACAAATCGGGCGTCATCAGTTTGTGGAGGAACTCCAAAAATCCCTATATTAAGTTTTTTTTTTTGTCTTTCACGATCCTCGGCAATCACTGCTTTTACGCGATTTTCGAACTGTTCATCTAAAGCTTTTCTTAATGTAGCTACTTCGGCGATCACTAAATCTTTTAAAGCGTTATTGTCCTTTGCCATTCCTGAGGATTACTCAAGAGTACGAATCCTGTCTTCTACTGCCTTAAACTGAGAGTCAGTTTCCGCTTTAAGTTCGTCTTTAAAGCTAGCAAAAGAGTCCTTAACTGCCTGCTTAATTTTGAAATCCAGGATCTCTACTGCATTCTCAAAACCACTAAGAGAGTTCTTAATAGATCATCAACAACTCACGCAATCCTGGAGGGATTAAAATTGTTCACTTGAGTGTTTCCCATGCACATTGGACATTTCCAATGACAACCCATACGACGAGTCATATTTGTAAGTAAGATGTATTCTGGTTCCGAGATCTCAAGGCATTCAATACATAACCAGCAATCACAATCATCACAATTCATAACGTTTGATTCCTCGCTTAAATTAACCGCACAAGAGGAACACTTGTCCAGTCCTTTTACTGGGCAACGCGCCCGTTTGTTACCAGCCATAGCTCTTGGGAAAATAGGCAAATATTCGGTTTTTTCGGCTAATTCGTCTCAAATTTGGACACACCGGAAAACATAGCACTGACGATACTGTATCGGCAACAATGTTCGACAGCCAATTATTGACATCGTTGCAATGATTATTGAAATCCTCTGGGAATTGAAGATTATAAGTCTATTTAAGGGGAAACGGAATATAGTTCATGGGTAAAACACATTTGAAAAGATACTTTAAGTGTTTATTAATCACTTGTAATAAACTGAAGCAAGGAATAATGTCTTTGTCTCACAATAGAGTCAATAATCCATTCTGTTATTTTGACTGTAACACATGCATTTGTTTACAATCTTTGGTTTTACAATACTAATAAATTAAGCAGTTCAAACACCTATTTGGTGGCACTGTAGCCAAACACCTGCATCAGCAATTGGCAAAGTTGGCAAAGTTGTTGCAGATAATGGGTGTCTGTATGTGACAACAATAGATAGATTTATTCAACAATAAACTTGACAATTTAGATACAATAAAACTTAGACAAATAGATCATTTTATTCCCACAAATATTCTCTGACACTTTGGACCCATTTTTTTTTCAGACAAGCCGATATTCGAAACATTATATTTGAATTCTCCTTACCCACTCAACACACTCTGGAAGTTTTAGCTTGAATCTAAATCGCTCCCGAGATATTAGAGTCGCAATATTGACAACTTGGGTGAATATACTGTCTTGAAATTCACATCACTAGTTCACTATGAATAAATTCAAAGTACATGGTGGGACAAATATACAAGGTACACATGGTACAGCACACGTGGTAAACCCTGGACCTTTGCTTGCTAAACCTTTCAACAATTTTGAACAAAATAGCTATCTCAAGGTTTGATCCAATATCAGTGGGGTGATTGGGGGTGGGAAGCAGACAAGGAAAATGGGAGGGAGGTTTTCCCCCTATAACTTCGGGCCCTAAAATGAGCACTATGACTTTCAACTTCCAATCAGAAGCTCCTTCTAAGTTTTTAAAACACTCAGCCCTTCCATACAACATGGCCAGAGAAAAAGAAGTTTCCAGTCCTATTATAGTTCTTTGTTGCTCCTTATTTCGGGGGAGGCAATAGTTTATCTTCCTTTATGCATTTTGGTCATTTTGGCCCAAGGGTTTAAGTTCCAAACCAATCAGGAAATAATTTAGACTGATCCGGGACTAACAGTTTGTTGGCATTTTCTGGGCCCCATCTCTTCCTTTTCTATTTAGAATTTGTTTGATCTTTTTGTCATTGAGAAAAACAAAAAATTTTGATCCAATTGCACACAAAATAATGAGCAAGCCCTTTTTCCTATCATAAAATCCATGCATCAGCGTTCAGTAATTTGCATTCCTGCAAACATATTTATTGGACGTTTTGATTGTTTAAAATAAAATATTTATCTCAAAATTGTTATGAGATGTATTGGGGGAGTTAGGGGGACCAGATACTAAATAGAGCACAGAGGGGGGGGGGGTGCTGGTTGCCCTAAAATCACATGTATGTTTGGGATTAAAAGGGCATAGATTGGAATTTGGGTTCAGGGATTTTTAAGTCAACATCTCAGCCATATTTCATTCTAAGTGTTATTTAAGTAGATAATAGTTTAGATAAAAACTTAACTTAGAAAAATTCCAGGTGGTTTTTGTTTCATCAAAAAGAAATATCTTACAAAAACATGATATTACAAAAAGTACACAAAATAATTCAACACAGAAGCATGATACTTTAAAAATTATATACACAAATAATCAAAATACATAAAACTGAATGGTAATTTTCTACTTTTGTGTTATTTTGTCTAATTTTTTTTTACTTGCCAAGAATAATAGTTAGAAGGAGGCTACCTCTCCTTTATATAAGCAAATAAACTTATTTTGAAGCCTCAAAAATAAGAGGTTTTCTTTTCATTATGATTCCTTCTGCCAGTTAAAACTCTGGCTACAGAATTTCTTTAAATTAGTATCAGAGACCACAATAATACCTCATGGTAAACTTGGACACTCCTTCCTGGAGCAATTTGGCCTTTTGGTTTTCCATCTTTTTTATTTCTAGAATACTTTTGTGGTGGACCTCTTAAACTAGGCTTTGAAAAGTCACCACGGCGTCTTCCACCCTGAGAATCTGAAATAAAATAAGCAAAATTTAGAAGTCCTTTTCCTATCTGCAAATTTGAAGGGATGATATACTCTCCACCAAGAATGATCCCAAACGCACAACTTAAGGAAAAATTAGAGGTCGATAGTGCCCTTCTTTGTGTTTACCTCCTGTTTGACATATAAAAGTAATTTTAAAACACTGCTGAACAATACATAATATTATCCTAAAAGACAAGGGACAGTATATCTTACAATTTAGTCTAAATGACTTGTTTCCCTCTAGAAAGTCCTCTAAAATGCTGTTCATCATGGTATTGAGCTACTGCCAGTCCCATTAATAACAAGATTAAGCTAAATTTCTATGGCTAACTAGAAATACCACCCAAGTTCACCTTATTTGAACCTTTTTGGGAGAATTTAACTATGATCAGCCAATTCGAGGGTTGCATTGTGGAACCTTAGCTATATTAAATAAATAATAAAACAATTATCAAATTAAAGTCAAGAGCAATATTGAAACTTCAAATCAACAGATATTATTCTGTATATGAAGGGTCCTGCCCACTACTCCAACCCCTGCTCTTTATAGAGACATTTGACTTTTTGTCCTAATTCTTTAAGAACGACTGCTCAAAAACATAGGACGTTGAATTGGAATGAGAAGTATCTTTAAAACACTACCTTATAGAACTTTAGCATAAAGAACAGAGGGTTGAGGAGAGGAACCCTCCTCATATATGGAACAATATCTGTTTGTTTTCAGTTTTAATGCTGCTCTACTATCATTTGAAAAAACTTGTTTTTCTTATTAATAACATACCCAGGGTTAGTCCAAGTGTGGAGAGGGCTACCTCATTCTCAAGCAAGACGTTCTATATCAAAACAAGACCGAATAATTTGGAAAAAAAATAGTTCATTAAGCAGCTTTCAAACTGTTACTCATTTTAAGAGTCAAATTTGCTCTTCACTTTGAGCAGATATTTTTGTTAAATTAATCCTTACTCGTTTTTAATACAAGGAAAACAAGAAAAACAGGGGTCCATTACACTTCATAATATGTTCCACATAAATTTTTTTTTCAAATGTAATGCCTTTGAAACCTAATCATCAAGTAGAAATTTGAGTGTAGTTAATGGCAAAATTGTAAAATAATCTATGCTTCTTGTTTAGCCATATTTGCTCAGTTAAGCCTTTTCCCTGATATTTAAGGTGCTTTTACTTCTAGTACAATAATAATACGGGAAAAAATGCCCGAACCAGGAACAAATTGATAAGGTAATGTTTTCTTCATTATTCGGACCAGAAAAAAAACGCTGAACAACATATCCAAAATCCTCATCTCTAACCCGTTGCGAAATTTTTTTTTTTTTTCGCTATTTTTGTTACACTAGTTTTTATTTTTCATGAAAAAATGAAGTGTCACGAAATGAGTGGTTGATAAGTCTATCTGTATCCAAATTGAGAGCTGAAACCGTTTCTAACGTTATTTTTCTTATAAACGTCAAATAAAATGAAAAAATCCATTTTTATTTTAAAAAATAGCAAAATTTCGCTATTTTTGGCAAAAAAAACTAAATGATAACCATGATATCTTTTTTTTTGTGTGTGTGTTTTTTTTTTGTCCGTTCGTTTTTTTTTTTCAGTATACATCCAGATCCTTTCAAGCTAGCGTGATTACATTTACACACGTTCTCAACGCCATCTTGCGGCAACCGAGCTACAGTCTTATGCAAATAGAAAGTTATCTCCGTTCCGGATCGCACTAAGAATCTCATTCAGGTTTTTAGTTTATTGATATAAATGCTAGGGTAGGTTCTTTCTTACCGAACAGAAGGAATCGTACGCCACGGCACAGGAACTTTCATCTGAACGGGAACTTGAAGACTCCTTACCTTATAGCCTCATGGTCCTTCTGGAGGAGCTGTTTGTTGGTACTAAAGTGTCATTCAAAGTCCTTGCCATCAGCGGCTCCATTGTTCAAACAGTTCGTCCACGCGCAGTCATCTGCCCTCTTCAACTTGGTTTAGCAGTTCAGCTAGATCACCATTTCAAATCAAAGTTCTTAATCGACACTTTGCACAGTCAAGGGTTCTGCTCGCCATACGCCGAAGTTCAAAGGTTCAAGCATTGTGCAGCAGTAGATCAAGGATGCAGTCTTGACGGTGTTATTTCTGAACACGTGGTGCAACATATAGCTGATAATGCAGATCACAATATATGCACGATTGACGGAAAGGGCACTTTCCACGGTATGGCAATTCTAGCATGTAACTCACCCTCTGAAAAACAGAGTGGCACCAATCCCAAGAGGGAGTGATTCTCTAGACGCCGTGACGCTCAAAAGTCGAGTCCCTATTTACCCTTTTCGGATAAGTGAAGCGGTGCTTTCTCAGAATCGGTACGAGAAAATATCACAGACCATTGTGAATGTTCCGTTTGCATTCCTTGACCAGCTCTGGTTGTCATCGTGGTTTTTCCACCTAACTGGAATGGTTTTATGCAATCGGTTTTTTCGCACTCGCTGGACGAAGATGCACAAACCCCTGGCGACAAGGCAAGTATTATTTTTTTGCCCATGATCAATCTGCCTTCTAACAATGAGTCATGACTATACTCAGCCCTGTGCTTCATTGCTTGTCGGGAGAGGAAATACGGATTTACGCCAGCCGTCTCATTCGATCAGCCACTTTGGTGGAAGGCAATGAAAATTATCAAGTCCGACGTGTTAAATGAGCTGGACAACGTTATCACCAAACTCGGAGGCTTTCACTTGATGATGAGCTTCGTCGGATGCATAGGGCGCCTGATGCAAGACAGGGGGCTCAAAGAAATCTTGGAAATAGTATACGCACCGGCAACGGTACCACATATACTCTCTGGGAAAGCGATTTATAGAGCTATTGGAGCTCACATTCTTGTGAGCTCGGCTCTCTACGCTCATCTTTTAGGACAAGATGCGGGAACTTTGGATACTTTCGGCCTTGAGAAACTCTTCAACGACACTCTTAAGGGAAAAATGTCCCCCAGAGACCTTGACGAAGCACCAGAGCTGGGACTACTGGAAAGCATTATCAAACAGAAGATTGAAGACCTACGAGATCACCGAACAGCAAAGCTGTGGCTGCAGTACCTTGACATGGTTGAAAAGCTTCTCAAGTTTATACGTGCCGAGAGACTGGCCCTATGGGAGCTGCATTTGCAGGTTGCAGCAGAAATGCTTCCCTACCTAGCCGCATCTGGGCACAGCCTTTACGTAAAATCTGTCTGGTTGTACATCCAGGAGATGACTAACCTTCCCAGTTGTCACTCAAAAATGTTTCAGATGTTCAGTGAGCAAGGACAGGCGATTAGAAGGTCAGATCGGCACTGGGCCAGCCTCTCAGCAGATTTAGTTATTGAACAAGAGTACATGCGAAGCCTAAAGACATCGGGAGAACTCACTGGTGGTGGTGGAATGACTGAAGAACAGAGAGCGATTTGGGTCCCATCGAGACCGGCGTGTCTCGAGGTCAACCTGTTGATAAAGAACCGGACGAGCATCGGCTACTCTACAAGCGAGCAGCATCGTGACTTGAGTCTGAACAGATACACCCGTGACTGTTAAGATACCGCGAAGTCGGTAGATTTCTTCCAAGTGTCATCCCCATTCAAAGGCAATGTACAACTGAGAAACGTTGCAAATGCAGTAACTTCATCTCCAGGCGTGAATGTTGACGAAGCCGAATCTGCTGGGAAGAAAATCTTAGACAAGATGCCAGAAAAGACCTTGGAGGAGCACGTCTTTAAAAAGAAAGACCAAGTGACTCTGATGACCACAAATAAGTCGGGCTCTTCTGAGGTGGCGCAAATCGACCTGGTGCTACTTTTTCAGAGGTTCATTATCGTTGCCCAGAGGTCCAGTCTCAAGGAAGATTATTTCAAGTTTGAGCTCTGTACCATTCCTCCTGCTCTTTTCAAAAAAAAAAAACGGATTCATGCGAAAGGCCAACAAGCCCGAGCTAGCAAAAGCAGTCTATCAGTCATGTGGGTTTGATGCTCAGTCCCCAAGACCGGTGGGAATTACCAGCTTCGTCTTAGACGGGAGCGCCCTTCTCCATCGGATCCCGTCGAAGGTCGCTTCCACATACAAGGTTGTCATGTCTTCGTACATTCATTACGTCGAAAAAAAGTATCCTCGTGCAGTTGTCGTCTTCGAAGGATACGACGGCGGTCCATCAATCAAAGATGCAACCCATTTGCGTCGAGCTGGATCTGTCGGCCGCGAAGTGTTATTTACCGAAGACACGAATCTTTGCATGAACAAAGGAGTTTCTTCCATGCAAGGAGAACAAATCGCGTTTTCTGAAGATTCTTGGAAACGCTCTGGTAGCCAGCGGTTGCGATGTATACCACTTTGAAGCAGATGCTGATCTAGACATGGTGAAAAAGGCTACGGAAACTGCACTCCATAGCGACACCATTGTGGTTGCTGATGACACGGATGTTCTCGTCCTCCTTATCTGTCATGTAGACACGAGTTCAAATCGAGTTTACTTCTCGCCGGAAGCGAAATTCGGAAGTAAATGCTCAGCTTGGGATGTTTGTCAGATAAAAGACAAGCTAGGATCAGAAGTTTGCCAGCTGATGCCCTTCTGTCACGACATACTGGGTTGCGACACAAAATCGCACCTTTATGGCATCGCGGAAAAGGAAAAGCTTTTCATCTATTGTTATCCAGCTTGAGTTTCAGAGACGCAGATACCCTGTTTACCAAAAAATCTGCATCTCATGATGAGATAGCTGCGGCTGGAGAGAAAGCTTTGCTGATACTCTACAACTGCCAGGATCTGCCAAGTTTTGACACTGCCAAGAACCAAGTTTTCCAGAGAAAAGTCAACACTGCCACCTCATTCGTACATCCACAAGAGCTGCCTCCGACTATGATAGCAGCGAAGTATCATTCGTTCCGAGTCTACAGCCAGGTGCAGATTTGGCTAGGGAATATGGTTGGCCCCCTAAGCTGGGGATGGAATCTTCAAGGCAACGAAGTTTTAGAGCCAAAAATGATGGATCTCCCCGCTGCTCCTCCTCATCTTCTAAAGACACTGAAGTGTTCTTGCCAAGCTGATGGTTGCGACAGTGAAAGACGCTCCTGCAAGAAAAATGGCCTGGAATGCACCATAGCTTCTCGAGTATGTAGAGGAGTTTCGTGCAACAACGCAAAGTGCCAAGAAGATGAATTTTCTTAGGATGAGCTTTAAGCCTGTGATTTAATTTTCCCTGTGATTTTTGTTCCTTTGGTCAATCAGACGTGCAATTTTTTTACGTTTTATTACAAATAATTTTTATCATGTCGTTTTTTATGGTAATGAAGGTGGATGAATTTTGATCTCAAATGCGTGCAAAGAGCAAGGTTTTTGGGGAAGGGTGGGGAGAATTGGTATTAACAAAATCTTGAAGTATCTCAGAAAACCTAGTTTTTCAACTCAAAACTGGTCTAGAAACTTCTATCGAACGCTTGTTTTTTTTTTACCTAAAACGTTAAAATTTGTTACATTTTTGTTCAAAAACAGAGTATTTCTGAATTACTTTTTGACATTTCTGACAAACTAACATCAGATATCGTTTTAGCTCTTAAATCTGATACAGAAAGGCATATCAAACACCAGTTTCGTGATATTTCGTTTTTTTCCAAAAAAATACAAAATGAATAAACAAAAACGGCGAAAAAAAAAAACAATTTCACAACGAGTTAGAGATGGGGATTTTGGATATGTTGCTCAGCGATTTTTTCTGGTCTGGATAGTGAAGAAAGCATTACTTTATCAATTTGTTCCTGGTCAAACCTTATTATTCCTGTACTATTCCTAAAATCTATCAGTTCAAGATTAGATTCTTTTCTTTTAAAACTTTCAAAACTTTCTAAATCTGAAAATAGACAGAAATGGAAACATTGAAGAAAAAAAGGTAGGTATATAGTGAATATAATTTCCTGAATGAAAAAGAAATCATTTAAAAAGAAAATAAGACTTAGTGTTTTTTATAATGACATTTGTACTATAACAAAATATGTCAAATCAGTTGTAGTTTGATCATCAAATTTGGTAGAAGGGAATCTGCTCCAGGAATCATTTCATGGTTTTAATTTTTATTTCCAGTATTTAATTGAAACTCCAATTCTCTTATTTGTCATTGAAATGCTTAATAGGCGCTGATAAAAATAAGCTCCAAATCTTAATTTTGTAAGCTCCAAATTCTGTTATTTGTAATTCAAACGCCTAAGAAGTGACAAGAACATACTATTCTTACATTTCAGATTCACATACTAATCCATAAATGTAGAACTGCCTCAATGTACAATATATGTAGATTTATTTCTCACAAAAGCCCCATGGGCCATGGATAATATAAATACAACAAAACGCATAAAATATAATAATAAGTTCAAACACTTTTGAAAGTAACATTACAATAGAAAAAACCCTCCCTATGTCTCATCCCCACACTCACAAAATTTCCCAAATTTGTAATATCCACTTTGCAACTACTCCCTATTTTATTTTTTAAACACGTTCTATTCATGACACTTTGTACCTTAACCCTCCCTAAATACTTTCTTCTCCCCCCAAGCGGCATAAAATTCCCTCTTACTGATAAGACCCATTTTAAAGTATCATTTTGGAGCCCAAATTTTAGATACATTTCTTCTCCCCAAGCTTTTGTAATGTTCCTATATATTCCAAGGGATTTTGACTTAACCTTGTCTTTTTGCCAAACCTGAATCCCTTGATCTTGTAGCTCATTTTCCACAGCTTTTGCAATCAATCCTGTTTCCACCCCTGGTCCAATGCCGTCATTCCACCAGCCTGATAGCCCACAATTGTCTAGTATACTCTTAATTTGCTCGGGCCAAGAATCTTTTCTTTTGTCCAATAACATTTCATTGAAAGCATTTTTTGTTAACCGATAATCTGGCATAGCAATAATTTTTTCCCAGTAACCTACCATGCGTACTAACCGTTTATTTCTTAAGCTAAAAAGACCCAGGTCACCCTTTATAACAATGCTATTAAACTTTTTATCAAACCCTATTAATGTTTTAAAATAATGTAGCTGTATCCTCTCCATTTCCATCCCACTTTGATGTCCCCATATCTCTGCCCCAAAATATATAGCAGGTTCTAATCTACTTGCAAAAATACGCTTTTGTAGCTTGATATCCTTTGCTCCTATATCCTTTATATAATTCTTTAAAAATATGCCAGTTAAACTCTTGCCTTTACTTGACATTAGAGCTATGTTTCTTGTCCACTTACCATTTGAAACAAGTCTACAGCCTAGGTAAGTATACTCTTTCACTAATTTTATAACTCCCCTCCCGTGACTAAAATTTTCTTCATATGTCTTCGCTCCCCTTGCAAAAAGCATTACTGCTGACTTCTCTAGATTTAAAACCAGTCTCTTTTCCTTAAAATACTTTTATAGACTCTCTAATGCATGCTGCAGATACTCTCTACTATTTGCCAATAAAGCCATATCATTGGCTTACAAAAGTGCAGACAATTTTTTATCAAATAATTTACTTTCCTTTCCTTTAAATAGCTTTCAATGTCATTAATATACAACAAAAATAACTTCAGAGACAAAGTACAATCTTGTTTTACCCCTAACCTGCTAAATATTTCCCTTGATGTTTCCTTACCAACCCGCGCAACAAACTTTACCGTCAAATACATTTGCAATAAAATTCGCACAAACTGACGCGGTAATCCTAAATTAATCAAACAATGCATAAGAATTTCCCTATTTACACTATCGAAAGTACCTTGTCCAAAAAGGCCACAAACAACTTATCCTCTTTTTTCCTGGTATATTTCCTAATTAGACTGGTTAAAATAAAAATTTGATCTATAGTACTATAATTTTCGCGAAATCCTGCTTGTACTTCGATAACTTTCTGTGATTTTTCAAGCCACTTATCTAATCTATTCCCTAACACTTTCGCGAAAAGTTTGCTTACACCATTGCCCAAACTGATCATGCGGTAATTCCTGAGATCCATGCAAACCCATTTTTTATATAACGGTATGGTGACACATGTATTCCATTGCTCCAGCCATTGGGGGTTGTTGATAATGGACGAAAATGTTAAAGCGATGATTTGGATGACCCATACTTTTACCTTTTTCCATTCTTGCATTGGGATTCCGTCTAAACCAGGAGCTGAATTACCCTTGATTTTTTTTTTTTTTTTCATGGTCTTAACTATTTTATCCTCGGTGACAGATTTTAACAATTCGTAGTCCTCTTCCTTCATCGGACTCTCTATAATTTCTTCCTCAAACATACCCCCGCACATCAAATTTCCATCGGATGTGTAGCTCCTGATTTCTTCTAATTCTTTATTTTCTAAGTAGTCCAGCCACCTTGTTGCCTCGATTGTACCTTTTTCTTCATTTGTATTCCCCGTTGATTCTTTAACAAGCTTCCAAAACTCTTTTGCTTCATTCTTTCTAATGACTAACCTTAGCCTTTCAGCTTTTTCAATCTCAAACTTCCTTTTTTTCACCTTTATAAGATTCTTATATTCCTTTCTCTCCCTCTTGTAATTCTGATACAGTTGTTGAAAATCATCTCCTTCTTCATTTAATTTCAATACCTTCAGTGCCTCCCAAAGTTCCTCCCTTTTATTCCTACACTCCTCATCATAGAACGTCGTAATAGCCTGGTTCCCTTTATTTTTGCATATTTTCTCACCCGCGCCGTAAACTACCCTACCCAAAATCTCTAGCGCTGAATCAACATTCCCTTCTTGGGCTAATTCTAGACTTCTATCCAGTAAATCTTGATTACTTAATTCCGTCATTAATTCTTCAAAATTATTTTTATCATTTTCCTCCGCTCTTAGTCTTTTATGAAGCCCATCCCCTGGATGAGATCTACTTTTACTACTGTGCTCCTTAATTGTTGAGGCTGCTTCCACGACCTCTAAAGTTGCACTGACAGGAAAGTGATTGGAACCTACGACCATTGATACACCAAAATCTCCCACCCTTTCACTCAGACAGGCTAGTTAAAATGTAATCAATTCTGCTTGGAGAATGCCCCAATAAACA
Organism: Artemia sinica; assembly: GCA_027921565.1. NCBI lineage: Eukaryota > Metazoa > Arthropoda > Branchiopoda > Anostraca > Artemiidae > Artemia > Artemia sinica. The sequence continues at coordinate 27,834,646 of CM051259.1, read as the reverse complement.
AGTAAACTCCCCCAGATCATTATCATTTCCAAATCTACCATTTAATATCATTAAATTTTCATACCTGCAAAATTCTAGCAAATTTTTACCCCAGTTATTTCTACGACGGGTGTGGTCCCTACTTGTCCTCTGTGGGAGAGTTGTAACAATATCTTCTAAGTTAACAGTGGATATATCATCGTGAACAGAACCCAAAACCAGTAAAATTTTATACACACCCCCCTGTATAAGCATTAGAGTCCCCCAGAAAACAAAAACTATGATTCGGAAACTTCCTTGAAAAATTACGTTTTTCATGTTCTAAAATTGAACATGTATCCTCTTCCGAAAAAGAGCTTGTTTCTGGGGAATATAAACAGCACATAAAATAACCGGAATGCCAGCAAAACACACTCTAGGCCAAACCAAGTTACAGGATTTACTTTTCAACCTATACATCTTTGTAGTTGCACTAAAATTCTTGGAAACTAACATCGCTACACCACCATATATTCTTCCATTTTTAGATTGTTTTCTATGCACTCCGTAATACTGGTATCCCTTGAACACTTTTGGTTCTTTTAGCCATGTTTCAACTAAGCATGCCAAGTCAATTTTTCCTTTTTCTTTTACTAATAAATGTTCCCATTTTTCACTGCATACCCCTTGGATGTTCCAATGCACTATTTTAAAGTTCTTTTTATATCCATGGTCCAACTTATCCTATGTATCTACAGCCAAATAACTGCCAGAACCCAAGCCCCAAGTTTGCACTTTCGTCCCTGACCCAGTTGGCTGGTCGTGTTGCATATAATTATTATGTTCCCCTTTCAATCCTTTTTTGTAATTTTCAATCACTGACTCCACTTCCTCTTGGCCTAGAGTTTCACTTGCAATTTTTTGTAGGGCATCAACATGTCCAAATCTGATGTATAAAGCTGGGGGTATTGAGCTTGTTACCCAAATATCCACTGGTTTGACACCATTTTCAATTAAAACGTTCTTTCTCGTTAAAAGCTTTATCCTCGCCTCCCTCACTGCCTGCAGAGCATCATCAGTTATGAAAACTTTTGCAAAAATTACGTCTTTTTTGTTTTTTAATCTTTTCACGTTTTTCAAAATCAAGGTTCTTGTTTCCAAATTCTCTATTTCCATCACTACAAATGTCTTTTCTGTATCTATACATTTTACACCATATCTGAAGTCCAGGGCCATTTCCAGACCATCCGTTGTTAACTTCTCAAATCCCGTTTTCGCTTCGTTTTCATTGTTCACTCCTCCAAATCATAATGTTCTTTTGCCTTTCCCTGCTTTCTACTTTCATTAGGCTTTCTTTTACTCCCCTCAACTCTTTTGACAATTGTGCACTATCTTTCTGTATTGTTGATATTGTACTCTTTACAGTATTAGTCTCTTTTTCAATCTCACTCACTCTCGGCGCTAATACCGCCAGTTCTTTATATAACCCCTCCAGCACACCGAGTCTATATTCTATGGCTTTTACAGAAGATCTCAGGTCATGTAACGATGTTGAATTAGACTGTATAACTGCTAAAATAGTCGATATATTGTCAGCTAGTAATCTTATACTGATCTCTTCAACTTTGATAATTTCTTAAACCACATTGGCCTGACATCACATAAAGAATGAAAAACGAGCAAAAATGGGGTTTTTATAGGCCAAATGAAAATACTGAAAAAACAAAGCGAATATTTCGAGAGGACAAACGCCTCTCTTCTTCAGCACGAAACGAAATAATGTATCCAAGGAAAGTGCCGAAGAAAAAAAAAAACAAAAAACAAACGCGGAAAGTCAATGTGAAAAGAACCAAAAAACCAAAGAAAAAACCAAAAACTTAAAAGATGAATAAAATTCAATAAAAGCCAAAAATTAAAAGAATTAAAACCAAATACCTAATAACAAGATTACTAAAGTATCGGCTTCTCTTTTGAGAAAACCGAAATATGACTCGTTTATTCTTAAATCACCGGAATCTCTGTTTAAAGCTAGACCTAAATGTTGGTATTTATAAATTTCAACAGCTTCTCTGTAGTGCTGGACAATACCTTTGTCATGCGAAATAAGGCTAGCTCGATTAAACAAAATAGTACGGTCTGGTTTTTCCAAAAATGTGCTCTGCAAGGGCAGAGTCAAAATTTTCTGGTTTTTTCCGCTTTTTAAGTGTATTATTAATTGAACTAGAGTGCTGAGTTAATCTATCCGTTAGTCGCTGATCAGTTCTTCCGATATACCAAAGACCACACGAACAAGGAATTCTGTAGACACTGGAGTTTTCACCCATCGGAATAGGGTCTTTACCTTGATAAATTTGGGACCTGATAGTTTTTCTGGGTCTATAATAAGTGTAAATGTTATTTTTCCTTAGATTTTTTTAAATGTGGTCTGAAACCCCTTTAACGTATGGGAGACCAAGATAAACTGAATTTTCCCTTTGATTTGTGTTTTCTGTGGAACTATCTGATAATCTTTTAATGCGTTTTTCAACTACAGAATTTATTAAACTAATTGGATAACCATTCCCAAATAAAATATCTCTAAGGTGGTTGAGCTCTAAATCCAAGAAACGTGTTGAACAAACTTTCAATGCTCTATCAACTAGAGAAGTGACAACTCCTCTTTTCACAGCAGGAGAATGATTAGAGGAATAACTTAAGTAACGGTCATTATGTGTGGGTTTTCTATAGACACCAAACTCGAAAGATGAATCATTTCGGTGCACCAGAACATCTAAGAAAGGAAGACGCCTCTCTATCTCTGATTCCTGAGTAAATTTAAGTTTTGGATCCAAGGAGTTGAGCAAGTGAAGAAAAGAACCCAGAGACTCGTCACCATGCTCCCACAAATAAAAAATATCATCTTTAAAACGAACCCAAAATTCGGGTTTACAAAATCTTTGCAAAATAGCCCTTTCTTCAAGGTCTTCCATGAAGATATCAGCCTGTATTGGAGAAAGGGGGGCACCCATGGAGAGCCCATATTTCTGTCTATAAAAAATGCCTCTATAATGGAAGTAAAAAGAAGTTCTGTTACAAAGGGCTGTAAGCGAAAGAAGTGTTTGATTCGAAAGAGTAGATTTTTCTGATATAGATGGGTTAGAATTAAGTTTTTGCTCCAAAATCAGTTCGGCCTTTTGAGGATCACAATTGGTATACATTGAATCTGCATCAAAACTGCCAATTCTTGTATTTGGTTTAACCGAAACTTGCTTTACCTTGGAAACAAAATCAGCGGAATTTTTAATATAGGATTTTTGAGCCTGAATTAGTGGGCGAAATATAACTGATAAGAATTTCCCTATTTTTGCTGTAGGAGAATTAAAAGAAGAAACAATAGGTCGAAGTGGATTACCGGGCTTATGAACTTTAGGAAGACCATAAAAGTGAGGGGATGTGCATCCGCGTGGATAAAACCTTTTGTACAACTGATCTGTAATTTCACCTTTTCCTTTTAGATAAGAAAGCTCTTTTCGGACTTCCTGGACAAATTTTTCTGTGGGATCGGTAGCTAATTGTTCATATGTGTTAGAATCATTTAAAATTTCTCTGACTTTTTTGTCGTAGTCCTCTGAATCTAATACAACAACAGTATTTCCTTTATCGACTTTCGTAAACTCGATTCATCTTTCGAGTTTGGTGTCTATAGAAAACCCACACATAATGACCGTTACTTAAGTTATTCCTCTAATCATTCTCCTGCTGTGAAAAGAGGAGTTGTCACTTCTCTAGTTGATAGAGCATTGAAAGTTTGTTCAACACGTTTCTTGGATTTAGAGCTCAACCACCTTAGAGATATTTTATTTGGGAATGGTTATCCAATTAGTTTAATAAATTCTGTAATTGAAAAACGCATTAAAAGATTATCAGATAGTTCCACAGAAAACACAAATCAAAGGGAAAATTCAGTTTATCTTGGTCTCCCATACGTTAAAGGGGTTTCAGACCACATTTCAAAAAACCTAAGGAAAAATAACATTTACACTTATTATAGACCCAGAAAAACCATCAGGTCCCAAATTTATCAAGGTAAAGACCCTATTCCGATGGGTGAAAACTCCGGTGTCTACAGAATTCCTTGTTCGTGTGGTCTTTGGTATATCGGAAGAACTGATCAGCGACTAACGGATAGATTAACTCAGCACTCTAGTTCAATTAATAATACACTTAAAAAGCGGAAAAAAAACAGAAAATTTTGACTCTGCCCTTGCAGAGCACATTTTTGAAAAACCAGACCATACTATTTTGTTTAATCGAGCTAGCCTTATTTCGCATGACAAAGGTATTGTCCAGCACTACAGAGAAGCTGTTGAAATTTATAAATATCAACATTTAGGTCTAGCTCTAAACAGAGATTCCGGTGATTTAAGAATAAACGAGTCATATTTCGGTTTTCTCAAAGAGAAGCCGATACTTTAGTAATCCCTGTAATAAACCTTGAACCACTTTCCCAGTCATCTAATCAAAAACGCGAACAACCCCTTAAAAAAAAGGTCTCAAAGGTGTCTGCAAGAAATGCATTAATTAAAATCCGAAATCAAATGACATAGTTCTCCAACTTATTTAATTGCTGGTTCGTTTTGTTTTTTGAGTGAATGAATTGTTTCCTTTTCTTTGTCAGTTTTTCGCTAGTATCCGTCGATGGCAGTTCATATTTTTTTGGATTTTGTGCAAATCGCGGATATTGGCGAATAACTCGCTTTTATGGTTGTTAGGTATTTGGTTTTAATTTTTGGCTTTTATTGAATTTTATTCATCTTTTAAGTTTTTGGTTTTTTCTTTGGTTTTTTGGTTCTTTTCACATTGACTTTCCGCGTTTGTTTTTTGTTGTTTTTTTTTCTTCGGCACTTTCCTTGGTTACATTATTTCGTTTCGCGCTGAAGAAGAGAGGCGTTTGTCCTCTCGAAATATTCGCTTTGTTTTTTCAGTATTTTCATTTGGCCTATAAAACCCCCATTTTTGCTCGTTTTTCTTTCTTTATGTGCTCTTCAAATTTATGTGAATCCACTGAAGAATTCAAAACAGAGGAGTCAGAAACGGAAATGTTAGCCGGCTGACACTGTTCACTTTGTTTTGCCAAATTAATCCAAAGTCATGTCAAGTTCGTGCATTAAATTCAAGCAAAATAACTGGTTTCACTGTCAGGTCTGAATTGAGATTTAATCCTAATACAAGTACACTGCTCGAAAGCTGAAATGATGCTGAAATGAATACTATGCTGACTTCTTGTTATTTTTGATTTTCTAAATATTTCTTTTAACTAGATCCAAAAGAAGAATCGACATAAATGTGCTAGGAATTATGACTGAAATTAGTCACACTTCACAAAACACCAGTGCTACTGTGGGACATTTATCTCTGCATCAGCATGCTGTACAAAATGTCTGTTGCGTATATAATAAAATGAATTTAAACAAATATATATGTAGGCTATATATATATATATATATATATATATATATATATATATAATATATATATATATATATATATATATATATATATATATATATATATATATATATAATATATATATATATATATATATATATATATATATATATATATATATATATATATATATATATATATTAGTTACATTTTGGAAATTTTGTGTGCACAAATAGGCAGTAGAAACCCAATCCCTTTTTTTATTAAATAAAAAAAAACAATTTTTTTTCCCTGAAAGTAAGGAACGACGTTAAAACTTAAAACGAACAGAAATTATTCCATATATGAAAGGGGCTCTCCCCTCCTCAACGCCTCACTCTTTGCGCTGAAGTTTTTTATTGTTTAAAAAAAATAGTTGTGAGAAAATCAAACTTTAGCGTAAAGAGCGAGGCGTTGAGGAGGGGAGAGCCCCTCTCGTATACGGAATAATTTCTGTTCGTTTTAAGTTTTAACGTCGTTCCTTACTTTCAGTTAAAAAAAAACTTGTTTTTTTTATTTAATTTTTGAACGTTTTTGAATTAATGCAGGTTTTGATTTTGGCTCACCGTACATGAATAATTACAACAAAATTTTCATATTAATTTTACTTTTATTTGGTTAAATGGCTTCCTCGAAACTTGTTTAATTTTATTTACGAACGTTTTTACTAGTAATAAATATATGTAACTTACGAATTAACTTACGTAACAAGCTTCTATATTCATAGATTTTTAACACGTATATTAGGGGGTTCGCCCCCTAGTCAATACCTTGCTCTTTAAGCTAAAGTTCGAATTTTGTTCCAATTCTTTAAAAATGACCCCTTAATCACAAAGGCCGTTAATTAGAATAAATAGCTCTTATGAAAGTACTAAAAAATCTTTGGCTTAAAGAGCGAGGTACTGACTAGGGGGTGAACCCAATCATATACGTAATATTTTCTGTTCGTTTTGTTTTGATGTCACTCCTTACTTTCAGTTGAAAAACTTGTTTCTTTTTATTTAATTTCTGATCTTTTTCTTTAATAATGATGGGAAATCCAGCGCCCCCTTCATAGTAATGTCCCTTCCCCCATGAAAACTGCCTTCATGGAAAGATCCTCCCATATAACCCACCACCCACTCACCCCCCACCTACCGGAAAAAAATCCCCCCTGAAAACGTCTGTATACTTCCCAATAACCAATACTATATGTTAACATTGGGTAAACTTCATAACTTTCAGCCCTCCCCCCGGGGGCTTCGGTGGATTAAGTTATCCTAAAATACATAGTTATCATATTTTCGATCATGCTGAACAAAATGGTTATCTCGAAGTTTTGATCGGATGACTTTGGGAAAAAAATGAGCGTGGGAGGGGGCCTAGTTGCCCTCAATTTTTTTGGTCACTTAAAAAGGGTACTAGAACTTTTAATTTTCGTTCCAATGAGCCCTCCCACAATATTCTAGGACCACTGGGTCGATAGGATCACTCCTGAGAAAAAAAAAACAACAAATAAACATGCATCCCTGATCTTTCTTCTGGCAAAAAGTACAAAATTCCACATTTTTGTATATAGGTGCTTGAAACCTCTACAGTAGGGTTTTCTTATACGCTGAATATGATGGTGTAATTTTCATTAAGGTTCTATAACTTTCAGGGGGTCTTTCCCCCTTTTTTCTAAAATCAGCCAAATTTTCTCAGGCGCGTAACTTTTGATGGGTAAGGCTAAATTTGATGAAACTTATATATTTGAAATCAGCATTAAAATCTGATTCTTTTGATGTAGCTATTGGTATCAAATTTTGTTTTTTAGAGTTTTGGTAACCATTGAGCAGGTTGCTCCTTACTTTTGATTATTATGAGTTTTATCATGCTGCATTATGATACCGAACTTTGCTTGTGAAGGGATTTATAGAAATAAAAACGATATTTAGTGCAACCCCCCTTCAGAAATCTGTACCCCTCATACCCTGATCTATCGTAATTTTAAAACTCTAGGAGACAATTTTCCCTTCCAATTAGCATCCCTGGCAATTTAAATAGTTTAAGGTTTCTGCCGCAATGATACCAAGAATTATTCGGATTTCTTGGATATTCTTTATCAAACAATGCCCAAAGGATATGTTAATAAGTCTCACTTTATTTTTCAAATACTCTCAAATTTCAAATATAGTTGCTATTTAAATGTGGGGAATATGTCACAATATAATGTTATACTACCTGTGATAATACTTTGACTGATACTGTATCTTTACTTAGACAGTGCTAGTGCGCTGTCTATGATGTTTGTTTGGGCTTTATGTGGCCTGCTGATGCTACTTATTAATATAATATTAATATTAATATAATGCTACTTGTTAATATAAATCAGCGAAGCCACAAACAAATCAATTTAATAAAAAATCATAAATGATGTTTCAATAAATCATGTTTATTAAAAGTTTTAGTACAACAAATTAAATCTTACAGAGTCAAAATCAATTCAAAATTAAGAGCAAATGAATAGTGTTACCCAGGGCTGTTAGAATATAGTTTTGTTCCACTATAAGCTTCAGCATCCTGTGCTGGGCTTGGGGGTTGGGAGAAGTGGAGGGGGATATGTACTGCAGTATTAGTGGTGAATCTGGCTGAAAAAAGCCAGGTGTACATGACATTAACCTTTGCCCACCTGAAAGCTTGTTTATGCTATACTACTGTTATCTGCAAAAGCTCATTGCTGACAATTTTAATAAAAGCCAAGCGCCAGCAATTATATTTATGATTGTTTAATGTTTGTTTATAATGTATTGCATAATGTTTTTAAATTAACAAAGTAGCATGTTTGTTAAATAGTTACTTTTCTTCACTACCACTTGAAGAACACCTACTTCATTAGCACCCCCTCTTGTTCCCTCCCCCTAATAAAGATACTCTGTCTACGCCCCTGATGACATGCCACCATTGCCTCTGAAACTAAGAGGCAATTTAAACAGCCTTATGATAGCATAGTTTTAAATCAACTGGTCATTTCCTAATTTCTTCTTAAATGCCTTTTGGCCAACATTATTGTTTTCCAGGATAGAACAGCAGAAATCAACACTTTATTGTAGCAAAATCTCATTTGTTACTTAATAAGTGTGTGAACTTTGTTTTTTTTTTTCTTTGAATGAGTCCCCAGCCAAATACCTAACCAATGGGGCAATTCAATCCCCCTTAAAACAACAACAAGAAAACATTCATCCATGACATCTCTTTTGAAAAAACAAAAAGAAGTTTCACTAATGGAAGCAAGAAGCAAAATTAAAACTTAGCATAAACAAAATTATTGCTTCTAAACCTATACAAACATATCTATAAAACTAGCAATGAGGACTCTGAGCACTGATTTATAGATATCCAACCAAAAGGTTGGTTGATTGTCCATATAACTCCTATTTTCAAGAAAAAGAAAGAAAGGCAGAAGACTACATAAACAATAATTATTGCTTTTTTTTACTACATGATACAAGAAAATGACAAATACCTTTTTTGGTTATTTTCATTGAAAGATACCTTTTTTCTACTTTCATTTATCAAAATCATGAAAATAACAAAATTGCCACCCCCCTTTTCACAATTTTGAAAGTATATGCCTTCTCATACACTTTTGCAAATGGTTTGGACAAATGTTCCTGTTCAATAACATTGATATATAAAGTGGAGTAATGCAGTGTACAGTCTCAAGGCCCATAGTTTTTAGCTGCTACATTAACAATGCACCAGTCAAGCTCAGTAGCAAAATTACTTTATATAGCCTACAGGTGACTGGGGTAGCTGATAGATGCTCGTTGTAGTATTATCTAGAAAAATCCTGCACAGTGGACAATTGATTATGAATTTCAGTTCACAAGTTAAAAAAAAAATCTTCATTTTGGGAATATCAATGGAGAGTAGAAATATAAACTCTGTGATCTGACTGAAGTGAGACAGAAAGTAGTAATAACTGACACCAAAAAGATCTCCATAACTAAATCAACAGCTGGCTTAACATCTATGTGGAAGAATATGGGTAACTTATGACAGTGGAAACTGGTGCTAGTGTCAGCAAATAACATCAATGTCAACTAGCATTTGGCAACACTGCAATTTTTCAAGCTTGCCAATCAATTTTCTGTCAGAAACTGAGCTCAGAAACTTATCACTACACGGATTTTTACCAACTATTCAAATTAAAATAATTATTCTTATTATTAAACTGAAAAAATGCCAAATGTCACCAAATGCTAGATGGCACTGAGTCTTTTTTCCAAGACTAGAACCAGTTTCCACTTGTATAAGTTACCCATGCTCTTTGACCCACGCCCATTCCAGAAAAGCTATTGATAGTGCCTCCTAGATTGTTGGACCTACTAAAAGAATCACCACAACCATGGACCTGTTAAAATAACTATCAGTGGACCCTCAATTGCAATTTCTAAGTTACATGTGAGGCCAAACCCCTTTTGAGACCAAAGTTGGAGGTTGAGCTCAGGCCATTACATCAGAAAAAAGTGATGGTATTTTACTGGTAGTAACTGTGATAAGGTGCATAGCATAGATGATAAGGGGTCTCAACAGTAAAACCCACAAGGAGACATAAAGACATATAAATACTGTCAATGTTAACAATTTAAGATAAAGAATGAAATGATGCAAGCCTTTAAGTTTTTACAGAGTATCCTAGAATTTTCATTCTTGATACCAGCAATAGAGCCTAAGATCACTTCAAGAAACAGTTGGAATTCTGTTTTCAAAGCCAGAAGTCCTAGAAAAGCAGACTCAAATCAAAATAATTATTTTTTATGCCACCACAACAATCTATTAAACATAGAGTAGCATTCTGCATATTGTTCTCTTCTATCTTGGAAAGTGACCTAGTTGAATAAGGTAAATGAAACTTTCAAGAATGAACTCAAAGCTAAAATTATAATGTAAAAAAATATTTTATGTAGTTACCACTGTTTATTTCCTACTGGCCTTTGATGAACTGGGGCAAACTTGGTGCTATAAAAGAAACTTTCCAAAATAAATTTATAGCACTGAAGAGATTCAATTAAGCTTTTTGAGCCTCATACCTTTACTCAATATTGATTCAAAAGGTTTAAAAATAAAAAAAAATATAGGCTTTAAATTAATAAAAAAAAAAAAAAAAAAAAAAAAAAAAAAAAAAAAAAAAAAAAAAAAAAAAAAAAAAAATGCTGACATTGCTAAAAAAAAATTAAGTCAAATCATTGACACTGATGTTCAAAACAGAGTTAAAGAAAATTAGATATCCAAATTTCAGATTTTTTTTTAATAAGAGTTAAGATATCTGACAGGCTAGACCTGTACTCTATGCAATTATATATGCTTAACAAAAGCAAAAAAAAAAAAAATGAGACCAGAGCTACAAAAGACCTTACCTACCTCCAAAAAAGCACAAAGTCTATCATCTAAAGTTGTACAAAATAATACTTTTGTAACAAAAATGAACTCAAAATGTTGTTGGTAGTCTTCTGTTGTAAACAGAAATAAGATTTCAATAAAAGAAATATACCATATGATTCCCCATTCAAGGCTCTTTCTAAATATAATCACAGCAATAGTTGTATTTCCATTCCATTCCCCTTCCCTAACATCTTCACATAGTCCTAGACTATACAAGTTTTTAAATTCATTTTTCAACATAGAAATCAGATAGCAAGAAAAGAAATATACTATTAGATTACACATTCAATGTTCTTTCAGACATAACAATCACTACTATTGCAAACTGTATCCCCCAAAGGGTCTCAAATCACAAAAAAGTGGAGGAAGCATGGATTCTTTTTTTAATCAAGATACAAAAAGTATTTATCAAAATCTGGAGGGGGGGGGGCATTCTTCCTTTTAATGAAAATACCTATTTTTCAAAATCAAGAGAGAATATTGCCTCCTACTTTTTCTGATGTCTGGGTACTGTCATTTTCTATACATGAATGTTTGCTGATTTTTCATTACTTTTGTAATTATTTTCCACAAACACTTGGCTCATAATACCAAAAACAAATGTGCCCCCCCGCCACACACACATAACAAAAGAAAATCAGCAAACTTCTGTATAAAGCCAAGAACTATATCTATTCTGGGGGCAAGTACAGAGACATAACTGTATCAGCAATAATTATTATATTTGGAAAAAGTGCTGAATGGATAATTGATTGTTTCATATGGCTGTGATTTCTGCATCAGAAAATTACATTTTCTTTTGATACCATAGCAGGTTGTTCCTTGCAATATTTCCAAAATGTTAAAAAAAACTTATCTGGAAAGCAATTGTTTACCCAATATCAATTCCTTGAATTTTGACTCACCTGTCATAGCAACTTCCTATGTTTGCTACTGTTGTTTAAACTTCCCTTTGATGCAGTTAGAGATACAGATATTCTGATTGCACCAATTGATTTGGCCAAGCATACTTGACCTAATTATAATCTGTAGTGAGGTAATGCAAGCCTACCAGTCACAAGCAGCAAAAACTAGAGTTGACTTTCAGGGTAAGATACCCAGTTGTTGGATAGCTAATCATCACTTCAACAGTTTATTTATAGTAAAATACCTATTATACCACCTAAAAATAGGGTTGTTTTGCAATAGAATTTGTCTAGACTATCTTAATGATTAGCTTGGATATTTTAGCCATACATAATGCTAATTATTTTAAAGGCACTGATAGTCAATAGCTTGGAAATGGGATCTTGAAGTTAGAAACAAAAGTGTCTAACACACACAGACAGATTCAAACATAGATAGATTCAAGCTAAGGTAGGTTTTTAGAAGCAAAATAATTGTAAATAAATGGGCTAGGGTGTAAGAGCAAATTTTGTCTAAGTTTCAATACTAACAAAAAAATTTCTAAGATTATAGTCATCTAAACTGGCCAACTTTTAATTATCAGCCAATCCTAACAATCAGAAATTAAAAAAAAAACAAGTTTTTCCAACTGAAAGTAAGGTGCAACATTAAAACTTAAAACAAATAGAAATTATTATATATATGAAGGGGTTTGCCTCCTCATCAATAGCTCACTATTTACACTAGAGGATTTTTTAGTACTTTCAAAAGAGATTTATTCTAATTAAACAGCCTTTGTGATTCAGGGGTAATTTCTAAAGTTTTGTAACTCAATTTGAACTTTAGCATAAAGAGCAAGGTATTGACTAGGCCTGTAGACCCATGTCTACAGGCCTGGTAAAATTACTAAAATACCTGGTTTGTATTTACTAATACAAAGTATTTTACTAATTATTAAAAGTATTTTACTAATTATTTTACTTGGTAAAATAATTAGTAAAATACTGATTTGGTAAAATTCTACTTTAGCTACTTTTGGCTATCTTGTAAACAGGTTAGGTTAGGAAAATGAAACTTTCAGGGATGGGTCTACAGGCTAAAGTATGTCCTGGGTCTACAGGCTAAAGTATGTCCTAGGAAGGTATTTTGAAGTACCTACCTTCACTCCTTCTCTCTCTTAAGGGTCTTCAAATTTGCCTACATGACAGGTCACCTAGCCTATTGAAATTTTGACAAAACAACATTTTACCTTAATTTTCAGTTATGATTTTCTTTTTCTCTGGCTTTAGTTCTTAAAATGCAATTCCTGTTGTTACCAAGAATTTTACCAGGATACATTTTGAAGATAGCCTATTGGTCTAAGATTTAGCATTGTCCAAGTAGCCTAAGCCTGGTGAGGGCCTTAGCCTAATGGGGTTTTGGTAAATTTTTTGTTGTTCACATTAGCCTATTGACTTATGAATAAAGTGAAAATACCATTTTTTATGCTCTTTCCAAATGTAATAATCATTTTTGTCATAAATGAATTTTACCCCCACCCCTATATATACCAATTCAGGGTATATTTGCACATTAGGGGGGGGGGGGCAGGAGGAAAGTTTAAACTTACCTCTCATTTACAGCAAAAAATAAAATTTACCAATACATCCTCCCCCTAATGTGCAAATATATACCCTGAATTGGTATATATAGGGGTGGGAGTAAAATTCATTTACAACAAAGATGATTAGCTTATTATATTTGGAAAGAGCATAAAAAAAGATATTAAGTGTTATGTTTACTTTATTGTAAGTTGGTAAATATTTACCAAATCATATTATTGAGTTACAACTAAATTGAATATACCACTTGATGCCTTTTTTTTATGCTCTTTACAAATATAATAATCATTTTTGTCAGAAACAAATTTTAGCCCCACCTCTATATATACCAATTCAGGGTGTATATTTGCACATTAGGGGGGTGGAGGCAATTTTATTTCTGATGTAAATGAGAGGTAAGTTTAAACTTTCCCCCTGCCTCCCTAATGTGCAAATATATACCCTGAATTGAGTATATATAGGGGTGGGGGCTAAAATTCATTTCTGACAAAAATGATTATTATATTTGTAAAGAGCATTAAAAGAGGCATTGAGTGGTATATTCATTTTAGTTGTAACTCAATAATATGATTTGGTAAATATTTACCTGTAAGTCAATTATATGAACAATGAAAAATTCACTGGGGATTTTAGTGATTTAACTATTGGGTAAAATTCTACTTTAGCTACTTTTGGCTATCATGGAAAGGGGTTAGGTTAGGAAAATGAAACTTTCAGGGCTGGGTCTACATGCTAAAGTAAGTCCCAGGAAGGTATTTTGAAGTACCTACCTCCACCCCTTCTCTCTCTAGAGGGTCCTGACCTTTGATGACCTTTACAAATCTGTGTGTTATAAAAGTAAAACCTTGCAAAATAGATCTTCTGCTTAAATGAAGTACAGAAAAATTGTTTTCAGCTTCACAACTTTGCTCAATCCCAATTTATAGGGTTTTAAAGATATGCAAATTCATTTCCTAAATTTTGATATAAAAACCATTGGTATGGCTTAAAATTTGGTATAAATTTAGAATTGTGGCCCCTCATAAGGAGACTTTTTTATTGTAGCACTGAATACACCTTTTAAGATGTACTTACTTCCTTTTCCAGCAACTGATTGCTGTTGAGCAACAAAACCTGCAGAATTCTGAAGGGGGAAGCAACTACTCCTTATAAGGCTGGTATCAGTTTGATTGGATGATTGACGAGACTGGATGGACTGATGAGGCTCCATTGATTCTGGCTGCATAAATCCTTAAACTCTGATAGCAATAACTGTCTTTTTTAACTGGAAAAATGTGGAAACATCCACCAAAAGATGGGACTGGCACAGATTGGAAACTCATCTTATAAAGCCATTATAAATAAACCAAGTGAACAAAAAAGTATTCACTATCTTGCGCAATGACTGAATGACCTGATTTAACTTTTAGTAGCTTTAAAACACAAACTTTAGGACTTCCCAAATGGGATATCCCAATTTCTTTTTATTTTGATGAATAGCAGGCTATGCAAAGCAGTTGAAAAGATTTTATGAAATTAGTAGATGGCAGTAAAAGTAATATGCAAGTGAACTGTTAAAATCTACGTTACTTAAATGGTATTGTTAACGATGGAACTTTATCCAAGGGTTTCTTTTTCAACTTCAGGTTTCGATTTTTTTTCATAAGCATGATAAAAATAATTCGATCTAAAGTGGCCATGGTAGGCTATTCCTTATCAGAAAGACCGTCTACTGGTAAAGGTCCATTGACAACAAAAAGGTCTCTGAATTTGCCTAAGCTCACACTAGTAAGGCCTGACTCATAAAGGAAGGCCTCCGGAATTATGCATACTTTAAATAGGCTAAAAAGCATAAGCATGGCCTTCAAATACGGTTTGTGAAAAGAGAAAACATATTTGATATGTTCCGATAAGTTCATCGAGAAATATTGGACGGTGTTTCAAAAATATTGCATCTGTCTCAGTTCAAAAGCGGATTTTCTCGCTACAAATCAAATCTCCGATATTCCTACTAGGAAAGGTGCAAAGGGTAGTCCACAATTTCTTCAGTAATTAACAAAATAAGGTTTACATAATAGAATGGAAGTGTGAGATTGAAGCCTAAAATAATCAAAGATTATTAATCCTCAGCCTAAGCAATATTTATCTGCAGAACTGGCTTAAAAAAAACAATGCTGTTACCAACACCATTATTGGCTTACTAGAGCACCAAGCCGCTTGAAGCCAACACTTTGCATACACTTTTCTTCTACCCTAATCCATTCAAAACTTTGCTCTCTACTCCATCTGATGTACCTACAATTTCCCTTGAATTCTTCATTATGACCTCTTTCTACTCAATTTGGGGACAGCCTGATTTAGTTTGGACCCAAATGAATGGCTGGAAAATTCAATCCTAGGCAATCTGTCCTTATTCATTTGTAAAGTATAGCCTAGCCATCTTGACTTTCATATTACAGTTTTACATTGTAGTTTTTTTTTGTTCGGCGTTCTACGTGGGCCCAGTTAAACGAGTTTCTGAAACTATCAGTAGACCCTTTTTGGGGGAACCATGCAACATGTCCTCTTCAACCCTGTCAAGCATTCAAGTTTCACAGCCATACCTAGCCAGCTTCCAATACTCTAATCTAAGTTCGCACACCTATCATTCTATTCTTCCAAACTTATTCTCATTTCGAAAAAAACCACACGCTTTGGCTCTTGTCCTTTTCTTTTTACCAAGCATCCACTAATTTTATTAATAGTACTTACAGATAATTGAAACTATGCACTTAATCAATTTTCCCGTTACTGAATAATACAACTTCACTCGTATTTGTTTCTAGTCTTAGAAAATTGGTTTTCTTAATATAATAGTGCTTATAGTGCGATATCATAGTGCTTTGTTTTCTACGGAGATCGATTTCGTTTAGCTGTAACGCTCACTCTTATCATTCCTATTTTAAAGATTTTCCACCCTTATGCACATCAAAAACATTATTTGTTTCAATATACCAGGGAGTATTGGAAATTCATACAAGTGGAGACTAAAGGTCGTACTTCGTCATATATCAGTGAGTTAATTAATTCCCAAAAAAGATATTCCTCGTATGTCCAGTTCAATTTATATTTTTTTGAGGAATTGAAACATGCAGCTGGGGCAACTTACAACTTCTAACTTTTTTCTTAAACTTCAATCTTTAAAGAAACAGCTAATGGAGAATAATGAGGAATAAATCTTCAAAATTACAAATTATAAAGGTCATCATGCAAATTCTCTCAATTCAAAATAAATTCTTCCATCGATTTTCTTCTATCATCTAGTAAATAAAACAAAATTAATTCTTCTTCGTCGTAAATACTAGGTGTACTTTTTCACACGAAATAAATTGTAATTTGGCTTACAGGAATGAAGATCTTTTAATAAGACAAGCCTCTGGTATCCTTTAAGCCACCTAACGCTAAAAAACGTTTCGAGTTGGTCTCATTAGTACATAAGAACCATAGCTAAGTGGGAAAATCAAAAATGAAAGAAAAAATAACCAAAAGTCACATCATATTGAACGTGTAATTTTGTATGCTTTATTTTAACTATAAGAAACATTTTATGAGTAGTAAAGATAAATAAGTAAATTTTCACATATACATTGAAAGAATAAAATGCTCTCAGGTCTTTCAATTGAAAATGAGAAATTAAAAGGTCAAGAATTAGTTTTAAATTTAGTTGCAGCTTTTCAAGTAAATCCCTGTAATAATACACTATCAAGGCGACATATGTGTCTCCAAATGTACTAAAACTTAGCAAGTAAATTTGAATCTGTTAACAAGAAGGATCAAAAGTTTTTTAAATGATAATCTAAGTCTAAGACGGCTTTAACAATTATAATTGTTTAAGAACAAATTTTGTGTAATGATAAAATGAACTCATGCTTCGCTTTTTAATTTGAAAAGCTTAATTTCTTCTAGTTACAAAAAATAAATCCTGCCTGTAGTATTTTTTAACTATATTGTGTTTTTTTAATTTTTCATTTTGCAGTAATTCAAAAATTCTCTGAAAATATTGAATTTGAAATTTTTGATGTGATGATTCAAGTTAAGATTCTGATCTAAAATCAAGCCGAAGTATTGGGAGCCGAAGTGTTATTAAAATTGACACGTCTGTTGCCATTGGCAAAAAGTTAAATATGGCAATATTTTCAAAATTTGTAGGACATGCAGTTTGTGAGGCTACGATTTTTATTCAAAAGCAGGCCCAACAACAATTATTTGTTTAGAAAGAACAAAATATAACTTGAAAAATTATAGAATACTGTGCAAAATTAGTCCTAGCTGAAGGGCTTCTTCCTAGCTTTTAAAGTAGTTTAGGCTAGTTAGGTGACTGAAATTTTCAGTAGGCTAACAAATCCAGGGCTGAAGTGAAGATATACCTAGGAAGGTATTTACAAGATACTATTGCTAGAATAAGCTTTTTCATTTCTAGGGCTTTGATGATTCCATATATGACAGCATGGGCATAGGCAGCATAGCCTATTGTCTAGGGGGGGGGGGTGCAATCAATAGTGTGATGGAGGGCCTTTTGTCAGCTACTTTTCCAACCATCTGCTTTTTCAGCCATATCTAATGTAAATTTGAAGGTCTAGGGGGGACAGTTGCCACCCTCCCTATGCCAGTGTATGACAGGTCATCCAGCCAGTAAAGTTCTACCAAATCATATTACTTGATTTATGCATAAAGTGAATATACCACTCAATGCCTTTTTTTTTATGCTGATTACTAATATAGGGTAAAAGACCTCTTTTTGGGAAAGACCACTTTTCTTTGGCATTTTGGAAAAATAGCAATGGGTTTTTGGACTGCCCCTTTTTTACTATAGTATGACACAATGCAAGTGTAGACCCAATCATCTCTCACTAGAGCCAGCCCAGTGGGAGTAATTTGTCATCATAAATCCAATGTGTGGTCTCTGTTTTGATGAGCAAGTGAAATGAAAAAAATATATATTTAATATTTGTGATTTATAGAATCAAAATCAAGAAATTAAAGTTAGATTTTTAGAATCAGAAGACAATCAGCTTTCTATTAATATATGAATAATACTGAAACACTAAAAAGATATTTACATCAAAATAGGATAATTGGTATTTCCAAAAAGAGGTCTTTCTAGGTAAGTCAATAAACTAATCATTTTCAGTGAATGATCTTAAATACTTTTAATAATAAACATGTTGTTGCATAGCTTGGATTTTTAGCTATTCATTGGCCTATGCAAACCTTTTCAACTCTAATTTGATAACAAGATATGAGGTTTTAAGTTTTACATAATTTTGCTCAATTGGATACTAGTCTTTTACCCTAGTAATCATTTCTATCAGAAATGAATTTCAGCCTACCCCCTATATATGCCAATTCAGGGTATATATTTCTACAACCTAACCCTGAATTGGCATATATAGGGGGGGGGGAGCTGAAATTCATTTCCAATAGAAATGATTATTATATTTATAATCAGCATAAAAAAAGGCATTGAATGGTCGATTCACTTTATTCCTAAATCAATAATATGATTTGGTAGAACTTTACCATCCAGCCTATACCCATCTAAATTCCAAAATACCAATGTTTTACTTTACTTTGGTGTTTTCTGTTGCTGTCTTGTTGGCTCTAGTCTCAAAAATGTTATTCCTGTTATTTTAGCAGGATTTTAAGCCATGTGTTGAGGCTTTTCTCCTAGGCATAGGCATTTACACATCTTTAAAGCCCTATAAATTAGGGTTGAACTAGGATAGGTGGTTCAAAATAGTTTCTGGTCCTACTGCAGAACTACTCCTCAAAAACAATATGGTAAAATTCTAGTTTAGCTCATTTTTGCTATCTGGGAAAAGAGTTAGGGTATGAAAATGAAACTTTCAGTAATGAATCCAGAACCCAAAACATATTCTAGGAAGGTATTACCAAGCTTCTGTGCTAACCCTTTTCTGATTTCTACACTAGTTATCACTTTATTTTTCTCTGGTTTTAGTTCATAAAGTGCAATCCCTGTTATTTGAGTAAAATTTTAAGCCATAGCAATGGATTTTATCTAAATTTTGGGAATGTATTTCCAGATCTTTGAAACCTCATATATTGGGATTTAGCAAATTTATGAGGCTGAAAACAGTTTAGTTGTATTTAGTTTAACCAGAAAATCTATTTTCCAAGGTTTCATTTTTATAACAATGTTTTTTAAAGGTCCACAAAGGTCACTGCCCTCTAGAGAAAGAAGGAATAGAAGAAGGTGGTTCAAAATACCCTCCCAGGACATACCTTAGTCTGTAGATCAATCCACAAAAGTCTCATTTTCCTAGCCTGA
Source organism: Artemia sinica (assembly GCA_027921565.1). Classification (NCBI taxonomy): domain Eukaryota; kingdom Metazoa; phylum Arthropoda; class Branchiopoda; order Anostraca; family Artemiidae; genus Artemia; species Artemia sinica. Next base: position 27,815,023 of record CM051259.1, on the reverse strand, counting down.
CCCTTTCCAAGATAGCAAAGAGTAACTAAACTAGAATTTTACTGCAAACACTATTAAATTTGTAAATTTTTGGTTTTCATATAAGTTAGCTAAGATCATACTGAATATGTCACTAGATTCCTCTTTGTATCTTCTTTCCAGATGTGATAATTGGCTCCAGGGGAAATTCCATTTTAAATTCTTAAAGTGGTTCCAAAAGGTAATTTATTCCTATATATCACAACACAAAAAAGTGACCATCACTATAGATAGCTTTGAAAAGTGGTTAAGGGTTTTCTATTTGTTTATAAATCAATAATTTAAAAGTCATGTAGTACAAAGACACTGATTTATAACAATAAAATTCTACTAAAATTTGAATTCATAATTAGCCTACTAAATTAAAATATCAAATGTTTTCCTGACATGTAAAAAAAGTGTTTTTTTTTATAGAATAGGCCAAAACTTTGCAGCAATCTAACAATAGTGAATAGAAAAAATAAGCAAAACTTTACAGATTGCTTTCATTCTTCCTTTTTTTTATTTGGTTTTATAAAGGATTTAAGTACTTTCACATTATCCGGGCCTCTTGGCTTAATCACTATAGAGAAGGCAATGATAAAACCTGTTTTGACATGATAACTGCTGTAGACTAGGTAATGATAGCTTGGTTTGCTTTACATATATGATATTAAGCTGTGGTTTTTTGGATTTTAGGGAGGGGGGGGGAAAGGTACCTAGGTTAGGCTAGGATATGTATTTAATTTATGCAATGCTTTTACCCCACCTCTCCCCCTCTATTGTGCAAATATAAAGTGTAATTTCCCATTCTCCATGCATTTTTCCATTTCTTGACTGTGTTGATGTTGCTACTTCACTGTTAGATCTATTGAAAAAAAAAGATTGACATATAGAAAACTGCATAGGAAATATCAAATTTGGTCTATATATTTGCATATTGGAGGGCAGGGGGTAAAGTAAAGTAAAGAGCTTTAAAAAGCAATATAAGTAAGCATTTTAGGTTTTTTAGAAGTTATTTTCAGAATTCTATAGTGTTTATGCACATGTGGTTGTATTTGAGAGTGAGTTGTACTGCATATTAGTAAAGGATGTGATGTTTGTGTGTCTCAAAATTTCTTTTGACACAGAGCAGTGCATTTATTTTTTTTTATCCTGTTTATTATTTAAGAGATGTCATAATTAAACCTTGAATGGTACTATCCTTTTATTATTATTGTTCTTAGCATATTGAAGGCAAATTCTTTGAATCTTGCTACAGGATTGCTAATGTTTATTCAAAATATAATAGGCTGCCATTATAATTGCACTACAGTAGTAATATACAATTGATCTACAGTGCAGCTGAGTTTCAAGGAGTGTTTTGAGCTTTGCTTCTTTACCTAACCCTGAATTATTGTTAGTTTTTGAAGAATTGGGGAAAATGTTTCTTAAATGTTCAGTTTAAACATCTCTTCTATACAATCTTCCAAGCACTAGAAATATGGATAAAACAGAAATATAAGCTTTAGATACTGGATGCTAATATATTTAATTTGTTTTGCTTAGTCTGTCACTTACTCTCTTATTGTTATTATTATTTATCACTAAGCCTATTAAACACTAAATGCTGCACAGCAGAAAATAATGCATAAAAATAGAAAAGAAAACAAAGTGACTTAATAAAAAACAAGTTCAAGCTACATTTTAAAATAAATATTGGTGCAGTAAGAAAAAATATTAGTAAAGTAAGCTATATTTAAATTATATACAGACTGTATACACTATAAATGACACACTAGAAAAGCATGGCAAGGAAGGTTCAGTACCTTTCTAATATGTTTCACATTGAAAAAAGTTAGAACCTCAGGTTTGGCTACTCTTTGGCAATGCCCCCAAATGTTTTGATCACTTGGTAAAAAAATAAGTTTGTAAAAATGTGAAGCAAAGTGCCATGATTTTTCCAACTCTGCTAAAATTATTTGTTTGGTTAAATAAAGACTACAAAAATACTGCCATGATATCTACCAAAATCTGAATCTTGGTCTGTAAATGCAGCAGTTTTACTGACTCCTGTTGTGATTTTACATATTGTATTTAAATCAGACATTATGCTAATTATTGACAAAAAACAGTTGGTAAAATGACCAGCCATTTGGTAAAATCTCCTGCTCCCCCTTGAAACATTTTGGCCTGTAATGACCCTGCCTACTATTGCTGATTTCAGTCACCATTAGCTACTGCTCAGTGTCTGACCATGAGTAGGTTACTGTGTAGAATGCACTGCTGTGGTGAGATGGTTTGGAGCCAGTAATCACTGCCAAAATCACACCACAGGGGTTAATCTCCTAGATATATGAAGTACCAACAATGACACAAGAAAACATCCCTTGAGGAGCAATCCAAGGTAGGAAAAAGAAATTATTTTGTTAGTATTTGTTCTGAGGATCAGGGACTACTTTCTGCTGCTGGCTGGCCAGTGGTGAGTGAATCCATATGTTGAAAGAGGAGTGTTGCTTTCCCAAGTTGGCAGATGGGGCTTGCATGATAGGAGAAAACAGTGGTGGACACCTTAACTCTACCAATAAAGGTTCTCTTCTATAAAGGGAACAAAAGAAATAGGCAAGTTCTATCCCAAAATACCATAGGCAAGGGGAGCACCAATGGCCCAGCAGCTATTGCGGCTATAATCTATTTGTTTTTTCCTTGGGTGTAAAGGCAACAGAACTTTGCAGCCAGAGCCTCAAATCAATTTTTACATCTACCCATTGTAGTAATAATTTTAGTAAAATTCTCCAAAGGTCAATATACTGAATGCATGGAAGGGTAAATGAAATAAACAGTGATACATGAAGAAAGTGGTTAAAATCCAATCATATTCTAACAATAGATGCATATCCAATAGCAATTTTGCCAAAGATGTGACTTATCAAGATTTTATGGGTCTCTACATAAACATTATGCTACAAGATTTATACTACAGAAAGGGTTGAAGCTATTAGGTCTAAATATGTGATAGTTTCCAATGGCTGAAGACATGGGTGTAGGCAGCATATTGTCTAGGGGGGGGGGTGGCAGTTGATAGTGTGATGGAGGGCCTTTTATCAACTGCTTTTCCAACCATCTACTTTTTCAGCCATATCTAATGTAAATTTGAAGGTCTAGGGGGGGGGGGAAGCTGCCCCCCTCCCTACACCCATGGCTGAAGATCATATAAATGTCACAAATTAAACAGTGCTACTTTCATGAAAGATGTAAACAAGGAGATTGCATTTCCTGGCATTAATTTAAAACCAGACTCAAAGCATTGATCCTGCAGACTTCCAAAAATTTCTGAAAGTCACTCAATAGTTTAATTGATGTTAAATATATCTTTTGTATATGAAATGGGGAAGGCATTGACAGCTTTGAAATGCAAGATGACTGGTGATGTTTGGACCAGGACTCTTCTATCTGGGTTACAAGCTTTTTATGTTTTGATTCAAATTTTCAGACAGACAAAGACTAGAGTAAAATTTCCATAAAGTTTGAGTGATGCAACAATTTACATCCTTTTATCAGCAGGGAGAAACATTGCTTCATGAATAAAGAGTCAGAGACCTGACTTAGTCCTCCTCAAAAATATAGGAAAACAAACAATTTTGACATCAAAGAGCAAATTGGCAGAAGGGGACAGTGCCCCAGGACACCAGAAGCCAAACTGGTGGGGAGGGGTATAATAATTACTATCAGTTTCATCTATACCAACAAATTCAAACAGCCCACACTTAGCAGTTAATATTGGCACTAAGCTGTAGCAAAGTGCACTTAACAGGTTTTCCTTTCTTGGGTAATGGATTTATATCTAGAATGCAAAATGACAAAGTGAAACTACCTGAAATTAGGATCGTTTTCATGAACAATGTTAAATGGTGCATAAGGGTAGCGCTTCCATGCTTGATATGCAAACTGCTAACCCCATCAATGCCAAAAGATGGCCTAAACTTCAATCTTGGCTTCATTTGACTTTTTTTTTAAGACAAAATACTTTGGAAATAGCTCTGTCAAATTCATCCATAGGTATAAGTGGAATCAGCTTTTTAAAGTCATCTATGTATGACTCTAGTCAGTTATGAGTTATAGGTCTACCAACTCCAACTTGAGGCGTTTTCAGTATACCAACCCCAACTTAAATTTTAAACATTATTGCTCTGACTCTGAGCTGTAATACTTCCCGTTTTGCAAACGCTGCTTTTCTTTCCTTTTCATAAAAAGTATATAGGCCTAGTTTTATCAATTTTTTTCAAAATATAAATTTAATAACCCAGGTAATAGCTAACATTAATCTTATAAACTTTACATTAGTACTAAAGCACGAATTTATGTGTTTTTAAAATCTATGCCTTTGTGTTTCCATTACTCCAACTCCAAAGGGTTTTACATTATTTCTGTTACTCAGACTCCATTTTCAGCAAAATTTTACTAAAACTCCGACTCTGTGAATCCGACTTCAAAGCCCTGTTTGCCTATGTAAGCCAAAAATCAAGACAGGAAAACTTCCATAGAAAATATTTTCTTGACCCAAAACCAAAAAATTCTAATGAAACTTTTAGGCACACCATAATATATTTTAAAGGCCCACTTTGAGTTGATCCTAGAGGCTAATCCCATGTGTTTTCAAGTGTGTTTTTTGATTTTTTTTTTTTTTTTGCTCTATCTTTGTTATGTTGTTGTTTTAAGTACCTATTGAGATATACAAAAAGCATACACACATTTTCATATGTCTGTTATTTGCAATGTTGGCCACTCCACTGACATTGTTTCACATCAGAAGAACTGTCTAACAATCAAGGCCGTATCCAGGGGAGGGGTTCGGGGGTTTGAACCCCCAGAACATTTTTCCTACTACGTTACATTTTGATACGTTATTTTTTTTGTAATTTTGTAATTATTATTTAATTTTGTAAATATTTCTTTTGTTATTCTTTTAATTTGAGTTATTTTTTTTTGTCTTGTACTTCCCTTTCAAAACCTTTTAAAGTTGATAATGATTACAGTCTGTCTTAAAAAGGTATGATAATTTTACTCCTGACCATCCTAGGGAACAATGTATGTTTTTGCCTAACTTGGTTCTTAGAAGAAGAAAGAAAAAAAACATAATCCTTCCTCTACAAACCTTGCTGGGTTGACACTAGAGCTTCTTTGATGAAATTAAGACATTTTCAGACAAGGATGAAATGAATGCCAATTTATGAAATTTAAGTACAGCATAAGTGCCAAATTTTATTTATGCCATATTCACATTGTCTTATATTCAGCATTTTGAAGAATTGTTTTTTTTTTCAGGCCTTCAAAATTGTTACTTTCTCACAAATAGAAGATTGGCAAGTAGTGCAAAATCAATTTTAAATTGTCAGAAAGAGGAGTATGGCAGGATGTTTTCCCAAGCCTTAACAAGTAAGCCCAGGTTTAATCATGCCTCATGTTTTGCCTCTTAGAAGTAGCTTAATTGTGTACCATATCTTATTTCTTGGCCATATCCCAATGGAGGGATGAATTTTTCAAATGTTTTGCTTATTGTTGAAATTTGTTTGTTTCACTTTCAAATTGACTAATAACTTCGATCTGATATATGCACAACCAGTGGTGTCAATTGAATGGGGGAGGTAGGGGGTGGGATTAGGAGCATTTGTCCCTTCCCAAGATTTTTTCCTCCTTCCATACCTTACATTTTGAAAAAAAATAACTTTTTTCTGGTATTTTCATTCAAGAAGTTGAAAAAACAACAAATTTTCTCCCTTTAGATTTGCTGGCATCCCTTGGATCCATTGATGACCCAAAGGACTTTTCAGAAACTGGAGGAAAAAAAAAAACTTTTGGAAATCTTACAGGTCAACAAAGCCATCAACAAAGCATCAGCAGTTTGCTGTTTGCCTAGAACTTTTCAAACACTTTAGGAATCTATAATTCTTAGATTTGGAAGACTAAGAGCATTAATTATTTACAAGAATTTCCAAATTGCAGAAAGAACATTTGTAAAACTTAGAAAGTGATCAGTTCTTTCCTCAAATCTTTATCTCCATCTGTTGTCTCCCTCCAAGCTTGATGGTTCATGGTTCAGCTTTTCAAGATGAGCTTAATGTTTAAGAGGCATTAACCTCCCATTTTGCAATTGTGGAAAAAAATCATATCTTGGTCCATCTTGCTTGAAATCGGTGGCCTTAAATATACTTGTAAATGGGTTAAAAGGTTCAGCGTCTTCTGGTCCTGATTGTATACCCACCAAGATGGTGAAATTCATTCTTCCATTAATTGTCTTTCCCTTGACAAGACATGTAAGTTTATTTTTTTTTAGAATGAATTTTTTCTCAGTTTACTTAAGTGAGCTCTAGCAAAACGTTTGAAAAGGCTGTGCTTTCCTGTTTACCTTCCTTTTTAGAAGGTAAGGATTTTTTCACGTTTTTAGTTTTGCAAACAAAGCAATCAACCGAGCTTGCTTGTGCTGCCGCTTAAATTTCCTATTCGGCTCCCGATTCAGATCTGCTTCTATATGTATGGATGTCTAAAAGTTTTTGTTTATTGACCCAGCAAATTCTACTATTTAAGTTATATCCTGGCCTGCTCTCATGAGAAATATTGTCGTAGTGGGATGGGTGCCACCCCCCACCACTAATAATAAAGGCTTAGACCAAAAATATTGCTGGGAATCAAGAGAGATTATATATCAGTTTCTACTGCTCCTCTCCTTCCCTTCTCCAGAACTCATTCTATATATTTTCTGAAGGTTCAATGAGAGTTAGGAATTTTGGGCATTAAAACGCACTCTGAGGCATCTCGTAATCTATACCCCCCCCCTCCAACGTACAATAACCCACTTCTCCTCTTTCATAATAGCTGATGCGCACTTATACATAAATGTATATATTTTTATGAACATCAGGCTAATCAATTTAGTCAAATGAAGCTTTAAAATAAATATCAGAAACATTTTTCTTCAATTAGGACGGAGCTATTAGTCCGTAGAACCCAAATTCAGCCTTAGTCTAATTGAAGGGAAATGTGAGATTAATTACTACCTCCCCCCCCCACGCACATGCCACATTCTATATTTATTTGAAGGTTTATTGACAGTTAGACTAGTAGTATTTCGTATTTAATTGGTATTTTGGTTAGGTTACGTTAGGTATTTAATATAAGGGGTTTGTCTGCCGCCCAACTGTTTTCTAACAATGTTAGCTAACAGGTATTTGTTTGGACGGTGGAAACATAATTGTTAGCTGACAGAAATAAATTCTCCAACTAGTATTCGATTTGTTAGATAGTCTCTAATAATTTCAGCTAACAGTTTTTAGTTGGACGGCGGAAAAACTATTGTTGGGAACATTGTTAGCTAACAGTTTTTTTGTTTGGACGGTGGAAAAACGCCTATAATGTGTTCTAGGCGGCCTTCTTTCCACAATTCTTTGTCGTTGTTTCCGTAATTTTGTTAATAAAGTATTGTATATTCATCATATTTTGGGATATTTCATTACGATTAAACTAATGTCACTTCTTGAGTGGGGTCGCTATAATACATAAGTACCCAAAATGCATATAAACAAATTCTTGGTGCATTTTAAAAGCTTTTTGTACCCCCCCCCCCCCGCCCGAAAAAGTCCTTGCCCTCGTAGTTAATTCTGTTTTTACTTTTATAAGTTTTTTTTCTGAAATTCTTGTTCTTTGCCTAAAAAACTCGTGAAAGTTTAAACAATTTAAGTTAGATTATGGAAACTCTGCTTGCAGATGCTCTACCCGAATAAGCTTCTATTTGTTCATATATTATTAACCTTGTGTTATTCTCGTTGATCTACTTGTTTAAATCAACTAGAACTGGAACTGTACAAGATTTTTCACAAAAGTGGAAATTGAGAACCAGTCTTACTGCCCAAAATATGACAATTTTTTTTACTATATGAAGACAGTAGACTAATTGAAGTTTTCTTTATTATAAAAATAAAAAAAATATTGAAAGTTAATAAAAAGTAAACTTTGAAGTTCTCTAGTATTCTAATGCAAACTAATTCTATATTCTAGTATTCCAATTATCTACCATTCTAATGCAAACATTGGAAACAAACTATCATCCAAGATGTAAATAATCTGGGATATGCATGCAGACTATTTTAGAAGGATGAATAAACTGCGATTCAGAATGTGCACGAAAGAAGAGAAAGCAAAAGAAAAGCAGAAAATCTTAAAAAACAATGCTATATTTTCTTTTTTAGAAGTGTTAAAATCATTAAACACGTTTTTAAGGTTTTCTCGTTCTTGCTAAGAAAAAAATTATGCAGTATAAGTCTGTGAACTAAGCTTCCAAAATTTTTAATAGTAAATTTACTCTAAGGCTCACATGATCCCTGGGGTAGAAGGAATGCAGTGTGTTAAAGTGCCCAGTAAGAGTATGTGGAACCCGATTTTGTGTTGGTCTTACTTTAATACCACTTTATTCCCCTTTATTAGTAATTTCTTGAAATGATAACCATATCTACCACTTCATAACATTGCAGATAGGATTCGTATAGAATTATAGAAGAATTAAGTTAGTAGAAAACGTCATAGTCTTGAAATCAATCTTCATCCTCTTATTGAGTCACTAGCTAAAATAGGTTTGCCTGTAAATTTGACTAAGTGTGAGTTTTCATGTTTTAAACCCTTTACTTTAAATCTACCCTCCCTTCAAAAAGTTCTTTGCTTCAAAAAGAACATTAATTGGATCGCAGTTTTTTTTTTGCTCAAGTCTGTCTTCTGCATGTCCTGAGTTAGTTAGTTTAACGATTAAAAATATTAGAATTTGTTATGGAAAACTTTTCCAAAACCGTGGTTGATTTAACCAAAATCGCCTTGGAAGACTGTATGGCTCTTTTTCCGCTCCAGTAGTATTTCTTTCTTTCCGTGTTTGCTAGTCTTCTCCAGAAAAAGGATTGTAAAAAATTGAGAGTAGTATATTTTCGTTATTTAAAATTTCTTTTGTTTTTGCCTCGCCGTTATAAAAATAGTAAGATTGTGTTGCGGGTCTAGTTCATTATTCCCTTTTACTACTACTACTAACAATTACGCAGCACCAAGCCACTGAGGCCAACACAGCTAAACACGCTCCGCCTCCATCCCAATCTACTCAAAGCCTCTCTCTTCACCCTCCTAGGAAGTTCACATTTCCCTTAAATCTTTCTTTACGACCCCAACCTTATATTACAACTTTACATCCTCCCCTCCCAACCGTGGACAATCTGCTTTCCGTTTAGCCCTAGAGGGTTGGCCGAAAAGGTTAATTTTTTAAGCTTTTAGGACAGTTTCGTAGGCTCCTTTTAGGCTTGATAAACTAGCTGTTGAGATGTTTTGAAAATCAGTTAATCTTTAACTGTTACTGATCTGCTGTCCAGATGTTTCCACCGTGATTATGGTTAGTTTTTTTTTTTTTTGTTTTAATATGTTGAATATGGCTATTGTTTATTGAATGCTGACGTGTATATTTTCTTTTCTTTGTACTCCGTAGTTTCTGTATTTTTTGTGGGTAATAAATAAATAATGATGGTGATGATGGTATTAGTTCTTTAAAAATACAAAATGAGGTTAGATGGCTTTTGCTTTACCCTACAAACTTGTTATGCTTATTTAGTGTCAGTGGTGGTTTTGGCTTCTTTTGCCCCCGGGACAAAATCTTGATAAGCACCCCCCCCCCCCTGTCTCCCACAGAATTTTCCGTCCAAATTTCAACAAAATTATCATTTCTTAAAGACAATTATTTTCCATTTATTAATTGATTAATATTTTTTTTAGAATTTGATTTGTTATTTAAACTTTAATTATTATTAATTATCTTAATTTAATCATTATAATTATCATTATTTAATTTTTCTTTATTTTCTAGTTTATTTATTGAATAATTTATTAATTATTTTCCTTTATTGACTGCGCGTCCTCTACTTTATTTTAATAAAAATGAAATTACAAAATGACTATAATCGCTAGATTATTATATTTGAAATATTGCGCCCCTAAAACTTCTGCACCTGGTGGAAGTGCCCCTCTGTCCCATTTAAAAACCGCATCTGTTTAGTGCCCTAATGATGATTTTTTTTTTTTTTTTTTAGTGTGGAACTTCATAAATTGCTTTCTGTTCGGCAGGCAATATACACTGGATTCGACCCTACAGCTGAATCATTACATATTGGCAACTTGCTAGTACTTATCACTCTTATTAGATGTTCCCGAGCAGGTCATACACCCATTGCATTGGTAAACTTCTAATTACATTTGAAAAGGGAAATATATTTTTACAAATTAATATAATTAGATTTTAAATACTTAATGCAATACCCTGTTTTGAATTATATTATCTAAAAGAAAAAAATTGGAAGTAGACAACGAGGTTGAAATCTAAAAAGAACAAACCATATTGTCTTGCTGCCTGTGCAACTCTCTACATTTATGACACAATATCAAACAAACTGACTCGTGCTATTTCCCTATATTTTCTGTGTAGCGCTTTACTGAAAACACAAAACGATGTCACATTCGTGTACAGTAGAAACATAAATCGCTTTAGGATGTTTTTTACAGTGGAAAAATAAAACATATCGCGATGTTTTTATGTGATTTGAATTCTCGTAATTTGGTTGAACTAGCACTAAGTTATTATCTTATACGCAAATTTGAAACAAAGATGTTCAGGTAGTGTTAGGGGCAATAGCCTAATTTCAGAAATTCACATCACTAACTTGATTAACTTGAAATTTTCTTACTATAGGCAGAAATAACTAGATTTCTGGAGCTCAAATAATGGTTATGAAGTTTATATTCTCGATTTGAATGAATCCATAGTGAATTACCACGCTTTAAAATTTTCATTGTTATTTATTGTAAATTACGGCTTGCGAGACCAATAAGTTGTTTTATAAATCGAGTTAATGATTTTAATCAGGTTAATTGTTACTAAATCAGGTTAATCGTAAATCATTTTTGTATGCTGCTTAATTACTTCCCACCTGCGAAAATAAACTTCCTTTTTTTACTGGATTTTTTTTTACAATTCAAATTATTTACTAAAAGATATTGGTATAATGGCTTCTCAAAGACAATTGAAAGATTGCGAGCCTTCTATTTTCTGCAGGCTACTTGTAGACGTAGTTCCTCCTATATCCTAATTTTTTGTTGGGTTTTGCGTTTTCAGTAAAGCGATAGATTTGCTTAATTCTACAAATATGGGGAAATGTCATAAATCAGTTTATTTGAACTAGTTTTATAGATATATGTTGTATACTTTCACTGGCTAGGTGGAAATCGGTAGCTAACATTAGACCTGTTTAAGTGCTTTTGACTAAGATCTGCAAGCAGTAAGATCTTAGCATTTTCATCGATTAAAAAACAAGAATTCAAGGAGAATGATGTTCGATCAGAAAATTAAAGTCTCGGCAAATTAATTTCCCGAAAAACAGGCTCAGAAAAGGCAAGCGGAAATACAAATACAAGCGAAAACACAAACTGAAGAAAATTCAACTAAGCCAACTAAGCTACCTTGTCCTTGAATATACTTGTAAGAACCAATGTAAGCTATTGTAAGCCAATCCAGCCAATGTAAGCTAGCAATTTTTTGTTAGCTTACGGATACGGAGTTGTAAAAATATTAAGCCTACAATTTTTGAAAGGACATGTAAACATGATTTATTGGAAAAACCGTAAACAAAGCCCTTTTAGGGAGGGGTACTAATTTTGGGGAAAGAATATTTTATTTACTGGTTTTAAAGAGTTTTTGGTCCATTGAGTAAATCAGGATTTTCAGTCTTTTACGTTTTAATCCTATTTGGTCAAAATCATAGTTATCAAAAATGGAACTTCCTTGTAGTGCCATGCCTTCTGTGGCTTAAAAAAGGGGCTAGAGCTGTTAATTTCCGTTGAAATGAATCCTTTCCGATTATTCTGCGGTCACTGGTTCAACATGATCACTCCTGTGGAAGGGAAGAAAAAGGCAGACACTACATGCCTGATGTCCATTCTATGTTACAGTTTCATGCTACTCATTTAAGGTTTTCGACCGTAAAAAATTGATTGATTATCTCAGATTTTGAACATTAAAGCGTTTTAACCCTTTTTTTTGGCTAAAATTTTTGTTTTGCAGCGCAAAATGGCACCTTGTTTTTGCGCAATTCCCTTTGCTACTGAGAAATTGCACTAAAAATTTAATTTTCTGAAATGAGCCCTCTCCTAATATTATAAGGCCATTGCCTTAGTCCAACCATCCCTGGCGAAAAAAAGAAGAAAAAATGGAAGGCATGCACACATGTGGTTTTCCTTGTTTTTCAAGTTGGGGAACTGTAAATCTTAAGTGAAGAGTTTTCGATAATGGGGATTTCAAGTGTAGTTTTTGATTTGCTGTCAATGTGTGTGTCAGTTTTTTTTTAGATTCCCCCAAAAAATCTTTTTGTCCTTACAAATTACGTTTCAGTTGAAATTAAATAAACATTACTATTTACAAACCAGGGTTTGGTTTACAAACCATTTTTACAATGGTTTAAAAATGGTTTATTTTAAACCATTTTTAAATGGTTTTAAATGGTTAGTTTAAACCATTTTTAAAAATGGTTTACAAACCATTTTTGATATTTACAAAAATCTATTTGACAGACAGTCTCTTTTAAAAACCTTGTTATAGAAGTTTTGCTAATTTTAGCATCAGAGCCGTTGAGTATTTATGAAAACTCGTGTTTCTTTAACGTGCCACTGCTAACGCTAAATTACAAAGTTCAGAAGCTTCTGTAATGAGAGGCTTTTTAGAAACCAACAAATTATTTAAACGTCGCGTTAATGATATTTGCTAAGAGCTTATAGAGTTTTTGATTGGAAATAAAGAAAAGACTTGCCAAGAAATGAAATAGCAAAAAAGAATTAAATAAGATCACTTTTTCGAAACAAAGCATGAAGCCCAGCCGTTAAAAATGTGGCATGATCACAAAATGTGGAATAAATGTGGATCATTATTATATATTGTATCTGAAACTTTTATGTTGAAGTTTGGTTGTGCTATTGCGCCAGTTAAAACTTGTATACTATATCTATATTAATATGAATCTCCATATTATATTGTTTGTACCTCTATTTTATTGAATTTGAAGGTTGGTGGTGCAACTGCGATGGTTGGCGATCCAAGCGGGAAGTCTACTGAAAGGCCTGCTTTAGAAAAAGATGCTGTTCTTAGAAATATTGAAGGGATCAGAAATAACATAAAGAATATATTCAAAAATCACCAGGAGCTGTATTGGCCTAAAGAAAAAAAACTTCCAGAATTGAGGTAAGCGGGAGACTTACGTATTTAAATTAAATGAAGGATAAATAATTGGAAAGTGATTGCAAATTTATTTAAAAAACAAAAATATAATATAAAATATAGAAAACATTGCATATAAAAAGCTTTATTATTCAGTTGTGTGGATTTTTTATGTTTCCATGGTGCAATTTTTTACACTTGTTAGTCACGAGCTTGCCCTAACTTGGCTGTTCTCTGGCTTCCGCTATTTGCCCGTCATTTTAATCAAATAGAGCTGCTTTGCCCTGGATAAACAGTTAAATGATTAAAGGTAAGAACATAGTTTGTCTTTAAAAAATAATCTTGAACCATGGGAATTGTAGTAGAATATAAACATCCCACTGAAGAAGAAATAGAAAAGATAATGTCATTTGAGCCATCAAAGACCCTAGCCGCCATGTGAACTGTATGAAGAGAGAGAGAGACGGTGAAAAGTCCGCAAAACAAGATCTGGCTTGTAGTCTATATTAATATCGTTCCTGACATCACGTTTAAGGTCTGCCTCTGTTAATTTTTGCCTTTTTCAAGTTAGGTTATGACTTTCAAGACACCTTTCGTTCTAAAATGTTAACCTAAAATGTTTATGTTAAATTATAATGTCTAACGTAAATGTAAACTGTAAATGTAACGTCTAGAATGTTAAATTGTCAAGATGGGCGTTTTTTGGTAATTGGCTGCTTTTCCTAAATGCTGGCCAATCATGTAAGGATTTTTGTGGAGATACCGATGGCAGGAGTATCAGTTTAGAAAATGTAGGAGGAGAGCAGAAAATGTATTCTTTCTAAAACATTTTTTGAGTATTACTTTCGTTTTTTCAAAACTTTTTTTGTTGAACCTTGAAAATTACTTATAAACGTAGTCACATATTTCCCGAAAGCCAATGTCTTGGTTGAATTTAAAAATGATCTTGGAAAGAGGGGTTTGAGCCACAATATGTGTGTTGTAGATTTGACAAATAACGTAAATTGTTATGGTCTGCATCAACCATGAGATTATAAAACTGATGAATCATACTGTTTAATATGGGGTTTCTTTCCATTATGTAAATTCCTTTAGTTTTTGGTTTTAACTAACTTTTTGTTTAATTTTTATTAGTTTGCTATAAAAATAAATTATTTAATTAATTTAATATATATAATAATATCTAAAATATATAATATATGTAACAATATATGAAATCATTAATTTTTATAAAAAACTTAATAATTAGAATAATGACATTGAATTTAATTATATTATTTTTTTATCTAATTTATTAATTTTTGTTTATTTTTTAATTTATTTTTACTTGTATCTATTTTGTTATAAATTCAATTTTAGTAAAAATCTTCTTAAAGTACCAAGAACATTCAAATAAAAAATTTCGCACCCTGGACCCATTTTAGGTGTGTCAATATCGGAAAATTGTGATTTTTTTTCACATTTTCTTTTGGCTGTTTCAAAATTATGATGTTTTTAGAAGAGTGTTAAATTTTGTCAGTGTTGTCACATTGAACCGTGAAAATGAATAAGCAAAACTAATTCATTAAAGTTGACAACACTTTTCGTCTGTAAAAATTAAAGACGAACTGTTTGTTGTTCCTCAAAGACAACTGAACCTTCAAAGGAAAGCTGTACCTTCTTTAGCTGCTTGGTGCCATATTTTTTTTACCGATTGCCGATTTGTTTTCCGATTTTGTAAGTTTTCACGCAACCAGTTTGAAAATCAGAAAAAAAAAATGTCTAAAAGTAGAAACAATGTTTAACCCTAAGAGTATTTTTTTCTAGTTTTATCTGCCTAAACATTCATAAATTCCATATTTTAAACTTTTTCTGAGTTTTTCTGAGTTTGAAAATCAGATTTCATTCTCACTGTCCTCGGTTTTTCAAAAAGATGCTTAAAACTGGGAGTACTATTTACCCTAGGAGTATTTTTTTCAGTTTTATCTGCCTAACCATTTACAAATTCCATATTTTAAGCTTTTTTCTGAGTTTGAAAATGAGATTTCTTTCTCAATGTCCTCGGTTTTTCAAAAAATACTTAAAATTGGGAACAGTATTAACCCTAGGAGTATTTCTTTTTTCCACCAGTTTTAAATTCTACATATTAAGCTTTTTTTTCAAAATGTCACTGATATTTTATTTTCGTTTTATAATATAGAAAATGTGAATTACTACGTTGATTACTTTATGGGATTTACAGATTATAAACTCTAAGGATTACCATTCAGATTTTAGAAGACATTTCTTTTGATTCTTACATTTAAATTGGCCTATCTATGCAAAACCAAATTGAGATTTCTCTCCTTTGAGAATGAACCTGTTAGAATTTTAGCTAATTTTGTCGCAAGAATGTAATTTGCAATTTAAAATTTTGCTAATCCTGTGTACTATTCTTAGTATTTAAGGACACTCTGCTCGTAACTTTTAACTTTCTTTCTGCCACGATTCTTATTTTTAATGCTAAGTTTATGCTAGCTGATTTTCTCCCTTGAATAAAATCCTTGGACAACAAAAAAATACTAAAAATGCACCCATTTTTTGGCTACCTTTTGAATACTTTGCAAAATTATTATTTAAAATTTAACTTTGTAAATTTCTTATTTAAGTCTCAAGCAACACTCAAAGTCACTTTTGATAAAAGACTAAGTTTTGTTTAGCAAAAACGACCATGCAGCTTTGCCAGATGACTTCTATTTGGTATATTACAGTGAAGTTTTCTGACGTCTTTCGGGTAAATTTCTAAAAAAGAAACTGTCGGACGAATACTTTTTTAATGTCGATTACCAGTACCTTTGACCAGCACATGGATTCGATGCTTTAATATTTTTTAAACACGGATTTTATCGGCCAGAAAAGGCAATTTTGAAGCTGTCACTAGGAAAAAAAGTTCATCGAGTGTTTGCCGTAACGAAGCCAGTTGGGACTTAGAGTGAAGGGAAATCTGGCTTTCGAAGCGAAATGCCATGGCCCAACAAACTTTTTGACATTGTATACAAGTTCCGGCTCAATATTTTTTTAAAATCACTATTCGAATTCTCACAGCCTTGTCTACTGTCTACTTCATTGTAAAAACTCTTCACTTTCAATTTTCCTTGAACATCTCTGAAAACAAATGCTGTTAAAGAGCCCCAAAAGAACTAATTCAAAAAATGAACACTTATCTGAAAGTGATTACCAATACCTTCGACTAGAACGTGAAAAAGGCGCTATAAATTTCTTTAAACAGTACTTTTGTGCCGGAGAAACAAATTAGTAAGATTTGATCTGTAAAAAGAAGTGAATCGGAAACTTGCCCAGTTGAAGGCATTTTTTTTTTTTGGGCCGATGGGAAAACTAGATTTCGAAGCGAGATCTCAACTTATCATATTTCTTGAGTTTTTACACAAATGTTGGCTCAATATTTTTTAAATACTATTTGAGTTCTGGCTGAAATCTCTGATTGAAAGCGCAATGATGATTTTATTCTTTTTTAGATTACTTTAAACTGCTGCAAATTTACCTTTGCAAGTGCTCGAATATGTAGAGGAAGGTAGAAAGTGTTGAAATTTTTCTGCTTGAATTTTCAAATCAAGACCCAGCCTAGCTTTTACAGATTGGATTTTGAAATTTTTTTCATGAAAGCAAAAATTATTCTGATTAATTATCACTTTTTTATATTTAGAATTATAGCTTTCACCTTATAATGGTGCCGAAAATATTATTCATCTTTTTTTCAGTTGTCTAATTTTTCGTCGCCAGACGATGCGCTGTAACTTGTGGTAATAGTTTTGAATCCCTCTCTTCCCCCATGGTAAATTGCTGAAGATCCAACTCTTAGAAGTTTCCCATTCTCTTGGGAATTTTCACATACAAGCACATATGACACATGTACGTCTATGACCTAGCCTATATGGCATAGGCTACATGTGTGCTTATATGACATAAGCACATAGGTCATGTAAGTACAGGTGATAATTTAATTTATGTGACATATTTATGTAGCACATATGACAAATAAAATTTTCATATTGACAATTTTAGGATAGTGAACAACCAAGACTGGTATAGCTCGCAAAGCATAATCGACTTTCTGAGTGACGTTGGTAGATATTTTCGAGTTGGTACTATGCTTGGACGGCATTCGGTTCAGTCGCGACTTAACTCAGATCAAGGAATCAGCTATACTGAATTTAGCTACCAGGTTGAATGTCTTTATATCTTCTTTATATCTCTCTTTGTCTTTTAAATCTCTTTTGGCTGTCTTTATATCTCTCTTTAGAACTTGATTATTTCTTCTATATTATTTTATTTATTTCTTCTTTCTATTTGTATTTGAATTCTGTCTTTAGTTTTATCTTTATTACTATATATTCTATTTAGTTCTATTTAATATTATTTTATGCTATTATTCTACAGTCGTTTATAAGAGGGAGAGACCTAAATTTAAAAAATAAGAGGAAAAAATTGTTCTAAACACTTTGAAATTAATAATATTTGATGCTATTATTTAGGAAAGAATTCAAACCTCCAAACAGCCACCTTAAATACGCCTATGCTAACGTTATAGGCGAATTACTAACTTGATTTCACATTGTCAGAGCAATTCTCACCGATAGCTTTCTTGCTCTATAATTAAAATTAACACATTACATAGACTTATAAATTATTCTATTTCGATATAACGAACACACTTAGCATAACGTCTAATATATCACTAGAGATGCATACAACTTGAACTATCTAGGGGAGAGAATTTTAGGAGCTATCGAGGCTGTGGTGCTCTGTTTCTTGAAGAATGCCACTGTGGTTCTAGATATCTGAAGTCTCATTTATTTTACTCCCTATACTCCATAAGGGGCTAGAGGAACTTGGAGTATAACTCGCTAGTCTTCCCTGGTGTGCTGAGGCAGGGGTGCTGTGTTTCTTGAAGAATGCCATTGTGGTTCATTATTTTTACTCCCTATACTCCATAAGGGGCTAGAGGAACTTAGAGTATAACTTCCTAGTCTTCCCTGGTTTGCTGCGGTTTACTGTACAGGGCTGCCACCGAGATCACTATTTCCCTAAAAGTCACTATTTGAAAAGGTCCCTGAAAAGTCACTATTTTGTTGAAAAGTTCCTAAAAGTCACTTTTATGAAGAGGAACCTTGAAAAGCACATCAGGTCTACGTTCCCCTCATAATGCGTAGTGGTTGGTCATGCGCGAGATTATTGTATTTTATTCTATGGCGCTTGGACTTTTTTTTTATTCCATTTTCAAATAACGCTTAAACGTGCGAAAACTTGCAATAAAATGGTTTTGTCAGATACACATCTGACACACATGTAGACACATGTACACATATGTAGTGTAACAAAACATGATTTGTGCTCCACCTGATCATTTCACAGTTGCAACCATACTATTCCTTGTCTTAAGAATGTCCAGGACACAGTTTTGGCTGTTTCAATGGCATGCTAACAAAGGCCATGGTAATATCCACTTTGTAGAACCGTTAGATATTAATGTTGTTGTTTTTTTTGCAGATTTTAATGTTATTCAGTGTTGAAGGTTCTGGCAATGGGGAAGTGTAAGTTCAACTCCACTTGGTTAAAAAAAAAGTCGACGACTCGGGACGATGTATGGGTGACTGGTGCGCATCCACAAAGAGTGATGAAGAGGCTTTTTGTAAAGTTTGTTGCAAGACTTTCAGTTGAGTTAAAGGGTGGCAAGCGATACTACAAAATTCCCAAGGAGCAAAGTACGTAAAAAATGTGAGAGCTTCGCTGAATCCCTTGCAGCTAATTCTTCAGCCAGGATATGCTGCCTTTGAACATTCGACTTGCTTCCGGAAAGGATCACCAAGTTGAACTGCAAATGATTGCAGAGAGATGTGTCGCTAAAGGCAGAACTGATTTGGGCTCTAAAGAATGTGGTATCATATATGTCAGCAGCTTCGTGCGATGGTCTCGGTGATGTTTTTAGAGCAATGTTTGGAGATCCTGCTGCTAAAGATTTCAGTCTTGGGCGAACCAAGCTCGGTAATATAATAACAGAAGCATTGTATCCCTATTTTAGAAAAAAGCCTCCTTGAAGACATTGGCTCTTCCTTTTTCACATTGCTATATGATGAAACAACAAACGCCGAAGGTGTGAAAGAACTGAACGTCATGATACGATATTGGTCTGAGTTGCCAGAAAAAGTTTCCTGCTGTCATTTGGAGACTTTCTTTTTTGGAAGAGCCACAGCAGAAGATCTGCTAGTACATTTGCAACAGTCCTTGGCTAATGCCAATTTACCTTCTGCTATTCTTCTGATGTTGGGCAGCGACGGTTCCAAATATCAACAAGAAAGTGTGGCGACTTTTTAATGAAGAGGTTAAGTTGCTGCGTAGTGACAGAGGCCTCATTGATGTTGGCACCTGTAATATTCATATGATTCACAATGCTTTTTTCAAAGGCTTAGAAGTTCACGGACAGGCTGTTTCTGACCTTGTAATTCGTGTGTACTACTTTTTTCACGCGTGGCCCCTACGTGCAGAGGAATACACGAAGATACAATTTTCCCTTGGGCTTCCGGTTCATCGTTTTGTGAAACATGTTACCTCCCGGTGGCTTACTCTTTGAGAAGCAGCGAGGAGGCTCCTCGAGCAGTGGGATGGACTTACTGAGTTCTTTTTTAAGTACATTCCGTCAAAACAGAAACAGTTAATGAAGTCCAGTGGGTATACCGAAATTGTTTCGTTGCTAAAATCACCTGCAACAAAAGCTCTGGTTTTGCTCGTGGTCTCACTGGCTGACCTATTTGCTGGCTTCACTTGAATGTTCCAGCGGGAGGATCCTCTGGTCCATGTTCTATACAAGAAAACGAGCATGCTTCTGCTTTTTCTGCTGAGTAGGTGCTTGAAACCTGATGTTCTAGCGGATATTCACAGGAGACGGAGCGTCGTGGTCGCAGATTTAGACGTGTTTGATAACTTTCTTTCCTTAGAAAACGTAGAGTGTGGCCAAGGAGTTGGAGAATGCCTTGCAAATCGGTCACAGTTAGAACGTACTCAGTTTCGTACCAAGGTCAAAGAAGCCTACGTTTCTGCGTCCAAGCATATTTTGCAAAAGATACCTTCACCTGGATCTGTCTTGAAATATTTTCGTTGCCTTCCCCGTGAAAATCGTAAGCTTCCCAGAAGTTCCTCCGACTTGTTGATGATCTATCAAGTGATGCCTTTCACTGTAAACTGTGACAGAGTCAAAGATGAGTGGGCGCTACTACAGCTTGAGCATGAGCCGACAATTGCCACACTTAGTGTTGAAGAATTTTGGAAGTATTTTTTTTGACCTGAAAGACGTTCAAGGTAACCCGAAGTACCCCCAGATTTCTGGGGTAGTTAAGGCCAGTTTGTCCCTGTCAAATGGCAATGCCGATGTCGAGAGAACCTTCTGAAAGTCAGGTCGTATTTTAACTGAGGATAAAACCTGCATGGGTTTGAAGATGCTAAATGCAAGGCTGGTGATTTGTGATGGTATGAAGAGATACGGAAACCGACCTGAATGTTTGCCAATTACGCGAGAGCTGCTTGATCTTGGCCGGGCTTCGAGTCAGAATTACAAAGCTAATCTTGAAAATGAGCATAGGAAAAAAGATGAAATGGAAGCGCGTCGAAAGGAGGAAGAAGAGAAACTTGCCAAGCAGAAAAAAACAAGCAGCTGATAGCAAGCGAAAAGAAGAAGATTGAAGCATTGGAAGAAAATCTCAAAGACATAAAATCGAATCACACTGAACAAAGAAAAGTTAATGATAAGCTGATCGAGGAAGCTAATGAAATACTAAAGAAGGCGATAAAAGCGAAAGACCTCGTGGAAATTGGGATTGCCCAGGCAATGGTTGAAGCAGCAACGAAAAGGCTAACTGAAGAAAGAGAAACTGCCAAGAAAAACGAGTGGATACAGCAGAAAGTGTCGAAAAGGCAGGCAAGCTTGATTTCGTCGCTCCTCCCCAATAAAAAGAAGTGATTTGAAGGCAGTGATTTCTAAAGTCAGTACTGTGCAATTTTCAGCTTTTGTTTTGTGTTTTCTCTCCTTTTTTTCTCATGGTATCCTTGTATATGAATAAAGTCAATGCATCTGAGAAAAAAAAAAAGAAGAAAAAAAGCTAATGATGATCATCTAGACCTGAATTCAGTGTCTAGTTTTCTGAAGCTAACTTGTAACGGTGCCAAAGCTGGCGATCTTGACCATTCATTGTTATTTGTGGGTCCCTAAATATGGGCACTTTTTTTTTACTTTTGGTTACTATTTGGTCACTTTTTTTTACTTCAAAAGTACCTAAAGTTACTATTTTTATGGTCAAGACTTGGTGGCAGCCCTGACTATAGTTATCAACAGGTTTTGTTAATTATCTAGGTTAAATAATTGTATATTTTATCTGTAGGAACGGAGACTCTTTAACAGACTTTTGGTGAGGATATTTACTGACTTACCCACTACTATCTGGAGACTTTTTAGGGTGCTAAAGGACTCTATATGCAAGTTTCTGCATAATGCCTAATATGGCAGTAAGTTTAATCTGATTGTTTGTACCTTCTGTAAATTGTGTAACCGCAAATTTGTTGTAATTCTCATATTTTAAAATTTTAAATTTAAAAATTGATATGCACTTTATTCCCAGCCAGTGCTTCATCTATCCCTGGATTTTTCAGGGTTTCCCCGAAAAGAAAAGTGAGTTTTCTGGAGTCTCTCAAAACCTGAAGTTCGTAAAGACACAACTGCAGATTTTTAATTTTTGTCAGCTTTGGTTTTTGGGAGAAACCCCTGAAAATTTGAGAAAACCCAGAAACCTTCGTGGATAGTGAAGCACTGATCCTAGCTTTGTATGCACATTTCTCCTATTTTTCAATTAAATAGATTGCATTTACCAAATCGTCACATAAATACCTGTTTTTTTCTTTCAAGTGTGGGTTTACTAAAAATGTTTTTTTAGGGCTTAAATTAAGCCCTTAATTTAAATTAAATTAAATTTAGGGTAATTTATGCTGGGAAACATTTTTCCCAAATTTTTGGATTCGTTTTTTTTGTCAAATGAACAAATAAAATAAAATAAAGTAAAAAAAACACAAAACAACAAGTTCTGTTTATAAATAATATGTTATAAATAGAAAAACTACTATTAAGGACTTAATTTTGTTCCACGCATAATTTAAATGCCTCTAAGCTTAATTTTATGGGCTACATATCTTTTACGGCGTTTAAGACTTTTTTTATGTGAAATTTTCACACCATGTCCATGGTTTGTTCCTTTTTTTAAATATAAATTATTTTTCTTTCTTTTCTTTATGCTGATAATTTGGGGTTGGTAATGTGTCCCTTCATCCATGGCTTTGGATAATTATTTCAAAAAAAATTATTAATCCTGGGAGAAAAAAAAAAACAAAAAAAACACATTCTTAGGGTTCTGATTCTCAATTTCTTTTACTTGAGGGAGGGTGTCTCAGATCAATACCAGGGGATTTTGTTCCACGCATAATTTAAATGCCTCTAAGCCTAATTTTATGCCCAATTTTATGGGCTACATGTCTTTTTAAATAAATGATTTTCTTCTTTTCTTTTATTCTATTGATGTGAAAAGTGATACTATGTCCCTTTATTCCTGGCTTGGTCTGGTTGCTTTGAACCTGGGAAGGGTTGAAACCGGAATAAGAGAGTACCCTTAAGCCACTGTTTTTCTATTTTTCCAGATGGCGTATGGTGTTTTTGATCGGTATCAGGGTTGTCCCTCTTCTCTGGTATAAAGGTGTTTATTTGGGTGCAGTAATTTTCAGTTGTACGGTATTACTTGTTTTAGTTGTTTACTATCAGGAAAATGGGTTAGTGTTAGCAAGTTGTTTTTTCTAATTTATTTCATAGGTTCTTCAAGCTTACGACTGGTATCATCTCTATAATAAACATGGCTGTCGGTTTCAAATTGGTGGAAGTGACCAAATGGGAAATATAGTATCAGGGCATGACTTGATTAAGAGGAAGTCTGGAGTTGAAGTTTTTGGTGAGTCTTGTCTTCGAAAAATTGTGCAAATAACATTTGTTCTTGTTCAATTATAAAATCTGTCATTTCTGTCGTTAACTTGTTAATTTGTCTATGTCGATATCTGCTCTTTTGAGGAATTGGAACCTGGGTATGTCTATTTTTTATTTTTGTGGAAAAATTTAATGACTTCTGTTAATTTTGCAAAAATTCGAAATTGTTCCTAGAAGTTTTAAAACTTCAAAATCTTTCCATAACGTTTTTCATTGTCCGATTGTAAGGTTTGTCATTTCGGTTGTTAAATTGTTAATTTCTCTATGTTTATATCTGCTCTTGTGATGAATTGTAACCTGCTGTTATCTGTTAATTTGACAAAATTCGAAGTTGTTCCTGAAAGTTTTAAAACTTCAAAATCTTTTAAAAATAATTGTCAAATAACGTTTTTATCCTTGTCCAGTTGTAAAATGTCATTTCTGCTGTGGATTTTTTAAGTTGTCTGTTGTTGCCTGCTCTTTTGGTGAATTGGAACCTGATCTTTTTTTTATTATTATTATTATTATTGTATTTTTTGTGGAACAATTTAACTTCTCGACTTCAAAATTTTAAATCGCTTTTAAAAGTCTTAAAACTTCAAATATTTAAAAAACTTCCACTTCATACCAACCTACCTTTATCATATAAAGCCAACTTGAGGCGTATTTCCATGTTTTTTTGCTCTTCTGTAAAGTTTTGCTTTTACTGTAACTTATCCTGTTACTATTTTACTTCGCTTTTTCCTCTCGACTCACGTAGCCTAATCTTACCTAGTCTGGATCTCAAGAGGAGGATGGGACCACGTTTTTCATGTAACCTGTTGTTTCACATATAATTGCTTAAACATAAATATAAATAGTGCAATATAAATTATAGTAAAATAAACACAATAAATACCACATGAAGATAAAAAATTGTTTATATACATTGATACAACTATGTATATTTAAACGGGAAAACCGGTCTTTAAAACAAATTTTAGTGTATATTTATGTCTTCTCCATATACTCTATAAGTGAATTTACCACAGAAAGGGAACATGTTCACAAATCGAAACATTTAATTTTATACCCTAAATATTTAGAGGGAGCTTCTATCATACTTTCCAATATTTTTCCTACCAGGAATACTTTGCTCTACCTTACTAAGCGTAAAGGATGTTTCTTAAAAATTCTGGATTTTATTTAATGAACTCTTCTGTCATTAATTTTACTTACCTTATTTTGTTGACAATTCAGGTTCATATCTAAATTAAGGTAATTTTGGGTCATTATAGTAATTTATTAGGGCAATTAAGGTAGTGAAGGTAATTTTAGGTTGTATCCGATTCCCGGAAGGTTGAGCGGCGTTCCAAAAGCTCTTCTATGCCTAAGCATGTATTTTGAGAACTTTACATTTCACCTTGAATTGATTTAATTGATTGGAGCAATCTAAGGAACTAACCAGTAATATACAAAAGACAGGAAATATCAGTTTGAACGAAAATGACCCTCTCGTGTTCAAATAAAATATTTGTGGGCCAACCTTTACCTTAAAATAATCAAAATGAACATATTCTACTAAAAGAAAACCGGAAATTTTTACCGGAAATTTTACCATATTTAAAACATCTTAAGTCGAACTGGCTTTTTTGTGCCCTATTTGTTAATTATATATTTTACCACAGATATTATATTCTGAGTTACTAAGCATAAAAGACGTTTCTCAGTAATTTTGGATTTCATCAAGTTTACGACCCCCCCCCTCCCCCATTTTTTTATTGTATCTCATTGAGCCACGGTTTTTTTTTACCGAATGATATCCGATGGGTCCAGTGACTGCAGTTTTCATAAGGGGGGGGGGGGGTAGTAGGGGTTAATTTGCCCCCCGGGTCTTTAATATGTGTATCTTTTTTTAATCGAAAAAGCTTCCTCTGTAGAATGACATTTTTTTGTATCTTCATTTAAAAGTTGAAAAACCTTGCCCGAGATTTTTTTTTTTATTGAAAATTGTCTTTTTTTACATTTTGGTTGATAATTGAAAAAGATTATATGGCATACTGAGATAAATCCCTAAGATTGGTAGAAGGGTGTCATCATCTCCTTATGGAAGGGGAAAAGGTCTAGAAGTGACTGTCACAACTACCATGGAAAACCTCTGCTGACAGTCCCCGGAAAAGATTTGTCAATAGCCTTGCTGGATCGATGTCGAAATATCATTTGTAAGATCGGGCGATCAGAGCGAGCTAGTTTTATGTCAGGCCGCTCAATTATTGAGTAAATATTCAGGCTTTGACAAATAGTAGCAAAGGCCACAGAGTTCCAACAGGAAGCGTTTATCACCTTCGTCGACTTCCGTGCTGCGTTGATCAACGAGCTCTATGGCGAGCGTTGACTAGCCTCCCTGAGAAATACTGTAGACTTTTCAAGGCTCTGCACCATGTTTCACAGAGCTGTGTTCAAGTAAACGCCCGGCACAGCCCGTTCTTCCAAATCATGACAGGAGTGCTCCAAGGATGTGCAGTAGCCCCAGAACTCTTCAAAACCGTCATTGATTACATTATGACAAAGAAAATTCAGATCTCAGATATGGCTTGAAGGTTTGAGATCGAGTCATCTCAGAAGCTGATTTTGCCGATTATTTAGCCATTCTGATTGACTCCATGGAGCAGCTCCTGGAAGCTCTCCAAATCCTACAAAAAGAGGCTGCCAAAGTAGCACTGCAGATAAACTCGAACAAAAGCAAAATTATGGCCATAGACCCATCTTCTCCTGCTGCCAATTCCTCAGTTAGCCTAGACATCACCACTAGTATTGATGTAGTTCTCTTATTTTGTAGTTCATCTTATTTTGGTTTGGATACCTGCTGAGAATGTCTCCACATCTATTCGCAAGGACGTTCTACGATTTCCACGCTACGGAAGCTGGATGGAAGTGACCCTGCGGCCGACCGAAGAAATGATCGTTCCACCGCCTGTTCCACTTTTGCAGAACTGCTTCAACCGTAAGTTTGAATGTAAGGCACCATCTAAAACATACTTAAAAAGCGAAGGATGAAACGGTAGGGAGCCTAAAAAGTTGCCAATGAAAACCGTCCATGGTACTTTGGAGGCCCTAGGAAGCAATTTAGAACTTTTAAGAAGGGTGAGATTTTCAATCCAAAATTGTTCAACATAACTTCCTCAGCCATCATACGCATGGAGTCAATCTCTCATTTTTTTTTCGGTTTTCAATCTTTGTTTTGTATGCAAAAGACTGTAAATATTGATTGAATAAATGGATAAACGGATTTCAGCATCACATATTACACCATGAAGTACTGAAAACTGGCAAAAGGAGAGTAATGCACCAATTGTGCTGTGGTACATAAAGGGAAACTAACATAAATTGCTCTCACAATTGGCACAATTGGTTATCAATTGGTAGCAAAGGAGAGTAATGCACCAATTGTGCTGTGGTACATAAAGGGAAACTAACATAAATTGCTCTCACAATTGGTACAATTGGTTATCAATTGGTAGCAAAGGAGAGTAATGCACCAATTGTGCTGTGGTACATAAAGGGAAACTAACATAAATTGCTCTCACAAGACATTGCATGATCTCACAGAAGGTATACTTGGTATGTGTGGACAAGACTATTTAAACCCCCCTATTAATCGATCTTTATTTTAGGATTAACTCTTCCACTTGTAACTACTGAGTCGGGAGATAAGCTTGGAAAATCTGCTGGTAATGCTATCTGGCTATCAGAAAACAAAACTTCACCTTTTGAATTCTATCAGTTCTTTATTCGAACCAAAGATGGTGATGTTGAAAAGCTACTCAAATACTTCACATTCCTGCCACTTGAACACATTGATGAAATAATGGCGAAACAAAAAGTAAGCTCTTGCTATTACATCAATACTTTGACATTTGACTGCCAAATTTAGTTTTGATAATGGCCAAATGTTGGCCAACTTAATAGCCATGAATGACCGAGTAGCTCTCATTGTTAATGAATGTTTATATGAAGTTTTTTTGTTTGTTTATTTTTTTTTTTTGTTTACTCTGCCTATTTCTCTTTTTTTTATGGCGGTTATATATATAATTCATTGATTCATTCATTAATTTCACACTTTGACTGCTAAATTTGGTTCTGACAATAGTCAAATTTCATTTCGTTCACTCCATTTGACGTCACTGCGCTTGAGCTACTGGATATCCAAGAATTTCAAGCGGATTTTTTTCTTTTAACCTAATCAAAATACATTACCATAAATCCACCATCGTGGAAGATTTTGCTGTTATGTAAGTCCCTTGACGGCTTGACCATTGCAATAAAGCTAGATTTTGACGAGAGTTGAATTTTATTCGATCCAACTGTACTTTGCAATGGAAAGGCTGACTTAATTTGTGATTTTTGTTTCAGGACAAGCCCGAATCTCGAGCTGCTCAACGGAAGTTGGCTGAACATGTCACTAAGCTAGTCCATGGAGGTAATTTGAAAGTTTACATATTTCATTATGTGCTTGAGAACCTGAAGGGCTACTTTCGCGACTATGACCCCACCCACACTTGTTGATAAAAGCTAAGTTGTGCACGACTGCAGTACCAATATATATCCCAAAACGTAGGGGTAACTTCTTGCACCAAGTGGGAACTGGCGCTAGTGTAGAAAAAAAAATCAATAGTGCAGATCTACCCTTTTTCGAATTCTGTAGCGGTATTGTGATGGATCCTGAGGGAACGAGGGCATGGGCCACACAACCCCTGTCATCTCAAAATTTTTATAATTTTCCCTGGTTTATTACCATTACCAAAATTTATTACCATTTATCATTTTACAATTTTTACCTTCACCATTCATCTTTTTGAATTCATCTTCCTAGAAATAAGTTCCTGCTTACTACCAGATTAGGACTACGTCCATCTACTGGCGACAACGGGTAGTGGTAGCTCCTGAACAAGCCCGGCTAAAACTCTGTTCTGTAACTCGGTAATACCTGAGCCACACTTGTGGACAAAACAAAGCTACCCATGACTGCAGCGTGACCCCTTGCGCAGGTTTCGTGAGTCGGCCTGTGTTCATCTTTTAAGGATAATGTCTGTGGTTGGCCCTTCTGGGCATAGATTTAAAGCATTATTTTTGAAATTAAAATATATAGAAGCTTCGATTAGCAGTTTTCCGATCTGTATGATGAATTTTACGAACTATATGGAGGTAATAGTAGACAATAAATGGGAAAAAGTCAGTGTTGACATATATATTTCAAACTGAGTTTTTATATATCAATTTTCTGCTTTGGGAGCATTATATTGAGGATCCTTGCATGACTCTGGTTTCAATATGGTGTAACAAGCTTACCATTTTTTAGATTTATACTGATCTCGTTTTAATTTTGAACGTTTTTATTGTAATTTTTGCCTGCGATTTCTAATAAACAATCTACTAAATATTAGCATCGGTGGAAATCAAAACGCTCTTTTTGAAATATGTACTCAGTGTGTCTTGATTTAGGACAACCATTTAGCAATCTTGATAATTTTCAACATTTACAGACCACAAATAAAGCTGGGTTTAGTCAAAAATTTCTCTAATAAAACCTTAAGTAACAGGTCAATAAACGTAGGGAACTATTTTGTGCAAGATATTGTATTGACAAATTTTCTATGAAAAAGACATATGAGGTTATACGACTTTGGTTGTGGGTGAGAAATCGCCGAAAGATAAGCTAATAAATATCGCATCAAAGAGCTTGCGAAGCTCAAGTTTCCCTTCGACTACTTACGTTTGAGAACCATCAGGTTTTTCATGTTGGAATTTTGATGAACGAAAAGCGTTGCCAAACTAACTAATTAGTTTCGCTTATTTGTTTTCATTGATCTACGTGGCAACATTGACGAAAATGATGCATTGCCAAAGAAACTTCATAATGTTGGAATAATGAAAAGAAAAATATTAGAAAACGCTACTTTCAGGTATGGATAGGCTTAAGATTGGTCCAGGGGGTGAAAATGTTTTTATTTTGATGTACTTGGTACCTTAAAAGTGAAATCATATTCAAATTGAATCTTGAGTTGAGTTTTTCTTGAACATCAGTGAATTATCTGAAATCAGCGAGGCGGTCTTTTTTCAAAGGGGCAGCTTTCACATAGGCATGTACGAAGGAAGAAGGGCTTTCTTTCAGATCTGAAAGTTTCTTGTATTGTATAATTAATTTCATATATTTTGTATGAAATTTGTCTGCTCTTATGGAATAGAATCATTTAGTTCAAGATCACCTACGCAGTCCTTGATAAAATTCAGAAACTAAATGACGCTGTCTTTTACAATTCTAGTCCTGGGGTGTTCTATTAGAGGTGCATGTAAAAAACGGGGCGAATAAACTGCAAGGTACGAGTTCTTTTTCTTCTGGTAATGGTTCTTCTTCCTGGTGTTAACTAATGAATTGGCAACAGAAAAGAGAAAAGGCAAAGGATGCAGCACAAGACTCTAAAGTCCACGACGGTGGTGTTCATCTCCATTTCATGGTCCTTCAGCCAGGAATTGCAATTAGGTGCTGAGAGTCAGCCATCCGCTACTTTCGTACAATCTTCCTGTTTAGCTTCCCCAGATTTCTCCAGGTACACACTTAGAGCTGGTTTGACTCTGGCTGAGCTTACAGGGTCACACCACTGACCCCCCTCCAAACCAAATGACAGGCCCTGAACACCTGTCCTCACGCAGGGGGAACTACTAATTTGGCAGCCTCCAACCGCTGATTTAGTAGCAGGGGTAGAAGATGTTGGTGCTTGGGACTACCGAGAAGGAATTGTCTGAAAAGTATTATTAACAGAAAATGTCGATCTCGAAGGGTTTCAATCTTTAACGTTCTTTTCAGTTTAGCCCCTCATACTAAAATAATAAAGAAAGAAAATAGAACACGAAACAATTTATATTGATAAAATGTTTTTCCCACTTTTAATTTGTAGGGTGTATTGCTTTTTGTTTAAGTATTAAGACAATTAAGAAAAATAGACCGGGAAATTAAAATGTTTTGATACTTCGATGGTCAAGATTAGTATATTGTTCGTTTTCTACTTTGGATTGTTATGGAGACACTTTTGCATAATCTCAACACCCGAATCAAATTCAGCTGTTGCTGAGTTAGAACTCAGGTTACCTTATTACCAAGCAGAGATCAATCCTTTTGCGCCACTACAGGACACAAATTTTGCAGTTAGTGGTTTCAATCAAAGAAACTTTTGGCTATATGCCCAGTACGCTCCCACTGCGCCAAGCTACTCTTCAAAAAGACTCCAAAAAATTCAAATCATTACCACAAATTGGTTTGTACTTATATTCTCCTTCATTGAAGGAGAGAAAAATAAATCAAACAAAGAAATTGAAAGAATAATATCGTCGGAAAATGTCCAAGGGAAAAAACGTAAAAAAACAACTTATAAAACTTTTCTTACATACAAAAATATAAGACTTTTTTTCATATTTTATGTGATCTGGTACCCATCTGACTGATCGTATTTCAAAGTAAGCGGCACGAAAAATGTGATTCTATCCCGCTTTCAGGGGCTATAATAAGAGAAAGTTTGAAATGGTTTGAACACGTTCTACGGATGAAGGATGATAGGTTTCCAATATCGTCCTTTGTGGCCACCCATATAGAGTCAAACGAAAAGCAGGTCACCCCCAAAAGGGGTTGGGAAAGGTCGTGAGATCGAATTTAAAGGAATGTAGGACTTCTTGTAAGGGTATAAAAAGAGAAGTTATGGATAGATGAGGAGAACGGTGTTCAGCTATGTTGGCCTCAGGTGGATTGGTGCTGCAATGAGCTGTTAGTAGTGGTAGTAGTCTTGATGTGCAATGGACGAATTTGATGTCCAAAGCTTGCTAAAAAAAAGAATTATAAATTTAAGGGCTTCTTATCTAACCGGTAAATCCAAATGTGAGGATCAATCGAGTAAAGTAGCTAATTATACGGGGAAACCTTGAGACCCAATTACAACGAGATTCTACTAATACAAATGTTTAGCTACAGCTGATTTGAACCAATCGGAATTTTACATAGAATTTTAGAGTAGTAGATTCAGAAAATTCTGTGAAAAATGGTTTTAGCTCAAATTAGCGCCAGCTAAATCTAAATGTCTGTAAAATCATCATATAAATAGGCCTTTAACTGAAAATACCAGGGACATTAGAAATAAAATCTGATTGTTGAAATTGGTTAAGTGGGAGTTTACACAATTATATATACCTAAAAAGAAGATAAGTTAAAATACAAAATTATTTCTAATGAAAAACTCTCTGTATGCAGTTATGGAGGTTTTCGGTAGTAGCTGGTGCCCAAATAAAAATAAAAGAAAGATATGGATGAAAAATCAGAAAAAAAGCTGAAACATATGGCACCAAAAATCTTAAGGAAGTGTAGGTTCTTTTTTCATAGTTGTCCTTTGAGTTGTCTTTGGGAATTAACAGGTTATCAGTAATTCAATTATTACCGACGAAAAACCTTAATTAAATTAAACTAATTAAATTTACTTATTTATTTTAATGATTCAAAACTGTAAAAACCAAAATAAATCCTCAAGTTACAGTTTTAACCTCTTAATAGACCAGAGATCGATCCAGGGGATGAAAAATCTTTTTATTTTTTGATGAGGTAGGTTACTTCAGATACACTTACTATTCGTGTGTGTTTGGGGTTACAGGTACCAGTTAATTGTCTACCAATTTTTAGGAAGCCATTGAAGAATTTAAGTAAATAGACCGATTGAGTCGCTTTCACAGATTTCTCAATAATAAATCCTGACGAAATAGAAAAAAAATGTTTAAAATTTTCAGCATTTTGAATTTTTTTTTAATGATGAATTTTTGTAGAAATGACTGATTTCAAAAGTTCAAGGTTTTAGATGCATGAATTCAAGAAATTGTAGAAAAATTCGAAAAAAAGAAAATAATCATCTCCTGTCCTTCACACTGTCCGGCTGGATATAGTTTCATACGAAGTTTTCATCTTTGGAAAAAAGTTACTATGGTATTTTGTTCACATTCGATTCAACTTATAAATTTTAACTTTGGAACATGTAGCTTTAGAAAAATTCAGATGCTTGTCTTAAAACGACTTGCTAAAACAGTGCTTTGAATATTTTCTTAATAAAGTTTATCTTATTTACTAAAAGACTGTTTTAAAATGAAAATATTTCCGACCTAAATGCCCCTTTAATATTTTCATTTTTACTGATTTCACTCTCTGCCAAAAAATGTTGTCGACCCTTGGTTTACATGTATATTATGTTAGCTGTTATAAATATTATATATATATATATATATATATATATATATATATATATATATATATATATATATATATATATATATATATATATATATATATATATATATATATATATATATATATATATATATATATATATATATATATATATATATATATATATAATATATATATATATATATATATATATACATATTTAAGTTTGTGTGTGTGTGTACTAATGAATATAATAACTTGTGAAATTTCAGAGGAAGGTCTCAAGTCAGCAAAGCGTATCACTGAAGCTCTTTACTCCTCCTCTGTTGAGTCACTTTCACAGCTTTCTCAAAATGAAATTGAACAGCTGTCCCAAAATATGCCTGTAGTTGACATTTTCTTTGCTCCAGATATAAACTTGCTGGAACTAGGAGTGACTGCCAAATGTTTTGCCTCTGAAAGTAAGTTCTTCCGTTTTTTTTTTCTTTTTTATTTTATAACGATTGCCAGATTACTTTTTGACACTTTCTTTTGTCGAATCGCCAGTTTTCCACATAAAGTTGTTTCCTCTGTTTACTTTACTTTTGTTTCTCGTTTAAAAAAAAAAATATGTAATCACTTTCTTGTAGTAATTTTGTTGGCAGATTGCCAGATTTCCATAGAAAAAAAAGTTGAATATTCTTATATTCACGGTCTCTTTTACAATAATATGCATAAGCAGTGAATAAAAATCCAAATACGACCAGAAAAACGTTACCATCACCTAGCTCTTTACCTGCCGTCATTTATAAAACCAAAATATGTGTTTGACATTATCCGAATGAATTACTGTGTTTTTAAAGGTCCTCGAGTCGTGCTGCATACATTGCCTACATTTACATAGCTCTGCTATCTAAATAAATATGAGGGAGAGCATTTATTGAAAAACATACCTACGCTTAGTGTGTGTGTGTTGGGGGGGGGGGGGGGTTGTTACTCTACCAACTGGACAGTGATTTGAATTCTTAATGAAATCGGATTTAATTTAGGTACAAAATCTTTTTTCCTAATTTAGAAATTAAGAAATTATTTTATTTATTTAATCATTATTTTACTTTAATTGTTATTAAAATAAATAAATAATTAAGAAAGTAAAAAAAGTGTTTTATCCCTTCTATATAAAAGTGTAATGAAGCAATAATTACAATTTTTCCCTCATTACCTCTGAAGTGGCAATTTATTATTCCTAGCTTTGAGATGGAAACAACACCACAGAGACATAGAGGGACTGCTTATAAGGTATCCAGTGCTTCACAAACCCCTCAGTCTTTTTTACTGTACCTTAAGTTTCACACAGGAGAAACAACCTAGTGGCATTCCTTTTTCTTGCTAATGGGTTAACCGCTACAGGTGTTGAGTTTTCCCAGCAAAAAAGATAAAAATAGAAATGTGGAATAAATAATATTTGGTAAAGAGTCTGTATACCTTGCAGACACTCCTGCTGACTTCGATCGTAGATATACTTGTTTTCCAATCACATGAAATTGAATTGAACTGGATAGTACAGTAAAACAGAATATACATCACATAAAGTTGTCAAACACAGCTTGCGGTCCAATTCCTCCTCGTCACAACCTTATCTGGTTTCTTGAATTGTAATTTTTTTGTTTATTTCCTTGTTTTCTATATCTCTTTTTTGTTTCTTCGTTTAGTTTTTTTCACTCTATTGTTTTTTTTTTTTGCGTGCATATTAGAATACGCTTAGATCGTCGCTAGCAGAGGGAAATCCGACAGACCTGCGTTGGCCAAGCTCTACTCAACTTTCTGTGGTCATTCTACTATTTTTGCTTCTGGATTTTTTCCCCTTCTTGAGAAAAAAGAATTAAAAAAGGTCCAGATTAATCATTTTAGATTTTATAAGTCCCGTTTCATCTTTGGAGCCTGATTTAAAAAAAATCTCATAAAGAAAGTAAAGGTAAAAAAGGTAAAGAATACGGCATTAAACTTTACAGTCCCTACCGGCGGTGCTGATTTCCGTTTTTTGGCCCTTCAGCCAGGAAGTGCAATGGAGGGTTGGGGGCCAACCATCCTGTGCTTTCGCACACCCTTCCTGCTTACCTTCCCCAGATTTCTACAGGTACCCCTTTAAAGCTGGGTCGACTCTGGCTGAGCTTACAGACAGGGTTGCCACCAGCTCAAGAAAAAAAATCCATGGCAAGGGTAAGAAAAAAAATCCATGTTTGTCCATGTTTGTCACTGTTGCCGCTCGGTATTTTTTTTTTCTTCATGTGATAGTTCGTCGAATACGCTGGAATATTTCAACGTATCTCGCAAACCAGCAAAGTGTAGAATATTCCGTCATTTGGGAGAAACCGTGAGTAAATGCAAAAACCGTGAGATCCCATCTGTGTGAACCGAGAGTACAGCTAGGTTCTGACCAGAAGTACATAACTCTAACAGAAGTAAGAAACTGCCATAAGCGCAATGCTGGTCTCGAATCAGGCTAGACCCTCGCGTCCGTTTTCTTCCGGCTGATTTCTTCGTACGAAAAGATAGGCGATTCGGCCGGAAGAAAACGTTTTCTTGAAAAACATGGGGGGGCTAGGCTGATTAGATGGGTTTGACTTTTCTACATCTGTTACGGTTATTTACTTTTGGTTCTGGCAGAGCTGGATTCCGATTCGTGCCCCGACTCGACTGTTTTGCAAAATGGAGATAAATGGGATTCCGTCGCTAGGTGGTGGGAATCGAAAACTGTTGTGATTTCCCTCTCTGCTGATAGAAGTACTGTGGTGCGTAAGAATGAAGAGCTGATTGACCTTGTGCCTTGAACAGAACTTAATCGATTCACGACATTTGGAAAATACAAAAAATAAGTTATATATGCATTCTACATTCTATAACCAGTATTCAAATTCCAATCAGGTATGGTTTGTTCGTTAACTTCAAATAATATTTTCAAATAACGATAACGAACTTGAAATACGACAAAAAGCATTTAAGGTTCACCGCGAACACATAAGGAAGGATTGTTTCTGTTCGCGACGGTACTTCCCTTCTCTCCCTTTTTCACTTCCGGCGTCGAGCACGCCTCATGAGTGAATCGGGGATATCCCACTCGTGTGGAACCGGGACATACTGATTCACACTCATGAGTGCCGACACCGTTTCTGGGTCCAGCTTGTTTCTTAGAGGTGTTTTATTCAACATAAGCAGCGAAAATTGCCTTTCCGCTGCTGCTGATAAATGTGGTAGAGACATAAGTATATGCATGAACGCTGGAGTGAGCTTGCCAAGCTCACACCAAAACGCCCCTGGTTCTTTTTTGGCCACATTGCCCAGAGAATCGCGGATAATTCTGAGCTTCCGCCAGTCTCTGTCGAGTTGGTCAATATCAAAACTCACGGTAGCAGAGAACCGTGAGTAAATTCCTACCAAGCTATTGATACGGTCACTTACCGCTACCTTTGGTCAACGCACTCCAGCTGAACTAAAAGTTTGTCACTGGAATCGACCCTTCTAATGATTTCCTCACACAGTCTTTGGTAAAACATGACACACTTATTTTTAACGGAAATCAACTTGCGACTAAAATCCGCGTCTCCACTCATTCATTCACAGAGCGCCAGAAACTTGGGCCCAAAGTAGACATTTTCGTAAGGCCTTAGATTGTTCGGGGACCGCACATTTGTTTTGAAGGGGTCTGATCTGTCCACAACTTCCTGTTTAATGAATTTCTGCATAATTTCCTTCAATGCTTTCCGGATTTTTGTCAGGATTTGGTGAACCCTCATACTTTCACTTTGAAACTCAAGGTTTAACTCGTTCACGACAAGCAATATATACCCCGGAAAGAGGAAAAAAGACGAAGCTTGACGTTCCCGAGTCCCTCATGAATGCTCACGGCTGTGGGAATGTTATCAGCGGACATACTCTGAAAATAAATTTTCAGAGCATCCCACTGCTCAAGCAACCTCTTCACAACTTGCTTCATTGCTAGCCAGCGTGTCTTCGACGGGTAAAGTATTACGTGTTCGGCAACTTCTACGAACTTCTGACACTCGGCAAATTCACTTTTCCTTTTGGGGCTATAAGCGACAAAATTGTACACGTCGTGAGCAAACTGTACTATTTGAGGATCTAGAACATCGCAAGCAGCGGCCGAACACAGAGCGAAAGAATGGCAAATGCACCTGAAAATGGCGAGCCACGGCACATCTTTTTTTAAAATCGCAGCCAGACCCGCTTGTTTACCGAGCATCACACTTGCATTACCAGACGCAAAACCAAGGAGGTTGTCTAAAGGGATGTCTCTATCGTGCATTGCTCTCCTGTACAGTCATTTCCAACTTACCTTAGTGGGGGCAAAAGCAGGGGCAGATCTTTTGTTTTTGGGCATGGATAAAACGTTAAAACTTGGTCAAAACAAATCGCATTCCAGAAGTTTTGAATTTCACAGACTTCTTCAGCACGTCAGCTGGTCCAGCTGAGCTGGAGCTGGAGCGCTATCTATGGCCAAAGATGTAAGAGTAGTGAGACAGCTGGTCCGCTAACCCGTTTGGGCTCGCCGTAAAGATTGATTTTCTGTGCGACGCCAATTCCATACCATGTGAAAAAAAATCCATGTTTTCTTGAAAAATCCATGTTTTTTATTGAAAAATCCATGGAAATCCATGTCATTTCCAAAATTCATGTCAGGGGTTGAAAAATCCATGTTATCATGGATAAATCTATGGCGGTGGCAACCCTGCTTACAGAGTCATGCGACTGACCCCGTCCCCAAACCAAATAACTGGGTACACTAGGATTCGAACCCTCTTCCTTTCGGATAAAGGATTCTAAATTCAGCGCACCAATCCACTCGGCTAGGACGTAAAGCTATGGATAAAATTTCGAAATGAATGCAAAATACCGGATTGTGGTATGTGTCTGACTCCAAGCGTAAGACGTATTGTGAATACAAAAAATATTTTGAATCGATATTGTGTTACAGAATTATTCGTAAAAAAAAAGAAAAAAAACCTCTTTTCCTGCTTTAGCAATTAAGATAATCACTTGAACAAGGCCTTGACCTTACTCATCTATCCGGTCACCTAGGACAAACAGTACAAAAAGAACACAATCTAACCAAAAAGAAGGGTCCATAGACATGCAGCATGGTCATTAGTAAATGTAAGCCATCTACCAGAAGTAAGGCATACAAAGCTATTAATCACAACTTGCATCAGTATTTCTCTGCATCACCGCCTTGTCAGTTTATTTAATCATTTTTTTTGTTTATTTCTTCTTTTCCCCTATTATGTTTGTTGTTTTGTTTGATTTTTCTTAGCTTTATTGTTTGTTTTTGTGTTTTACTTCACTTAATGTACTATTGTATAGTGTTGGTGAAAAATATTTAATAGTAATAATACAAAGAGTTGATAAGTTAATATTTCAAGAAGCTACATATGGTTACGGTACCCCTTCGAAGCAGCATTCACGGTTAAGTTAATATTTTTATTGCTCCCTT
This sequence comes from Artemia sinica, assembly GCA_027921565.1. Taxonomy (NCBI): domain Eukaryota; kingdom Metazoa; phylum Arthropoda; class Branchiopoda; order Anostraca; family Artemiidae; genus Artemia; species Artemia sinica. Next base: position 27,777,021 of record CM051259.1, on the reverse strand, counting down.
TTTAGATGATGATTCTTCTCTTGTAGGTGATGCACTAAGAATTATGGCAGCCGGAGGTTTTTACATCAATGGCGAAAGAGAAACAAATCCTCAGCTGGTTGCTACTAGTCGGTTTATTCTGCCATCTGGAATAACCCTGCTTAGGACAGGTACGTCTCAGAAGAATAATACTACTACTGCTAACATTAACGGAGCACCAAGCCACCTGAGGCCAAATTAGCTGCGGTCGATCATTCTCCATCCCTACATATTGAAATCCTCCCTCTTTACGCCCTCCCAAGATGTACCAATTTCCCTTAAATCTTTCCTTACGACACACCCCAATTGTTGACAACATGCTTTTCGTTTGGCTTTAGATGGTTTACCGACAAGGACGATCTTTGGCAATATGTCATCCTTCATCCGAGGAACGTGTCCTGGCCATCACATCCTCTCTCTCATTTTGGCTCTAGAAAGCGGGATTGTAGCACATTTTTGGTACAGCTTACTGTTTAAGACACAGTCAGTCAGTCGGGTACCCAAATAAGACCATAGGTAACTTCTCTGGAAAACATATACCAAATTCTCCTCCGTCTTTCAGAGCGTCCACGCTTCAGTACGGTACTTGACCACTATTCTTGACATTATTTTCAAACTTGTTTTTGTACCCTGAACTCTCAGAACTGTAAAAAATTCAGTCATTCTGCTAGCATTTCCATCTAGGATGCTCAAATCATCAGCATAATCTAAGTCTATGAGAGTTTTATTTCCTCAATTGATTCCGTGTTTTCTCGTTGCGTTTGCTGTGCTCCTTAGGAGAAAGTCCATCAAAATGATCCATATGAATGGAGATAGAACGCAACACCGCTTAACTCCTGCTTTAATAAAAACTAGCTACTATTCTCATATCCTACTTTAGCCGCAGCTATGTTATTCTGATCCTTATTGGTAATCACTTTAATTTATTTGTCGGGTACACCATACAAGTATAGAACCTTTACTGAAGCTCCTCTATTGGCTGCATCAGACCCTTGCTCATAAGCTATAAAACTAAGGACTAAAAGGATTTGACGATTGAGCCACTTCTCAATCTAAAGGTGAAAATTTGGTTGACACATTCCTGTCCTTCCTAAAACTGCACTGTTCTTCTCTGAAAGCTCCACTGTTCTTCTCTTTAAACTTTATCTACAGCTCTCTAAGTCTAAAAAGTAGCATCATACTAAGTAATTTGGTTCCTACAGAAATCTAGCTAGTGCCTCTGTAATTACCACTCTCACTCTTTCACCTTATTTATAGAGAGGTTTACGACCATCTTTAGATAAACCATGATAAAAACTTAACCTTATTATTATTTTTAATCCTTTTAGTACTCTCACTAATTCTTCGTCACTAAATAAATCTTCATTCACTTCCAAAGTGTCACAAACTTTTTCATTATTTTCTATTTCTTTTCCTATAGCTTTATCAGGGTTTAGCATGCTCTCAAAATATTCTGCTCATCCCTCTTAACTTTCTCCTTATCACTAATTGTGGCACCAGTCCTATCTTCAACTGGGGCACGTCCAGATTGACTTATTTCCTCTCAATTTATTAACGTGCCAGTACAATACTTTATTATTATGCGCTCTAGCTGCATCTTCCAAATCCTCGGCAATTTTATCCATGGCCTTCACATTTTCACACTTCACACCTCCTCAATTCATATTATAATGCTTTCTCTACTTTCTTTGCATTCCTGTGATTTTCGCATTATCTATCACTCAAATAATTCTTCTACATGCCCCTCCTCCTCTCTGCTAAACATAAAGAATTTTCACTAATACTCCTAGCGTTTCTAAAGAAGACACCATCAGCGACTTCACTTTCCTAAAATTACTCCATCCATCTTCTACATTGTTAAATTTTAGACTCTTCAATTTAATCCATTAGATAAGGGATAAGTAAGTAAGTAAGAAGGCACTAGACCCTTAAGGTCCAAACCCGCGGTGCTGATCTCCGTTTCGTGGCCCTTCAGCCAGGAAGTGCAATAGGGGGTTGGGGGCCAGCCATCCTGTGCTCTCGCACACCCTTCCTGCTTACCTGCCCCAGATTTCTCCAGGTACCCATTTAGAGCTGGGTCGACTCTGGCTGAGCTTACAGAGCCACATCACTGACCCTCGTCCCGAACCAAATAACTGGCCACGCCAGGGATCGAACCCGTCCACCTAGCCAGGACGGCTTTAAGCCAGATAAGGGATAAATGAGGGTGAAAGGGTAATTTTGGGAAAAGGCATGAGCAGTTTGAAAGGACGAAGAAGTTATGCTAGATGCTTTCCAGTGGAATTGTATGGAGATAGTCTTACGTACTTCTTTGACTGACTGTACGTCAAACAAAAAGGTGTGAAAAGAAATGGTTTGGTCTCACTTTTATCGGGCTACATATATCGGGTAAAAGATAATATGGCCAACCACATTAAAAGATGACCTTCAATATGGCGTAAAAGATGGCCCTGCTTTTGGGCCATCCATTCAGCGTGTGCAGCTATTTGATTCTACGGTGGCTGGGTACGGCTGTGAGTTGTATGTTTAGAGGTAGGAATAATATGTGGATAAAACCCTTATTAGAAAAAAAGATAAAATTTCCGTTTGATAGTCTATAATAAGTTTGTGAGATCCGAATTCGATTTCATATGTAAATACTATTTAAAATCTAGAACAGCAACTAAAATAGCAATTAAATAAAGCATAGAATGTATGAAAGCTAAGTCAGTTTCTTATGACCTGAATTAAGATTTTGTTTGCCATTGTTCCTTTATTTCAGCAACGTAAAATTTTGTTTCAGTCACCCATGATGACGACCGTGCTCCAACGTTTAATGAAGTACTCCAAGAAAAAAAATATACATATATAATTGTTGCTACTGTGATTTGAACACCACCACAATTGTAATTGAATGCTGTGAGTGTTTTGGTTTTAGGTTAGTTTGGATTTCTTCTTTGTTTTTAGCGCTGAAGACGCCTTGTTTTAAATTAAATAAAAAAAAAAACAATTTTTTTAACTGAAAGTAAGGAGCGACATTAAAACTTAAAACGAACAGAAATTATTCCGTATATGAAAGGGGTGTGTTCCTCCTCAACGCCTCACTCTTTACGCTAAAGTTTGACTCTGTCTTACAACTTTATTTTTTTTAAACAATAAAAAACTATAGCGTAAAGAGCGAGTCGTTGAGGAGGGGAAAACCCCCTTCATATATGGAATAATTTCTGTTCGTTTTAAGTTTTAATGTCGCTCCTTACTTTCAGGAAAAAAACTTGTTTTTTTTATTTAATTTCTGAACGTTTTTGAATTAATGCAGCTTTGATTTTGGCTAACTGTACATGAATAATTAAAACGAAATTCGCATATTAATTTTCCCTTTTTTGACTAAATGGCTTTCTCAAAATTTTGTTCTGACGTAACTTACGAATTAACTTACGTAACAAATTTCTATATAAATGTATGTTTTTATTGCGTATATTAGGGAGTTCGCCCCCTAGTCAATACCTCGCTCTTTACTCTGAAGTTCGAATTTTGTTTGAATTACAAACTCTGAATCACAAAGGTTGGTTAATTAGAATAGATAGCTCTTTTGAAATTACTAAAAAAAACTTTAGCGTAAAGGGCGAGGTATTGACTAGGGGGCGAACCCACTCATATACGCAATCATTTCTGTTCGTTTTAAGTTTTAAGGTTGCTCCTTACTTTCAGTTGAAAAAAACTTGTTTTTTATATTTAATTTCTGATCGTTTTTTAAATAATGCTGGGAAATCCGTCGCCCCTTCATAGGAATGTCCTTTCCCCCAAGGAAACATCCTCCATGGAAAGATTCTACCCCGTAACCCCTACTCCGACCCCCCCCCCCAACAAGAAACAAATTCCTCCTGAAAACGCCTGGATACTTCCCAACAACCAAAACTATATGTAAACAATGGGCAAAGTTTATAACTTGCAGCCCTTCCCCCAGGAACTTTGGGGGATTAAGTCATCCTCAAAAACATATGAATTAGATATTCGACTATGCTGAACAAAATGGCTGACTGGGGACTTCGGGAAAAAAATGAGCGTAGGAGGAGGCCAAGTTGCCCTCCAATTTTTTGGTCACTTAAAAAGGGTACTAGAACTTTTAATTTCCGTTCGAATGAGCCCTCTCACGGCTCTCGCGGTATTCTAGGACTACTGGATCGATACGATCACCCCTGAAAAAAAAAAAAAAAACACGCATCCCTGATCTTTCTTCTGGCAAAGAATACAAAATTTCATATTTTTGCAGATAGGAGCTTTCCCTAACCCTATTCTATAATAGGGTTCTTGGATACGCTGAATCTGATGGTGTGATTTTCATTAAAGTTCTATGACTTTTAGGGGTTGTTTCTCCCTTTTTTCGAAAATAAGGCAAATTCAAATATTCTCTGGCGTGTAAGTTTGGATGGGTAAGGCTAAACTTCATGAAACTTATATGTTTGAAATCAACATAAAAATCTCATTCTTTTGATGTATCTATTGGTATCAATATTCCGTTTTTTAGAGTTTCGGTTACTATTGAGCCGGGTCGCTCCTTACTTACAGTTCGTTACCACAAACTGTTTGATAGGCGGGATATCCGCGTCGTTTTAGTTTGGCTTTTTCTTCTACTGGCCCCAGTCCTGTTTGTTTTCTTCGTCTTGAGGTTCCTTTTTCTCTTTGTTTATATCCAAAACAAAGGAAATATGAAAAATTATATTCTTCTTAGCCTAAAATATTTGTGAGGAACCATTAATGGATACACCGACTATAATAAGTTCCAAGCCTCTCAACTCCTCAGACTTTTAACCCCAATTCATTTCGTTCAATGTCTACTTAAAAATTGAAGCTGCTAATTCCTCGAGTGCTCTTAAAAGGTATATCTCACGAAAGAGCTAAAAGCGTGCAACACAATCTTATTGGAATATTTTCATACATGATTTATGATAGCATCTATCATAGAGATTGATGCTGAAAAAATAAAAGAAGGTTAACCCAGTCAGCAGAAGTACATGTTCCCTGCTCCCTGAACAAGACCGTGGTCTAACAACTGATTCTTAATTCAAACTTCCTCACTTGTCTTTGAGTTTCGTTTTCTAAATCCTATTGATCATATAAAAGGTACACTAATTTGAAGAAGTTTCTAAACCCCTTAAACAAGAAGATGAACTTGCTTTAACAATCTATTCTTACTTGCCCTTCCCTCTCCTTAACGGACATGAAACTGAATTTCTCTACTCTCAAGTGCATCGTAAGAAAATAATGAGTACTCCAACTGGTAAAAGACTCCATTCTCTCATCTCAAAGATGACCAAGGCATGACGGCCGATTATTACTTAGATGTCTCTGCTTTCTATTAAAGTTTGAACTAGATTTTTTCTAACCTGTAGACCTCTCACAACACTGACGTTGCCAACCCCTCAAATTTTAAAATGGTGCACGCATGCTTGCACATCCCTCTCCGTATTGGACATTAAACCGAATTTTTCGTATCCTCAAATGCATCAACAGCAAATAATTTGTTCACCAACTAGCAAAAGATGTCAACCTCTTATCACAAAAATGACCAAGGCATAAGAGCGAATTGTTATTTGTCCCTCCCTTGTCTTACAATTTGATCTATATTTTTTTCTACAGTGTAGCGCAACTTAAGTTGTCAACCCTTGAAATTTTTCAAGTGTTTATCTTATGAACGATTTTTGTACGAAAAAATGTATCCCACATGTTTTGGTTAGCTCATCGAAAAACCATTATCCAGCACTAAAAAAAAAAAAAAATATCTACCAAAATAACAGAACTTTATTACGAGCCAAAATAACAGAACTTAGTCCTCTGCGACACAGGCTGCAAAACTCCACGTCAATTCAAACACTGTAGGCTCTGGCTCAATTGCCTACAAAAGCATCCTTTTTGGCCCCAGGCAAGCCAGAACAAGGTTTTATGCCCAATAAAAACAGACAATCCCTCAAGACAAGACGAACGTGCATTACCAGCTTTGGCCAGAGACATCCACCGCACAGGTATATTGTAAATAGTAAAAGAAAACACCTGTTACAGTAAGAAAGTGATGGGCAGCCGCCCACCATTTATCACCCACTTAGAACCAAGCCAATGGAATAGAAACATCCACCGCGCAGGGAAATCACAAAACAAATATCCTACAGCCAAAGAATGACGGACAGTCGCTCTTCCCTGATTACCCACTGAAAAGCAAGTTAACTTAAATTGTCATGTCCTATATAAACACACATTTTCACAAGACAAGCAAATGCATATTACCGACTTATCCCAGAGACATCCACCGCACTGGGACATTACGAAAAGAACGAATGCTACAATTAAAGAAGGACGAAAAGTCACCCACCGCTGATTGCCCGCCGAACACTAAGCTAAAACAAAGTACCTTATATAATATGCAGGAAAAACACATTTTAACTTTGCGTGAAGACAGGCACTAAACAGGGGCAAGGGAAAATTCTAAAAAGTAAATGTTTTAAAAACTTTCTGAAGGCACCAAAGAGGGACATTTTTAAGCCGACTCGGAGTATTCCAGGCACGATGAGAGGTAGTCAGGGAATTTCACTCTGATTAGCAAAAGAGCTATTTATTTTCGAATAGGATAAAAGGAGTTAAGCCGGTTGGATATCTAGGGATCATTACTGATGAGTTGTTCTCTTGTCACAAGCACTCTTGATTATTTGTGTTTGAAACTCGTTCATAATTTGGGCTTGTAACTGCTCAAAATTTTACTATTAATTTATCTTCACCCTAGTAGGAATTCTTTGTTCTTTATTTATCTATTGAATTTTATTATTCCTAAATTCATGGCGCCAGTTATAATTAAATATCTGAAAGCTTCTGAATTTTTTGAAACCTTAAATCGTCTTTTCATTTCTAGATTTACTTACTTTCTAACAACTCAAAGACTTCAACACAGTAATGTGATTCTATGACATTCAGTCTCCTAGTATTTATCTCCATGATATGGCTGTTGCTCTGTCTCTAGTTTTCTCTGTTTACGTTTTTTTCAAAAATCTTGATCTCTCCTTAGGGGGCTAGGTTTTCACCCAGCTACTAACTCCCTCAAGTTGGAAATAAATTTAATTTGGCTGGAATGATCCCTAATTTAAACAATCGCTCTTTAATCAAAACTTGCGTCTCGAAGGAACAAATTGGTTCAGTATGCTGGGACGGAGGAGGAGTGTCCGCAGCTATGTAGGCCTCAGACGACTTGGTGCTGTATTTGTAGTTGTAGGAGGAGGACTAGGGGCTTATAAATGACAGATATAGCTTTAATTTTGGATCGCATTGTAATTGGGGTGGAATGGCCTCGTCTACTTTTTTCTTGCCTTTCCTTTTCTCGTAAAATCTTTCTTAGAGACATTTTAAAGAACTTGATGGTAAAGAAATAAATACACGTTCGAAAAAAGTGTGGTTCAGAGCACATCAAAATTGGCAACAATAATATTACGTGTTATATTATTATTATATATACAGTAATTTAAGTTACCCAGCAAACCTAGCCATCTGACTTGTTAATCAATTCATTGTACCCTTGTGTAACTCCAGGCCAAAGTGCGTTTTATGTGCTGGTCATTTTTTACATTGATAGCGGAAAAACCTCAATGCCCCTGCATGACAGTCAGGTAAACGTGATTCTATTTTATTTCTTTCAATTATTTATTTTTTTACATCTTAATAATTCCGATGACTTCAGGAAGTTGAGATGTGGAGGGAAGACTTGTTTAACACATCAACTATGTACAGGGTAAAGCTCCTCTGTCTTTCTTGTGGTTAATAATAAGGGCATCAAGTTACGGATGTCTAGAAGCCTCCTAACAGAATTTTCACGTCCTTGACTAGAATTTTAAATTTCGCACCGTTCCTGCAATTTCTGTGTGGTTATTTGTTGGTTTGTCTCTGTGTATGTGTATTATCTTTTTTTTGCCAAGGGTGTCCTTACAAACCCTAGATATTAGTATTTCTAGGAATGTCTCACAACAAATGAAAATCGGAAGTTCTAGTGCCCAGTTTTATGGCAGAAGGTTATCAGAGGGCCACTAGTCCTGCTTTGTGGCATTTTGACCCCCCATCCCGCAAATTTTCATCGTGGCCAAAAATAATGGTTCGTTAAAACTTTAAGATAGCAATGTGATTCAAATTGTTAAAATATAAAGAACTTGCGACCGAAAGTAACTTAACAAGTGCAGCCCTGGAACTAGGACTTGAAGCTGTAAAGAACTGCCCATTTCTTATAGAATTCATAGATAAATCTTCAAAGAAACATGCCGTGGCTATACAACCTGAATCCTGAAATTTTCGCGGAATTGACCCAAATGAATTATGTTTTTTTTCGTCCAATGATCCATATGTTATTTGGGATTGGTCCCTATTTATTTGTGTTCTCAGCTAGCGGACCAAGTTGTGCTTTCTTTTTGCAAAGGTTGTAGCTTTGTTGTAATCACGTTTTGTTTATAAATCTTCCCTATTCAAGTCATAAAAAGTTTAACTGTTGTTCTTCAAGGCCATCTACTTCAGCTAATATTAATGTGGGAGTATGCTTCACTCACTGTCTTGAGTGTCATCAACTATTTCTGAAGATTTTTCAAATGTTGCTTAAACATTAGGTCATTTTAGCGTTTATTGAATCATAGGTTATTTGCAGGGATACGAGAGGACTGTGGAATATGTAGCCAAAAGGGGTAAACTGCCTGAATATGGCGGTTTACCCCTTAATAAGTAAAAATAAATAGTTTAGAACACTGCTAGCACCAAAAGGAATTCGAAACCACATTTAAGTGTCCAAGACTTTTTCATAGCTTGAAAACTGTCTACGTAATGCTGTTAGAGTGCAATAAAAATTGAGATCCTATCATATTACTTAAGACTAAGTCCTCTCTATAGATATCTGATCCGTCTTAAACATTAAATTTATAGCACTGCATGCATTGCATTTATTTATCTATCATCATGGTATTAGTATAGTCAGGGTTGCCACTAGGTCTACTTTTCCTCCGTAGGAAACCGGACCTGGTTTCCTACACATTAGCAGATTCTTTTGAGTTCTAACTGGCATTATTTGATTATAGAACAACTTGGCTAATTCTCATTATTTAGTCTAGCGTAAAGAAATGTATAAAATATAAACTTGTTACTTAAAATATTATTTTTCTTAAGATCAGTTGAACCTTTTTTAGTTTTAAAACCATCACTTTTACCAATTTCGCCCTTTTGTCAAAGTGGTTCTTTTATTTTTGAAAAAAAATATAAAGAAAATTGAAAAAGAGAAGACAAAAGAAAAAATTACAACTGAAACTTTATTTAAGCTTTATGACTGACTTTATGAATATCCCGGGTATGATAATCCTAGGCTAGATGGCATTAGAAATTTTTCTTCACGGAGACGAGCTTGAATTTCCTCTCGTTTCAGTTTCCGATACTCTTTAGGCCTGTATTAAACTATACCGTTTTAGCTCCTTTTTTTTAGAAAAAAGTTTCAACCAATTTTTTAATGTTCAAATGCTGAATCTTTCAGCCAATATAAGCTCAAATAGGAACTAACGCCGGATCGAGAAAGAACAGATATCGCCATCTGCCGCTACCTTTTTCGAATAAATATGACCGAAACTACGAATTTTTCAACTTCAAAATTGTTTGTTTTTACTAAAATGATAAAAGGCTATAATTTTGTTTTTAGATGACTAAATGTCCCGTAGACTAGCCCACTAAATGTAACCTCTTATTTTTTGCTGTTTTAATCGTTTTTTTTGGCTTGATAATGTGCGTTTTGATGTTATTACTCCCTTGTTATTTATGTACATGTTTTTTTTCAGGGAAGAAGCACTATACAATTGTGAGATGGCTTTAAAGTTTTGTATTAGCGATGTGAAGTTTTATAATAGGAGAATTATGTCTGTCCAATAAATTAGACTGATGAATTAGTTGAATTGAGTAAGCTGAGTATTGTAAATTTTTTTTATTATTTTGTAAATTAGATTAATGTGAGCTCAAAGTGGAAGTTGTTTGAATGAATATCCTGCACGCCTTTTGATTATTTTTATACGGGATGGTGGGTACAAATGTCTGGCGGGAATGGAGGGGAAAGAACAACTCATTTGCTGGTAATACTCTTCATATGGTTGGTTTCGGTCAATCAAATTATGCTGTGAGATATTTTTAGTTAATAATTCCCGAAAATTTATGGGCAAGGGCAAAATAAATTATTTAAATGTGGAGAGGGGGTTAATTCGTTGTTGTTGTCAATATGTTCAATGAAAATACCGAAAAAGCCATTTTTAAATGGGAAATACCCCCCCCCCCCAAAAAAAAAGAAAGTGTATTTCACAAAATCTAGGAAAGGGCAAAAGATTTAGACAGGGGGCCTGCCCCTCCTGTCCCACCCTCAATTGTTTCAACTCTTGCTTATCAAGGCAGTGAAAAGTAAACCGACATTTACCAATAGAAACTGAAACTCTAATTGACTGTTTTCTCATAAAATCATATGCATAAAGAAAGAATTTTCTTCTTCTACTGGTTTTCAATTCACGTTTACTCATCAAAATCATCGGCATCGAAGTTACACCATCAAATTCAGCTTGTCTGATAATACACGGAGTTGGGATTTCAAGCTCCTATTCGAAATTACGATCATATTATAAACGCAATTAACGCTAAATCAATCCAATAAAGTTGACTTAACAAAGATCGGTAATTCCCCAATGTATTAAACTTACCCCGGAGGTTATCATATAGGACGGATAGTCGTAAAAGTGGTCAATCTCCAATTCTTAGTTCTTGCTTAATTTGCTTAAGGCAAAACTGACCCAAGCATAAAGCGATGCAATTTTCAATAATGGTCCAACAGTGATAGGATCCTTGGCCCATGATCCATCCATTCCTCACATTCTTCCCTCCATACCCGCCTCTATCCTAGATCAAAACATTCTGAAGAAAATATTTCATGACATGTTTTAGATTCAACTAGAATTTTTACCCCGGATGGGGTGTGTACATCGTCGAGTGGGGTGTCTGCTCAAAATAGGGGGGGGGGGGCTCAAAATAGGTTAATCCAATAAACTTGCGTTAGGTTTAATTAACGCAAACTTGCGTTAATTAAGTAAATTACACTACTTTAGACTACATTAGGGGGGGGGGCGCCCCCTGGATCTGCCACTGGTCTGCTATGGCGTGGTGGGTCATTAATATTATGTCTATTATTTTTGTTTCTCTTTCTTCTTTGTCGTGTCTTTCCTTGATTGATCATTTATTTATTTCGTTACATATTTCTTTAGTTGTTTTATCTGTGCAACACGAGTTTGTCTTAAAGTTGGTGTATATGGGTTTCTGGGGGAAAAAAATCAAACCTAAAAACGGACCTAAATTTAATGATGAAATCAAACTTGAAGTGAATATAAAGTAAGTCTAATAAATTTAGCTTCTCATAAGGGTTATAGGGCGTTTGAGGAGCGGCAAAACCCTCCTGTTAGTGGATAAATTTATTTTAAAAATTTGATAGTTCTGTGATACTTGAAACCGTCACACTTGTGACTATTTTTAAACGCACTCCAAACAGTTACACTCGTGACTGTTTTGAAAAGGATAAAAATTGAATAAAAGCGAATTTACTTGAACAAAAATTTGAAAAAGACAAATTTAGTGGAACAAAAGTTAAAAATATCGAAACTATTTGAACAAAAACTTGAAAACTCGAAATTATATGGACAAAAATTTAATGAAAATCTGTGAAAACTTCAAGACAAAATTGGAAAAATTAAATATCATCGAAATCTTTATAACGAAAATGGTAAATAGTTAACATTTGGGAACTTCTTTTAAAAAGACTAGAATTCATGTTTTTCAATGTTTCGTCGAGTTTATTTCAGTTCTTTCGATTTTTGTGGAGCGAAATCCCAGATTTTTAATTTTTGTGGCAAAGTTTTAAAATACGTAGTTTTTAGATGGGAAATTTCTTGCCATTTAAAATTTTTGCCGAAGTCACAATTTCCAAATTTCGTTGAGCAAAAACACCGAATTTCAATTTTTATCATGCGTAAATCAAAGCTTTTTAAATTTTTTAGATCATTTTTTTTCTTTGGATCTTTGTTGTAGAGTTTTCAATTGTTACATACTTTGTGGTTGAAATTCGCAAAAGTTCAACTTTGTGAGAGTATTTCATTTTTCAAGTTTTACTCTTTGAATAATTTCGTTTTTCCGATTTTTTGTAGTGATCGTAGATTTTCAATTTTTGTCGAAGAAACTCACGGATATAAGATTTTCATCGAGCCTACTTTGTTGAGGGTGGGAGAGGGTGTGTGTACAAAATCCATCCTAAATCAATAATTTTGCCTTAGCAAAAATAATTGTTTATAAAATAAATTTCTTCATTTTTGCGTCAAACGTTGTATTTAAATTGTTTGTAAGAACAGTTTATTGTAAATCACTTTTTTTTTAACAGGGCAATGTTTTCCGAATGTTTTAGAGCGTTTCTAATAAAGCCATCTTTATCTGTTGTTCCCTGTTTGCTTGAATTCTTTGATCAAAGTCCCACTTACAATGAATTATCGATTCAGATCGTTCGTATTCACGCTACAACATCATGCGTCCATCCTTAACAACTCTCCATCCACTCTAGGGGCTCTATCCGACCTAGTCCCCAGATTTTTATTTTCATCAGCGTAAACTTCTGCAAGTGTTTAATCTGATTATAAAGAAAATCGAGGAGGAAACATATGTCACTTTCGGTCGTTATATCAGCCATTGTCCTCTCAGTTCATCCTAGATGGTTTCTCACGCTTCTATATGACCGATGATAAGCAACTAGTTGTGTTTTTCTAAAGGCTGCTGCTACCACACATGAGTTATTCTAAGACCAAGCCGCCAGTAGTGGGGCCATAGGGCTTCCGATGACATACCCTCCCTTTTTCCGACAACATGCCCTCCCTTTTCCCATAGGATTCAAAGTAATGTCCTCTGACGTCATGTGACACACCTGTACAATACGGTCAGCTGTTTCTAGGCGTCATTCCCGTCCTTGGCGAGGTTAGGTGACACACCCCTTTATTTTTCTACAGCATGCATATCCTTTTTTCCATAGGATTCCGAGCACATGCCCTCTGACGTCACGGCATCCATAGGGAAAATAGCATTGGATTTCAAGCGCACAGATAGGGAAAATAACATTGAATTTTAAACGCAGCCCTCTGACGTTACGCGACGCGCCTGTTTCTAGGTGAAAATTCCCGTGTTGTTTCTGGATTTCCAGGTGTTTCAACTGCTCGGAATATGGTCCGTATAATACACAAGTTTTAATAGTAACCTCCTACCCCCTTACCCCTGTTTCTAGCGCATGTTACACCACGCGACACACCCATTGCCCTTAAAGGGCCCAGATGAGTGAAGCTACCAGCCCCTCGCACCTGCACAGTGCAGTCACCTGTTCTATTAAAGGGAACACGCTTGGCAAGACTCCATGATGCACCCCTCTGGACTCCAATGACGTCATACGACTTACCCCGTTTCAAACAGACGGGGTCTAATATGCTTGACGCAATTTTGCGAAACCCTAAGGAACCCATGGGGGAATCCCCGCTTGTAGCACATACCTTACGTAATGATTGTGCAACAGTGTCATGTAAAACTTTTTTCATTAAATTAATGGCGGCACGCACTTTATGTAATGATTGCGCATCCACCACTGCCAGATAATATCATTTCGACATTTTTCGCCAAAAACCCTCAAGACATTTTCTTTTTCAGCGTTTCTTTTTTTTTTCGCCCAAAACCCCCAAAGCTTTTCCCCCGTAATTTAATGGCGACACATACTTTACGTAATGATTGCGCATCCAGCACTGCCAGGTAATACCATTTGAGATTTTTCGCCCAAAATCCTTTCTTTTTCCGGCGTCTCGTTTTTTCGCTCGAAACACGATTCATTTTTTCTAGAGTTCTTGACCCCGCCAGGACTCGAAAGGTCATTCCCACCACAAACACACACACACACCACACACACACACACGCACATACACACACACACAGACACACACACCACACACACACACACATACACACACACACACAAACACACACAACACACACACACACCACAAACACACACCACACACACACACACACACACACACACACACACACACACACACACACACACACACACACACACACACACACACCACACACACCACACACACCACACACACTACACACACACACACACCACACACACACACACACACACACACACACACACACACACACACACACACACACACACACACACACACACACACACACACACACACACACACACACACACACACACACACACACACACACACACACACACACACACACACACGCGCGCGCGCGCGCGCGCTGGTATGTGTGTGTATGCGTGACTTACCAATTCACTTTTCTTTGACATGGAGGGTTTGAGAGGAAATGGAGATGAGAGGCAAAAGAGGATTTGTGTGACCCTTTTAGGTTTGATGTAGAAAACAACACTAGAAACATGTTCAGAAGAAGGAGAGCTTTCAAATGATGTGCTGTTTGATAAGCTTTGACAAAAAATTAAAGACCTCATTTGGGATACCTCTAGACTACCTCCATAACAATAAAAAATAAAATGTAATTGAATATAGACATGCCATACCTCATTTGAAAGCTCCTGACATAACGATTTTAAATGTCCAAGCCTTATTCAATAGTTTGGCAAGGAAAACTTCCCCATTTAAGATATATCTTACTATAACGAATCTTTCTCCGAATTTTCATTTTTCTTGTTTTGACATGGAGGGTTAGAGAGGAAAGGGGAAATGGGAGGCAAGAGAGGATTTGTGTGGCCCTTTTAGGTTTGATGCAGAAAATAACACCAGAAACATGTTCAGAAGAAGGAGAGCTTTCAAATGATGTGCTGTTTGATAAGCTTTGACAAAAAATGAAAGACCTCATTTGGGCTACCTCTAGACTACCTCCATAACAGTAAAAAAATATATAATTGAATATAGTCATGCAACAACTCATTTGAAAGCTCCTGATATAAAGATTTTAAATATATAAGTATTATCCAATAGTTTTTGAACTAAATTTGAATTTGCCATGTTTTTCTTTGGGAGGTACTTATATTCAGAGGCAGTGGCGGATCCAGGGGAGGGGTGAGGAGGCGTGGGCCCCCCTAACATAGTCTAAAGTAGTTTAATTTACTTAATTAACGCAGGTTTGCGTTAATTAAACTTATTCCTGTTAAACTTGCGTTAATTAAACTTGCTTGCTAAACTAATCTAGCAAAATAGGGTACATCAATAGGCCTAACAATTAAAATATTTTGTTGTTGAATACAGTCATGTAACACCTCATTTGAAAAGTTCTGACAAAGTAATCTCAAATAACAATGTAAAATTCTATGAAGTAAAGAATTTTAGGAATTAATTTCAAGTTCACGCTTATATTTTTACTTTTAAGTAAAATATCAAAAACCAAAAAATTCAAAAACTTTGTATCATTTGACAGCTGTAAGTGTTAGCAGTTTTTTTTATAAGGATAATTTTTATTTTTAGAACTATAGGGTTAGCGATTTTAGGTCAGGGTTGATAAACCCGGAGATGGGAGCCAGGAGATAAAAGTACATGCCTCCACTCCTTCTCCCTCTAGAGGATCCTTACCTTTAAAAATATATGTGTTATAAAGGTGAAACCTTGCAAAATAGATCTTCTGCTAAAATGAAGTACAAAAAAATTGTTTTCAGCTTCACAATTTTTTCCCATTCCCAATTTATAAGGTTTTAAAGATATGCAAATACATTTCCTAAATTTTGAAAAAAAAACAAAAACACTGATATGGCTTGAAATTCTAGCCTATTCAAATAACAGGAATTGCATTTTCAGAACTGAAGCCAGAGAAAAAGAAACTGAAAAAAGAAAAAAAGTTGCTTTAGGTATAGACCTGCCATGTAGGCAAATTTCAGGACCCTCTAGAGGTAGGCTTAGAAGGAGGGAAGGTAGGTATTTCAAAATACCTTCCTGGGACATACTTTGGTAAATTTTAGCCCCCCACTCCTATATATACCAATTCATGGTATATATTTGTACATTAGGGGGATGGGGGCCAATTTAAACTTGCCTCTCATTTACATCAGAAATAAAATTACCCCCACCCCCCTAATGTGCAAAAATATATCCTGAATTGGTATATATAGGGGTGGGGGCTAAAATTCATTTCTAACAAAAATGATTATTATATTTGTAAAGAGCATAAAAAAGGCATCAAGTGGTATATTCACTTTAGTTGTAACTCAATAATATGATTTGGTAAATATTTACCCATACTTTAGCCTGTAGACCCATTCCAGAAAGTTTCATTTTCCTAACTTAACCCCTTTCTAAGATAGTCAAAAGTAGCTAAAGTAGAATTTTACCAAAATATTAATAATTTTGTGTAGGCTATGCAGTTCTTTTTTGAAAAAAAACTTTCATTTAATGTTAAAGATTAGGCCTAGGCTAGTTGAGCTAGGCTACCATAAGCTAGGTAAATGAAACCTTCAGGAATTTTTAAGAGATAGGTGAACTGGTCTAATGTTAAGCTAATTTTCCATCTGAATCTGACAAATCAACATACCATTCAAACTGTCATTAAGTGCATGCTCATCTCAAAATTAGGCCTATGGTTTATACAAAGCTTTGCTGTTTAGCCTCTCATAGTTTGTAATATATTTTGTATGCTACTTATCTCATTAATTAAATACATGATCCTGTAAATAATGTAGAGAAAGTGAAAACACTGGTTGCTGCCTTTTTTGAGCTCTTTTCATATAGCTTTCAATAATCAGGGCTGTTCTTTTACTCATCTTTGTGTTAAGATCTTACATCTTTTGACAAAGAATGATTAAAAGTGGTATCTTAGCACTAAGATCTTACATCTTATAGCATTCTTTTGCAAACATCTTTCATCACACTTTTTGCTAACATCAGTGAGCTGTAAGATCTAAGAACAAAGATAAGTTAAAAGAATGGAAATCTTTGTTGGTAAAGTTCATTTCTGGCACAAATGAATGTTAAATTTGGATTCTGTGTACAATTCTAACTATAGATGGAAGTTTGAATTTTACCCCTACCCCCTAATGTGCAAATATATATCCTGAATTGGTATATATAGGGGGTGGGTGGGTAAGGTTAATTTTTAATACAAGTGCATGTTAAATTTAGATTCAGGATGCAATTCTGACTATAGAGGCAAGTTCATTTCTTAGCTACCTGAATAGTCCATTAATATAAACCTTACCTGTTTTATCCCCCCCCCTCTAATGGTCAAATTTATAGCCTAAATTATGTATTCTCCATGTATTTTTTCATGTGTGAATCTTCTTCAAATTAATTTAATTGCAAACAAGCAATGTTGACAGCATGAACCAATAGAAAAAAAAAATCATAATTACATGTAATTTGGGTCATGTATTTGACTAATAGGACGGAGGGGGTTAAAGTAGGCTACTGTAAATTACTTTTAGGAAAAATGCAAATAAGTATTTATGAATTTTTTAATGTAGATTTCTGAATTTAATAATATTTTCTTCTAAAGGTTTTAAAGCACTTCTCTCATATCCATTTCTTGAACCAAAAAAATAAGGAAATAGATGTCACCTTGGACTCCATTATAGGGCCTTAAATTGAATTTTCCAGTAAAATGGCTATTATATTTTGTAACAGCATAAAAAAGGGCATAAAATATTGTGCTGACCCTGTCCTTACCTCAATTGCAGAATCTTGTATATTTTTATACTTGCTTTTCATAAGCTGTTAAATCAAAATACCAATTCAGAGAAAAAACAGAACAAGAAAATTTGTTGAGTTTTGTATATGGCCTAGACCTATGTTTAGGCAATGGGGCTTGAATGCAATATGAAAGTAACTGTTTTATATATCTTTGAAACATTGAATATAGGATAAAATACATGTTCATCTTTCAGGTTGCAAATTGATTGAACATGGATGAATTCATCTATGGTTTGATAGTTGAGCTGATTCCTGAACAATATAATTACTTGGATCCTGTAATTTTTAAAATGTCAAGAAAAGTGTCATTTAGAGATTGTTTATTCTAGGAATAGGTCTTGCCTGTCTTTAATTATCTTTGACTCTGGGTTTCAAAAACACAATTATATTCTTTTAGATAGGATTCTAAGCCATATTAGGGCTTACAAAACATGTTCAATCATCAGGGGGTGTACATTGCACTGTCAAAAATGCAAATATAAGGTTGGAAAAGAACATGAAACAACTAATTTACTGGGACTATTTTGTTTTATTAGTATTTTTCCTTCTATGGAGACACTTGTGCAGAAAGTTACATTGTGCAGTTACAAGTGCGAATTATTTGCTGATCTTTAAAAGGCATAGGGGGGGGGGTCACTCCTACTCATTATTTTCTGCTCATTTGAGTTTGACTTGGTTATTTATTGTAATTTCTGTTTGTTTTGGGTTTTATTTATTTATTGATGGTAATTTGTACTAGTTTTATGCCTGAAAAATTGTTTGACTTTATTTTTGGTCATTTTAATACAGTTCTTTAATTTTTTTTTAAAGATTTATTTGTGGATTTTTTTTATCTATTTCTGTTTGTTTTTGATTGCCATAGTCTTTTTCATTGATAAAGAAACTAATATTTAAAATTTTTTGTTCATTCCTTTAAAAATCCATATTTTGCCTCATTATTTATTTTTTGAACAAAATTTTTCAGCAAATCTCAATGAGATATTGCTAATACACCTCTTTGCTAACCCATATGTAGCCTACATAATGTGTTTTGATTTAGTTCACTTATGCCCTCAGTGTTCACTGATAGTTTAGCTAGTGCCCTTAGCATTAGTAATAGTAATAGGTACAGTAGCAGAAGTAGTAGTAGGAGGTTTACTAGTGTTAGCAGTAAAAGTATTGGTTGTAAGCAGTGATAGTATTCACATTGTGCTTTGTTTGTCTAGTTCAACATCCCTCCCCTCCTCATGCCCTGATAGTTTCAACTTAATACTGTATGCTGTTTCTGAGATATTGCTGACACGTCCTGTTGATAACCTGCATATACATAATGTGTTTTGACTTCGTCAAACATTCCCCTCAAGAGTACCTGAAACTTCCACATTAATACAATTAGCCTTCGTAATATTAGTACTAATAACAGTTTGAGTACTACTACAGATAGTAGTAGTAACATGCAATTAGGGTATTTTTATTATTACAACACATCCCTCAATATGCCTTTGAAGTTTCAACCTAATACTCTAGGCCATTCTTGAGATACTGCTGATATATCCTTTTGACAGCCTGCATACACCCACCATGTTCCAATTTATTTCAACATATCCCTCAACATTTCCTTAAAATTTCTCCTTAACACTCTTAGCCTTAGCAGTAGTAGGAGTATTATAGAGTAACTTTTGGTTGGTTCCCCCTCAACGTGCACTGAAAGTTTCAATGTAATACTCTAAGCTGTTCCTGAAATATGGCTGTTATGCCCTTGTGATAGCCTGCATCCACATAACATATTTCAATTTAGCTTAGTTTACTATCTTCTTGAACATTCCCTGGAGGTTTCACTTTAATACTCTTATCTTGAATGGTACTAGTAGTAGATATAGTCATAGCAATATTAGTAGTAGTAACAGTTGTAGTAGCACTAGTGGCAGTTGTAGTAGTATCACTAGTTGCAGTAGTAGTAGTAGTAGTAAGCAGATTTTGCATTTTGCCTAAGTCAGCATCCCCCTGAAAATTACCTGAAAGTTTTAACTTGAAACTGTAGACCCTTCCTGGGATTTTGCTGATACACCCTTTTGACAACATGCATGCACAGAATGTGCTTTAATTTAGTTCAACATCCCCTTAAGCTTTTCCCAAGTGTTTCACCTTCTTACCCTTAAGATTAGTAACAGTAGTTATAGCAATAGTAGCAGTAGTAGAAGCAGTATGCACAGAGTGCCTTTTGGTTTTGGTTATAGTATTTGTAATACTAGCTATAGTGGTAACATGCATATAATGCCTTCTGGTTAGTTTAAGATGCCCTGAAAGTTTTAACTTAATACTCTAAGCTGTTCCTAAGATGCTGATTTTATGCCCTTTTGAAAACTTGCATGCATATAGTTTGTTTTGATTCAGTTGAAGCTCCCCCTAAACACTTCCTGAAAGCTTCACCTTAATGTCATTAGCCTCATTAGTTCTAGTGATTATAGTAGTTTGCACACAACCCCTTTTGATTAGTTCAAAATACACCTGAACATACCCTGAAATTTGCACCTTAATAATACAAGCCATTCCTGAGATATTGTACTGTTCTATGTATTTCCATAAACAGTTTCTTGGTCATTGCTAGCTGATACATCCTTTTGACAACCTGCATGCACATAGTGTGTGTTGGATGAGTTCAACACTCAATATTCCTTGAAATTTATGTAGCAGTGTCAGTGGTAGAAGTAGTAATAATAATAGGAATACCAGCAGTAGGAGTAGCAGTAGAAGTAATAGTATTAGCATGCAAATATGCATGCTACTACAAAAAGGTGAGGGGTACTTACACTTCCCTTGTTCCTGGGTGATTGCAGTACCTGGATTTTGATTATTGGATTGCAATTTGCCTGATGGCGTGAAGGTGCGACGGCAACGCTTGTACAAAATGCTGTGCTGAACTTTATGTATCGCCTGATGCAAACAGGAAACAAAATAGAGCAAATTGTTAAAAGAGCAGTGGAGTTTTTCTCTCATATGGACATACTAAACGCGAAAGAGAAGTTGATGTCTATCGGGAGCGAACTGGGATATGACTACGTATTCCGAAAAACTGCCAACAACAATGATAATATTGTTGAAATGGCAAAGATTTGTCCCAATGTGCCAAAGACAAGAAATCATTACCACAGTTTGTTATTGTGGATCCCCAGGAAGTTCCCACATGTCCAGACAAAATCAGTGCTTGCATTCTGGTCAAAGTTAATGAAATGTGTTGCCGCGTAGATGTTGGATTAGACTTGATAGCTGGAAAAATCAAGCTAGCTACAGATAAGTTCTCCAATCAATTAAGTAAAGTGTCTGAACAGTGTGTTGCTATCTCCGACACTATGTCCCAAGCCCCTTCCTCTCTTGAACCACAAGCGACACAACAGAAGCCTCTGTACTCAATGGTGGTTACAAATATGCCATCTGATCTCAACTCGCCGCAGGCTAGGCAAGAGTTCATAAGCAAGCTGTGCCCCAGTGGGGTAGATTCTTACTCTCTTACTCCAAAGTGTAGCAAAAATGACTGAAAAACCCTTGTCAAGTCATGCGATTCAGCAACACAATTAGCCCAGGCCATGAGTAGTAAGAAAATTGACATACAAGTGAAATCGCCTCAATTTGTAGGCATTGTTAAGTGGATCTCTAGTTCTCTAGATGAAAACGAGCTAAGCCAAATAGCTGGGTGTGAAAAAGCTGTTCAGTGCGGTGACACTAGAGCCTTCAAATTATACTACCTGAGTCGTGCTGATCTGGACAATGCTATTGCCAATCCGCTTAAGATCTACCTTGAGCTATTCAGGGTTGAGGAGTTCCGTTTCTTGCCCCGGCGCTGCTTTAAATGTCACAGTGTTGGTCATATTGCTGCCAACTGCAACCAACAAAAAAAGTGCTCACATTGTGGCAGCACTGATCATATGTCTTCAAGAGTTAGCCCGTGTAAAAAGCCCTGAATGGGTTTAAATTGTAGCTCAAATAAGCATAATTGCTGCCACGCCTCATGCCCATTTAATCAAGCACAGCCGTCTATGCCTCCTGTATCATCATGGGTTGCAACGTGTACTGTTGGAATATGAATGGTAAAGTGCTGGACAAATTGCCATTTCTTAGTGATCTATCGACGAAATACGACCTTATTTGCCTCCAAGAACATTTTCTCACGGAAGCCAGTGTCAACTTGCTAAAATTTTCTCCAGATCGTCATTATATTATACAGCCAAGACGCAAATCCGGCAACCACGGATGTCTTTCAGGAGGGCTTGCTATAATCTCCAATTCTGGTCCCCTTCCCCCTGCCTGTCTCCAGCAAAGTGAACACTTCCAGCTTATTAAGTGTGGGGATTTCATTGTAGCCAATGTTTACTTGTCTACTAATTACAATAATATTGTTTCAGAGCAAAAGTTTGGTATTGCTTGCAAGAGTGTCGGAATCTCAATAAAGAAAGTACTAAGGGACAGCATACCATTAGTGATTTTGGGGGACTTTAACTGTAACATTTTACTTCAGCAACTGTCAGCCCAAGTGAAGACAGCAGCAACTCTCGTGCCCAAGTGCTTCCAAGTTCACTTCCTAATGGATTCAAGCTAGCCACGAAAAACAAGCAATATTCTTTTATAAGTGTCTCTCAGTCTGTGTCTAACATCAATCACGTTATTAGTTATAATGTTGAGCTACCTACCGTACAGGTAGGACTTGATGGAATGTACTAAGACCATCTGCCCCTGTCTGTCACTATCCCATGTATTGTGAATGCTTACCCGTCGAAACCTAAACCGAAACTCTGAGTGACTGGAAAAAGGTCTCCCGCCCTTTATTCCAACAAAAGTGTGACAAAGGCCTTGGAAAAATTAAGGTTCCATTTCATCTGCTCCAGTGGAATGCTGACTTACCTGATAGAGAAATAAGACTGCAATTGAACCTATACTTTGCTGAAATATGCCACACTTTAAACATAGCTGAAAGCCCAGCTGTTCCGAGTGTTGAATTGTGCCGTACATCTCGAGTAAAAGGATGGGCCCAAAGCTCCGATTTGGTTAATGCAAAGGCTGCGGCCAAGTTTTGGCTGCAGATTTGGCATGAATGTGACAGGCCTAAAATTGGTGCTGTCAATCAAATTCGTATTTTCACTAAGCAGAAATTTGCAGAAGAACTGCGTAGACATCATAGTGCTTTAAGACTTGAAACTGTGTCGAAAATCATGGATAGTCCGAATCTGATTTGGAATCTGCGTGCAAAGCCTGCTGAGTACAGTAATCCGACTTCCAGTACAATTGGTGAGAAAGAATGGGTTGATTATTTTAGTGCGGAATTTGCAGCCCCAGATGAGTCAAAAAACCAAATGTTTTATCCTTACTAAAGAGTTAAATTATTTTGTTGTGAACAGTGGTCAAATCCGGGAAGTTTGCAAAAAATTAAAGAAAAAATATTCAAGTGGTGCTGATAAA
This sequence comes from Artemia sinica, assembly GCA_027921565.1. Taxonomy (NCBI): domain Eukaryota; kingdom Metazoa; phylum Arthropoda; class Branchiopoda; order Anostraca; family Artemiidae; genus Artemia; species Artemia sinica. The sequence goes on along the minus strand of CM051259.1, from coordinate 27,753,814 downwards.
ATATGTACACATCATCTATTGAACGGTAGTCCCCTTTTATTTGAACATCTTGCAATTGCTTACCAGATTATTATGACGCATGGTGTTGTACCAGATTTATTTTGCTTAGGATCTATAACGCCTATACTGAAAAAAGGAAAACCTGCAACAGAACCTTCCTCTTATAGACCGATAACTATTTCCTCTGTTTTTTGCAAGCTTTTTGAATTGTTAATAATAGGCGGCATTAGGAAGTGTTGCAAGGCCCCTCCCCACCAGTTTGCTTTCCAGTCAGAAATGAGATGCGCTCACGCATTACATGTTGTAGCAGCTGTTCTGTTAGATGCGCACATTTCTAATGAATCGCTGGCTATTGGTGAATACGACGTACGCCGTGCATTTGACTTGGGCATACATGCACAGATAATGCTAGAATTATGGAAAAATGGTGTCAACCCAGCTATTGTTCGACCTCTTTATGATCTGTATCGCCAACTAAATGTGTGTCTACGCATTCCTAATGCGGAACCCACTAGGAAAACCCTGTAAAAAAGGATATTAAACAGGGTGCGATTTCTTCGCCAGAGTTGTTTATTAATAGTATTTCCGAGGCGTAGTCCAAAGTCACTACAAGCTGTATTCTAAGAGGAATAGATGTGACCATAGTTGGATTTGCGGATGACATCTTGAATTTTTCTCGGCAAATAACATCCCTAGAAAGTAATTTTAATATCCTGTCATCTCAGTATGGTGATATTGGCTTTAGTTTTAATGTGTCAAAATCGGAAGTAATGTTGTTTGACTGGAATAAGTCTGCTCTAACTCACATTCAACTAGGATTCTAGTCTGTCGAGTCTGTGGAGTCACTAGTATACTTGGGACTGCCCATCGGTGACACACTGTCATCTACCCGTTCGCCTAATCATCACACTTATAGAGCGTAAAATTAGAACTGCGTATGGGGCCACAATTTCTTTGAAGAGAAATCTTAATAGGTTTTCACTGGCTAGAGTTTATAATGGTGTCGCGGTGCCACATATTTTATATATAACACTATTTTGGAATCTTCTGCGTAAAGAAGGTAAATTTAAAATCCGTAGAATTTTCTTCAGATATTTGAAGTTTCTGCTGCAAGTTCCACTGAGAACGAATAATTCGTGCCTGATCTGTTGATACGCAGTAACTGATCCATTTTATGCAGTTAATCCGTTGCTTGACAAGTATTGTGCTAAGTTGGAGGGTAGCAGCCATCCTTGGCTACCTCTACTCTCGTCAATTTGATTGATTTGTATGTGTATTTGCTTTTTCTGTACCATTAAGTGCATGTTTTTTGTTTTTTCTTTTCTACTGTTTTTTCCATCAATTTCTGTGTTTATGATGGGTTTACAAATAAATTAAAATTATATATTTGCCTTCTGGTTAGTCTAATATCCCCTACAACAAGCTCTGTAAGTTTCAACTTCTTACTCCAAGCCATTCCTAAGATATTGCTGATATGCCATTGATGTGTTTTAATTTAGATTGGCTTCCCCTCACCGTTTTGGTTAGTCTACCAACGAAATTTGCCCTTTATTTAGTCTAACATCCCCAACAGCAAGCCCTGCAAGCTTCAAGTTCATACTCCAAACCATTCCTAAGATATTGCTGATATGCCAAAGGTGTGTTTTAATTTAGATTGACTTCGCCCTCACCATTTCCTAGAATTTTCATGTTAATACTCTTAGCCTTAGTATTAGCTGCAATAGAGGTAGTAGTGGCCTAGTATTAGTAGTAGGATTCACATATTGTATTTGGTAAATTGATTTTCCCCTAAAGCATTTCCAGAAAGTTCCATGTTAATACCCTAAGCCATTCTGGAAAAACACCCTTCATACATATAGTGTCTTTTCATTTTCTTTAACTGTCCCCTCAATATAGTAGTACTAGTATCATATTATAGTGGTAGTAGTAGTAGATTTGTGTTGGTAGAAGTAGTAACAGTAGTAGCAGTAGCAGTAGTAGTATGTACATATTGCCTTTTGGTCAGTTGAACATCTCCCTCATCATGGCCTAGAAGTTTCAGCTTGATATGATAAGATGTTGCTGATGCATCCTTTTGACAATCTGTATGCACATAGTTTGTTTTAATTTAGTTCAACTTTCACCTCAATATCCCCAGCCTTAGTAGTAGTTGCTTCAGAAGTAGTAGTTATGGTAGCAGTAGGAATAGTATTAGTTGTAGTATTAGTAATAATAATTTGCAAACATTACCTTCTTGGTCAATTGATTATTCCCTAAAAAATCCAACTTTGTACCCTTAATCATTCCTGAGTTATGCCATTTTGACAGACTGTATGTACACAATCTATTTTGATTTAGTTCAACACTCCCCTAACAGTCTCTGAAAGTTTAACGTGAATGTCCTTGGTCTTTTTGAGCATTAAAGGTCACATGGCCTTTTCTCCATTTTTTTTTAGAAGAAAAGGACTTTTATCAAAAGAAATAAACACATTAACAATAAACCTGAAGTTTATAAACTTGTATGGGTAGTCATTGCCCTTTATAAAACCCTACATAACACTCACTACTGGCCATCCTATTGCTTTGTAATAACTTGAGGTCGCCAAACTAGCGGCGATGCTCTAGTTGGGTAATTATGGAAATTAACACTGCATGTAGGCGTTTCACGAAAACACTCAGGTCATAATGGTGTATATTTAAACATAAAAACAGCATTGTAAAAACAGAATAGACCAGTAATCAGTAATATATTTATTTCAACATATCAATGTTGAACAGACATATCACAATTATCTCTAGCTAAAACACATAAGGCATTATTTTGTAAACTTTTAAGGGGATGAAGGTGAGTTAAAAAGGTACTTGACACCGCAAGACAACTACTCGTATATAGAAGGTATGAGTGAAAAATAAATAAAATAATCTCATAATATCTTTCGAAAAAAGGGCTTCAGTTTTTTAGTATTTAACATGCCAGTCTAAAGATTCTGTCTAAGCATTTCTTTGGTTTTTGCAGTAACTGTAAGATGCGTGTCGTCAGCAAAATAATTCAAAATAGTTTTTGATCCTTCAATTTCACTACATTTGAAATCAAAAGACAGTCCTTTGATAGCATTTCGAAAATCATCAATATGTATCAGAAACAGTGGGGCCTCAAAATAGACCCTGAGGGACACCGAATTTGACACTTTGAACTTGCGATTTAATTTCACCTGCACTGACCAACTGTTTTTGATCTTGAAGAAAAGATTCCATTGCGCAAAGAAAAACACCACGAAAACCACTATTCCTCTGCTTCACCAAAAGTATTCCATGGTCCACTGCATCAAAAGCTTTCATTATGTCCAAAAAAAAAAACAATTGTAACTTTTCACCCTTGTTCCAGTGAGAAAAAGAACAGCTTTATCTGTCAACTATGCTTTTTGGAATCCAAACTGATTTTTACTAAAATACTTTTTATTCTCAAGAAAATCAACCATCCACCACTAATCAGTCTTTTAAAAACTCTAGATAAAACTTGTAGCAATGAAATAGGCCTATAATCATTTGACGAATTTTATTCTCCACCCTTAAAAAGCGGAACAACTCGAGCAGTCTTCAAAAAAATAAGCAAAAACACCAAATTTAGACACGTATTAAATAAAATCAGAACCTGGTCTCATATTTCCAAGAAAACATACTTAAGTGCATGTAATGAAAGAAAGTCAGCACCCGAAGCATTATTTCTCATATTCCACATTGTGGTACGCGACTCACTAGCAGTCACTTGTTTCAGATATGCAGGTACATTACTTTCCTTGGGTAAAAACTGGTGGTATGTTCTGTCCTAAGAAAATGCTGTCATGGAGCTCGCTATCCACTTACCAACAATAGAAAAATGGTCGCACATATTATCCACAACCAAAGCATCAGTATAAATTTTTTTGGGTAAAATTTAACCCTTAGAAGGGCTCACACGTTACTCTCCACGTTTGCCTGGGATTACCTGCACTTTTTAAAACTCATTTCTATAATAATAAGTTCCTGTTTTCGTGATAGGATATTGAGTTCACCATTATATTTCTTATACCTCACCTTCGCCTCAGGAAACACTATTGAATATTTCTAAAGCAATCTTCGACTTGGCATTGCTCTCATCAGTCCTCTAATAACCCGGAGTTTTCGAGGAGTCTCATGAAAATCCGGCCTTTGAATAACTACACAACTGTTTTTTAGCAATTCATTTATTTATGAATATCACAATGAAAACTTAGCATTCACTTGCAGATTACTGCTTTCTAAAAAGTCCAATTGAGTGTTCTTCAGTGTTCTTCTGAATATGCTAATAGCTTCAACATCATTTTCAATGAAGAAATTTGTGCTGATATATTCCTTGCTATAGAAACACCAAACTCCTTAATAACAACAAGAACACAAAAATGATCAGAAACATCATTCAAAATAACAATAGCAAAGTCACTCGACTTTGTTTAAAAAATCTCAAACTCACGGCTTAACATTCACTGAAAATACACAAAATTAAAGTCTCCACTAAAAAAGCATGAGCGATTTGAAACTGACAGCTTGTTCATTTACCGCTTCAGCAAATGATTAAATTAATGCACATTTTCAGACGGAGGCCGATAAACAACCACTACAAAGAACAATTTTCCCAACTTACTTAGTTCAACAACCATCAATTCAAAGACCCTATCTTTATTCAGACGTAGCTAATTCCGTATTTTCATTGTAATATTCTTCCTACAATATAGAGCCAATCCACCATGTAGTCGTGATTCCCTATATTGCGTCACTGAGTCATATTTATCAATTTCTAGTTTACTCATTGTATGATTACAAAGCCACGTTTCATTCATTGCAAGCACATCCAGCTGAGAAAACTTGCATAATTCTGTTAAATAATTAAATGAACTAGATAGGCCTTGACGATTTAAATGGAAAACGCTCAAGCTTTGCGGACCCACAGTAGATTTATTTCCAATATCAACTGGAAATTCAAATTTAATCACAGGAATTTCCTCCACTGTTCCTTCATCATAGTCCCAATTTAAAACTCCATTCCCTAGAACATCCCAACTCAACGAATTCCTCTCAAGAGTTTTCAATCTATCATTATTATAATCTAACTTTTTTCAAGACACAAGCCTAGGAGGAAAACGAGTAAACTCATAGAAAAATTGACTCCATTGAAACAACCACAAGCGGTCTCCTGCATCCAGGAAGGCTGCAACCAATGACAGAAGAAAAGAAAATGAAAAAAGAGAAAATAATTTAAAAATAAAATTTACTATAGGCAAAACAAAAAAAAATTAAAATAGCAAAAAAACTCATAGAATAGAAAAAGCGAAAAGCACATACAAAGTAAAAAAGACAAAATAATGCAATCAAAGAAAAATATAATTACTTTTCTCTATTCGGCACATACTAGCAAAAAATGCCTCTTAATTTCAATACAGACAAATTAAATAGTAGAATCAACAATCAGATAGTTCTGATTTTTGCTCATTGTACTTAAACTTCGCTTTTCCAACACCTTCTCTCTCAAGCTGAACGAATGGAGGAACAATCATAGACACCCAAGCAGGAATACCCATGCTACTCAACTTAGATTTCATCTCTTAAAGTCTTTTCCACCCTTCAAGAACAGATAATGGAGCATCATCACTGACGTAAACATTTTTCATAGCTCCATTTGAACTTAAAATCTTATGCTTAACTTTTTTTTCTTCCATTACGTAAGATCATAAATTTCACTGCATTCGATTTAACGTTCACTTTGAAAAACTTTTGCTCTTTTTTATTCGCAATAACTGTATATTTTATAATCTTTGTTAATTCTAAACCGTTGGCACATATTTCTTGAAAAAAACTTTTAGCATGAGCTACACCATCGCAAACCGTATTCCAAAGATTAATGTTATTTTATATAGATAAATATTCCACCGACATCATTCTTGCCGATAACAAAGACGTCATTTCACGGACATATTTTGCCTCCCTGGCAATATTTTTCAACTTGAGCAATATCAAATTGTAATGTAGCTTTATCATTTTTCACAGAAATAACTCGATTCTCCAGGTTAGCCAATATCGTATCGATTAATTTTAACGTATTTTGCGACTCTGTTACGATTTCAAGAGTTTTCGAGAAACCGTCCGATAGTGACCGGATCGAACCACGATTTATTGATTTTTGCGTTGAAGATGAATGACCAGATTCGTCATGCGAATCCGATCCAAATTGCTCCTCTGTTTTAGGTTAACGCTTGTTCCTTATCATCACGAACCATAAAAAAATAGAATATTCTTACTGGAAAGAACACTTTTTATTTTATGACCTTAAGTACCGACGTGCAGTTTGTTAAGCTGTTAAGGCAAGGCAAACACCATAAATCACTAACAGGAACTCCTCAAAATCTTCGCTTGAAACCCTCAGCTCATAAGTTGACTTCTGTTTATGCGTAATCCTTAATCAACAGTCTCCTCGCATAAAAAGAACTTCTTCGTATTTCCTAGGTAAACAGAACTAGCCAAAAGATGTTTCTCGGCTGATACCTGGCTCAATTACAAATACTATGTATAAACAAGGGACAAATTGAATAGCTTACAGCTACTGTCCCTAAGGTTTGCGGGGGGGGGGACATCCCCAGAGACGTAGTTTCTGGAACTTTTAACTATGCTGAAAAATGGGTATCTCAAAATTTTGATTGAATGTGTTTGGAGAATTAATGGGCGTGGGAGGGGGGGGGCTGGCTTCTCTCCAATCACTGTTGACTCTTACAAAGGGCACTAGAACTTTCAAGTTCCAATCGAAAGAGCTCCTTTCGAATTTTCTATGACAACTCCTACTATACGAAGTTCCTAGGTAAAAAAATATACTTCGTACCCACATCGCTGTTTACTCAGGTGGTGCTATTGCGCTGCCTATGATAACCTCAGATATGTACTAAAATTGCTATTTTTTAGCCTCTAAGACTTGAAAAAAATAGTCTAGTGTTTAATTTAACCTACACTGTTTAAGCTACTCTGGAGTAAATTACTGTAAATACTATCATCCAAAGCTATATCATTTGAAACCGGTTTCAAGTGGAGTCCGAAGTAGTATAAATTAAAGCAAAACAGGTCCGTGACTGGAAAGTTGCAATTTATTCTGTTTCCTACTTAAATGGCTCTAGAATATTGTAAGCCTACGATGGGTGCGAATTCTCAAACGGAAGGAGGGGGGCGATGGGTAAAATGTATTTTTCAAAATCTATTGGGGGTGTTTTTTCTTCATATTTTCAAAATTTCTTTTTTTTTAATATATAGGGGTAAAGTGGTAAAAAGTCTAGGGGGTAATCATCCCTGCTATTCAGTTGGCACCCCTGTAATCTAGAAATAGGGTACTTGACAATTTCCAAAACAAAATTAGAATTTCAGAAGCCAGGTGAGGCGGGAAAATGCCCAGTCCTGCTGCAAAAACAAGAGAAGAAGAGAAGGGTCTCCCTTTTCCAATAAAATGCCAAGTTTTTTGTTCTTTTATTCTTCTTGTTCGAAAGGCTGTAGCTAATTCTCAGGAACTATTTCCTCCCCACAACAATCTAATTAGGAGTTGCTTTCAAGGGAAATATGACTAAAAGGTTAGCATAATCACTCTAGTTTAATACAGAGCAGAAAGATATAAGAGGAGCTTTATAACATCCTTTGATTTTAATTTCAGTTGATGAGTAGATTTTAAATTTTTATACCTCTATATGCTCTCCCTCACTTCTTATTTTGATCTATTGTCTTTTGCAATTGTTTTTGTGTTTGAATAACTTTTTAGTTTTGTATTGTATTTTTTATTAATGGACCGACATTTATTGTTGTTCCTGTTTGAGTCTGTTAACAAGGCTCATTCTTGCAATATATGTAACCTATGAACGATTGTGGAAAGGAGTTCAAATAAAGTTCTCATTGAAGTAAATTTGTTTCCAAGTATTCAAAAGTATCTATCATTTTATTTGGCAGGACAATTAGAAAAAAAGAACTTTAAGGATTATATCTTAAGTTAGGAAGATTCTTTATTTTAATGGTTTTTGTAATACTATAAAGTTTGACAGAAGATAAACTAGAATGTACCTTTTCAGTTATGATTTTGTAAAACTCAATGTCAAACAAGCACAAAAGAGATGCAAGATCAAAGACAGAATATTAGAAGGGTCGAATTTCCTAAGTCAACTAAAGAAGCTCTGCATCATCTAGGTAGGTTTTATATTTTGTACTAAGCTTTAACAATAATAACCTTGTATTTTATTTCACATCATAAAAACTAATGCCACTTGTGGAGCAATGCAGAGAGAGAGAGAGAGAGAGAGAGAGAGAAACAAAAGAAACTGAAATACACTTGAGCTAATAAGATGAAAAAATTAAATTATTATTTGATGAAAATTAAGAGGATGTTTTAGTCTTTGTCTATAAGTCTTAGGTCTTTCCATGCCTTGAGGCGCGTAAGGCATCAACTGTTGACCTCCACCTCCCTGGTTCCTGGGCCAGTGAACAGAGCTCCGGAGACCCAGCAAGCTCCTGAGACCTGAGATCCAGCGACCAATAGTTCCCTCTGTTGACTTACTAGACTATAACCTTCTTCTCCAGTGACCGGCCAAGAGTTACACGTTGCCTTCTGCTTCTGTGCACATTAAGTGGTTTTCAGCATTACACGTCATATTATGGGAGTTTTCCCTCTATCATTCTTGTCGTATGCTCTAAGTACCTAAAATGTATCTTATGAATTTTATCTGTGATTAAAGACTGCTGGGTCTGGGCTCTAATCTGCACAGTCGGTTTTCTTTCAGTCCAGTGTACTGCAAGTAGCCTATGTTTCTGAGGCAATTCTTCTCAAATCCAAGCAATCTTTTTTCAGCAGTTTTTGATATGCTTCAACGTTCACTGACATATAGGAGCACTGATAAAACATTGCTATTCAGCAATCGTAACTCGAGCTTTTGGGAGTATTTGGAGCACCTCCAAACGTTATTTAGCTACCCTTGCATAACGCTACCCCTGGGAGAACGCCACCCCTGCATAAGCAAGGCTTTAATGTCTCATTACTGTGCTGTATTGTCACATCACTGTTTACCGTGGTTCCATTAGGTCGTGGTTACATTCCTATGTAGTCCAATTTACTGTTACGTCTAGGAAATGAACTTTATGAACTAGTCTCATATTACTGTGCCAATGCAGGAGGTAACGCTGAAGTTTACAATATGTGATATAAAACGATCAGATTTTATAAACACCATTCTTTCTTAAAAATTAATAAAAAAAAACTTTTTGCACAAATAAGGTTTAAAAAAAAGTAAATAACTCCATCAAACCAAAAATAGAAGCAAATAATCTACCAAGCATACAACTACCACTAATCAGTATCAGTAAATAAATGAAACACAAAACAAACAGAAATTAAAATAAGTCAAACTCAAAACGAGCAGAAATTAATCTGAGTATACTTTCTAAAAGCCAGAATATAATTTGTACTTTACTGAAAAAAATTCAAATGAATTTATTGAAAAAAATATGTATTATCAGTTTAATATACATATGCTGATATTTATTCCTTAAAATCTTAATTAATTTTTGTTTCTTAAAGTTATAAGTGAAAACATTTAAAAGAATTTTTTTCAGTAAAGTACAAATTATATTCTGGCTTTTAGAAAGTATACTCAGATTAATTCCTGCTCGTTTTGAGTTAGACTTATTTTAATTTCTGTTTGTTTTGGGTTTCATTTACTTATTGATACTGATTTGTGGTGGTTGTATGCTTGGAAGATTATTTGATTCTATTTTAAGTTTAATGGAGTTCTTTACTTTTTTTGTAAAACTTATTTGTGCAAAAAGTTTTTTTGATTAATTTCTGTTCGAAAAAGACATAGTCTTTTTCAGGAAGAAAGACTGAGCCTCTTCTAAAGTTAAACAACCATCCCTACCATAAAAACCTTTAATACCCCTTGGGCATAACTTACAACCCATGCCCCTAAACTCTGGGGTTTGTTTCAACCCCAAAAGCCTTGTTATATGGTATTTAGACTATTTTGAACAGAATGGCTATCTCAAAATTTCTATAAGACGCATTTCGGGACAATATGGCGTGTGTGTAGGGGTGAAAGGGTAGCTGCCCTCTGATCAATTTGACTCTTAAAAAGAGCACTAAAGCGTCTGATTACCAATCCAATGAGTCCCCTTTGAAGTTTATATGGCCACACTTTCTATAAAAACCCTATTTGTCCCCAGGGCGCAACTTACAACCCTTGCCCTGAGGGCCGGGGGGATTTGTTATCCTCAAAGACATAATTTTCAGACCTTTCTGATAGGCCTAACAAAATTGCTATATCAAAATTTTGATTGGAAGTGTTTGGGGAAATGATAGGCGTGGAGGGAGACATTTGCCCTTTGATCACTTTCGACTAATAAAAAAGACACTAGTCCTCTCAATTTCCAATCGGATGAGCCCTTTTTAAGCTTCTACGGGAAAACTTTCTATAAAATTGTTATATGCCCCAAGGGCATAACTTACGACCCTTGTCATGAGGGCTATGGGGGGAGGGTTGTCATCCTCAAAGACATAATTTCCAGACCTTTCAACTAAGTTGAACAAAATGGCCATATCAAAATGTTGCTCAGAAATTTTTGGGGAAATGACGGGCGTTGGGGGGAGGATTCTCCCTCTGATTTTTCGACTATTAAAGTGGGCAATAACCCTTTCAATTTCCAATTGAAAGAGCCCTTTTGAAGCTTTTACGGCAACACTTTCTATGTGACATTGTATGCCCCCAGGGCATAACTTACAACCTTAGCCCTGAAGGCTCTTAGGGATTGTCATACTCAAAAACATAATTTCCGGACCTTTCTACTACGTTCAACTAAATTGCTATATCAAAATGTTTATCGGAAGTGTTTGGGGAAATGATGGGTACGGGGGGGGGGGCATTTGCCTCCTATCGCTTTTGACTATTAATAAGGGCACTAGCCCTCTCAATTTCCAATTGAATGAGCCTTTTTTGAAGTTTCTACGGCAGTATTTTCTATAAAAAACCTTATATGCCCCCAGGGCATAGCTTACAACCTTAGCCCTGAGGGCTCTGGGGAGAGTGTCATCCTCAAAGACCTAATTTCCAGAACTTTCATTTACGTTGAACAAAATGGCTATCTAAAAATTTTAATTGGATGTGTTTGGGGAAATGGTGAGCTTGAGAGGGGGGCTTGTTGCCCTCCAATCATCTTCGACTATTAAAAGGGCACTAGCCCTTTCAGTTTCCAATCGAATGAGCCCTTTTTGAAGTTTCTACGAAAATGCTGTCTATAAAAACCTTATATGCCCCAGGGCATAACTTACAATCCTTGCCCTGAGGGGTTTGGTGGGTTTGTCATCCTCAAAATCATAATTTACAGAACTTTCAACTACATTGAACAAAATGGCTATCTCAAAGTTTTAATTGAATGTGTTTGGGGAAATGGTGGGTGTGAGAGGGGGGCTAGTTGCTCTCTTTTCACTTTCGAATATTAAAAAGGGCACTAGCCCTTTCAATTTCCAATCAAATGAGCCCTTTTTGAAGTTTCTACGACAACACTTTCTATAAAACCTTATGTGCCCCCAGGGTATAACTTACAACCCTTGCCCTGAGGGGGTTGTTGTCCTAAGAGACCTAATTTCCAGAACTTTTAACTACGTTGAACAAAATGAATATCTCAAAATTTTGATCGGATGTGTTTGCGGAAATTGTGGGCGTGAGAGGAAGGCTAGTTGCCCTCCAAATACTTTCAAGTATTAAAAAAGGCACTATCCCTTTCAATTTTCAATCGAATGAGCCCTTTTTGGATTTTAACGACAACGCTTTCTATAAAAAACCTCACTTACAAACCTTGCCCTGAGGGCCGTGGGGGTTGTCATTCTCAAAGACATAATTTCCAGAACTTTCAACAACGTTGAAAAAAATGGCTATCTCAAAATTTTGATTGTATGTGTTTGGGAAAATGGTGGGCGTGAGAGGGGAATTAGATGCCCTCCAATTACTTTCGACTATTAAAAAGGCCACTAGCCATTTCAATTTCCAGTGTAATGAGCCCTTTTTGAAGTTTCTACGATAACGTTTTCTGTAAAAACCCTATATGCCCTCAGAGCATAACTTACAACCCTTGCCTTAAGGGCCGGTGGGGGGGGGGGGGTGTCATCCTTAAAGACCTAATTTCCAAAACTTTCAACTGCGTTGAACAAAATGGCTATCTAAAAATTTTGGTTGTATGTGTTTCGGGAAAAGGTGGGCGTGAGAGGGGGATTAGTTGCCCTCCAATCACTTTTGACTATTGATTAGGGCACTAACCCTTTGAAATTTCAATCGAATGTACACTTTTGCAAGTTTCTACGACAAAGCTTTCAATAAAAACCTTATTTGCCCACCGGGTACAACTTATAACCCTTGCCCTGAGGCCTCTGAGGGGGATATCATCCTCAAAGGCCTAATTTCCAGAACTTTCAACTACGTTGAATGAAATGGCTATCTTAAAATTTTGATTGGATGTGTTTGGATAAATGGTGGGCGTGGAAGGGGTGTTAGTTGCCTTGCAATACCTTTCGACTATTAAAAAGACACTAGCCATTTCAATTTCCAATCGAATGAGCCCCTTTTGAAGTTTTTACGACAACGCTTTCTATGAAAACCTTATATGCCCCCAGGGCATAGCTTACAACCTTAGCCCTGAGGGCTCTGGGGAGAGTGTCATCCTCAAAGACCTAATTTCCAGAACTTTCATTTACGTTGAACAAAATGGCTATCTAAAAATTTTAATTGGATGTGTTTGGGGAAATGGTGAGCTTGAGAGGGGGGCTTGTTGCCCTCCAATCATCTTCGACTATTAAAAGGGCACTAACCCTTTCAGTTTCCAATCGAATGAGCCCTTTTTGAAGTTTTTACGAAAATGCTGTCTATAAAAACCTTATATGCCCCAGGGCATAACTTACAATCCTTGCCCTGAGGGGTTTGGTGTGTTTGTCATCCTCAAAATCATAATTTACAGAACTTTCAACTACATTGAACAAAATGGCTATCTCAAAGTTTTAATTGAATGTGTTTGGGGAAATGGTGGGTGTGAGAGGGGGGCTAGTTGCTCTCTTTTCACTTTCGAATATTAAAAAGGGCACTAGCCCTTTCAATTTCCAATCAAATGAGCCCTTTTTGAAGTTTCTACGACAACACTTTCTATAAAACCTTATGTGCCCCCAGGGTATAACTTACAACCCTTGCCCTGAGGGGGTTGTTGTCCTAAGAGACCTAATTTCCAGAACTTTTAACTACGTTGAACAAAATGAATATCTCAAAATTTTGATCGGATGTGTTTGTGGAAATTGTGGGCGTGAGAGGAAGGCTAGTTGCCCTCCAATTACTTTCAAGTATTAAAAAAGGCACTATCCCTTTCAATTTTCAATCGAATGAGCCCTTTTTGGATTTTAACGACAACGCTTTCTATAAAAAACCTCACTTACAAACCTTGCCCTGAGGGCCGTGGGGGGTTGTCATTCTCAAAGACATAATTTCCAGAACTTTCAACAACGTTGAAAAAAATGGCTATCTCAAAATTTTGATTGTATGTGTTTGGGAAAATGGTGGGCGTGAGAGGGGAATTAGATGCCCTCCAATTACTTTCGACTATTAAAAAGGCCACTAGCCATTTCAATTTCCAGTGTAATGAGCCCTTTTTGAAGTTTCTACGATAACGTTTTCTGTAAAAACCCTATATGCCCTCAGAGCATAACTTACAACCCTTGCCTTAAGGGCCGGTGGGGGGGGGGGTGTCATCCTTAAAGACCTAATTTCCAAAACTTTCAACTGCGTTGAACAAAATGGCTATCTAAAAATTTGGTTGTATGTGTTTCGGGAAAAGGTGGGCGTGAGAGGGGGATTAGTTGCCCTCCAATCACTTCTGACTATTGATTAGGGCACTAACCCTTTGAAATTTCAATCGAATGTACACTTTTGCAAGTTTCTACGACAAAGCTTTCAATAAAAGCCTTATTTGCCCACCGGGTACAACTTATAACCCTTGCCCTGAGGGCTCTGAGGGGGATATCATCCTCAAAGGCCTAATTTCCAGAACTTTCAACTACGTTGAATGAAATGGCTATCTTAAAATTTTGATTGGATGTGTTTGGATAAATGGTGGGCGTGGAAGGGGTGTTAGTTGCCTTGCAATACCTTTTGACTATTAAAAAGACACTAGCCATTTCAATTTCCAATCGAATGAGCCCCTTTTGAAGTTTTTACGACAACGCTTTCTATGAAAACCTTATATGCCCCCAGGGCATAACTTATAAACCTTGCCCTGAGGGCTGCGGGGGGGGGGGAATTGTCATCCTCAAAGACCTAATTTTAGAACTTTCAACTACGTTGAACAAAATGGCTATCTCAAATTTTGATTGGATGTGTTTGGAGAAAAGGTGGGCTTGAGAGGAGCCATTGGAGCCAATCACTCTCGAGTATTAAAAAGGACACTAGCCCTTTGAATTTCCAATCGAATGAGCCTTTTTGGAAGTTTCTACGACAAAACTTTCTATAAAAATCTTACATGCCCCCAGGGCATAACTTACGACCCTTGCCCCGAGGGCTTTGGGGGAGTGTCCTCCTCAAAAACATAACTTCTATATGGAAATCAACTACGCTGAACAAAATGGCTATATCAAAATTTTGATTGGATGTGTTTTGGGAAATGGTGGGCTTGGAAGGGGTGTTAGTTGCCTTCCAATCACTTTCGACTATTAAAAAGGGCACTAGCCACTCCATTTTCCAATCGAATGAGCCCTTTTCGAAGTTTCTACGACAGCTCCTTCGATACGAAGTGCCTTGGTCTAATCCCAAATATTAAATAATACATTGTGCCAACATCGTTTTTTACTTAGGCAGCGCGATTGCGCTGCCTGTCACTGGTAAAGAAAAGAGAGCTAGACTCATCACAGAAAGTGGAATACAGCCTACCTAGGGTACATGACTTGTCTTCCAGCATTTACCAACAATTGTAGGTTAAATAAATTGCATTTTAGGCAATAATGGCTATATGTTCATTTTAAATCTCCATCCTAAATGAGCTCGGAAACGGAAATTTCTCTGATGTTTTCTTCTGTGTCACAATTTAAATTGTGTCGAAATCTCTTTCAATATTTGTTCTTGTGTTCTCGCAGCTTCCCTATCGAAACATTCGTTTTTAATTTACCTGAAAGAAAATAGGCTCAAGTTTTGAAGGGTAGGGGTTTCCTCTAAGTGCCTGTATCATTGTAAAGGGAGGTGTACACTATAGCCTCAGCTTATCACATTTTTCTTTTTGGAGGTTGCCCATAAATGGATTGTATTCTCAAGTCAGTTATTTGTGTTAAGTTGCCTCTTTACTAAGAATATTTGTCAAGAAATGTTTACTATAACAATAATTAATAACAAAAACAAATTGTAGCAACTATTATTCATAAGATTAGTATTTTCTTCAGACAACACAAGGGTTAACATAATGTTAATGCTTCATATGAACCCCACATAACAGGTCTTGATAACTTGTCATTGTCAATGCTGTTTTGTATCAATTCTCGCTTTAGCCTACTGTATTTTGTGTTTTTATTGTTGACAGGCACGGCCGTCTAGAGTCAAGATCTTGCCCCGCGGAAAACTTATTTGGTATTGTCCAATAATTATAGCGAGGCAGGTCTCACCAATTCGGTAGAATCTACTCTTGAAATTTGACGAAATCATCAAACTTGTTGTCAAAAACTGTTGAATACTCGTGTTATGTATGAAAATGCAAACTCAATTTAAGTAGACTGAGGCTTCCATCTTCCAAAACGCTGAATGAGGCTGAGCGTCCACTAAAATGTATTTGGACGGTCTATACTGTCCTACAAATACTGTTTTTGGGATATTTTTGTTTGATTAAGTTTTAGACGACAAACTCTTCCCTCAAGAAAGATTGTAATAATATTTACCTAGCTCAAAATCATGAAAAATAATCAAACGAATAAAGTTTTGTTGTCATATTGTACAAATACCATTGCCAGTCTCACCATGAAATAAGTATTGAAATAGCATTTTGAATGCCAAGCTGTATTTATGCTGCACTAATTTTCTTATTCTCTTACTCATTTTGTATTCACGTTTTTTTCTGATAAATTTCTGAAGTAATAAAACAAATACTTTTCCTTTGTTTGAGAAATGCGTGTTTCATGCACTAGTGTTGACAAAAAAATCATTCACGCCATCTAGCATTTGAATTATTTTGGAATTTGTTCCATGCTTTGCATTCATGTTCTTTGAAAAGGACTGTCATCCTAATCCAGTAATTGAGATAAATGTGCTCTTGAACGAGGTTTTAACCTTACCCATCTATCCAATAACCTAGGACAAAACAGTATAACCGAACCATCAACCAAATCGAAATGTCCAAATCCATGCAAAGTCATCATCAATAAATTTAAGTCGTTATAAATTTACAAGCAAAAGTACCTTAAATCTAGCGAAATATTTCCAAGTAGTACCTTTCATTAGGGCTCATCAGAAGAAATATCACCTGCCTTAACGGGTTTCTATGTTTCAAACATCGATCTGTAAAATATATGTTCTATTTCAACTAAATTTTACTCAGTTTAACATTTCTGTTGAGCTGCCACAATCTGTTCTGCTCCAACGTCTCCAAGAAAAAACACTCAAATATGAAATGGCGGAAAAATTGCTTTTAAAATAATAAAAACATGGACTTAGGTCGCAGTAGCTTATTATGTGTGTTGCTAGATAAATAATAGTATTATATTCTCTACTGTATCAGTTATGCCGTTTTTGCGCTGTTCAATATTGTGTTTATAAAAATAATTTGGGCATTTTATTTTAGAGCAGTTATGTATACCCTTTACACAACTTCGCCCTCCTACTTCGAAACAACTAGACTATATTAGCGAACTAATTGATGAATTTGTGTTCTTGGATCATGGTCCAAAGAGAGCTCATAGAAGAAAGGTAGGTTATAAATTTATAATTTATATATTTTATATAATTATATATTTTATTATGAGTCTTTTCCTCTTCTCTTAGGCATTTAATGTTGAAATAACTATTGCTTAGACTAAGAATAAATGAAGACAAATAGTTGATGTCATTTCATAAGAACAGCGATCAAGTGGATAGCTTTAATTACGCGGGTAGCATTATTAGCAAAGATGGTGGATATAGTAGAGATGTGAAGAGGAAAATAGCCAAGGGATAGGGTGTTTTGTTGCATTGAAATGTTTTTGGTTGAACCGGTTGAACGAATATTAGAATATTGGAAGCCACGATAATGATGATGGTTAAGTACGGGTTTAAAATTTGGGCTTTTCAAGTTGTGGAAGGTTTGCTAGATAATTTTCGAGCAACTGCCCGTAGTAACTAAGGATATTTTTAGGTACTCGTTTGACCGACCTCAAACTCGTTTCACATTATATCAACCAAAAGTTATGCATGAAATGTGGTTTAGTCCCATTTTCAGAGCTACTGTGTAAGAAAAATTCAGATGGCTGGACCATGTTCAGTTGCACTTGAACAATTTTCAACTGATGAAGATAATAATAAAATAAGATAATGTCGAAATATGACATTGAAATAGGATAATAAGGATTTTTTTTAAGGAATTTGTAAGAAATCCTGTTCCTTAAAAAGATTTCTTATTAATTTACATTTTGTGTATTTCATTCACCAATTTCAATTTTTATTTGCCTGTTGTTGACTTTATTTCTTCATTCTTAATTATAATAAATAGAAAACAAAAACTGATCTGCATGACAGCTCTGAACTGGAATGTGATCAATTAACATTTTTCTTCGAAAGATGTCCCTTTCAAATGCATACTTTTCTAGATATTTAGGTAAAAAATCGGGAAAGACTTCTATCTCTGCCTATAGAGCCTATTTCACTTAATATTGATTTTAAAATCTTTTAGGTCGGACTATTTCCATCCTCTAATAATTACTCGGTTAAAAGATAAAAACTAACATAGGAAGAATCCTTTTTCATTTTCATAATTTTAAGGTAGAATTGTATGTACAGGAGCTTATAATACCGTGTCTAGAGTAAAGTTAGATTGTATTAATTTCAGTTAGTCTATAGAAACCCTAGCCCATAGTAAAAAAATTTAAAAGCATGTTATGAAAAAAACAAAAACTGTCCAACCTGGAAGAGTCGTCGTTTGAACCTGATTCAGAAATGATAACTATTGTTTAAATCAATGTTAATGGTAAAAGTTTATTGTGAAAGCAAATTTATAGGAGTAAAGATTTATATCAGCGTAATATTTGTACAGGTTTATAGCATATTTGTCTGTGTTATGTTTTAAGCCAAAGAAACAAAACAAATTCAAAGTAAGATTATTGTTAAATGAGCCAAATTACAAATCTAATGATAAAACTATCTTAAAACCAAACGAAACGAAAATTGCTTTTGTTTGGTTGCTTTAATATTAAATTTTTTTTCCCCGTACTGTTGTTTTTTTGTGAAAGTTTTCTGCTTTTCATTTTTCGTATTTAATTATAACTGGTTACTTACTTTTGCGGTGTTGTAGCTAGATGCATATTTATGAAACGTTAGTTGAAAGATTCATAAAAAATTCTTATCTCTATGTTTCCCCGTAGGGGGTTTCACTCATTCTATTCTTCTCTTCTTTAGTTATACATATTTTTTATACATTATTTCTTCTTTAGTTATACAAATTTATAGGAGTAAACTTCACATCTTATTACATGCAAGTCCTTAAACTGCAAAAAAAAAAAAAAAAAAAAAATGGTGTCAGATCGAAATGATAACTGTAATATTGGAATTTGTATAGCCAAAACTTTTTATAGGAGAACTACAGTTGTCCATCTTGAGCAACAAAGAAAGGCATCTTTTCGCATGGGAAGTAAGGATGCGTCTTCTTTTTTTGTTCTTTTCCTCCTTTTTTTATTTTATTTAATAGAAAGACCAAGACGTTCGAGCGTTTTCAACAGGCGGGTTTGACGCTTTAAAAGACATAATCAGTATAAGTAGTATAAATAATGCCAAGGTCACCATAAAAATGAGAAGATTTGAGTAGGCAAAAGACACTTGAACATATGTAGGGAATATACCCCTTTTTGCTGAACGCTCTTTCGTGCTGGTATTGAATCAGAAACCCAGTTTACTTGAAAACGAACTAATTATACGAAAAGCCCAGCAACTTTTCAAAGACAAAATTTGAAAGGGAGAGCATGGACAACAGCATTGAAAGTGGCATCCAAGTTTTAATTTGTATTGATTTTTTTAACCTTTGGGTTCAGTTTTACTCTGCTTACCTATTTTTTATACTTATTATGTACATACATCGTTTCATTTTTTCATATAATGATGTAATGGCATGTAATGCAATGACGTAGTTCTGTGTCATTTTTCTATGCGAAACAATAATTTTTGCTGTTTTGCTTGCAACCTGAAAATCGTCATTGCGCGTCAAGAATATTGTTGCATGTTATCAATTTTGTCATCTTGGGTTTTCCAAAGATCTATTTGATCAGCCGATAGACCACACACGATAAAATCGTTTAGTGATTTGACTTTTTCCTTAACGGGATTTTCTGCTGATAAATGGTGCCCAATCCTGATATTATTTCGAATCCTCTAATTCGATAGAGCACACGCGGCATCATCATTTAATTTTGTGTATTTTACATTAACGTAAATCCTTTTTTCTGTTTTCGCTCTCTGCTGAGTTTTATAGGCTGCTTAGAAATATGTATATGAGCATGATGCGTCAGTGATACATAAAAACATGCTGCTTTTTGGAATAATGCTACTATTGTGTCCTCAAATGTTTTCGCGTGGAAAAGCGCCTATGTGATCAGACGTCCATCGTCGTTTTCAAAGAATCCTGATGGTTATTGTAGAATGTTGTGGTAATAGTCATATATGTGTATACTATGATTCTAGTTCTTATAAGACGGTACAGGGGGGGAGGGGTATCCTTCGTTGTTCTCAGATCACCGAATTGATGAAGATCGGTTTTAAGGATGTAGGGTTGCTTGATTCTCCCGAGGCAAGGAGTAATCTAACTGGCTTAAAAAAATGTCTCACAAAAATGAGCCAGTATAATTAAATAAGCCAGTATAATTAAAGCACACATAACACGGAAATAAAAAGTATTTTTTTTTGTTTTGGTGCTATTTGATTTTTTCGGCGATTTTGTTAATTGGCTTTTGTAATTTTCTTTTGGTGTTGTTTCTACAAAAAAAACTATATGTTCTCAAATCTCATTCTAGCATAATTTTGAATGTGCTTTGGGATTTTTTCCTGATTCTTTTTTTTAGAAAATGACGTCACTGCAAGAGCTCCAAGTTTTAGTCGTCCTTTGCGGATTTTTTTCGTCGCCAATGGCAGATGGAGTTAAAATCACCGTATTTATGATGATTTTTACGTCTCCTGGTGGAAAGTCAGATTCAACAACAAATGACAGAATGCTTTTCCTGGGAAAACTAATTTCATTGGCTATTTCCATGAAAAGTTCCTCGCTGCTAAACTGTGCTGGCGTTTGGATGCAGGTAATCAAGTCTGCTTCCTTGAGCTTAAGAAAAAAGGAGTATCCACACCCCCTCCGTTCCCATGAAAAATAGATTCAGACGATATATATTACCACCGTGCTACATTTCAAAATTTGATGGAATTTTTTTTCTAAAAAAATTCTATCGTGAAGGGTTGCTAACTAAATCTCACGTAAATGAAACTTGTAAAACACAAAGTCAACTGAATAAAATGAATATGTGATGCAATAAAACCTATAATAGCTCAATAATGATAAAAATATTATATTTATATCCACTATAAATACCATTAAAAGTGGAGTTGTACAAAAAAAAACAAAAAAAAAAAAAAACAACAAATAGATGCGCTGGGTAAAGAAAATAAAAAGAAGCCGAAATTCAGAAACTAATCTCAACTAGCTGAAAACACGGGAACAAAGAAACATGAAATAATTTGAACTTTGGAAAACTAGACTCGGACAGTCTATACTGTGTAGCAATTCAGACCCATGTGATACAAGGAAAAGTAGCTTTATAAGCTACTTGAGCTTAAAGGACGTGATTTTTTTTCTTACTATTATTGGGATTGAGCTCGAGTCTAAGCTACAGTAGCGAATGTGTTGCTGGTAGTTAAATACTATTTATATCTTGTGACAGTGCAGACTTGTGGCAGTGCAGGTCAGGCGTTGAAGTCCTGGTGTCGCTGGTTATTTTGCGTGGATCGGGCCAACTACGCATTTCACTCCTGGCTGAAGGCATCGAATCAGGAGATCAGTACCTGCACAACGCACCATTGCTGACCATTAGTCAGCATGCGAAAAAGAGAGAGAGAGAGAGAGAATGTTGTAAAAGGTAGATTAAATTAGTTGCAGCACTAGCCATAACTACGGTAGCTATTTTTATTAAATGATTCTTGATTCTTAATCCGATACCATATCTGGTTTCGAAAGATCATCTCGCCATTATTTGTTTCCTAAAATTTGAGAAGCACAAAAGAAAAGGTAAAGGAATTGTAAGGACTCCAAAAAATTAACAATACATTTGGAAAAAACAACACAATAAGCCTTGAAAAAAATTGTATTGCATGAATCAAATAAAAAGGAAAAAAACACAAAAGATCTCAAGCTTTTACGTTAAAAAATAGAGCCTCTGAAGCCTTAAAGTACCAAGGACACCTAAAATGAAAACTAATTCATTAAATTGGTCAATTGCAAACTTACACAGCCATATACGTCTTAAATTAGTGTGAAAAACCGATAATTCATTTTTTAAGGAGAAAGATCGCCTGTTCACATAATGTATTCCAATACGCAAGTTCGTGGCCAATTTCAAAAATAAAGAACGTGTGCTGTTAAACAGCAGAAAATGACCAAAAAAAAAAATAAATCAGCATATAGCCTTAGAAAGTGTTGTTTTCTTGTATGTTCTGGTAAAACAGAAATCGGAACTAGTTCAGCAAAGCTCTTATCTTTGAAAAACACTTTTAAGGAATGCTTCTTGAAAAGAGCTTGGCTAGACTAGGCCTAGTCTTGATGTTACTAGGATTTTTGGCATTCCAGGATCTTTTAACCATGAAGCAGTGTAAAGGTAAACATTAATGATTCTAAAAGAAAGTATCAATATATAGGCTACCCTATTGGTAGTTTTGCAGACCTAATGACTTCCACTGATAACCTACCTTATGTAGGCTAAGGTAAGACACCTAGTAGGCTGTGTGATTTGCTTGAATATTTTGATATAAATCTACCTCATAGTTACTATATAATAGTAGCATATACCTTTTATTCTTTTTTTATATTAGAAATACAAATTAGCCTACTTGGGTGAGCACTGTTTGACTAGGCCTATTAAAGTCATTGGTTCTTTATACTCTAAGCAACAAATATTGTCATTTACTCTTATATACAAAGCACTATAAAATCAAAACAATAGGCAATAGCCTATTGTGTTTCCTTTAAACATAGAGAATGATATAAAGTCTTCTCTATGACTTTTTAAACATCAAATTATTATAGAGTAACATGAATAAAGTTATACAGAATGCTTTTTGGTTTTCTTATTTAATATATGATCTACTAAAATGTCATACAAAAGAAATTACATTACCCCACTGATACATAGAGAAAACAACAAAGTCATACAGATGGCTTTTCATAGTTCCAATTGCAGTTCAGGCAACTTGGTGGTCACATATCAATCCTAAAACTTAGTCAACCTTGAGAATTTATGTGGCCAGGAAAATTAGGCTTAGGATGCTTCTTCGTCAGCAAGTTCCATAGACATTGTCTGTTGTGAGTCAGCCCAAAAATCTTAGTCATCTCTATTGTAATTCAAGTAGACTTTCCAAGTAGGCCTGTCCGCCTAGAGTCTAAGGCATTTTGACCAAGTTTTAGGATTAACATGACCACTAAGTCACCTGGACTTGCAGTCCTCAGTCAGAAAACCCAATCTATAAGCCAAGACAGTTACACTAAAACAGAGTTAATTGAAAATTGGTTGACTGAAAAGTTGCCTGGCCTTGTGTGCAAACAAGTGGCATAGGGTCTACCTGCCTAAAGTCTTAGACAGGCAACCCAGTTTATAAGCTCAGACAGTTACACTAACACAAAATTCATTCAAAATTGGTTGACCCAACAAGTTGCCTGGATTTGCAGGTGAACAAGTGACATAAGGTCTGCCTGCCTATAGTCTCAGGCAAGGGCAGCTGAGTTTTAGGACTAACATATGAACATCAAATACTCACAGGCAGACCAGCAACAATAATAATAATCAATTGAATTTTCAGAACATATATCCTATAGGCCTTCAAAAAATAATGGGTATTTATTAGTGAAAATGATGTCACACTGTTATACTAAAGCAATGCAGGAAAAAAAGGTACTGTTCTAATATCTGGGGAACATGCGAGAAGTGAAGTTTGGTTAATGCTAGTGAAATAAAACAAAATAGGATAAAAATATAATAGTTTAGAAACAAATTTTGGCTGTATATTTGCACATTAGGAGGGTGGGGGTAAAGCATAGCATATAATAAATACATAACTTAAACTAACCTAGGTACCTTTTTTCCTCCTAAACCCCAAAAAACTAAAGCTTGAACATAGTTCCTGGAGTGAGAAACCCCTTGTTTATAGAGCATAAGATAGGAAATTACTGGGTAATGTTATCTGTTCTTGGCTTTTCTCAAGTTGCATTCTTGCATGTTGCCCATAGCCTATATTAGAACAGTACCAAAACAAATTTAGTGGAACAAAACAGGAATTATATTAAGAACAAAATTAGAGAGTCATGGCTTCTCTGAATGACAAATGTTGATTAAATAAATCAATACTATTAGATCATTATCTGTCATTGTTATTATGTAATATATATTATTGTATTATGAATCATATACAGTATATTATTGTATTGTTTGTACTTGCCATTGTACACTGTTTATTCTAATTCAGCATTAGGCCACATAATTTTGAGGTGCCAATTATGTGAGGGGGAGCAGTTGCCTCAGTTAGACTTTGAAAAATACCTTCTTATTTCTATTTTGCTACTTTTTATTTTATCATGGCTAACTGGTTATTTTTGCCCCATTTACATTTTGAGGATTGGAATCACTGACATAATTACCAGATACAGATCATCAGCACAACTGGGTTATATTTTGTTTAGTGATGAGCCTGAATAAAAGACTCTTGCTTAGTTACTTCATAATAAATAAATTATTATGGTTATTAGACTTTGAAGTTGATACCACGAGCCTATGCTTTACTCCCCCCCCCCCTAATATGGAAATATATAGCCTAAGTCAGCTTCAATCATTAGTCAGCTATATATGACCTATTTTTCTCCTTAGCCAGTTATTTAAAGAAGCAAATTTTTTAGCATAGGGTTACTAGGTTTCTATGGGCTGTTCTGAGTCTTCTAGCCCCTTCATGGCTCAAAATTAATTGTCCCTGTAAAGTGATTATTTAATTATAAAAGAGCATGAAAAATACTCATTATTTTGAATTGTGCTGAAACGCTAAATTTTGTTTGAAAACTGCAGTCTAGGCTATATACCAAAAATATGGTGTTGATTTATAATTCAGGGTATATTTTTCACCATTATGGAGGGAGGGAAGGGGGGGGGAGTCTTTATAAATTTAGCTATATATGGATTTGCAATGGAGTTCTGACTATACGTGTGTCTTATTTTTTAGGCCAGACCATCTTAATATTAAATTATGCTAATCAGGAAACTTTGAATATAGCTTTGAACTTAGAAGCTTAATTTTTTTATAATGCCCTTTGCCTATCACATTTAAAACAGTTGAAATGGGTGACTTGGATATTGATTGTTTTTTTTTGTGCTCTTTTGGATTCTTAAAAAGATATCTTGTATTAAAAACAGGTACTATCAAGGTACTATCACTTAAATATAATAGCTCCCTATGCCCCCCCCCTCTTCTATACTATCTTGATAGGATACTGTCTGTGCTTTAAATAACAAAAATATTTAACTTATTGGCACCCCTTCTTTAAAAAAAATCGAGGTATTATGATTTAAATATTATAGCCCACTACTCCCCCCCTCTCTGGATACCACCTTGATAAAATACCATCTCTGCTTTAAATTAGAAAAAAAAAATTGGGGATCCCTGCTTTCAATAACAAAAATTTCGAGATATTATCATTTAAATGTAATACTTCCCTCCCCCCCCCCTCTGGATACCACATTCATAGGATTCTGTCTCAGCTTTCATTAGAAAAATAAGTTACTTAATAATTAACTAGGTCACTATATGGTTCAAACAAACATGCAAAATAACATTAAAAAGCTTGTGTTCCTTGAAAAAAATTGAGGGTATGAGTAAGGGGGTACAAAGACAACAACAAAAATGTCAAAATTACTCAGATATACCTCAAATTATTGGAAAACTTGAGTCATAGATTTGCCGTGGCATTCAATAAGATCCAAAGAATACAATTAAAAGGGAGCACACACAAAAGCCAAATTAGGCCAGTAGCCTATGAGAAGTCGCAAAATACCCAAGACAATGAACAAGTCCTAATGGGGGGCCTTGGGTCTATCAAAATATTTCAATGGTTTCCTAGGGAATTTGATATCATTTTCTTCTGTCTCCATTTTAAATGAAAAAAATAATTAACCTTTTGGCATCCCCGCTTTCAATAAAAAAAATGAGGCATTATCATTTAAAAATGATAGCCCCCTATCCCCCCTCCTATATTCAATAATTTACAATTTATTTTTGAATCATATTTTTTAGGTAACTTCCAGTTCAATCTTTAATTCCCAAACCTTGTACATAGCTTAGTCTATAGCTAAATTTGTCACAATAGAAGGTTTTCTTTGGGATTCAACTTGAAAATAAAATTCTTGACTACAAACGATGTAAGAAATAGCGATTGGGAAACTGCATTCGAAATGATTCGAACTCATTTCATAAAGACGATCCTGTTTTTTGTCAACATATGAAGAACTGTGTATATTGCAATATTGGCAATTGCATCTGTCTCTTTTTATGCAAAGTAACAAAAGAGACGAAAATTAATGAACAAGAGAGTAGTGAAGAATTATGGTATGCCAAGTAATATTTGGCAGGGAAAGTCACTGGTGATAAATCGCTAGGGGTGGCACCGTGATTGCGTGGTTTTCGGGGATTCGGGGAACCAAATTTTTTTTCGGGGTGACGCATAGATTTTCGGGGAAATACCCGAAAATTCGGGGATAGTACAAGCCCTGCTTGATTTCTAATCAGGAAAATTGAAATACTAAACCACACAAGAAGGAAAAGCTCCGAATTTGCGGTTGACGCAATAAAGAATTGCCGCAAAATTAATTTGAAATCGACCGAACGCCGCCGCCTCTGTCGGCGGCGGCGTGCCTGCAGCGCGCCGTTGGCATTACGACACTTCGGTGGCGCCAAGCCTCTCGTCGGCGGCGTTTGGTCGATCCGCCGGCACGGCGTCGGGGTCTAGCTGGAACAAGTATCCTGAAATGGTATCTTGCATACCATCTAGCGCTTATATTTTCTGACACATCAGAATAGTCACTTTCTGAACTTGAGGTCATATTTTTTCACAAAATGTATTTTCACTAATATATATATAACAATCAACAGATTTTGTAAATTTGAATTTTCACAAATGAAAAACAGTGTCGGATTCGTAGGAAATAGTTTTCGCTAATATTATTCAGCTCCGAAGTTTATCGTTGTTTTATTATTGACAACACTGTTTTGCGAATTTATTCAAACTAAAAATGCTAATAGCAGCTAAACAAAAACTCGTAGGAAACCCGGATTTTCAGGTATGAATAGACCTAAAATAGATTAAGAGGGCTAAATGTGTTTTCATTTTGGTGTCCTTGGTACTTTAAAAATTCTCTACAGTTATTCTATACTTCTGCCAAGATACGTGTGAAATACCCAAAAAATTATAAGATATCATTTTTGAGAAAAAATGTAAACAAACGATAGATATAACAGTCAGTAATCACTTTTGATGGGAAGCAGTCTTTCTAGCTTGTTTTCTTGCATTTCTTCCTATTAATACCCATTTTTGGAGACCCAATCTGGGATATCATTAGTGCAATAATAAGTAAGCATGTTCTTTCTTGCTGTAAGTCGGGAATCACTGTTGATAACGACACCGTTACAAAATTGTTTTGTGTTAATGGACGTGTCACCTTTTGTAGTGGGCATGTCTTTTAAATATAAAGATTGCCATGAGCATATCTAGAAGAAGAATTTTTAAATCCCTTACTGAAATTTTGCTATCGTATAGTGAACGGATTGACGCTTCATTTTAAGGTTCAAGATTAATTTTTAATATTTTAAAATTTCGGTTAATATTATTTTTTTTTAATTCAAATAAATTAGAATATGATCAACTTTGTGACGTGAGTCCGACTTGCAGTTTTGCTCATAAAAGGATTAACGAGAGCAAATATTGAGATAATATAACATATTGAAACATTGCCTGGAGAAAGTGAGTTTCAGAATGTCTTCAACCCTACTTATCACTTTCCCTTTGTATTATTAAATTTTACTTTTACGTTACCAATTATAAGCTAATTTTTTAGTTCTGTTAGAAAGATTAATTTACAATTTTTGTTTTATAGCAACGTGGCTGTTCCAAGGAGCATTTACTTGGCATTGCAAAGACTGTATCTGATAACCATTTTGTATTATCACCAAATAAAGCCGAGTTGGCCGAATGGGTGGAACTTTCTCCACATTTTACCTCTTGTTTCCTCTCAGCTGTTTCTGAAATTTATGGAAGAACCGGTAGGAAAAAGCTAGGAATTTATTCATCTAAGTAACCGAGCAATAATTATATGCTTCAGGTTGACAGTCAGTTATGGGCTCGACAAGGGCTCGTGAGTAGCAATCACGTTATTCCGATTCTTAAACGTTCTTAGTTGCGTTAATCAAATTTGTGTGCAGGGAATTCGTATGCAAGAGGATTCATACATTAGATTGTTTTGATAACATTTTTAAAAGGACAATTGGAACTTGGCAATGTTCATTTTAGAGTGTAAAAGAATTTCTAGATAAGTCACGATTTTGAAAAAATGTGTTTATAGCTCCAATTTTGAAAAAAAAATCAGAGGAGTGACTTCATATTTATATGCTTTTCTGATCATTCTTGTTCTTTACTAGTGTTTACAGACCTGCTTGACGCAATTAATAACGCGTTTTATCTCTAATCCAAAGATCAAGAGTTCGACTATTACAGTGCTGAAGTTTATGATTGGAATGTTTTTTCCATAGTCGAATTTTTCAACATAGTAAAGGGTGCTAATAAAGCTGGCTAGTGACAATTATTTCCCATGTACCACAGTTTGTAAATAAAGATTTCCATTAATTCAAATCAACAGTGATTTATAATTACGAGGAAATTTTCTTAAGAATTCGGAGAAAGAGCCTGAACCTCCTCGAAAATCAGATCAGTTCGAAATGAGAATTAGATCATTTAAATCATCATTGTCGAAAACCCCTAACCAAAGCTTTACAGCCCCCCAACTTAAACATCACATTTTTGAAGAAAACTCACATTTTTGTATTGGTGGCTTTGATCTGCCTTTTCTTGCTTTTTTTTATTGAAGGAACGTCAGGTTCAGTAGCCAGGATTCTTTTTCAGAATAAACTTTCCAATACATTAAAGTAGATGGTTCAACAAAATAATTTTTGTGTCGCCAACTTAACTACTAAGCTTAGCCACACAATCTGAAACTTGAGTGGAAGAAAATGAAGTATAAGTTCGTGTCCTCTGCTATCGTTAAATAATAAATAATCTAATAAATAAATAATCTAACGGTTATAATCACTTGCAATTTTTGAAATATCGTCTTTAGTAAAATTAAGTAGAGGGTGCTGTTGACAGTAAATATAAGCAAATTGAATCCAAAATTGTCATTTTCTCATATCTTCATCCGCTATTTCTTGAATATAAAAGTAAGTAGCAATAAAAGTAAAATATATTCATGATTTAAATCCCATTCAGTTGTTCAACTGCAGAATATTAAGAAAAAAAAGATACTTCAACACCGACACGTTTCCTTAAAAAAAAAAAAAAAAAAAAAACTATATATGTGTTAAAGTTAATTGTGCAAGATGGAGATAAAGGGGTCTTTGCAAAAGTAAGAGTTGCCTTGCGATTCCAGTGTCGATGGCCAGTAATCAGCAGCCCTATAACTTACACCTTCGATCCTCTAGAACCAGAAATGGCGCATAGGGCATCTACGAAACTTCGCTAGTCATCACAGAGCTGAGCTACACCCCTGACGTCCTTCCATTGTAGTTGATGAGACATTTCCCCTCTACTCCTCCTGTTCATACTGGCTTTGCTGGGTGTGTCTTGGTTGACCTCTTTTCCGCATCCCTTCAGGGAACCATTCATAAAATGTACATGGGAGTTGACCCTCTTGCAAACAAAGGACATGGCCAAGGTATGTCCATCTCCTACGTTTCAGAAGGTCAGTAACTAATGGTTGATAGGTTCGTCGGTGAACTTCTATGCTCATTACCTTTTCCTGCCACGAATTTTTCAGCATTCTTTTAAGGCACATGTTTTCAAAGGGCTCATTTCTCCAGTCGGACATTTAGGTTCCGGCATTCACTTGCACAGAGGAGAATGGACGTTACATGGCTTTTCATGAGGCGGTGCTTCAAACGCTTAGACTGTTTCCTACTCCGCCAGGTTGGTTTCAACTTCATAAAAAGCTGATGTAGTCCAACCCTCCTTAATTTCGTTGGCTATTTCACCATTATAACAACTTTTCACCATTATCCAACTTTTGAGGTATTTAAATTCATTGACAGTTCAATTGCTTTATCTTTGTATTTCGATGTCATAAGAGAGACAGATGCAGCCATACTCCTTAGTCTTACTTACATTTACTGTAATCCCCAATTTTCGTCCTTTTCATCTCTGGGGTCGAGAAGCAGCTTCAGTCTCTGTTTCGCTTCTTCGTGTAGGACAATATATCTGTGAATTCCAGTTCAGATATCTGTCGGCTGCAAATCTTCAGTCCAGAACCTGAAGACTGGCTTATGACGTAGCTCATTACAATAACAAATAGGAATGGGGATAGGACACATCCCTGTTTAACATCAGACGTTATCTTGAAGAAACGGATGTCTCCATTTTCTCGGCGCACGCAACATTCACTAATTTCATTGAGTGTGATTATCATTCTAACTAGTCTGTGAACTACTGAACTCTTCAACCATTAATCTAAGAATGAAAATAAGCTATGGGCAAGACCTACCAGGTCGAAAGCCATTTTGCTCTTCCCTGATGTGTGAGTCTAGGAATGTTCTTAGGCGTTGTAGTGTGATTGTGGCTAGTATTTTACTAGGCACAGACGTTAAGTTGATGCCCCTCCAGTCATTACAGATTAGTGCATCGTTTTCCTTAAAGAGTTTGACCAGTATGCCCCTGGTCCAGTCTTTTGGTGTTTTCTCGTTAGCCGAGATGACCACTAGAAGAATAGTCCAAACAGTTATGCAGGCTCGAAGGAATGTCTTTAGCACATCTGCCATGATTACATCGACTCCAGATACACATCCATTTTTCGATTCTTTAACAGCTGTCGTCACTTCTTCGGTGCTGAGGCTGTCAGCACTTACGTCAATTAGTAATAAAGGTCAGATCGACTATGGGCCATGGTCAGATCGACTGTGGACCTGGAGTGATTAAATGACTTGGCGTTAATGAGCAGAGACAGCAAAGAATTTCAAGCAATTAATTTGGACGAGATAATTAATCATTTTGCTGAGGCTTAAGTCAGAAAATTCAGAATTTCAGCCTGAAAATTTTGGGAGACAGGAGGGGGGGCTAATCAAGGTTTTGCCCCGGGCGCGAGAGATGCGAGAACCGCCGCTGGGTGACTGCCAGGGTATTATCTGAGCCAGATTTGGAGGCTGTACTGGTACCAAGATACGACCGGGAATCCATCACAGAACAGAAAATAACGGAATTCTAATTAGTGGTTTTGGAACACCTTGTCAATAGCTTTGCTGAGCCCCTGCCAGTGCTTCTTTTTAGACGTGTAGCATTTTGAGGTGAAATTTCGTAAAGATTGTCGCTATATTCGGCTTACGGTATGAAATGGTTATAGCGTAGCTAACAATCTAATCACCACTCACATAACTCAGAAGAGTAGCTTGCGATCTTATCACAACTCAAATAACTTATAAGAGTGTATGAAAGGACAAGTGACTGGTCTTTTGATCCCTAGGGAGCTTAATCAATTCTCCTTCCACTCTTTATTGAGAAATCTATAAGCAACATGGCTTAGCAAGCACTTTCTTGTGACTTATCCCCCTCGCCACTCTTATCACCTCTCCCCCATTGAGGTTTACTGGTGTGCTTGTATCCACATTGGTCTTCTTTGTTGCTTGTTTCTACAGCTTATGCAGATTTTTACTGACACTGTCCGGAGTAGCTAGAATGAAAGAGGTTGAATAATGTTAAAGCCTTAACAGGTACAAAGTAAGTATCTCAATAAGCACTCTATTTCCTTGTTTTTGAAACTGTGATAAATAAGATTTTTGGGGATGTTATAGCCTAAGACAATGGAGATAATGAAGTAATTTGCAAGTTGTAGCATTGTTCCTCTATAAACAAGGATTGCCCATTAAATATGTGAACCGTACGACGTACCTGGACGTTGCTAATGGGCAGCTGACAAGAGAAAATGATCCACTCTGTAAGGGTCATTGCTCTTTCCCTGCCTCTCGAAAAATCTTCTAAATCGAGAGTAAACCTAAATCCCGACTGAAGATGCTATGGCTTGAACTAAATAGACCACTAGAAAACAAAAGGACGTTTTTGTCATTTTAATGACACAGCAATTTTCCAGAAAGAGAAGGAAAGTTTGTTTAAATCCTGTGGGTATGTCCTAATCTGTTATTGCAGAAAAGCCTTCGAATGACTTGTGGTGTTCATTCATAATGTATTCATGCTTGCCATTATTACCTCTCTAAACTTTGGAAACTGTTTTATAATTCGTAATCTACATTCACTTTATTTCTAGAGGTTGTATTTTTGCTTTTACAGCTCATTTTCAATATTGCTATTTTTATATAGGTGTTCGTTGTCTATGAATTTTTTTCTTCATAGACATCGACTTGGTTAGGGCTTTAAATTATTTCTAAGATCATACTGGGTAAGCATGATCATATGAAAAAGAAAAATTGAAGAAGAAAATATGAGGATAATGCTCACTTGAAAATAAAAAAATCTGGTTCAACATTTAGAGTTCAGCATTTTTATTCATACATTAAATGATTTTTGATGCAAAATCAAATCGACACTAAATCTGAATCAAGTTTCAATTCGTCCAACTCAAGGAGATTGATTCAGAAACAAATAAAAGAAAAAAATCATTGGAAAAGGCAACTTTAAGATAAAAACAGTTTAAATATGCAAAATTCAGTTACATATCAGAATTTTTCCTATAATTCTGTTTCATTCAAAATAAAAGAAAAATAAAACGAATATTGTTAGTTTTTTAAGCAATCTGTTTAGTTTGTTGAAGCAATATTCCAAATTGGTGACTCACTATATGATTCTTCAATGGATTTTTTATACATTTGAATGGAATTTATCTAAAAGGAAGACAGAACTGTCAAAATTTACAGCATATCAGACTAACGAAATTAGTATTGAATTGATTTTGGAAAAAAAAAAATATCCGTGATATAATTTGGTTCCAAAATCAAGAAGATTGATTCGGAAACAAATAAAAGAATTCACTGGAAAAGGCAACTTTAAAATAAGAAGAGTCCAAATATTCAATTGGGCTGCTCTTGTCCAATCTGAAATGTAACTAAATTATTTTATATCAGCTATTTTGTCTTAATTACGTCTAAGTTTTCTTATGCACGATTTTAGATCTTCCACTCAGAAACAAAAACCCATATTTTACATCTATATATGTTTCATGCCTCGCTCAAGCGTAAAGAAATTGACGTTAGAGAACCTATAGGTAAAACTTGTTTCAGGTTCAACAAACCAGTTTAAGCCACCACCAAGACTCCTGCTTGAAGTTGCAACGGAATGGATCACCTCCTCAACAACTTTGGCCTTGGCTCCTCTGCTTATAAACCTCCAACCATTGTTGCCTAAAGGAAGCATTGTTATGACTGCTGTTACGCCCTTTGTTGGACTTATACGGTATATTCGCCTAGATGCTCAACTCTTCTTTAACGAATGCCTGTTTTGTTTTCTTACTTAAATTAGCGAAACTTCAGTTCGATTTTTGTGTTGTCTTTATGAAAAAACTTCCAGCTTGGTCCTCGATATAATTGTATTTTATTCATATTTTGCTTTTGCGAGGAACGGTGACAGGACCAAAAGGGGAAAACGGGCTTTTTTTGGGAGGGGGGGGGGGTAGCTTGTAATAGAGGGATGTAATACCAAAAGCAAAATTTAAATTGTTACGAAGATTCTATATGTGGGATTCTCAAACTAGGGTACATGTTTCACCTGTGGCACGTTACATTTTAGGGTATACTCTTTTACATAAAGAAAATGAATAAATGTCCAAAACTAACGTAAAATTGGAGATTGTCAAGATTATCTATCTTCTAAAAGGCTGATAGGGTTAAAAAAAAGAAATTGAACTGTAGGCTTAGTAAAAAGTTAGCTGTCGTAAACGATATTTATAATCAGAGGCAACGCTATAGCCTTGCCTATGGTAAAGAGCGATAAGGTTTCAATGTTTTATTATTATTTTTTTCTAGAGGCACTTCATATGGAAGGGGTGGTCGTATAACCTACGGAGGGTGCTCATTCGATTAGAAATCGAAAGATCTAGTGCTCTTTTTGAATCAAAAGTGGTTGAAAGGCAAATACCCCCCCCCCCAGCCCTTTTTTCCCCAAATGCATCTGATCAAAATTTTTAGATGGTCATTTTCTACAAAATAGTCCAAAGGCCGAATAACCATGCCTCCGGAGTTGATAAACTCCTCTCCCCCACAGCTCTTGGGGCAAGAACTGTAGGCTATGCTAGTAGCCCATAGTTAATATCTAAGGTTTTTATGGAAAGTGAGGTCGTATAAACTTCGGAAGGGGCTCACTCGATGGGAAGTCGAAAGTTTTGCTCTTTTTCAGAGTCAAAAAGGATTGGAGGACAATCATCCCCACCCCCATGCTCTTTTTTCCCCAAATTCACCCGATCAAACTTTTGAGAGCCATTTTATCGAAAATAGTCCAAAATAAAATAACTATAACTCAAGGGTCCATGCACATAACTTACAGTCCTCGCCCTGGGGGTTGTGGGGGGCTATGTCGACCCTTGAGTTAATCGTACCTTTGCCCAAATTAGTCAAAGGTCTAAAGGATATGCCTAAAGAAATGCCCTGGGGCAAGGATTGTAAATTGTGCAATTTGTCCTTTACATACAGGATTTATCATTAGGAAAAGGAGAAATGTTTGATTCTGGGTTTATCCAAAAAGGTTAAGGGTTTTAAAGTTAAGTTTTGGAGAATATTGAGAGGTACGTTTTGCGAAATCAAAAGCCCTCATGTACATTCAGTTTATCAAAAATGAGGATCTGTAATATGTTAAGAACTGCTGAGAGTGTTAAGTTGAAATCCTAAGATATTTTGAAAGGGATATTGAAAAATGGCTACAGGGCTCCCAGCCCCCCTCCAATGTCCTTCTTAGTTGTCATCCTTCCAAAAACCTTCGATCGAAATTTTGAAATAGACATGTTAGCTCAAAATAATGTGAAGCTCAAATAGCCATGACTATGGAGATGACCTAACGCCCCACAGCTTTGGAGAGGGATGAGGGATGCAACAAAACAAATAGTGTGCCTGCTGGTTGTCAGAAGAGCGCATAATCAATATTGAAGGAACGGCTGAGGATATTTAGTTGAAAATTTCAGGGAATGTTGAAGAGCTTTTGGAAGGCAACCAGCAACCCCTTGCCCTTTTTAAAGACCTTCTCCCCTCAACACTGGTCAAAATTTTGAAAAAATAGTCAATTTTGCTTAAAATAGTCAAAAGGTCTATTAAATATGCCTTCGAGGATTCAGCATCCCCGAAGCTCCCAGGATATGGATTTAAAATTATGTAGTTTACCTTGCAACTGTTACTGGGCGTAACTGGAATCTGTAAGGAACGGCAAAGATTATTAAGTTGAAGAAATTCAGGAAATAGCGAATGGGATGTTGAAGTAAATCAAAAGACACCATATACATTATGGTTGTCAAAATGACATTTCTACAAAATCTCGAGATTGCTAAGAGTCGTAAATTAGAAATTTTATGGCATGTTGAAAAGTGCTAGAAGGTCAAAGAGACGTTGTCCATTTTAGATGCCCTCCCGCCCAACATTGATCAGAATTTTTAAATAGACACTTTGTTTAAATTAGTCAAAAGCTCTCATAACTACGGCTCTGGCAATGCTTTTCCCCTAATTGCCCCTGGGAAAATGATTTTAAATCACTCAATTTGCCCATTGGTTACATACAGGATTTATCATCGAAAAGGGAAGTCATTTTTTATATAATCTTACCTTCAAAAATTCTAGGTCCCTTTTCGGCCGCTGAACACATCAGTTTCTTCAATCATTCGAAAAATAATTTGTCAACTTTGGGTTTAAAGGAGCCACGGAATAGGAAGAATCTCAAGACATGTGCTATTTTTAAATAAAGTGCAATAATTTTCAGCATTTTAGCTATAATTTCTTGAATTCTCTTTCGTCTTAAATAGTCCTACATTCAAAAATGTCCCTTATTGTGTACTGAATGGGTTTGTTTCGTCAATTATTAGAAAAATAATTTGTCAACTTTGGGTTTAAAGGAGCCAGGGAATAGGAAGAAACCTCAGGACATGTGCTATTTTTAAATTAATTAAAAAAAACTTTTTCCACAATATAAGTTTTCAAAGAAAAGTATAGAACTCCATTAAAAAAAAAATGAGCAAAAATAAACTCAAATAATCTACCAAGCGTCGAAACTACCACAAATCAGCATCGATAAATAAATGAAATCCAAAACGAACAGAAATTACAATAAATAACCGAGTCAAAGTCAAAACGAGCAAAAATTAACATAATTTGGGCGCAAAACCCCTATGCCTTCCCAAGGCCAGAACAAAATTTGCACTTTACTGAAAAAAATACAAATGAATGTGCATTGTCAGTTTAATATACATATACTGATATTTAGTAATCAAAATGTTAAAATTATTTGATTTATTAAAGTTATAAAAGTAAAAACATTTATATTTTTTTCAGTAAAGTGCAAATTTTGTCTTGGCCTTGGGAAGGCATAGGGGTTTTGCGCCCAACTTATGTTAATTTTTGCTCGTTTTGAGTTTGACTCGGTTATTTATTGTAATTTCTGTTCGTTTTGGGTTTCATTTATTTGTCGATGCTGATTTGTGGTAGTTTCGAGCTTGGTAGATTATTTGATTTTATTTTTGCTCATTTTTTCAGGGAAACTGAAACATAGTCTTTTCAGGGGAAAAAAATAACACTTTAAATCTTTTCGTTTTTTAAGACTTTATAGTTTGGCCTGCTATTTGTATGCTGGAGAAAAATTTTGATTGGATGTATTTGGGGGAATGATGGGCGTGGGGGGGGGGGGGCTATTTAATTAATTAATTTCTGTTCGTTTTATATTGACATAGTCTTTTCAGGGAAAAAGAAAATAACACTTTAAATCTTTTCGTTTTTTAAGACTTTATAGTTTGACCTGCTATTTGTGTGCTATCTCAAAATTTTGATTGGATGTATTTGGGGGAATGATGGGCGTGGGGGGGGGGCTAGTTGCCCTCCAATCACTTTCGACTATTAAAAAGGGTACTAGCCCTTTGAATTTCCAATTGAATGAGCCTGTTTTGAAGTTTCTACAACGCCTTCTATAAAAACCTTATATGCCCCAAGGCAATAACTTAAAACCCTTGCTCTGAGGGCTATGGGGGGAGGGGTTGTCATCCTTAAAGACCTAATTTCCAAAACTTTCAACTACGTTGAATAAAATGGCTATCTAAAAATTTTTATTGGATGTGTTTGGGGAAAAGGTGGGCGTGAGAGGGGGTTAGTTGCCCTCAAATCACTTTCGACTATTAAAAAGGGTACTAGTCCTTTGAATTTCAAATCGAATGAGTCCCTTTTCAAGTTTCTACGACAAAGATTTCAATAAAAACCTTATATGCCCCCAGGGCATAACTTAAAATCCTTGCCATGAGGGATGTGGGGGAGTGTCCTCCTCAAAAACGTATTTTCTATCTGGAAATCAACTACGCTGAACAAAATGGGTATCTCAGAATTTTGATTGGATGCATGTGGGGGAATGATGGGCGTGGGGGGGGGGCTAATTGCCCTCCAATCACTTTTGACTATTTAAAAGGGTACTAGCCCTTTGAATTTCCAATCGAATGAGCCTGTTTTGAAGTTTCTACGACAATGCCTACTATAAAAACCTTACATGCCCCCAGGGCATAACTTAAAACCCTTGTCCTGATGGTTGTGGGGAGTGTCCTCCTCAAAAATATATTTTCTATCTGGAAATCAAGTACGCTGAACAAAATGGCTATCTCAAAATTTTGATTGGATGTGTTTTGAGGAATGATGGGCGTGGGGGGGGGCTAGTTGCCCTCCAATCACTTTCGACTATTAAAAAGGAGCACTAGCCACTCCCATTTCCAATCGAATGAGCCCTTTTCGAAGTTTTACGACAACTCCTTCGATACGAAGTGCCCGGGTATGGAGAAAAACCCAAAAAACAACACATTGTGCCCACATCGTTCTTTACTTAGGCAGCGCTAGAGCGCTGCCTTTGATAAAGTGTAACAATTTTTAGCATTTTAGCTATAATTTCTTGAATTCTCTTTCGTCTTAAATAATCCTACATTCAAAAATGTCCCTTATTGGGTACTGAATGGGTTTGTTTCGTCAATTATTAGAAAAATAATTTGTCAACTTTGGGTTTAAAGGAGCCAGGGAATAGGAAGAAACCTCAAGACATGTACTATTTTTAAATAGAGTAACAAAATTCTGCATTTTAGCTATAATTTCTTGAATTCTCATTCGTCTTGAATTATCCTAAATTCAAAAATGTCCCTTATTGGGCTATGAATGGGTTTGTTTCATCAATCATTAGAAAAATAATATGACAACTTCGGGTTTAAATGAGCCAGGGAATAGGGGGAAGCCTCGTGACATGTGCTCCTTCGAAATAAAATGTAAGAATTTTTAGTATTTTTGCTATAATTTTTTGAATTCTTATTCTTCTTAGATAATCCTAGATTCAAAATTCTATGTCCCTTGTGGGCAATGAATGGGCCAGTTTCTTCAATCGTTAGGACAATAATTTGTCAGCTTCAGGTTCAAAGGAGCCAAAAAATAGGGAAAGCCTCAAGGCATATTGCAGCAATAGGAAAATCCCTTTACAATAGTAAAATTAAAATTTGTTATAATTTTTATTGGATGCACTGAAGAAGGGTAACCTTGGCAGAAAATTTTCTGATCATTGTTAAGATAGGTGAATATTTGGTCATGACAAGGGAATTGTCCCCGGGGTTTTATAGCAGCTTCAACTTGAATTTATGAGTATAATTTTAATCGAATTATTGTCAAAGCAGAAAATATAGTTACAATTTCAAGTAAGTATTCCTTTCTTCTGATGATCGCTATGTTTAAGAAAGAGAGATAAACAGTTCCTTCATTATAGGCGTAACTTCATTAGTAGGGTCTATTGAGAATCAGGTTAAGGTGGGACAAGGTCCCCTACCCTCCGACTGCCCTCCCCCAAGACTTTGAAACGAGACATTTTTGGGCGGGAAGATAGTTGAAATTTTCACGGGAAAAGACTCTAATTAGAACTAATAATTTGGAATCGGATATTTTAATTCTTAAGCCTAAGACGTGAAAAACTGTAGAAATGTTCATTTTATAAACCAATTATTTGAAAAAAACTACGTTTTCTAAAGAGTTAAAGAGGCTGAGTCACAAGTTCGAACCTTAAAACGTACAGGGATTAGAAGGTACAGTTGGGGGGCTGCCGCCCCCCAAACCCCCCGCTTTCGCAGCCTTTAAATAAAAAAAAAAAATTTTAAACTGAAAGTAAGGAGCGACATTAAAACTTAAAACGAACAGAAATTATTCCGTATATGAAAGGGGCTGTGCCCTCCTCAACGCCTCGCTCTTTACGCTAAAGTTTTTATTGTTTAAAAAAAAGAGTTGTGAGAAAGTCAAACTTTAGCGTAAAGAGCGAGGCGTTGAGGAGGGCACAGCCCCTTTCATATACGGAATAATTTCTGTTCGTTTTAAGTTTTAATGTCGCTCCTTACTTTCAGTTTAAAATTTTTTTTTTATTTAAAGGCTGCGAAA
The DNA here is from genome assembly GCA_027921565.1 of Artemia sinica. Classification (NCBI taxonomy): domain Eukaryota; kingdom Metazoa; phylum Arthropoda; class Branchiopoda; order Anostraca; family Artemiidae; genus Artemia; species Artemia sinica. Next base: position 27,714,446 of record CM051259.1, on the reverse strand, counting down.
GCGGGGGTTTGGGGGGCGGCAGCCCCCCAACTGTACCTTCTAATCCCTGTACGTTTTAAGGTTCGAACTTGTGACTCAGCCTCTTTAACTCTTTAGAAAACGTAGTTTTTTTCAAATAATTTCTGCACGTTTTTGTACAGTTTATTACTTATTATTGCTTGACTAACTGTTAGATGATTGTGTATTATTCTTTTCTTTCTCGACAGGGTGTTTTAAGGGTCGACCTTGTAACTCAGCCTCTTTAACTCTTTAGAAAACGTAATTTTTTTCAAATAATTTAAAAAAGAAACTGAGTTTCTTTTTTAAACTTTAAATTCAGTATATAAAAAATTTCCTCTGACGGGGAATCGAACCCGGGTCTTCCGCCTGACAGTCAGGAGTATCGACCGCTGTATTAAAGAGACACAATTGTAATTGTTTTTTAGTAAGTGGAATCTATTTTTGACGCAAGCAAATCCCCACAAAACTTGATATTTGGTTTTTGGAAAACAGGGAAGGAGTGATCAGATTGAGCTGAAATTTCGAGGATAAACTCCCAGGCCGCAGGAAAGCTTATCCTCTAAATTTCAGCCCGATCAGACAACGTTAAAGGGGGGCTGTGGTAGGAAAAATTAACATGGGCTCTTATAGGAAAACGAGGTTTTTCGTAAATGTAAATTCGGGGGATAATTTTTTCGGTCGGAAAATATCAAAAGGCCCTAACAGGTCGAATTCTGCTTCGAATGAGTCCTCATTCACCCGGATCAGTTGCTAACTGTGGCCTGTAGGCGTGGCTAACAAGAAAAAAAAAAAAATTGAACTTTAAGTGGCTATATTTGGTTTTTGGAAAACAGGGAAGGAGTGATCGGATTGAGCTGAAATTTCGAGGATAAGCTCCCGGGCCCTAGGAAAGCTTAACCTCTAAATTTCAACCCAATCGGACAACGTTAAAGGGGGGCTGTGGTCGGAGGGTCGAAACTTCTGGCCCACTTTTACCCATGAAGATAAAGTCGGAGGGGGGTGAAATTTGGCACGTTTCTTAGTTTGAGCTTGGGCTACAAAACGCGATTACCGCTGTCTCTCTGCGACCGCTAGGACCGGAAATCGCTTAACATTGTGGTGGGTCGCCTCTTTATAGAGGCACAAGTGTGCCTCCTTGATAAAAACCTTTGGTAATAAAATCGAACAGAAACTAAGTGAAGAAACTTTCCATAAAAAGAAGCTTTTCAAAGAAAAGTAAAGAGCCAGGAATCTGGAATAGCAATTTTTTTCCATTGTAGTTGCCGTAGAAAATGTATTCCGGAAAGACTAAACCTCTCTTCGTGGTATTAAGTATTGTTTTTTCCACTGGATTGCTGAATTGGACTGATTAAATGAGAAACAATAATTATGGTGAATTTACACCCTTTCTATCAGCAGAATTATAATATAACTTCAATAGACAAAAATTACCGACTTATATTCGAACGATATATACTTTTAATTGTTATGGTAGCCCGAAAGTGTTGGCAGTTATTGCCCACAGAGGCACTCAGTAACAGGATGTCATGGTAATAGGACTATAGGAAAATCATCACTAATACAGTCACTGGAAAATCATGCATGTTTTTGGTGCTTCAGATATTATAAATTGTCTTGTTCTGCAAAGTCTCAAACCTATAGAATAGGTTTATGCTGCACTGATTGTTAATCGTCTACTTGTCTGAGTAGTCAACATAGGGTAATCAAACAGTTCGTGGCAACGAACTGTAAGTAAAGAGCGACCCGGGCTTATAGTAACCAAATCTCCAAAAAATAAATTTTAGTAACAATTATTTCAACATCAAAAGAATGGCTTTTCATGCTAATTCCAAATCTATAAAACGTATTAAGTGTAATAGATGTTTGAGGAATTCATGTTTAAGTTGTGTATAGAGGTTTTTTCTGTCCCTTATGTTTGATTTTCTACCTCTATCGCTTGACCTGTATAGTGGATGAGAAATAAATTAAGTAAGAAATCCAGAAAACGTCCAGTAAAGTATAATCTTTTTACGATTGTTCAAGATATTTCCCTAGGAATTGTCAGAAAATCCTTTTCCCAGAATGTTTAGAACTGCCAGAGCTTAGTTTTTTTTTCAATGGGGGTTTTGATGCTTTAACAGTTTACATTATCTAGGTGATGGTACATTTTACCGTGACTCTTACTTCAAACTATGTAAAATGTAATCAAGCAGTAACCTACGGAAATGCTAATTACAAGTAGAACTTTTATTAATTGGAAAAAAACAAAAAAAGGTAAAATTCAAAAAAAAAAAATATAAAAAAAATGACAACAAATCGTTCAGCATCTTTATAAGTGACAACTGATTTACGTAACACATATGTAAAGGTAAAGAATATGGTATTGGACTTTATACTCCCTATCGACGGTGTTGATCTCTATTTCATGGTCCTTTAGCTAGGAAGTGCAATGGGGGACTGGTGACCAACCATCATGTGCTTTCGCGAACCTTTCCTTTTTACCTTCCCCAGCTTCTCCTGGTACCCATTTGGAGTTGGGTTGGCTCTGGTTGAAGGTTGTATTAGGCTGTAGCTTCTACACTGTAGGCTGCAATGCATTTAGCCATTATATTGTTTGTTTTATTCGGCCAAACAATCTACTCAAAGAGAATCTCATGTTTGAACGTTTCGAGGATTCTTGTAATCGAAGCATCCTTGAATTTTTCGAATAATTTTTTCCAAATTTTTCCTATATTTCCTGGGATGCTCAGATCCCTTGTAGAGCATTGATCCCACTGCATCTTAAGCCAAAAAGGCACATTTCCAGAATTTCTCTGAACTCAGAAATATCGACGCTATTGCACACACTAAGGGGTTTTTCCGCCATCCATGTTAGCTAACAATGTTAGCTAGCAAAATTTTGTTTGGACGGCGGAAACAGAAATTGTTAGCTAACAGAAATAGTTAGCTCACAATTCGCAGAAACATGATATTGGGCAGGAAATTCAAAGAAAAATTCTGACCAAGATAGTGTTGGCTGTGAGTTTAATCTTCAGCTTGATAATACCCCACTGATACCAAAGCTTTGAAATTCCCAATTAATAAAGTATTTCAAAAAGCGTTTCATGTCTTTATAGAAAAAAAATATAACTATTAGTGCCAGCAAGTGAACAAAGCACAAACAGTTTATTATTTGGCAAAGTACATTGATTTAGGCGAAAATTAAATCTTACCAGTGCTTAGCTTCCTAAAGTAACTGTTGAGAGTGCGTTTACAATAAAATTTACCCCATGCATGGAGGAAGTGGATCACCCAGTTAAAAAATATAATTGATTGCTTAAGTGAAATCGTTAGATTTTATCATATCAAACTGCCTATAACTACGCGACAATCTCGTGTTTTCCTATTGTTTCAAGGCAGAATTGATTTTTTTTTTTGTCCATGGATTACAGAAATAGATTCTCAATAACTAAAAGGGGAAAGGAAAACAAATAGCAGCAGTCCTCGATTCTCTATCAGGATATTGGAGCATAAAAGTACCCTCTTGCGTATTTTTGAATATTTGCTTTTAAATTCCCCAACAATTTTCTTAACAGCATTCGATTTGTTATAGAAATCTTCTACCATGTTAGCTAAATTTTTAGTTAGACGGCGTTAAAAACCATTGTTGGTAAAATTGTAGCTACTAACCGTTTTTCTGTTGGACGGGCGGAAAACCCTTAAAAGAAGCGAATTTAAAAAGTGTTTGGTATTTTTCCAGGTGCGACTTGAAATTTTCTGTGGTTTTCACTCCATCAACATTTTAATGAAGTCACCTGTCAAATTAAGTCACCTTGTTTTATTACAAGAAATATAAATTACCTGTCACGTGGGACTTATTTTCTTCATGCTAGTGAGTCTGAAAACTAATTGGTCACTGGCTGTGCATTCTATCGGCAGTTAGCTTCATACATCATGAGGGGCTGTTTTATTACCTCAGAAAAATTAAATGAGACTTCTATTGATCCCGACGCAGTGGCGTCGTTTGGGGGGGGGGGCAGTTCACCCCCTCAATAATTTGTAGAAAAGATTATTATATAGCCCACACCCTTGACTGTCCGGATAGAGACCCATCTCCCCCCCCCAATAAAAATACTGGAGCTACGCCCCTGTCCCGACGTAACGATTGGCAAAATATGTTTTCGAATTTTTTTCAATCGTGAACAGCGAAACTTATATTCTACTGCTACAACTGAAATCCCAACCAAAGACCATAGACTTAAACTTAAGCATTATTCTATAGGCTTTGATGACTGCAAAGAAAAAAAAAAACATTGCATACATTGGGCCTTTTACTAATTTATGGTCTTTTGTTGAGAATTTAGTTTTATAAGCAGAATAGGAATTTCTTTCTTTTGGGTATCACAAAATACAAAAACAATTTTATCCATCGTCACGTGGGAGTCAATAGAAATTTCATCTAATTTTCCGAGCTAGTATAACAACTCCTTAACGTGACGATTAGTATTTTTTTTTGCATTTTCTGATATCCAGAACATCGAAACCCCTATTCTGCTTATAAAACCAAAATGACAACCAAAGACCTTAAGTTAGTAAAAGGCCCATTAAATCCACAAATCCTTTTTATGCAATGTTTTTTCTTTCTTTGTGGCCACCAAATTGTACAAATTTACACTATCTGTTCTAAGTTTAATAACAAAGAAGGTTAAAGAATTAATAATGTCCTCTGTATCACTGATGGTACTTAAGGGTAATAAAAGATCTGGTTTTTGACACGTAATTTATAATTTATTTTGACTTACAGGCGATCGTGGGATATTAAACAATAAACTGTATGAACTATAATAATCCAGAAGCTGTTTTTGTGGAAATAGTCGTGGCTAGTAATTACGTATAGTATTCTTACCTGAGGCGGAAAAGGATTATTGGAAAATGAGTGGACCAGGTTCATTTTCCAGGGAGGGGCACATATTCTGACCCCTCTCAACGGGAAATAACTACCTTTTCCCTCATTTCTTTCGTCAAATTATTGTTAGTTCTTGCAAAAAAAGTAGTACAAATAATTACCTTTATATTTGGGTGTACTATATC
>CM051259.1:27534397-27706897 GCA_027921565.1 Artemia sinica | reverse complement strand
ATCATTGCAATTGAAATCAGTTTGGAACATATTGAAAACATTATTTTAATTAAAGTGTAACAAATACAGTTGAAACTTATGAAGACTACACCCTTACAAACCAAATAAGCCAGTAGTTACTTCACAACCGTTCCCGATGGATGTCCCTTCAGGTATATTTTATAGCTAAAGCAAAGTTGCTACGGTTTGCTACCTGGAATACTGCCTTATTCTTGCAAACTTTTTTAAATGTGAAGATACATCCTATGGCTACGATCTTCTACTTTTTACATCTTCATTGCATCCACCAATCTGTACTAAAATGCTACCTAGATAAATGAAGCTATCCACTTGATTGATTTTGTCAATACCTAACATCACCCATTCATCTTCGGTTATTTCTAACCTAAGTAACTTAATGTTCTTTACATTAATTTTAACAAAGCGTAGCGTAAAATATTTCTATATAAAATTAAAATTAATGCACGAAATCCAGAAGGATTATCCATTAAACAAAATCTGATGCAGTGCTGTGTCGTTTAATAGGCTAAAATTTCCACGGGAGGCACCACACACCAAAAAGTAATGTACTAGTGATACCATTAATGGTACTACTAATTTCTGCTGTTTTCTTTACTGATTTATCCCATATTACGGTAAACTTTTACTTTATTCAAGTTAATTTTGTATTGCAACAGCATTTGGTAATGTCGCGATCACCCTATGGTTAAGATCCCATGATGTAACTGTTTGTACCCAACTTCGAATCCTTGCCAGGACAGCAAGTATTTTCATGGGCTAGGGGATCGATCTTTTTTTGGAGATCAAGGTCCGTTGTAGTCGAGGAAATGTTATTAATCAATAGGAGAAGTATTCAGCATTTTAAACCTTGTCGCTCGCCAATTTCAGTGCTGATCGAGTTAAATATTTGAAGGCTTACGACTTATTAGTTATTTTTCATTTCTTTTTCATTTTTCACTAAGTTTATATTTTAATGCTTCTTCCTGTCACTAATTTTCAATTTTTCTGTGTGTCCTTTGTAAGGGTCTCCGCGGGAAATTTTTCCGAAATATGGAAAAACAAGCGATTATTAAGAACATTATTGGATAAAAAACAACAACAAGTGTCGCAAGAGAAGGTAGCACCTCTCCCATGCTTACCTCTTACCCCTAAGAGTTTTTCAGATTTCATAGACATGTAAAACCGCTTTTTTAGACAATCGTTGATGTATGTTTTATTTTTCCCCTTATATTTCCAATAAATCATGTAACCCAAAGTCCACTTCTTTGTAAACTGAATTACTTTGTGTTAAGAAACGGACCATTTCCCATTAAAATTGAAAATTTCCTCCAACGCATCTTGCCGATTGAAATTTGAATGTTGCCGCTCAATGCTCCCTTGAGAGGAAATATATATCACCTAGAAATGTTCTTGCTATTTTTCCTCCTATGGTCTTGAACTATCAAAGAAATGTATGTATGTTTCGTTGTTCAACAAGCTTATTGAGCTTTTTTTTTGGGGGGGGGGGGCTATTTCTTTTTTTCAAAAACAAATATTTCCTTAGTCTTATCAATGTTTGGTTTCTTAAATAGGACCTTTAAGACTTAGTGGATACCGCGACGTATATAGTTTCTACTATATTCAAGAGTAAAAGTCGTTACATATTTGAATTATAGGTGTCGCTGAAAGCTTTTCTGAAATCCCTGCAGAATATCATACACATAAGCTAACACAAACAAGTTTGGATAGATTAGGTCAAGCTTTGCAGATTGCCCTAGCCTCTGGCTGCCTCTATGGGAATACACGTAAGTACTAAATTTAATTATACCCGTAATGCCATACTATCAATACCTGTAGTATCCAAACACCTGTAATTTTTCCTTGAAAAACCGGAAAAAAAAATATAAGAACTCCAATGGGTAGCAAGTATACACTTGGCTCTTTCAGAAAGCAATGGGAGGCCTTGAACATGTGGCTCATTTGATTGTTTGTGTTTTAAGAGGTATAAATTACGGTAGGTACGCACCATGCAAGGAATGCTTTTCAGTAATTTTAATATTAAATTTCACAGCAATTCAATTTTCATATTAGACAAATCGACTATGTACTTTATCTTGAAATTGCTGCTGAAATTTGTGATAAAAGGGTCTTGCTTTTCGTCTGTAAAAAAGACGCATGGAAATCTTTTTTGAATAGTAATGTAAGGGCTTTGATACATTTTATAAAGGTAAAAGTAAATGTATATTACATATTTGGTTACTTCCAAACTTATTTTAATCAATAAGTTCATAAGAATAATTTTGGTAATTTCAGTATTCCCCTTGAATTGCCAAGGACATCAAAATAAACCGTTTTTGGCCCCAGGGACCTTGCTTGGTCTGTTCATAACTGAATGCCTCGATTATTTAACATGTTTTTTTCTGATTGTTTCAAAGTTAAAAATTTTTAAAGGCCGCGTCACATTTTCGTCACTACTGTCAAGATTAACAATGATAATGCATAACGCTAATTGCTCAAATTTGATAAAGCCTTATGACCGAAAAAATTCAAACATTCTTAAGTTGTTATTTCCCAAAGACCTCTATACTTTTAAAGAAAAGCTACACCTTTTTAATCTGTTTGCTGCCATTTTTTTTAGCTCTTCTTTTTGGCTGATCTATCGCCTGTGATACTTTTTTTTTAATTTTGGGCCCATTATTATCATTTATGTGGAGGTGTTTTCATTGAAAATTGAATTTCTAATTTTTACTAATTTATTTCAGATACATATGGTTGCGTATGTTTCTGCTTAGGCATTTCGAATAATCGCATTTAATTTTATTGTTCTTGGTAGTATAGAAAAACTTTATATTTCTTCGCCCTTTCTAATTTTTTTCCTGATTTTGCTGAGTAATTTTCTTCAACTTTTGTGCTGTGTTAGCTTTTGTATAGAACTTGATATCTTTTCAATACTAGTATTATAATAAACAATACACTTATTAAGATTTTATTTATATATTTATTATCAAGTGTCCCCGGGTAGGGGAAGGGGGAGGACAACGTGGTCTCTATTTATTAAAAAGAATAAGCTTCGTAAATGCCTTAACTTAGGAGTCTAATTATTAACTGGAATAAAATATGGCTTTGAGCCAAGGACCATGAAAAACTAATGTGAAGAGCAAATCTAGCGCTCTCGTTAAAAAAGAAACCGTCGTTCAGTGTTTCCTGATAAAATCTCAAAATTGTTGATGTTTTTCGTTGTTGTTTCTTTCCAAGTGTTATAGAAGAAAATAGAAATGCCCAAAAGATAAAGTTTGTCAACACTTTTAATAGCTTCACCCTTGAACATACAGTCTGGATGTCGGATGTCGAGTTGTTTTTTCCTCTTTTTTTTGCAAGGCAAAAAAAAAAGAAAAAAACAACTAAAATCTAACCTTTTGGAGTTTATTCGACAAGATATGAACAGACACTGAATGAAAGACCAAGCCAAAATCAATGAACAAAGGATTCACTAAAGAGATTGAGCAAGAATGTTCTGCCTTGCAATACTTTTTGCTCGTGTACAATTTCGGGTTTCATTAGATATGCAAATAGGTTCTCTAAAATTTGACTGGGTGCAAATATTAATTCAGTCTTTTAGTATTAAATTGTTATAAATTGGGCTTAATGAAATGTCTCTGGTGCCTCATTTAGCCAAATTTCTGTTTATATATTTTTTTTTATCTCAATTACCTCTTTAAAAGATTGCGGCAGGCCATTTACAGTAGATATTAAAGTTGCCTCCTCAAAAAGAACAAGATGTGTATGATTTTCAAATATATGCAGGGCCAAGGCAGAATCAAAGGTGTCATTTTTATTTTCGAATCTCAGGGACTTATCTATTGAAATTTTTTATTCATGCTAACGTTCACCAAATTGTTGATGGATCCTACCAATGTAAAATTTCCCGTATGAACAATGGACTCAGTAGACACCACTACTCAGTACATGGTCAGTTTTATCTTTTCCTGAGTTGAAAAAATGTTCAAGTTTTTGTTCACTTCTGAAAGAAACAGAGAGATTGTGTTTATTTAAAATTTATCCATGTTTATCGCTAAGTTATGAAATGTATGGTAAAGTGGTGAAAGTTTTTTTCTCAATTGCCTGAATAACTGAATCAAGGGAGACGGGCTCCCTATTTTCTTGTTTTTTCTTTTTTAATCGTCTATCTATGATATTTTCAAAAAGGTTTATTAGGTAGCCATTGCAGAATAGAATATCTTTGATATAATTTAATTCAGAATTTACATGATTAAGAACAAATTTTTAAAACTCTGTCGACTAAAGAGATTATTACCCCTCTTTTCACAGAAGGGGGGTGATTTGACGAGAAATGTAGATACCGATCATTATGGGTCGGCTTTCTGTATATAGAAAATTCAAGGCTGGGAGTATTTTTTATAATCAAAACATCCAAAAAAGGCAGCTTTCCTGAAGCTTCTAGTTCCATTGTGAACTGGAGATTCGGATCAAAAGAGTTTAAATGTGCCAAAAAATCCCTAAGAGAGTCCTGTCCATGTTCCCAAACAGAAAGGATATCATCAACGAAACGAAATCAGAGAGAGTGTTTTAAGTGGAAACTATTCAAAGCCGATTGTTGTATGAAATCCATGTAAAAATTTGCCAAATAAGGAGATAAAACAGTGCCCATGGATAGGCCCATGATTTGTAGGAAAAATTTGTCTCGGAACTTAAAATACGAAGAGAACTTGTTGCAAAGACGAACAAGCGTCATTATTATGTCAATTTCCAAAGTTTTGTAATCTGACCAAGCAGAATTTTCCTCTAATTTTCTTTCTAAGACCTGCTCACATTTATGGACATCGCATGAAGTGTACATAGAGACTGTATCAAAACTAGATAAGATAGTTTTTTCTTTTGTACTTTGAAATTTTAACTTCTCAACAAGATCTATGGAATTTTTTATGTAAGATTTCCGTGTGCTTAACAGAGGCTTAAAAATAGTGGCCAAGAACTTTCCTACACTTGTAGCTGGAGAACTATAACATGCTACAATAGGACGTAACGGAGTATCTTACTTATGGATTTTAAGCAGACCATAAAACTTTGGGGCTGAACATCCTTTGGATTAGAATTTTTTGTACATTTGAGGGGTAATTAGTCTACTGTCTTTTAAAATTCCTATTTCTTTTCTCAACAGCTGTGTGTATTTATCTGTGGGATCACTTTTTATTTCTTTATAAGTATTTTTATCCATTAAAAGGGTATTTCCTTTCAGTTCATAATCTGCAGAATTCATAATTACTCTGTTTTTCCTTTGTCTGCTCTTGTAATTACTGTGTTTTTATCTTTTTTTAAGTTTCGGAGGATTCTAATTTCTTCTTTTCTTCTTTCGGGAAATTTCTGGGAGTGAACTTTTCAGGGGAAACGTTACACTGGGGGGATTTAACTGGACTCCCATCCGAAATTCTTTTTATTTGTCTTACTTTCCCTTTGCCACTCAATTTTGCATGTGAAGATGTTCTGGGGGCAATTTTCAGTGTGTCTAAGTTTCTGAAAAAAATTTGCACGGGGGGGGGGGGGACTTCTGGAATGACCGCGAAAACTATTAGAAATTAAAGTCTTTTTCAAATGAAAGTATGCTAAGGAGAATTCTTCAGGCTGCATCTCTATAACGTTGTGCCATTATTCCATAGAAAAAAAAATCAAAATAAATTTTATTTTAGTTTTCAGTTCAGAATTGCTAAGGGATGAACTTTACGTTGTAGGAAACTTCCACGGTAGAGGCTCTCGTGAGGAGGGAATTTCTCATGGAGGGTGAGCCAGATTTATTGGTATTATTTAAAAAACGATCAGAAATTAAAGAAAAGAACAAGTTTTTTCACTGAAAGTAAGGAGCAACATTAAAACTCAAAAGAAACAAGAATTATTTTGTATATCAAGGGGTTGCCCCCATCCTCAAATACCTTTCTTTACGCCAAAGTTAGACTTTTGTCCCCTTTTTTTTTAAATGGCTGCTGAAACACAAGGGTCATTTAATTAGAATAGGAAGTTATTTTAAAGGTGCTAAAAGCTTTAGCGTAAAGAGCAAGGTATTGAGGAGGAGGGCAACCTCTTCGCATACGGCACAATTCCTGTTCGCTTTGAGTTTTAATGTTGCTCTTTACTTTCAGTGATCTTTTTTCATTTAATTTCCTTAAGGATCGACTAGGCTAATGCACTCCTTGGGGATTTATCTCAAGATCTAAAAGCTACATACCTGAGCTTGGGATCTTGGGAAAAGTGTGTTTCTAAACCAAAAAGATTTTTCGGAAGTGAACCTTGAAATCTATTTAAATTCTCAGTGTAACTCCTGAACAGGGGTGGAATCAGAAGAATTTCACGCCTGAGTGGATTCAAGGATGTGATTTAATCTCGAGGATCGTGTTCAGGCCATTGTGGAGGTAACAATGGATAAGTGAAACTTAGGCTACCCCATAGGTGTTTTCCGCTCTTACAGTTAGTGCAATCTTTGACCTTCTGGGGGAGGGGGTAGGTGCTCGTAAAACTGTCCCATTGATCTACCCCTGTTCCCAGCCTGGATTCCTTCCTATTCCAAAATCTAGATTTTACGGGTATAGTAAAATGGTTTCAAGTTTACTTAGGATAAGTGATATAAATATAAACAATATACCGTAAACATATATATATGAAAATATATAAGCAATATATAAATAGAAACATAGTTATTAGATTGACTGAAAGCAAGAAGAGTGGGAACAATTAGCGAACCAGGGAAACAAATCAGCAAATCCTCGCACATGCTCTCCGTTGGGGGAATCCTCTGTTTGAAGCCTGGTGATTGTTTGTTTATTAATGAATTTATTTGTTCATTTATTTACGACGAACGTCGAAAATTCTGTAATGTGCTGTGGAATATGTTCGAAGTTTTCGCGCCTTGTTTAATGTAAGTGTTTTGTATTTTGATTTTTTTTTTTTTTTTTTTCTAACTGCTGTTGAGAAAGCGTTCTAGAATTTTACCGAAAGTCTTCAGTTTATTTATTTATTTTTTATTTTATTTTTTTAACCTTCCCTTTATATATTAAACCTTAGAGTATATATTTATGGAATCATTGTTAGTTAAATTAATTAAAATGAAAGACTACTTTTTTAAATTAAAAAAATAGGTCATATTTCAAAACTTAGGAAACTGTAGGAGGATATCAGGAGAGGGGAGTATCTTTCGTCTATTCTTACATTGATCTATCCATTAAATATAAGAACACCTTGAATATTTTCGAAAAAGTTTATTCAATAAAATATGCCTTAATAAGCGATTTTTTTAATTATTCTATTTTCAGATGAGTTGTTCCAAGCTTTGCGCCAGCTTCCACGAAATCGATTACTTCAAATAATAATTTATCGCCATACCTAAATTTTGTTACTTTTTGATACACACCATTCAAGTCTTTTTCTGATTCTAAGGACCTACTTTAACCTTTATCACAATCAAGCTCCGTCGTGGAGTAAGGCAGGTAGCAGTAAATCTTTTTCCAAGCTAGTTAGATAGGGAGTTTCTACGATTATTCATTCCAAAGCCCTGTGGTTGCAGCTCAGTTTGGATTGTTTACAGCAGAGTTAGCCAACGCATTGTCCATGGTCCGCTAGTGATTTCTCACCTTGATTTCTGGCTCGGGAGACTTATTAAGCTTCTACATAACACAATCGCCAAGGTAGTGAATTTAAAAACTATCTCATTTTTGCCTCCATATATTTAAAAATTAAATATTGAACTCATAAGGAAAATAAACACGTTTTTGAAGCAGAACCAACTATAGATTTATATAACACTTTTGTCATAAAAGAGAAGTTTATAATTTGAGAAATATTGCTCAAAAGTTTTTTAGCGCTTTTGTTTCAACTAACATATGCGAATCGTTATTGTCGGAAACGAAACTGACTAAAGCCAAAAGAGGCTCCATAAAGGATGCTGACCCACCAACCGATGTGCAAGTGACCGAATTGAGGATATATCGCATTAATAAACGAACAATTTTGAAACGATTTCATTTTATTATGTGTATTTCATATTTCTATACCTTAATTTTTTAATGTTAGTGTTATATTTTTTAGTTTTTTATTGTAATTTTCAAATTCTTAGTTCAGTTTTATGCTTTTTCAGTCATTATAATTATCAATCAATCAATCAATATCTGTATTGCCCAAAAAAGACACAAGAGTTCAATATGGAGTAGATAAGAAGACAAAAGAAAGAAGAACACACTCACAAAAAAAAAGCTATACAGCCAAGAACAGATTCAAATGTTTCTACGAACACATAGCAGGATGGAGGCTGTTTGTCCTATCAAGCCTAGAAAAATAGCGACCGCGACGCTGCTCAGCCACGGTTAGTGGATCAGTTAACCCGTAGGCTGACACTAGTCTTTTGGTTCTAACTCACAGGAGTATACACAAGAGAAGTTTCACGAAATAAAAATATACAGATCTAATAGTCTTTTTGTCAGTTGCCATAAACATATTCCAAAATAGAGTCCATGCGAAGACAGGAGGAATCGCAAAAGCGTTGAAGACACGGGCGAGAATAAGCCTGCTGTAGCAAGCTTTACTGCCAACTAGCACACCAAACGCTTTTCTAAGTTTCTCACTTAGATAAGAGATAAGGAGAGGCCTTGTCATTTTTACACTATCCCCTATCGGGATATCGAGATACTTAATACAGGCAGATAACTGAACACCCTGATTTCCTAACTCTACGTATCCACCATCACCGACAGATTTGCCGAAAGCAAGGACCTCGCTCTTCAAAGCATTAAAATTGAGACCAATTTAGGCATATTCCCTACTAAGCACAGAAAAATTCTCCTCAACAGACGATACAGTTCTACTTTAATTTAGGATGTCGTCAGCGTAATTGAGTATGGAAAGGTCCAAATCTTAAAAAAACAAAACTAATTCTAGCCTCTTTTCTGGGGTGTAACCACACTATTATTATACAATGGTGGCGAAGTTACGCCACCCTGGCGGATTCCTTTCCAAACTTGAATTACGGCTTTACACATTACGTAACCATGACGAGTAGGTACTTTCACGACAACACATAATCTCGCATATAGATTTTTACATACCTGCACAACTGAATGATTGAGACTTGGCCGCTGCGCACTATATAGTAAATGGGAATGCACACCAGAATCGAAAGCACGAGAGACATCATGAGTCGCAAGGATGAGAAACTCGCCACTATTCTCTACATCCATCAGATCGTTGGTAAGTATATAATGCACGTGTTCCAGACTATAGCCTTCCTCAAATCCAAACTGGTTGTCCGGAGTTGAACAAGCCTTATTTACGTCCTTAATCATTAGTAACTCCAGCAATTTACATAGAACTGAAGAAACTGTTATAGGCCTATAGGAACAACATTGCCAGCTATCTTTATCTTTTTTGGAACAGGAGTCAATGTACCAACACAAAAAGAATCGGGGACAATAACAGAATTAAAATGATTTGGTCAGACAAATATAAATGCTGTAGCAGCTCATCACTTGCATGTAATAAATGAAAACCACACAATTGATCATAACCACGCGAAAACTTTTTTCGAAGGTGAATGATAGCACTATAAACATCAGAGCCCGTAACTGCGAAACCAACATCTGATTCAGTATCAACTAGACTATCCACTGGTAGTGATTAATCGCGGATTTCTAACACTGGATAGGTGGAGAAAATTCGCTGGTGAAATAGTTGATCCTGTCACTCTCACTTGGAAGCTCTGAAGCGACCCTTTTTGACTTTTCCCCCCAATGAATGTCCAGATTTCCTTCGGGTTAGTTGCGAGACGCTCGCTCTTGCGGGCAATTATCTCAGCTTTGCGATTGGCAAGACACTTAGCAAAACGACGTTTGGTATATAACCGTATATCATTAACGGCACCAGATTTCTGCTGATCGCAATCATTCCATATTTGGTGCCAAAACTTTGAAGATTTGAAACTTTGCTGTAAAGCCGGATTTATCGACCAGCCAGGTATTCCTGAACCCGGACGAATTTTACGTACAGGAACAGCACAACGCTGAGCACAACGTATTGCATGGGTGATTTCACTACAGTATGTTGATAAGAATTTTTTTTCATCCTAACAATGTTGGAAACATTTTTTTTTCATAGATGACCAGGCGGTACCCATAAAACCTTTGTATATAAATTTTGTATGACATTCTGTTTCCAAAGCAAAATGTATGGCTTCTACTGGAATCGCATCAATTCAATTGCCTTTTGACAAACAACACACAAGATATTTGGCTTGAAAGTTCCGGTTTCCTCAGATTCAATTTCCAGCTTAAAACCTGCTTCAAACAAAGCCTTAGAATTAGCTCAAGTGGATCTTTTTCTAATTGACGAAGCACCGATATTACCCAAGTTTGGTTCACAAAATATGGATCAGTCGTTGCTGTCCATTGCAAGTCCAATAAAATCGAACTGCGTGTAGATGTGATTTTCAGTGTTAATTTAATTAAGGAAGTATTTGGAAATTGTCTGGCAAACCAAAATTACGATGGAACGAAGGAACGCGTTATTTTAGCTTCGCTCAACAAAGAAGCAAGTAAAATAAATGCAAAAATTTTCGATTTCTTCCAGGAGAATGCAAATCTTACAGAAGTTATGATTCTGTAAAGGATAAACAGGAAAGAGGAATTGAATTTACTCCAGAATTCCTCAATTCAACTAAGATTGAAGATTTATCACCATATGAGTTAAATATAAAGAAAAATACAATAACTATGCTTATGCGTAACACCAAAATGGTACTTATTTACCATTTTCACAATTTAGATGTCTAGAAATACAAAATTACACGATTGGAATCAAGATGGTTGAAGCTTGCAATCTTTCAGCTTGGTTGCAGCAGCAACCTAGAAAAGAGGAAAGAACGTGGCCCCTAGTGAACAAAATTGTTAAAGTTTGTTTAAAGCATATCTAGTGAAAAAAATATAATTGACGTCTATTTGGAAATAGTAACTACTGGACCGATTCAACAAACCAATAATTTTTAATGTGGAATTATTTTTAAGAATTTCCAAAAGAGTCTGGAACAACTCAACCAAGATTAATACTGCAGTATTGAAATCGCCATCGCGTTAAACTTTTGGCTAGAAGTATACAGTCTCTAACCTTGAAAAAATGCTGATAATCTTTCAATGGATAGCACTGATATGTCCCCTTTTGATCACCAGTGTTATCACGCTACTGGACAATATGAGAAAGATGGCTAAGAGCTTAATCATTTTGTTTGTGTCTTAAAGAATATGTTTGGGGACAGACTAAGCCTGATAGGGTGTGCTGATTTTGTAGTCTTTTCCCAGTGAAACTACATCTCGTAACCACTTATGCCCCAAGGGGAACTTTTCGTTTGTTCAAAGTTTTATTTCAGTCATTACTTGCATCAGAAAATTGTTGTTAACAATTAAAATAAGTACGAACAAGAGAGAAAATAAAAGAATAAATTATTCCTTAACACCTATGGAAGCAAGCATATAATGTTCTGTTAAACTCTGTATGACTTTCAAACTTTTCTAAGTCTTGAAACTCTTGAATTCTTCACTGAATAATTATTTTAGTATACTAGCTCTAATTATTTCATAAAAAGAATCTAGTTTGAAGCATCTTTCTTCCCTCTTTGTTTTATTTGTAATCAAATTTGCCATGTTTACCTTCTGCTAGCTTAAAAGAGCTGAAAACAAGCGTGGTGGTAGACGTGTAATACTTATGGAATACTTGCTTTTCATTTAAAATTACTGTAATGCCTCTTCAAATATTCTTTTGTTATTTTATTTAATCACCCTAACTTTGTTTTTACTATAGAAAAAAGATATATCATTTTAAATTCTAGATCATCACATATACATTGGTTGTAAAGAACTTTCATACCTACAGAGTGCGTTATGTGTCCTGCAGTAATTTTGATATTACAAAAATTTGTTGCTCATTTTATGGAACATCCAAGGGAGCAATAAGAAGTTGTTTACGACAATGTATTTGCGTTATGAAACAACATCTGATTTTACAAGGTTACTTTTGACCAAAAAGTATCTGAATTAAAGTTACAGGCAATACATCACTGTCAAAGTTTACATACAGGACAAAAACGGTTTGAATGTGGTATGTGACAGAAGATCTTATCTCAAGCAGCCCATTTGAACTGTTATCTTAAGCTGTATGTAGGTGAGAAACCATTGTGTAAAGTATGTCAAGAAAAGATTTTCTCAAGCAGGCACTTTGAATCTCCATCAGAGTGCATACAGGTGAGAAACCAGTTAAATGTGATATATGTCAGAAGTGCTTTCCTCGAGTGCATTATTTGAAAAGGCATCACAGAGCGCATACAGGTGAGAAGCAAATTCTCACCAAAAAGAAATATAGTCTAAAAAAGAGGAAAGAAAGAAAAAAAAAGAATAAATTGAAATATTCGTTAGTGCACTGGTGCCACAAAATTGTAGAATAAAAGCCAAAAAATCCTAATTCCGAAATTGAGCCACTTACCAAAATTTATCGATTAGTAACAAACGATGGTATTTACTTTTTGATTTTATCTGTTTGTTATTTTTGATGGTTCTCCGTGTTTTTTGGTTTCTAGGTTTTGCTTGTTTTTATCTGGTTTGTTTTGTTCACATTTTCGTTCAATGAGTGGGAAAGTGTTTCTTTCTAACTTTCATTTATAGCGCTGAAGAAAAGAGGCGGTTATCCTTTCGGAACATTCGTTCCGTTTTACACAGCATTTTCGTTGGCTTCATGAAACCCCATTCTTGCTTTTCTTCCCTTGTTTTTTTAGCAGTCAAATTCAAAAGTAACAAAAATTATTTGATGGTTCGCCACTGCCTGAGAAAGGCCTCTTCTATTATAGTTGTTTTTAAGGCTTGTCTTCTTATGTTGTCTTGCTGACTTCTTCTAGATATTTTGTTCTTCTCCTTTTATGGACGGCGGATGAGGAGGTCTAGCCAAAAATATTTGTATTTTTCTCTTTTTTTCACTGGCTGTGATTTGCCTCTTTTTTCTTCATTTTCTAGTTTTTGTTTTTTCAAGCTTACCCAGTTTTGTCTCTGCAAATATTTGTTTTTAACAAAGTTAATATCGAAAAAAAGAAATCGAAAGGAAAGAACACTTACCTGCGTCATATGATGCCTCAAATATCAGTTCTGCTGTGTTTGAAATGTTTTGAGTGAGTCCTTTGCCTGAGAGTTTTTTAGATATACTATAGGAGGAAAACATGCTTCGATTGCCGAATAAAAATGGTAAGAGATAAAAGAAAACAAGAGTGATGACTATAATTTATTTAATTATAACGATGCTGCACAAAAAGCCAAAAATATATACTTCAAAGACAAACAATAAAATGATATTAGATCACATATATACCCAGACTAGGCCACAATTTTCTAGGATAAACATTGCGAAATATATTAGTAAATAGGAATGTGAAAACATTAACTACATTGAAGAATAGATGAAAACATTGTTGCCATTCTTAACGAAAGCCATAAGGGGTGCCGTTTTGGTTGGGATTAGAAGGCGCCGCACTCTGTAAAGAAAATTAGAATTAAAAAACTGTAAAATCCTGGGTACTTTCCGTAGCCCTTAAAAGCAAAGAAAGAAGACAAGAAACTCTATTTTACTCAAAACCAGTCTTATTCGATTGCTAAAAGTAAAAAAGAAAAATATGTCACTACAGATTCATCATACCGTATCGGAATTCGTCGCATGGTCTCACAAAATTCCAAATCCGCATTTAAGGCTCACATCAATAATAATCTATTTTTCCTTGTATATGTAATGTATATATATATCTTCTAATCTTATCCTGTATACGCAATATTATATAATCTTATACTCTCTCTCTCTCTCTCCTTTAGTAGCTTCCATGGCATTGCATAGCCTACGGCATTTCTCTTCTGACGATTTGAGATGGGTGAAATGTAAAAAAAACGCGTTCTATCTGTTTTTTTGTCTTATTCTCTGGATCAAAATTACCTTCGCTGAGTTTTGTTTTCTTCGTACTTTTTTTCGTTCTTCGTTTTTATCATAGGCCATAGGTTTCACGAAGTATTTACGTCAATATAAAGAAAGTACCTGAACGTTTTCATCTATATAAGACGAATCTTTCAAAAAGAATCGGGGTTCTTGTAAACCTTTCAGGGCTTTTAAAAATGATATCTGTAGGTCAAAAGGTATATGCTTCTAGATAACAGTAAGATTTGGTAATGGCACATGTGTTAAAACTCATTTTGATAGAGACTTCTAAAAGAAAAGGCACAACAAGCGTGAATTATAGAAAATATGCGAACATACAATATATAACGAATCCGATACATAATACGTTATGTTATACACAATGAATGCAATGTATTTTTGAGATACAGATATCTTATTTATGAAATATACATAATGCAACAAAATACACTTGCGCACATGCCTGGTGGCATTATTGAGCGCATTAAAAATTACAACAAATTATTAAACACCGTTAGCAAATTCAATGAAACAAACAAAAAGCCTCTTGGACAACTGCCCAAATACAAACAAGGTAGATAAAACCAAAGTCAACCATCAGAGATAAACTTCCCCACCATTCTGCGAAACTGCTGGTAATCAGCGCACTCTAATATCCAGGGGAAT
Organism: Artemia sinica; assembly: GCA_027921565.1. NCBI lineage: Eukaryota > Metazoa > Arthropoda > Branchiopoda > Anostraca > Artemiidae > Artemia > Artemia sinica. The sequence goes on along the minus strand of CM051259.1, from coordinate 27,692,266 downwards.
AGAATTCCACACCTTTGGACCAATATGCCTCAAACTAAATCCTGCTCTAGTTGTTCGCCTAAACTGCGAGAAATTAAACCTGAGTGATGTCAGATATGAATGACGCTGCGAGTTAAGAGGGAAAATTCCATGGAAATCTGATGCTAACTGGCCAAAAACGTAATTGTGACATATCTGGGATATTGCAATGAAATGAAGTTGATGTAAAGAGAGAAAAAAAAGAATACATACATTTCTAAGTATTTTGATAGCGAAGTCAGCAACGAAACAACAGATTGAACTGATTAGTATAGAATATTGACAAAAACGAAGACTTATAGCGCCTTTTGAATTATAGCAGCCGATTTGGGCAAGTTAAAGTAGAGTCTCTGAGATTACATCGTAAACATAAAGGGTTGGAATAAGGGATTTTTAACAAAAAAGATAACGTACATATGGCGGAGGAGCATAGTCTGGAGGGCCGTTTTGATACGCAGGAGCAGATGGTTGAACACCTTGGAAAGTGCCAGCTGTTTCAGTTGAAGCCTGCAACTGACCTCCTTTGACCCATCCTGCAGCTTCGGCAGCCTTTAGATCTGAAATGAAATAGCCTATTTTTTACAATTTTCTTTCGAATTATGGATCAACTTTCGACCATCCCCAGGGGAATAGGAGAATGTCTTCAACCCCCACCCTCTCCTTTGGGGCTCATAGGTATATGCACTACAAAAATCATAGTGTAAAACAATTTTTGTTGCTAGTATGGCTTAATTTTCTGCAGTATCCCTCCAGCTCATCTTAAGAAAAGACTGAGCAAGAATTGTTTTGTATTCCAACTAAATAGGATGAGAAAACTTAACCATCTCTTTCGCTATGCCTAATAATAGTTCTCTTTTTTCTAATTGTTGTCTATAACTTTTTAAATATTTCAACTTGCCATTTCACTTAAAGCAAGCACGTTAAACATAAAGCTTAAGATCACGACATTCCCCTCGGGCTATTTAGATGAGCCGTAATAAATAAGTTGCTGTAATAAATAAGAATTTTTAATTCATTCAAAAAATCATGACAGACCCATGAACTAGACAAGCCTATAGCCTTTCTCGTTTCTGTTTAAAATAAATAAAACATGGATTTAATTTTTTTCTTTTTTATTGATAAAAAAAAAATTAAATAAAGAAGACACGACACCGCTGCTTAACTCAAAACAATTTCAAATTAATGACAAAAACATACTACGTGTTAATGTCTCTTTGATTCAATTAGAAACCCTCAACAAAACAGATTAAGAAATCCCACTCAAAATAAATTCAGCAGCCAAATAATTTTAAAATAATTCATATAACCTATAAATATCAAAATTATAATTTTAGTTTTAAATCAGCACAACAATAATATAATTATTTTATTTCAATTTAAAAATTATTCGATTATTTAAAAAAAAAATAATAAAAAGCAATCTCACAAATATGCACATTATTCTTCTTCTTTTAATGAATAAGAAGATAGAAGTAGTTACCTGCAGCAGTTGGTTGGGTATATCCACCAATTCCTGGGTATGGAGGGGGCGCTGATGTCATATATACTGGGTCAGCTATAAAAAAAACAGACAGTGATAAATTTTACATCTGCTTTCAATATAATACACAAAATTCTCTAAACTTAGCATGAATGATGTTCTGCGCTTTGTCTTTCTTGTCCTTGTTTTTTCATTGAAATGATTTAATACTCAGCATTCACGAGGAAGAGAAGACTGTACAAACATACAACATAAGCACTGTGGAGGAGAAAAATGATTTTTTTTTTTCTTGTTAGCCATAATCCCTTTTTTTCACTTTTACCACTCTTATCATTATTACCGTTTCCTTTTTTATGTTCTTCTTTAATCATTCAATGTCAAGTCTTTTATGAAGATTTAGCTATCTTCGTGTACCCAAAGGGTCCTCAGTGAACTGTAAGCTTTTTAATTTCTTAATAAACTTATTATGAGGAGCGACAGAGTTGTACTGAAGTGTTGTACACCCCCCCCCAATGGCGCCACTGAATCAATAGATGATCCATATGAAATACCACCAATACAGCTCCAAATGGATGTACACTGCTGAATACAGAAGTCTCTACCAATCGACATTCAATGTCAAGTCTTTTGTGAAGATTTAGCTGTTTTCGTTCAGCCGTAGTATCCTCAGAGCACAGTAATCTTCTTAATTTCTTAGTAAAGGTATTATGAGGAGTAGCAAAGTTGTACTGAAGTGTAGCTTACTGCTACACAACTACTTTCAACTCACCAAAGCACCAAGTCACCTGAGGTCAAGACAGCTACGCATGCTTTTCCTCCACCCCAATCTGTCCAAAGCATCACTATTTACTCCCCACAAGAAATTACTGTTTTCCTTACTTCCTTTCTTAAGAGCTCTACCCGCCCCATTCCAAAACGTCCTAGTTTTCATTTGGCTCCAGACGGATAGCTAAAGAGTACGATTTTCAGCCGCCAGTCACTATTCATCCGGTAACTATGACACGACTTAAAAACATTTCTAGAACATTGCCTGGAAAATAGTATCTAACCACAAATGTCAGAGCTAGTTTGGCGGAACGTCATAGCTCAGTGGTCAGTTTTATAAGCTAACGGAAGGCTAGTTTAAAATAAAGAAAATCAATAGTCTCCTGCTAATTGAGGAAATCGCCGTCTATATAGCATAAACAATATGCGTCCTGTGTCGGCAAGGTTTTTAATCAAGGCGGTTAGCACAAGAGGTAACTCTCAAAGATATCAAATTATTCAAATGATACTTCTTTTGAGCGATTTTTAATGTCTTCCGAGCGGGTATGCTTACCTGCTCGGAGAATATTTTTAGGGATTACCCTTTCCAAAGCTTTAAAAAGAAAATTCTACTCCATTCAATAAAAAAAAAAAAAAAAAAAAAAAAAAAAAAAAAACAAAAAAAAACACTGTCTAATGATGTATGTTTCATTAAATCTGAATATCTGTATCTTCGACACAAAACGAGAGAAGTTAAATAGTTTTCTTAAGATTTCTGAGGAAGAAGGTGTCGAACTTAAGTCTTCTATCGTTTATTCGGATCTCTTATCCAGGCTTAATAAATTATGGAAACACCCACCGATCAATTCTAAATTCTGGCCACACAAACTGAAAAATTGCATAATGGAAGAGATAGGGTGATCCTTTAAGGTATCGAATCTTCTTAACTGGAAAGATTTTTTCACATTTGATTTCTATTTATATATATATATAAAGACATAAGAACATAAGATTGCCTAACGTGTCGTCATATTTCCGAGCAGGAGTAAATTATCTGGTCGTGAGCCCGAATTAATACTAACAACTCACCGCAGCACCAAGCCGCCTGAGGTCAACACAGCTACGGATGCTCCTCCTTCATCCCAATTTAGTCAAAGCCTCCCCTTTTACACCCTCCCAGGAAGTTCCCATTTCCTTTAAATTTTTCTATATGACATCCTCCCACCCCAGACGAGGACATCCTGCTTTCCGTTTAGCCCTTGACGGTTGGCCGAAAAGGACAATGTTCAGCAATCTGTCATCCTTTACCAGCAGAGCGTGCCCTAGCCATCTCAACTTTTCTTTCATTATAGCCCTAGAAAGCGGGATTGAACCACATTTTTCGTACAGCCTACTGTTTGAAATACGGCCACTCTGGAAAACATCCAGTAAATCTTCATCCACTTTTCGGAGCGCCCATGCTTCAGAGCCATATTTGACAATTGTCATCACTGTGCCTTCCAGTATTCTAATCTTGGATTGCAGACTTATCTTCCTATTCTTCCAAACTTTTTTTAACTATGAAAAAACACCCTGAGCCTTGGCTATTCTACTTTAAACATCTTCACTGCTCCCACCGTCTTTACTAATAATACTACCAAGGTAAGAGAAGCTGCCCGCCTGATCAATGTTTTCATTACCCAACCTCACCTTTTCATCTTCACTTATTCCTAGCCTTAGTGACTTAGTCTTCTTGACATTAATTTTCAAACCTATTCTAGCACCCTGAACACGAATTCAATATAATTTGAAGAATAATATAAAGAGCAAATAAAAAATAAATAGAAAAAAGATATAAATAAGCAAGAAAAAAACATGTTATAGAATATATTTCCAAAATATATGATTGCATTAGAAGTTTGTCACAAAAAGACGGAGTTGGCAGATTAACGGAGAATGCAAAAAAAAGATCAAATACAACTGTATTCCTTACTCGCTTTCTTTCTTTCAATAGCCATATTCAATCCGATTTAAAAACCAAAATAAAAACAAGATGCAATTGCATTAAAAACTAAAATGAAACATATGCGCAACAATATAAAATAATGGGAAGTAAAACGTCAGAGTATATCTTTGCTTTTATTTTTCTTGGCAAATTAAATGATTAAAATTAAACGAATGTCTGATTGAAAACAAACTTCTCTAAAGTTGCCCTTGAAAATTTATTGAAAAACTTAATTGGATACTTATCTAAAAAAAAAAAAAAAAAAAAAAATAATAGCAGTTCACCACTAACGGATTGTTTTATTAATCTGAGACAAAATGGAGGGGGGGGGGCTTCAACCTTTCCCGCTAGAATGAAATAAGACGTTACGTTATGTAACCTTAGGGAGCAAATTTAGTTTGTAATATAAGCAGGGCCAAGTAGGCTCAGGTTCTAATAACTTTACGTCACGCAAGTTTTATGTTACGTTACGGAAGAATCAATCAAACAGTTCGTGGTAACAAACTGTAAGTAAGGAGCAACCCGGCTCAATAGTAACTGAAACTCTAAAAAACGGAATTTTGATACCAATAGATACATCAGAAGAATCAGATTTTTATGCTGATTTCAAATATATAAGTTTCATCAAGTTTAAAGAGCGTAAAGAGCGAGGCGTTGAGGAGGGGATAGCCCCTTTCATATACGAAATAATTTCTGTTCGTTTTAAATTTTAATGTCGCTCCTTACTTTCAGTTAAAAAAAACTTGTTTTTTTATTTAATATATAATAACATCAAAATGAAATTCCTGGACGAGCATTAATAAAACTTGTAATTAAATGAACTACTAGAAAGCCTTTCACATTCGATCAGGGCTTGAATTTCCATTACACATTTATAGGGTTTGAATAGTTTGCTTATGATTGCGATGACTTTAAAAGATGATTATGATGATTTCATGGATATTAGCGCTAGCTTATGTGAAAGGACTTGTTTGATTTTTGAAATGTTATACTTAACTTAACGAAACTTAATCAATTAGCACAGAGAATTATGTAATGTGAAAACAGCTTTATTCCCACATCGAATATTTTGATCACGTATAAAGATAATTCTTTTTTTTTCATGTATCAATTGATGCTATCCATAAGTAAAGGTGAAACTAAACATATGCAAAATAAATTCCCCTAATTAAAATCCTTAGGATTAAAATCAACTCACATTTAAACTGAGTTATGACAGAAATCAAACCGGGGTAGCACGAGTGTATACAGGATTGTTGTCCGGGAGAGAGGAGGTATTTTTGTACAGGGATTTTACGGTTTTTTTTAAATGCACCAGAAAAATTATACGTATTTTGTTACCTTTTTACGAGTTGGACAAAAATTTCGGCAGGGGGATTTAAACCTGGTAAACTACATTCCCCCCTCCCCGGATACGGACTTGCAAGGGAAGCCTAGCGTACATTTTTAACAAAAAAAAAAACGTGCGAGTAGCTTTTATTTATTTTAAACATTTGGACGTTCCACGAACTGTATTTCAAAACTGTAACTGGAGTTCAAAGCAGAAAAAAATACTACAGCACTCAATATTCATGAAAACAAAAATCAATTTTAATTGCCATTAGGTTCACACAGCAGTCTTCTGAACAGCTGCTGTTTAGGAAAAAGTTAAGCATAAACTTACTTGGCTTTCGCTGTTGTGTACAAAAAAATTTAAATGCCTGATAAAACTTGAACCTATTTAACTCCACAGTGCCTGGAAAAGGAGCAAAATTTGCTCTAAAAAGGAGCAGTGTGAAAATAATCGCCATTTTATTGCTTCCCTCTGAACCTAAAGTAATAAACAACAGAAGTTATCCAAATATTCACCCGCGTAAGAACATTTTAATATATCGGATGACGGGAAGTCTGGAAATCGCAGGAAGATTTCGCTCCCGTCCTGTGTTTGCCTTACTAAAAAGACAAATTTCTCTTTTCTCCTATGTGTACTTAGAGCCGTGATTTCCAACATGGGGCGCGATACCCACGGATGAAGCATGGCAATATTTTGGTGGGTCATGCCCCCTTTAGTTGACTATTAATTAAGACCCTTGATTTTGAAAAAAAAAAAAAACATTTTTCATTTAACTGATGTCACATTAACGTTTTATAAAGACAATATTTTTCATTAGTATAAGATAAACCTTGAGGACGACAACAAAAAATTTACTAAGCTAATGGCCCTTTAAGCTTACTTCAGGCGAATACACATAACATTTTGAATAGTAAAATTTAAACTTGAGTAGGGGATATCATGATATTAGAAATGCTTAGGTGGGGCGTGGCCCCAAATTGGCTGAGCACCACTCACTTAGAGCATTATAATTAGCCCTATAAAAATTAATAATTAATATACCTGGTCCAGAAGCAACAAAAGCTGCAGGAGCTGACCAACCATAGTAGGCCCCTTGTGGTGGAGTGTAAGCAGGAGCTGGAGCGTCAAAGAAACCATATGGAGGTGGGGCTTCGTAAGGAGGAGGGTTATCAAACATTTGCTCAGGCGCATGACGTTTAGCTTAAATAAAGTTAGAAATGAGCGTATGCAATTTTTGGAAATAAAAGCCGCACATAGAAGGGCAAGACAACATATTTATATTTAAAGAATGTCTATTACGAGCCCAGATGGGCCAAATTCGCATTTCGTATTCAAAATATAAAGGCAACGAGAATGAAAAAGAAATAGGAACAGCAATAAGCAAGAAAAAATTAAAAAGAAGGTAAAACAATTTGGCATAAAAAACAAAATGGTTCAAAACAAAAATAAGATGGTGGGGAGAACCCCAAAAAGATCCGTCAAAAGCATTGTCTACAATCTAAGCACGAAACATTTGTTTTTCTATTTGCTCCCAACCTCCCTGAATAAAAATGTATAATATTCCTTTAAAGTTCAGACATGTTTACACTTTTGTTTGAAATGATACATTTATTTCCAGAGAAAATGTGTCAATGAGAGGAGTGTCAAGCATATGAATAGATTTAAGAGCAGGGCTTTGCAGCTCAGACGCAGCTGGAATTGAGATGAATGAATAACATCATTAAGACATATCTAAAAATGTAAATATTTGCATTTTTTCTATTAAAATTTATTAATATCAAAAATGATGTAATTAAATATTCTTAAATTAAATAAATTAAATTAAAGTTCTTAGATTAAATAAATAAGTTCAACTAATTTTTTAATCAAATATTTGCATATTTACAATAATAAAAGAAAATTTTAATGTATTAAAAAATTCATACATTTAAGGTCTTTACTGTTCATGTCTTTTGTTTCTAGTCTTATTCCAGCAGTTTTATGATAGACTTGAAAAAAAAAACATTTAATTCTCTCTTCCCTGAAATTGTGCGTTCAAAGCTTTCCCATTTAGGGATAATATCAAAAAAGTTTAGTATTGGTCTTTTTACACATTAGAAGAATGGCCTTGAATTTGTCTCCTTATACATCGGCTATACCGACCATGCTTCTCAAGGATTAAATATTTCAAAATCAAATTTTTTAATATTCTCCGAAAACTTGCCGAAACTGAGTGGCGGTTCACTCGCCAAAAATAATTATTTGTCGTCGTAAGAATCGCTCTTCTTCGTTTTTAGGGGGCTATACTGGATGAAAAATCAATATTTCTGAACCATACAAATTTATAAACTAAAACAAAAGGTAAAAGTTGAGAATAGCAGCTTTTCAGAAGGAGACATGATGAAGACATGAAGGAGAACGAAAAAAAGGAACTTTTAGATTACTAATTTTATGCTCATCTTCATGGCATGATTCTATAAGCATTTTTTAGTCTGAACCACCTTGTTGAGGTTATCAAAGTTGTGTTTTCAGGCATCGGTTTTGAAGCGCGTTTTGAGCAGGTTTGACAAAAATCGTTTTATGGTACTCCGTGTTCAACCCAGCAAAACTTTAAAGCATTTTCGTCTTACAATTTCCAGGCGTGTTGGACAAGGGTTCCTGAAAATTATAAAGCACTAGAATAGCATGGTTGAACACGGGTTCTGATAAAACATTTGCCAGTGCTGAACACGGCACTCAAAACAATAATCTCCACAACCCGTATTAAACTCCGTGTTGGATGTGGGTGGCCTGAAAATGAGCCTCAAAAAGCCGTTCCCTTTATGGGAATACATGTATGTCCTGTGTTCGGCAAAAATCTAAAAACCCAAGATGAACATTGCTTGCTAAAAATCCAAAATACGATTTGAGTTATCACTAGAATGCATACTTTTCTCTTTTTTTCTAAATAAAGTTTTAATTTTTACATGAAATTCGATAATCCTTCAAGGACCTAAATGAATTTTTATTGCTTTCAACACTTACTATTTATTAACATCTCCCTAACCCGTGATAAACCATAAAGACCTAAGGTAATGTGCCAGCTACTAGCAACTAGGAAAGTAGTTTTAACTTTAATTTAACATTTTTAGATTGCTATTTATGATCATTATCATGGTTTGGTTCGCATTTTTGACAATCCCTCTTCGTCCCCCTCTAAAAGTCGCATGGCCTTAGGCTATACAAAAAAAACTAACAAAAAAATGATGGAATTCTTACTTTATAATATGTAGCAAGTATCAATGAATCATATTTCCTTCTTTTTCTCCATTTTTATCTGTTTTCGAATCAGTTTTCATCGATTATTATTTTAGTTTTTTCCTACATAGCTTAATGCAATGGAGCGGGGCTGGGGATGAACCACAGTTTATATAATATACCAGTAAGTTTACCGCAGATGATTTCTGGCTCTTCATTCTCGGTGCGAACAAAAAGCTCCTCCCACTTATTTCTGCACTTATTGTCCACTTATTGGTGAGCCGGCCAAGTAGTTTTGTCAGTACTTGTTCCGTAGGTGATTATTCTTTGTCTACCAGTGAAAAGATCTAATGCCGCTTATGTTTATATCTGCAAAAACGTTCTCTGGAGCACTCACACCTCGGTCCGGGTTTTTATAATGGGTGAGATAGGGAAAGATCATACTGGATAATTATATAAACTGTGGGATGAACTGTCAAAAACGCGAACAAAACCATAAAAGTTTACATAAAATTAGCACTCTAAAAATGTCTCTTTTTTTGTTCTAGCATGTCTGCTTCTGAGAAGCTTCTATTCTCAACCTTTACCAAACATAATTCTAGAAATTCCAACGTACAGAAAAGGCTGAAACAAATCCGTCCCCTCTCTCTGCTAAAACTTTTATATCACACACTAAATTAGTCTCGCATTAATCATGGTTAGGTAGCATGACTTTTTACTTTTTGTTTTTATTCAATTTTCTGGCTTTTTAATCAAGTGAATAATTTACTGATAGTCAAATTCTTCGATTTTTAGCTTGACTTTAAATCTCAAAAGTATGTACACACATTTATTTAAATTATTCTTGTCTCTCTTTACATAGCAAATTCGTCTGATTGGACAAATTCCAGCTAATGGTATTTTCAGATTCTAAAAACTAAAATTTTATCTATAACTAAAACTTTATCATTTTTTAGGGAAATTTCTAGAAAAGTGATTTTTTTACACTATTATTTAACTTTGTCTGATTAGACCACAGAAAAGGCTAAAGATACCCAATCTCCAACAAGCCACCTAGAGCTAACGCACACTAGGTTTTGTTTCATTAGTTCATACGACGTGCAAAGGTGGATAACATTAAATAGCTAATTTTTGAATATTGTATTAGTTGTTTTTTAAGTTTAATTAATTAAAATTCAATTCAGATAAATAGTTTCATTTAATACTATGTACCAATGGCTTTCTAAAGATTCCGTTTCAGAAAGACTAACCATTAAACATTTTTTTCGTCAACAGGCTTATATTCAGTGGCGTCAAATTAAGAAAATTTGTGAGGATGGGGAGGGGGGAGGGTGATTTTTCAGAATCTAGGGAAATTTGTCGTTTCAATCGCTATTTAATATATAATATTAAACTAGATGCCGCTAGTAGACCACCTCTCCTAAAAAAGTAAAAAACTCAATGTTTCATTGCCGAAAACTTAGCGTTAAGGTGTCAAGAAGAATGCCAATAAGATAGTTCTGGAGAGTATGTCAATTTGAAAAGGTAAAAAAGGCTACCATCCTAGCAAAGGTACACTAATATTCCAAGTTAAGTAAAATTAGCATTTCGTTTCAATATTAATACAACAGTTGCTTTATCCATTAGGCGCTTCTTTATATAATAGTCTACCGCTCCTTTACCCTTTTTTGGTAGCCAAGATGCTTGAAATAAACTACCGTTTTTATTAAACCCTACCTAACTAAGAGAATGAAACCCAACTTCAGCAAAAAAAAAAAAAACATTCATATTCTTTTTTGGACAAATTCATTTTCTTTTTTAGTTTCTGCCACTGCTCTGTTACTACCGTGCGTTCTGTTACTGTTACAACAACCTAAACGTAGTGTTGAGCCAACACAGATGGAGAACCGCACTGCATGCAAAGAACATAAGTGAAAAAAAAAAAATAAAACAATATGTATATTTTACCCATGGTAACAGCAGCAAGCATTGCTTGACCCAGTTCAATGGCACCACCATGTTTGAAAAAAAGCTTGAACTTGCCTTCACCTTCAAAGTCACCATTTGGTTGGGCCTTTACTTTACCCTTTAAATAGTTGGCACCAAATACTGGCTGCTCCAGGTCAACCTAAAATTTATATTGCTTTGAATTATTTTTCAAAAACAAATATGTAAGACAAAGTTCACAGTAAACAGAAAGATTGCTTTTATTTTCCAGTTTATCTTCTATGTGGTTCCTAAAGAAAAGAACCATTACTTCAGTTTTTACAAAGGGCAGGGGGAGGGGGAAGGTGGAGAACAAGAACAAACATTTTCTATGGAGAGAAAGACTATATAAAATTGGAAGTAGAATGTCCTTTTAATGGAGTCCCATCATAGCAGACTAAGAAAAAGCGGCAGCGAGGATTTTACTTAAGCATTAACTACCTCAGGGAGGTTTTATTTAAGTAAAACCTAAGTATTACGATATTCATTTGTGAAGACGGTATGTGTAAGCATAGATTGGGGGAGATACAAGGCCCAGCATTTATTCTTTTTTTTTGGAGGGGGGGTGCAAAAGCTACACAAAAGATATATCTAAAATATCCCATCCCATGTGATAAATACCAGATATCAACGGGAATGGATATATTGAGTTGTATTAGGCTTTCTTGAGTGGACTATTGCTTTTTACAGAGTAAATAACATAGTAGACTCAGTGAAAGCTTGAAAAAGAAGGAACCTAGATGGAAACTTCTAAAGCAATTGAATGTAGATTCGACTAGAGGTTCTCTAGCGTACAGCTTATTAAGACCTTCAAAAGTAGCACTGGCATAATTTAACCTCAGGGAGATAGAGCTAATTTATTAGCTCTATCTATATTTATTATAAGCAATAAACGAGTAGGAATTCTTGGGTGAAGAATAAACCAGTTTATAATTTGCAATAAAAAATAAGAGGCAAAGAAAATACTTTAATCTCCCCCCCCCCCTGCCTGATGTAATATATGACCCCATATTAGGGTATGCTTAAACGTTTAGATAGGTTCATAAAGGGAAAAGAAGGTTACCTGAGTTGGGGGGGGGGCCTCATCGCCGCCCCCTCCCCCTCGGGACGCCCCTGCTGAAAAATAATGCTGTTATTCAATAATTAGATATAAAGGTGATGCATAATTAAAACCCGGATTCGTATATATTTTTATATATGGCAATATACTTGTAGCAAGGCCCAAAAGGATTTTTTAATTATTTGTAAAGTATTCATTCACCACAGAAAATTCTTCAAATTACACCAGTTTTTAAAATCCGAAATTTTTAAGATCTACAAGGAACTAAATATGTGGATTGCCATACGGCACTTTTGAACTCTGAGAGAAAATACTGATGGATAATTATTTTTACAAATTAAAGATGGAATTTATGCAGTAACAATATCCAAATCAGTGTGCATAGAGAAAGAGCATTTTTGTTTTTTGCAACAAAAGCTTCTGATTAATACAAATAAATTTCAAAGAAAAAGGAAACAGGAAAAAAATGAATAACTAAAAGCCAAAAATTGTACTTGCCCCTTTCATAGTGACAAATGGAATACTCATTGACTTCAAGGCATCTTTACTGTCTGAGTTAAGAAAAATCATGCGATGCGATGTCAAATAAAGACGTCCTGTTCGACTCCCTTTGAACTGCTTATTTGAAATATCACTTAGCTCCAAACTCACATTATCACAAAGCAGTAGAACTCTGAAAAAGAGATATCATTGAAAGCATACACTGGCTATGCCTTTTAGCATTATTGCTCACAGAAGAGGCAAAGACGGAAGAATCACCTTGTAGGTCTGGATCTTAGAAGGAGATGGGTGTCAAAGGAGCTTTCTAGGACGAGTTGGTAGAAAACATTAAGAAATTATGTATTAAAACGAAGATTATTAATTTTTCCCAGGTGTACTTTAGAAAAATCCTGGAGTAAACCCTCTCCCTGTAATGTGAGAATGTAGATTCCTTGTTAGCATTTTCACAAGTATATGTCAACATGTAAAAACATGAATTTTGGCCTAATTATAGATTTATTTAGGGCAACTCCTGAGCCTTTTGATGGAATCTAGAGTGATTGGGCCTCCAGGGCTTGTTGACCATATGAGCAGCAAATGTCTTTTTATACTTCTTTGTTTTAAGACATGCAATATTTTGTGCATTTTTTTAAGCCTCATCTTAATACCCTGATTTATATATAGATATATATATATATATATATATAGATACAATATATATATATATATATATATATATATATATATATATATATATATATATATATATATATATATATATATATATATATAATATATATATATAATATATATATATATATATATATATTATATAGTATCTGCTGATCTTAAGTTTAAAATGGCCTTTACTTTGCTTTGAAAAACTTCTTTTTTGGAAAGCTTTTTTTTAAATTAATATGATAGAAGAGGACACTGGTCAATTTTAACAAGATTACACAGTTCTTTTTCCTGAATTTTTTTTTTGGGGGGCAAGTCACAAAATAAGCCAAGGATCACTAAAGTGATCAAGGACCTCATTAAATCAACATTAAATCAACAATTAAATCAACTATATATACTCAAAACGATCAGAAATAACTGTTAAAGAATAAATTAAACCCCAAAACGGACAAAAATTAAATAAACAATCATAGCAAAAAAAAAATTTGGCTATTGAAGTATAAATGAAACTTAAAACGAACAGAAATTAAATAAAGAACCAATGCAAACAAACATACAATAGATACTAATGTAGATGAATAAAAGAATCTTAAAACGAGTGAAACTTAAATTGAATATGCAAATCAAGCTTGAAATGAACAAAAATCACTACAAACAAGAGTTTGGGTATCGCCTCCTTCTCTCACTGTAAAAGTCTAAAACCTACTGCGTCATTGGCGCTTTATGAAAACGAATTATATTACAAATATTTTCTCTTGTACTTAATATTGAAAATAAACATTAAAATTACAATAAAATTTTGAACTGATGAGCTTTCAGCAATTAATATCATTATATATCAAATATTCAGTTTAATTTATTAGTTCTTTCTAAAATTGTTCAAGACCCCTAAAATTGTCCCCTTCCTTAACTGTAAAAACCTAAAGCCTACTGCGTCATTGGCACTTCACTGAAAACGAATTATATTACAAATATTTTCTTTTCCAGTTTTTACAGCATTGAAAATGAAAATAAAATTACAGAGAAATAAAATCCTGAACTGATGGATCTTTATACAATTAATATTATTATATATCAAATATTCAATTTGATTTTGTTTATACTTTCCAAGACCGTTCAAGACACAAAGATTTTAGTAAAGCGCCATGACGCAGTAGGTTTTACACTTTTACAGTGAGAGAAGGAGGCGATATCTAAACTCTTGTTTGTAGTGATTTTTGTCGTTCCAAGCTTGATTTGCATATTCAATTTAAGTTTCACTCGTTTTAAGATTTATTTATTCTTTTATATTAGCATCTATTGTATGTTTGTTTGCATTGATTCTTTATTTAATTTCTGTTCGTTTTGGGTTTCATTTATACTTCAAGAGCAAAATCTTTTTTTTCGTTTTAAGCTTGATTTGCATATTCAATTTAAGCATTACTCGCTTTAAGATTTATTTATTCATTTATATTATTACTTGTTGTATGTTTTTTGCTATGATTGTTTGTTTAATTTCTATTCGTTTTGGGTTTCATTTATTTTCACAGTAATTTCCGGTCGTTTCGACTTTGAACTTTAACAGGTATTTGTATCTACTGAACTTAAGCTTAAAATGGACTTTCCTTTTCTTTGAAAAACTTCTTTTTCGGAAAGTTTTTTTTAATTAATTTTTGTTCGGTTTTGATTGCAAAGTTTCGTTTTTAAAAAAACCTTATTTCAAAATCAAACTTTTTTTCAAAATTAAATGTTCATCAAAGTATCAAAACTAATATCAACGTAGCAATATCAAAGTAAAAAAATGGGTTTGCGTCCACGGAGTTTTTATTATCTGATATTTGAACTATTTTTAACAAAATGGCTATCTCAAAATTTTTATCGGATGGGTTTGGGAAAAAAGGCCGTGAGGAGGGGGGGGGGGTTAATTGCCCTTCGATCTCTTTTGACCTTTTAAGAGAACTATAACTTTCCTTTTTCAATCAAATGAGCCCTCTCTGAAATTTATACGAGCATCCCTTCTATAAGAACCATATATTCACTCAGGGCATAACTTACAACACCTTTCCTCGGACCCTGTGGGGTTGTGTAGACACCGGTGTTTAAATATCTGATGTTTGAAACTATTTTTAAAGCAATGGCCAGCTCAGAATTTCTATTGGATGGGTTTGGGGAATAAAAATGCATGGAGGGGGGAGGGGCTAGTTGCCCTCCGATCTCTTTTGACTCTGAGAAAGTGAACTAGAACTTTTAATTTCAAATCAAATGAACCCTCTCTGAAGTTTATACGAGCATCCCTTTCATAAGAACCATATACGGTCCCAGGATATAACTTACAACGCCTGCCCCGCGGGCCCTGGGGGGTTGTGTTGACACCGGAGTTTTTGTTATCTGACCTTTGAACTATTTAAAAAAAATGGCTATCTCAAACTTTGTATCGGATGGGTTTGTGGAAAAAAGGGCGTTGGTGGGGGTAGTTGCCCTCCGATCTCTTTTGACTCTTAAAGCTTGAACAAGAACTTTCAATTTCCATTCAAATGAGCCCTCTCTGAAGTTTATACGAGTATCCCTTCTATAAGAACCATTTATGCCACCAGGGCATAACTTGCAGCACCTGCCCCTGGGCCCTGGGGGGTTGTGTCGACACTGGAGTTTTTGTTATCTGGCCTTTGAACTATTTTTAACAAAATGCCTATATCAAAATTTTTATCGGATGCATTTGGGGGAAAAGAGGCGTGGGGGGATAGCTGCTCTCTGATCTCTTTTGACTCTTAAAAACTGAACTAGAACCTTAAATTTCCAATCAAATGAATCCTCTCTGAAGTTTATACAGTTATCCCTTCCATAACAGCTATATATGCCCGCCGGGTATAACTTATAACGCCTACCCCTGGCCCTGAAGGATTGTGTCGACCTGGAATTTTCGTTATATGACCTTTGAACAATTTTGGAAAAATGGCTCTCTTGAAGTTCTTATCGGAGGGGTTTGAGTTAAATAGGGCGTGGAGGGGGGGGGGCTAGTTGCCCTTCGATCTCTTTTGAATCTTAAAAAGTGAACGAGAAATTTTGATTTCCAATCAAATGAGCCCTCTCCGAAGTTTATACGAGCATCCCTTCCATAAGAACCATATATACCCCCAGAGTATTACTTACAACGCCTGCCCCCGGGCCCTGAGGGGTTGCGTCGACACAGGAGTTTTCCTTATCTGACCTTTGAACTATTTTTAACGAAATGGCTATCTCAAAATTTTTCTCGGATGGGTTTGGGGAAAAAAGGTGTGTGTGTGTGTGGGGGGGGGGGGGGCTAGTTGCACTCGGATATCTTTTGACTCTTAAAAATTGAACTAAAACTTTAAATTTCTAATCAAATGAGCCCTCTCTGAAGTTCATAAAAGCATCCCTTTCATAAGAACCATATATGCCCCCAGGACAACACTTACAACGCCTACCCCCGGGCCCTGGGGGGTAGTGTCGACACCGGAGTTTTTGTTATCTACTTTTTGAACATTTTTTTTTTTTAATGGCTATATCAAAATTTGTAGCAGATGGGTTTGGGGAAAACAGGGCGTGGGGGGCTAGTTGCCCTTCAATCTCTTGACTCTTAAAAAGTAAACTAGAACTTTCAATTTCCAATCCATTAGGCTTCAAAATGAGCCCTCTATGAAGTTTATGCAAGCATCCCTTTCATAAGAACCATACATGCCTTCAGAGCATAATTTAGCACGCCTTCCCTGGGCCCTGGGGGGGGGGGGTTATTGACACCGGAGTTTCTCTTATCATAACTTTGAACTATTTTTAACAAAATGTCTATCTCAAAATTTTCATCAAATGGGTTTGGAAAAAGAAGGCGTGGAGGGGGGGGGGGGGCTAGTTGCCCTCGGATCTCTTTTGACTCTTGAAAAGTGAACTCAAACTTTCAATTTCCAATCAAATGAGCCCTCTCTGAAGTTTATACGAGCATCCCATTCATAAGAACCATATATGCCCCAGAGCATAACTTACAACGCCTGCCCCCGGGGCCTGGGGGGTTGCGTCGACACCTGAGTTTTTCTTGTCAGACTTTTGAACAATTTTTAACAAAATGGCTATCTAAAAATTTTTATGGGATGCATTTGGGGAAAAAGAGGCGTGTGGGGGGGGGGGGGGGCTAGTGTCCCTCCATTTTCTTTTGACTCTCAAAAACTGAACTAAAACTTTCAATTTCCAATCAAATAAGCCCTCTCTGAAGTTTTTTACGAGCATACCTTCCACAAGAATCATATATTCCCCCAGGGCATAACTTACAACGCTTGCCCTTCGGCCCTGGGGGGCTGTGTCGACCCCGGAAATTTCGTTATATGGTCTTTGAACCATTTTTTTTTTCAATTGCTATCTCAAAGTTCTTATCGGATGGGTTTGAGGAAAAAAGGACGTGGAAGGGGGGGGGGGGGGCTAGGTGCCCTCCGATCTCTTTTGAATTTTAAAAAGTGAACTAGAACTTTCAATTTTCAATCAAATGAGCCCTCTTCGAAGTTTATACGAGTATTTCTTCCATAAGAACCAAATATACACTTAGGGCATAACTTACACCTGCCCCTGGGCCCTGGGGGTTGCGTCAACACAGGAATTTTTCTTATATGATCTTTGAACTTGTTTTTTAAGAAATTGCTATCTCAAAGTTCTTATCGGATGGGTTTGAGGAAAAAAGGGCGTGGAGGGGGGGGGGGCTAGGTGCCCTCTGATCTCTTTCGACTTTTAAAAAGTGAACTAGAACTTTCAATTTCCAATCAAATGAGCCCTGTCTGAAGTTTATACGAGCATTCCTTCCATAAGAACCATATATGCCTCCAGTGCATAACTTACAATGCCTGCCCCCGGGCCCTTGGGGGTTGTGTTGACACTAGTTTTTGTTATGTAATCATTGAACTATTTTTAACAAAATGGTTATCTCAAAATTTTATTGGATTCATTTGGGAAAAAATGGCGTGGGGGGGGGGGTAGTTGTCATCCAATCACTTTTGACTCTTAAAAAGGGCACTAGAACTCTCGATTTCCAATCGAATGAACCCCCTTTGAAGTTAATTGATCAATGACTTTTGACCAGTTAATCTTAGAAAGCCTTAACTACTGACTGTGATCTAATGAGGGTTTTCTACTGGACTTCCATATATTAAAGTAACGTGGTCACTCATATCAGCAACAGGCAGAGTCTGGACAAGATTATATAATTTCTCAATGCTGGTCAAAAAGTTCATGGTAACTAATTGCACGGAAGGAGCAGCTTGACCCAATAGTAACCAAAATTCAAAAAACTAAATTTTGATAACAATAGATAGATGAAAAAATTAGCTTTTTATGGATTCTAAATATGTAAATACACTCAGTTTAGTATTACACATCAAAAACTACCTGAGAAAATTTGCCTGATCTTTGAAAAAGGGGAAAAAACACTGCAAAAGTCAAGGAATCTTAATTAAAATCACACCACCTATTTTAGTGTATCAACGAACCCTGCTGTAGAGGTTCCAATCTCCTATATGCGAAAACGTGGAATCATGTTTGTTTGTTTTTTTGCCAAAATGAAAATCTTGGATGCATGTTTTTTTCCGGGGGGGATTATACCAAACCAATGGTCCTAGAAGATCGGAAGAGGGCTCATTCAAATGGAAATCAAAGTTCTAATGCCCTTTTTAAGTGACCAAAAGAGTGGAAGGCAACTCCCAAGCCCTCTCCCAGCTTCCCTCCGAAGCCCAGGAAAACTTCTATGAAGAAAGGGTTCTGGCATGATTTAGAAAATAACAAGAAATTAAATAAAAGTCTTTTTCAAATAAAAGTAGAGAATTATCCAGGCCAAATTGTTTGCAGGAAATTTTCTGCAAGGATGGAATTTTCCGAGGGGAAAATTTTACATGGTAGGAACTTTCCACAGAGGAATTTTTCGTGGGGGAGGGGGGTCCGTGGAGAGGGGATTCTCGGCATTATTTGAAAAACGATCATAAATCAAATAGAAAGTTTTTGAAGCTGAAAATAGCGAGCAACATTAGAACTTGAAACAAACAGATATTAATCCGTATATAAGGGGGGCTGCCCTCTCTTCAACACCTTGCTCTTTACACTAAAGTTTGACTTTTTGTCTCAATTCTTTAAGAACAATTTGTAAAGCAAAAATGCCATTTAACTGTAATAGATAGCTTTTGTGAAGTACTAAAAATATTAATATGAAGATCAAAAGATTAAGGAGGGGGCATCCCCCCTAATTCATGGAATAATTTAAGAATTGTTTTTTTTTTTAATAAATATAAGGCCAATTACTTTCTCTTTCTGTGTTGTGACGTTAGCAGATTCGAATGGGAATTCAGGTCTTATGTAATCAACCATACCCTGTAAGTAGAGTGCAAGTTCTTTTCAGAATGATGCTCTTGGAGGGCAGTAGACTATTTCAAAAATAATTGAGAAGGCTTGGTTGGGTATTATGCAGACTTACAACAACAAAAAACTCTACCATAATGGCTCACAATGGCCCTTTCCTTATTCAATCTTGGGTGTAGATTCATATCATATCCAGAAACTGACCATGCACAAATCAGACATAGATCAAGGTTCATACAAACAAGCCAAATTGATGTAATTTAAATGAGTATAATTTCCACCTCCTCATATTTATTACCAAGAGAGAAGGTGATTGCAACCAGGATTGTGGAAAATTAATACCTTAGCGTGGTGCAATTATAGTCCTTTATCATACCCAGTAAAGTTGAATGTTGTTGAACATCCATTTGAGCTGAGTGGTGAGTATACCTTGACTAGTAGTTCAGAATTGTAGGAGTGTTTTCCCCTGTTAAGGGTATTCTTCGAGATTATTGCAAATTGGTGGGCATGATACTAAACAGTCAAAAAAGTAAAGTAATGTATTTTTAACAGCCATATTACATGTTCAACCCTATTCCAACAACTGATTTATCATATAGAAGCAAGGACATACCTCAGTCCACAGATGTCAAATTTCTGGGTGTAAATCTTCATTGCTTCTTAAACCCATACAACCTATATTTGTTCCCTTGTCCTAAGGCAGTCAGCAAAGTTAAATTACATGAGTCAATCATGATGTCAAAAGTACAATTAAACTGTTTGCAGATGACACCAAACTTTACAGACCAATGCTGACACAGAAATATGCAGAATTCCTCAAATAAGATATCAGTACTCATGTCCAAAATAAATCAGACATTGAATTAAATTTTAATGGGAGGAAATGCAAAGTAATGTGTAATGGTAACCCCCCAGAGAATATCAATGATTCACAGATCAATGTATGATTGTTGGTCATGATATCATCATTAGGTTGATAATATGCAAGTAAAACTTGAAAAAAAAAAACTATGAGAAAGATCTAGGGGTAGCCTAATGTTGGTTGGTATTGATTATCAACATCAAATTTCATGTCCAATAATCAAAAAAGGCTGCCAAAGACTCTTGGGATATAAATGCTGACCATTCAAGCACATGCGCAGCAGGACACTTCCATTACTGTTTAACTGTATAGTACATTCTACTATCAAATATATAGACATTTTCTGAGGCCTATGTTACGAAGGAGATTATATGAAGATTGAATAAATATAGCCAAAAGCAACAAAGCAAGTTCCAGCTGTGAAAAAAAAACTCTCCTATGAAGCACACCTCACTGCCCTGACATTGCATGTCTTAGCCTAATGTAGACTCAAAAATTAACTTGGTAAGACAAGATTTGAGGCATATTTTTCTACTCCAATATATTCAGTAGCCAGAGGACACTGCCAAAATTATAAAAGGAATAGCTCAGACCCATTATTGAGAATCATACTGGTCAGTAACTAGTGGGAATGGTTAGAATAGTCTAGTAGACAAAACAGTGCAAGCTTCTTCATTGAATATCTTCAAAAAGAGACTAGACAGACAAAGGAAAAAACAATCTTTACACATTTGAAAAGTGACATATACCCTTTATATACATGATGGATGTATGACAAAAACCTGAGAGTACTTTTCCAGGGTAAGAACACCGTAGAAAAGGCACTGTTTCTACAAGCTATGCATTCTTATCTTTCACCAGGTATAATACTTACCCTGTATTATGGTTTTATGTTTCCATGTTTGTCATATTGTTGGTCAGTGTTGAGAGACACCAACAAATTTATTTTGCAATTTCTTCAATCTTCTAAGAATGGAGCAGTGAAAGCAAGATTTTGGCTTCCTCAGCTATACCTTTTTAAATAACCTTTACATAGATACAGGCCTATCATCAGTTGAGCATATAATTACTAAACAAAATCTAAATTTAGCTTTCTCAGCATACCATAAATTTCTACCACCAAGTATCCAGTCTCTTTTTACTCTCTCCTTTACCATGCAAGCACTCCTAATTATTATTTTTATCAGACCTGAATATTCATTGGTGGCACACCTGAATATACCCAATAGTAGTTGAATTCATTTTAGAATTCTATCTGAACTAACATCTCTCTTGGTCCCCTTAAAACTATTTCAGCAGGTCTGCGTGTAACTGAACCCCCGTGTAACTGAACCGCCGTGTAACTGAACCACCATGTAACTGAACCCCCGTATAACCAAACCACTGTGCAACTGGACCCCCGTATAACCGAACCCCCGTGCAACTGAACCCCCGTGCAACTGAACCCTCGTGCTACTGAACCCTCATGCAACTGAATCCCCTTTAACTGAACCCTCATACAACTCAACCCCCGTGCAACTCAACCCCATTTAACTAAACCCCCATGTAACTGAACCCCCGTGCAACTGAGCCCCCCATGCAACTGAACCCCCGTGCAACTGAACCCCCCTGCAACTGAACCCCCATGCAACTAAACCCTCGTGCTACTGAACCCTCATGCAACTCAACCACCGTACTTACATCGGGTAAAACACAATAGGGTTATGAACCATAGTTATTTAACTATGGTATAGTTACTTAACCTTTAAACTGTTTTAAATAAAATGCCCGTCCCCAAATTTAGATCGGATGTATTTGGGGGAAAAATAGGGTGGGGTGGAAGCCCTCCAATCACTTTTAACTCTGAAAAAGTGCACTGGAAACTTTGATTTCCAATCGAATGAGCCCCCCCCCCCCCCAAAGTTCACATAAAAATTTTCCTACAAAAACCTTATGTGCTAGCAATGAGCAACTAGCTTAACTTACAGCCCTTGCCTCAGATGCTGCTGGTGGGGTTGTTAACCCCAAAGGCATGGTTATTTGATCTTCAGACTATTTTGAACAAAATGTTTATTTTTATTTCGATCGAATGTATTTGGGGAGGGGATGTTGATTAAGAGGGAAAGGCTGACTGTCCTGTGATTACCTTTGATTCTTCGAAATTGAACTTTAAATTTCAATTTCCAATCGAATGAGCCTCCTTCAAAGTTTTTACGATCATCCCTTCTATAAAAACCTTAAATTTTAACAATTGGCAACTTGCAATAACATACAGATTGCTGATACAGGTGTATCAGCAATTTTTTTTGGAACAGCTTAGTGTATCAAAATGAAACTTCTGGGGCATCTACCTGCTATTACTGCTACTACTACTACTAATTCAACACTATTATTACTTCTACTGCTCCTACTACAACCTCTGCTACTATTAAACAAGCACTATTAAGGCTACGCATATCAAGTTGAAAATTTGACAGAATGAGGTATTTGAGGTGGAACTTGAACTAAATCAAAAGACAATATGTGCATGCAGATTTTCTAAATAGCATATCTCAAAAGGGATTTGTGTATTCAGTTGGAACTTTCAGAGTGCTTAAAGGGAAAGTCAATTCACCAAAAGGAAATATGTGCACGCTCAGGCCTGGATTTACCACTAGGTCCCTAGGCCAAGACCTAGAAGCACATAATGCCAGAGGGAGTAATAAATTATCACTGAGTAATTTTTTCCTGACAAAAACTGGACTGATATGATTTATTGTCGCCAGGTGCACTCTGCTGCCACGCTGCCTATTCACAGAAAAGTGACTTTAAAACAACACAGGAATTCCATGGTCACTTATAAACTGTCAGATGTCTCCCAAGAATAGTAGCTGAGCGTTTGGTATTACCCCTCTCTTTCATCACTTTTCGCTCATCAGTTGTGTTCTGTTAAAACACAGTTATAGTTACATGGGGGTTCAGTTACATGGGGGTTTAGTTAAATGGGGTTGAGTTGAACGGGGGTTAAGTTGCACAAGGGTTCAATTGCACAGGGCTCAGTTGCACGGGGGTTCAGTTACATGGGGGTTCAGTTACATGGGGGTTCAATTATATGGGGTTCAGTTACATGGGAGTTTAGTTAAATGGGGTTGAGTTGCACGAGGGTTCAGTTAAAGGGAGTTCAGCTGCATGAGGGTTCAGTAGCACAAGGGTTCAGTTGCACAGGGGTTCAGTTGCATGGGGGTTCGGTTATACGGGGGTTCAGTTACATGGGGGTTCAGTTACAATGGTTTCAGCAATGTTCATAACTTTTAACCTACTCCTCTTAGATGAGGGCACCTCCTTTCTGCTTTGTTCTCTGTGTTGATGGGTTTTTTTTTGTGTCATGGTCTAATGCCAACTTGGTCATTTTCTGTTTTCTCTACTTTCCTTGTTTAGGATTATCACTATTATTAACTGCTTTTGCTGTGACTGGTTTTGCTGTATTTTAGTGTAATTCTTGGGTGGAAAGCATGATTTATTGCTTTTCATGCATGTATTGTTCACCATAATTTTTGGTATTTTACTATGTTATTGTGTGGCCTACAATAAGCCAAGCTTCATGTACTGTTTGATGTTTGCAATGATATTTTACTATGAATGAAATGATTAGGCTAATATATTTGAGATTTTAATAGCTAACTACAAGGCTAATATCATGTGTGTATTGCCTAGAGCTCAACTCCTAGCTGACTAATTGGCCAGTTCAAGCTCAAGTGTCCATTAAATAAGGGTTTAGTAGCCCAATAGTAAGCTAATTTCACAGTGTATACTGATTAGAGCTCTATTGGTAGCTGGCTAGTTTGTTGATTCAAGCTCTAGTGTACAAATGACTAAGATCCTAATTGTCAACTAGTAAGCTTATCTTATAGTCTATATAGAACTATACTGATGGCTGAATAATTTCAGCTCCACTGCAAGCCTCACTGGGATCTTAATATTTATCTAGGACTATGGTGTGTTCACTTTCTATCTAGATATGATATGAAAAAAACTCAAAGTTTACCAATATTCAAGCTAATCACATACTTACTAAGACAGTTTAAGACAATTGTGATTTGACTGTTGAAATGGTGATTACCAGCATTGGGTATCCTTTCTTGTAGCCCAAAACTGTCAGGAGATGAAAAGAACTGGTGAATACCTACTACTTGGCTTCTTCTGAAGCAAACACACAAATGAAATAAAATCAGTAGCATTATATTCCTTATTTTATGTTCTCTTCAAGTATCACAGTTGCTTTCCTGATAAAAAGGAACTTCTGTTGCTTTTCTGTTTACCTTTTCTGAAGGAAACGTGCTATATAAATAAATATGGTACCACTAGATATCATGTTGTATGTTATTTTCAAATATCATAGTTACTTTTCTGACAATGCAAACTAGCCCCCTCCCCCTTGATGGTCCCAGATTTAGCCCTTTAAATGCATGAAGAAAAAATAAAAAAAAATATAATGGAAATTCTGGTTTATAATATGCAGCATGTCTCTATTAATCAAATTATCATGTTTCCTTCCATTTAATCCACTTTTTTGACCATTTCACATAAGATTATGGTTAATATTTCAAACAATAACAGATAAAAGTTCAGTTGAAACAGCAAATACCTGTTTCAACAAAGAGCCTATGATGCATCATAAGTTCAACTAAAAGAAAAACATATTAATAATTCTACACTTGAGACTATCAGGAGGGGCTGGTGCACTGTAAGAAAAGTGATGATGAAATTTAGAAATACCATAATAAAAATAATCTAACCTTTGTTTGTTTAGCATGTTTCCTTCAGAAGAGGCTAACCACTAAATGTTTGCCAAGAACTATGTACCAACATGGGTATCAGTTAATAACCTACTTTCACTCTTCATAAGAAATTTCTAGAATTGTAAAAATCTGGAAACTACTTTAAAACATTCTAAAATGCTTAATCATATCATTTCTAAATGTAATTTGCTTCACTTCACTCCTCCACTAATGGGCACAAATTACATATGCTTATTGATTTTCTGCAGTGACTCTTTCATTTCTGCTGCATGTTTACTGAGTGTCCTTAAACTGAATTTGATAGCATTTCCTTCAGGAGAATAGAAGCGTTAAACTGATATCCCAATATTAGGATAAGACATCAATTATTCAAACAGTGCCTAATCTCAGACAAATATCTTTATCAAAATTTATCTTACCTAAACATGGACAACAGGCTCCTAATCTTGGACATGACGCACATAGGTTTAGAGAGTTGGGATTGGCACATAGTTAGGACTAGGCTAGTTGGGATTGGTTGGTAACAAGATTGACCAGCATAATTTTTGGACATTTAAATTTAAAGAAAAGTTACCCCTGCAGCCTATTCAAACACAAATATTTTGGATATCTGTTAGTACCATTACTTTCACAGTGAAAACCTATAAAATTTCTTTTTTAAAAGTTCTATTAAAAAAAAAAAAAAAAATTAAGAATGCATGCTTATATCAACCTTGATGTGTTCCAACAAGACTTTAACTACCGCCCCCCCCCTCCCCATTGGTTATATGTATACTCTAAATTACATATATGCATTTAGTTTTCAATTTACTGACTCTTTTCTCTCTGACCCCTATCACTATTAAATCAATCGGAAGAAGTCAGCATATGAAAAATTCATTGCATAGGGCTATTTATAATTTGAGGCAGGGAAGCCCAGGGCAAAATGGACACCCCATTCCCATGCACTCAGGGAGATTCTGGGTTAAAATTCATTAAAACCAAAATAGATGGCATTGGTGGTAGACATGTGATTAATGGTTTCTGTAGCTTAAATTATACATTCTTTCTTGAGAGTACAAATTTAGAATGTTCATAGACAAAGTAAATTTCTTGGTTTTTACTGAATTAAAACCATGTCAGAACATGGTTTTGAATTGAAGTTATCAAGTATTTTGCAGTAGGTTGCATCAAGACATGGCTAATTGTAGACAGAGAAAAGCCAAGACAGATAGTTCAAGTAATTGAGAGGCAAATGTTTTATTAGTTGCAGATAGCTTTTAACCTAACACATTAGGCATGCCAACCCACTATACTTTATTCCCCCCCCTCCCCCCCTAATGTACAAATATATAGCCCAAATTTGTTTTAAAGTATTATATTTTTATCTTACTTTGGTATATTTCATTAGGACTGAGTGTCAGAGAAACATATTAGAAGAACATTAGGTTGGGTGTATATCATACAAGTACCATGAACACTAATGACCATGGTAATATGGACATAATGTCCATGATGAAAATCTGTTCCACAGCCAGATAAAAATAGCTAATTATGTTTGAAGTGAAAGAACTTATCTAAGAAAGTAAACCAGGGGCTTAAAATATGGGCATGCAATTATACAAGCTTTGAAAATGATTCACAATGGTGTTTCCAAGAAAAAAAAAACACCAGAAACTAAATATTCCTCAAACAAGCCTGATAGAATGGGTAGACCTGTGAATGGAAGTGCCCTTAAATGAGCTTGAGAGTAAGGAACCAGAGGCATACTCTTGCAAGTAGCCTAAATGAGATTTGAAGGCTCATAGGAATGAAAAAGGTCCAAAGGATTGCCTCAGAGCTGCTAAGTGAGTGACTTTATCAAATTATTTCACAAGCAAATTTTCTATCCCTGATCCCTGTGAGATATATACATTTAATGTGTTTCAAATAGCTACAAGATCCCTTTTAATCTCCTCCAACTTCTCTTAGGTCATCCTGACTTTCACAGACTTGCCCCAATGTTCTTGGTTTCCTCTAACCTCCTTCTGTCCTATCTACATTCCTGTACTGCCTTACAACTTGGTGTATTGTTTTTATTACATTCTTGGTTTACAATGATAATCCTATAATGGTGTAGCCCTCCTGCCTAAATCATTACGAAATAAAGAAGAAAGAAATTCATAAAACCTTCAAATTAATGAGCCACTATAATTATAAAAAGAAGCAGGCCTAAAACCCCACCCTGGGTCTGAAATATTCCATGTTTAGTTCAGTAATTTTAATACTCAATGCCAAGAAACTGGGCAGAAGAAAAGTATTACAAGTTTTAGGTAACTGGAAAAAAGTTTTGGGCCCATTCTTGCACAAAACATTCTTTTTTCAAATTTGTTTCTGTGCCCAGGGGGGAAATTTGCACAACTGCTGCCTTCCTTGGGGATATTCAACTGACCAAAAAGAAAAATGTACATGCTGCTACTGTTACTATTAGTACTAATATAACACTACTACTGCTGCTACAGCTCCTACTACTACCACTACCACTATATGATACCAATTTTTTTTCTTCTTTTGTCACTTGATGCGTCTTGGTCTGAAAATTGGATAACTAAAACTGCTGGACATTTAGCCTAGTAGATTTATTTACTTAGCAGTATCCTTGATATTTTTTAATGAGAGATTTTACAATAAATTATGCCAACTTTGTGAATGATTTTTATAATATAGCAGCCTAAAACTAAATAAGAGTGTATATAACAATCATAGTCAAGAAGCTGGCAGTATACTTATTTGTTTGTAGACATTCTGTACTGAATCCTAGGGTTGTAGACCAACCAACAATGGAACAGCAATATTTCCAGTTATCTTTTAATTTTAAGTGTGCCAAATAAAAGTGAATATCATAGGCAGTGCAATAGTGCTGCCTAAGCAAAGAACAATATGGGCACAATGTATTATTTTTTTTTTCTTCCATACCAGGGCACTTTGTATCAAAGGAGCTGTCATAGAAACTTGGAAAAGGGCTCATTTGATTGGAAATTCAAATGGCTAGTGCCCTTTTTAATATTAGAAAGTGATTAGAAGGCAACTAACACCCCTTCCACACCCACCATTTCCCCAAACACATCCAATCAAAATTTTGAGATAGCCATTTTGTTCAGCATAGTTGATTTCCAGGTAGAAATTATGTTTTTGAGGAGGACACTTCCTCAGATTCCTCAGGGCATGGGTTGTAAGTTATGCCCTGGGGGCAAATAAGGTTTTTATAGAAAGCATTGTTGTAGAAACTTCAAAAAGGGCTCATTCGATTGGAAATTGAAATGGCTAGTGCCCTTTTTAATATTAGAAAGTGATTAGAAGGCAACTAACACCCCTTCCACACCCACCATTTCCCCAAACACATCCAATCAAAATTTTGAGATAGCCATTTTGTTCAACATAGTTGAAAATTCTGGACATTATACCTTTGAGTAGGACACTCCCCCCACAGTCTTCAGGGCAAGGGTTTTAAGTTATGCCCTGGGGGCATATAAGATTTTCATTAAAAGCTTTGTTGTAGAAACTTGAAAAAGGGCTCATTCAATTGGAAATTCAAAGGGCTAGTGCCATTTTTAATAGTAAAAAGTGATTGGAGGGCAACTAAACCCCCTCTCACACCCACCATTTATTCAAAGACATCCAAACAAAATTTTGAGATAGCCATTTTGTTCAGCATAGTTGATTTCCAGATAGAAATTATGTCTTTGAGGAGGACACTTCCCCAATGCCCTCAGGGCTAGGGTTGTAAGTTATGCCCTGGGGGCATATAAGGTTTTTTATAGAAATTGTTGTCTAGAAATTGTAGAAACTTCAAAGTCTCATTCAGCTGGAAATTCAAAGGGCTAGTGCCCTTTTTAATAGTCAAAAGTGATTGAAGGGCCACTAACCCCCCTCTCATGCCCCACCTTTTCCTTGAAGGCAGCTAACACTCCTTCCATGCCCACCATTTCCCCAAACACATCCAATCAAAATTTTGAGATAGCCATTTTGTTCAACATAGTTGAAAATTCTGGAAATTATACCTTTGAGCAGAACACTGCCCCCACAGTCTTCAGGGCAAGGGTTTTAAGTTATGGCCTGGGGGCATATAAGATTTTCATTGAAAGCTTTGCTGTAGAAACTTGAAAAAGGGCTCATTCAATTGGAAATTCAAAGCGCTAGTGCCCTTTTCAATAGTCAAAAGGGATTGGAGGGCAACTAAACCCCCTCTTACACCCACCATTTATTCAAACACATCCAAACAAAATTTTGAGATAGCCATTTTGTTCAATGTAGTTGAAAGTTCTGGAAATTAGGTCTTTGAGGATGACAACCCCTCCACCTCAGAGCCCTCAGGGCAAGGATTACAAGTTATGCCCTGGGGGCATATAAGGTTTTTATTGAAAGCTTTGTTGTAGAAACTTGAAAAAGGGTGCATTAAATTGGAAATTCAAAGGGCTAGTGCCCTTTTTAATAGTCCAAAGTGATTGTAGGGCAACTAACCCCCCTCTCACGCCCACCTTTTCCCCAAACATATCCAATCAAAATTTTTAGATAGCCATTTTGTTCAATGTAGTTGAAAGTTTTGGAAATTAGGTCTTTAAGGATGAAACCCCCCCCCCCACACACACACAGCCCTCCAGGTAAGGGTTGTAAGTTATGCCCTGGGGGTGTAAAGTTTCTATAGAAAGTATTGTTGTAGACTCTTCAAAAAGGGCTTATTTGATTAGACATTGAAATGGCTAGTGCCCTTTTTAATAGTTGAAACTGATTGAAGAGCAACTAACCCCCCCCTCTCACACCCAACATTTCCCCAAACACATACAATCAAAATTTTCGAGATAGTCATTTTTTTCAATGTAGTTGAAAGTTTGGTAAATTTCTACCAAATCATATTGAGTTAGGAATAAAGTGAATACACCATTTGATGCCTTTTTTTATGCTGATTACAAATATCATAATCATTTCTATCAGAAATGAATTTCAGCCCCCCCCCCTATATATGCCAATTCAGGGTATATATTTCTACATTAGGGGGGTGTGGGGGTAAAGTTTAAACTTACCTCCCATTTACATCAGAAACAAATTCCCCCCCCCCTAATGTAGAAATATATACCCTGAATTGTCATATATAGGGGGGGGGCTGAAATTCATTTCCGATAGAAATGATTATTATATTCATAATCAGCATAAAAAAAGGCATCAAGTGGTATAAACACTTTATGCATAAGTCAATAATATGATTTGGTAGAAATTTACCAAAAGTTCTGGAAATTATGTCTTTGGAAGAACCTTAGGGTTTGGCAGAAGCAATTCTTGAGCTTCAACCTATTACTGAAGCACGTATTCAATTTGAGAGTAAACCAAACCTGGCGTCTTTTTTATGTCAATAGCTGGAAAGGCTTTCAAAATTGTGCATGAACAGGTGGTTAAAAAATTGCAGCCATTTGGAACAACATGTTTGTACAAACAAGGCTTTTCAACTCTAATGAACATAAAAACAAAGAACAAAAGTCGATTAAGCACCAAAGACTGTATTCAAATTGCTTTTACATCAAAAAGTCTCAATTTTGAAGCAATTGTATCAAACATGAAACAACAGCATTTCTGGGTGAGCAATGTTTGACTATTAAAGTCATTGGTTCTTTATACTCTAAGCAACAAATATTGTCATTTACCTTTATACAGAAAATACTATAAAGTTAAACAAAAGACAATATAGTGTTTCCTTTAAACATGGAGAATGATATAAAGTCTTCTGAATGACTTTTTAAACATCAAATTATTACAGAGAAGCATGAACAAAGTTATACAGAAGACTTTTTGGTTTTCTTATTTCATATATGATCCACTAAAATGTCATAGGCCAACAGAAAAAATTATATCAGCCTAGCCTACTCATACATAGAGAAAACAACAAAAAGTCATACAGATGGCTTTTTATAGCCTAGGCCTACATGATTTTATATATAGAGCAGCCTAAATAAGGTCATACAGATGACTTTTTAATATATCATTCTACTATAAAGCATAATGAATAAAGTCATACAGATGACTTTTTATTTCTCCTGCTATTATAGAGCAAACATAAATAAAGTCATACAGATGACTTTTTAATATCATTCTATACTATATAGCATTATGAATAAAGTCATACAGATGACTTTTTATACCTCCTGCTATTATAGAGGAAACATAAATAAAGTCATACAGATGACTTTTTATACCTCATATTAGTATAGAGCAAACATGAATAAATTCTTACAAATGACTTTTTGTTGTTTTCTCTATGTATCAGTGGGGTAATATAATTTCTTCTGTATGACATTTTAGTGGATCATATATTAAATAAGAAAACCAGAATGTCTTTTGTATAACTTTATTTGTACTTCTTAACAATAATTTGATGTTTAAAAAGTCATACAGAAGACTTTATATCATTCTCCATCATTTTTCTAGAAATAGAAATATATAATGACAAACATACAAGGTATAAAAAAGTCATTTGCAAAGCATAGCATATATTAAATATGTAACCTAACCTAGGTACCTTTTTCTCCCCCTAAACCCCCAAAAAAACAGTTTAAATACTGTCAACACATTGGAAACCACACTAAGCATTAATTACTGCATAACAGTGTCTTGAATTAACCTATACAAAATGGGTTTTCTGTTGTATCTCCAATTTGACATATATAAAAGAGTGCATTTAGCATAAAAATACCAAGTTATCTGTAGGACTTGTTCATATTTGCAATATAATAGTACAAGGTATAAAATGTCATCTGTATTACTTTATTCATGTTTGCTCTATAATAGTGTAAGATATAAAAAGTCATCTGTATGACTTTATTCATGTTTTCTCAATAATAGTGAGATATATAAAAAGTCATCTGTATGGCTTTATTTTTGCTGGCTCTATAATAGCATGAGGTATAAGAAGTCATTTGTATGACTTTATTTATGTTTGCTCTATAAAAGAATGAGGCATAAAGTCATCTGTATGACTTTTTATCATTCTACATAATAGGAGAAAGCAAGATATTGTCTTCTGTTAGACTTTATACTGCATTCTATATAAGAGTAAATGACAATTTTCTATTGCTCAGATATAAAGAAAATTTTTTCTATATTGTCATATGTAGGTAACCCTCATTTCTCTAGAACTTGAAGAAAGAATGTTTTCAATTATTCTTTTTTTCTAATCTTTTCAATTCTAATTTTTGTTTGTACCTTGATTATTATTATTACAACAACCACCCATAGCCCTCAGGGAAGGGGTTGTAAGTTATGCACTGGGGGCACCACTTCATGCCTTTTTTATGCTCTTTATAAATAGCCTAGACCTATAATAATTGGTAAAGTTCTACCAAATCATATTATTGAGTTAGGAATAAAGTGAATACACCATTTGATGCCTTTTTTTATGCTGATTACAAATATAATAATCATTTCTATCAGAAATGAATTTCAGCCCCCCCTATATATGCCAATTCAGGGTATATATTTCTACATTAGGGGGGGGGGGGGCAAATTTAGTTTCTGATGTAAATGGGAGGTAAGTTTAAACTTTACCCTCACCCCCCCCCCCTAATGTAGAAATATATACCCAGAATTGGCATATATAGGGGGGGGGGTGAAATTCATTTATGATAGAAATGATTATTATATTTGTAATCAGCATAAAAAAAGGCATTGAGTGGTATATTCACTTTAT
This sequence comes from Artemia sinica, assembly GCA_027921565.1. Taxonomy (NCBI): domain Eukaryota; kingdom Metazoa; phylum Arthropoda; class Branchiopoda; order Anostraca; family Artemiidae; genus Artemia; species Artemia sinica. The sequence continues at coordinate 27,659,669 of CM051259.1, read as the reverse complement.
GTGTAAGTCAATAGGCTAATATGATTTGGTAGAACTTTACCTAATAATCGCTTCTAGCCTATTGCAAATTCAAATTCACCCCCCCCCCCCCAATGTGGAAATTTATACCCTGAATTGTAACTACCCTACACAAAGAAGTTAGCCTATCAACTAGGGCCTAGTTAAGTTATGGGAAAGTGGTTAAAAACAATATCACTAGTTTATAAATCCTTTGGTATCTTCTTCTTCCTTTATCATCTACTTGGCAGATTATACAGCTTCTAGAAACCTACCAATAGGCTAGCCTAGCTAGGCAAACACCAAGTGCATAAATTGCAGCCTTAGCCAACTTACTGTTCTCCAGCATGAATCAGGATTCCTGCTTGGTTGTGTGCAGTATTGATAGACATTTCTTCTGGACTAAATTATACCTTCTTGTCTACAAACTTCTGTTCTAAACAAATTTACTGATGACTAATGTGATTGCTAAGGCAAAAGCTCAGTTCGCTTCTTCCATGAAAAAGAAGGTTTTCGCGAACATTCGGTTTTCTTGCATGTCGAAAAATTCTTTTACCACTTTTATGTTCATTTTGTTTATATGGCAGCTGTCTGTAGTCTTTTATGGATTTGTTCTGGAGTAAAAGAACACTGTTAGAGACAGCGCAATTTGTAGTTTCTAGCACATGTATTAGCACTATCCATTCCATATTTTGATATTGGTTTTCTTCTTCTGAACTTTTAAACTGTGACCCTTTAAGCTTCGGAAAATTTTAGGAGACCTGTGGGACACAATAGGCCTGTTTTATTAGGAAACCTGCATTCCAGTTCATCTCTCATTTTCTATTTTTTTTTTTTAGGGAATGATGTTGTTGTCTTTTTTTAACTGAAAAGGAATCAACGAACTTTTCTCGTTTTATACTGGAATAATTCTTACTCTGTCTGACCAAGTTGAGAATGAAAAAAACTAGCTGCAGTAGCAAGTTCTTATCATTCCTTATTATTTCTAGATAGGGAAGGAATCATTCCTTTATAAACCAAAAAAACCTTGTCTACTCTTCTTTTGTTAAATAAAGTTAAATCATTCCCTAATAAAATGCAGATAGCAATAAACAAACTGAAGTGACGCTTTATTAATAAATCAGGCCTATTAAAATTTGTAAAAAAACGTTATCGTGGAATTTCGTGACCGCCGTGTGTGTTCAAGAAAAGGCAATGGCAGTTGATTCCGAAATTAGTTCGCAGCATCTCTCTCTGCAAAATGGTTACATAGGCTTTGATGTGATGGAAAATATTGCAAAGTTAGTCATTGACGCAGAAAATAATGATTAACCAAACAACAGAAAGGAGAAGCAGGAAGCTTGATTCCAGTCGCTTTTTTAGAGTGCATTTTTTAATTCTTTTCGTTTTTAATCCTTTTTAAGGCCTTTTCAACAGTAATAGGAGTTGGATGGCCCAAATAATGTTTTGTCTGCCTATTTGGAGGGCAGTATATGTCTTTATAAGCTGTGTTAACTATCTTGCTGTTTTTCTACTAACATGAACACTAGTAAATATTGGTGGTTTAACTTTATGGCTCATTAATAACCATTTTTTTGGAGGGGGGGGATGATAAAACTTTTTATTTGCGCAACTCAATATGAGTACTTGAGAACGCGGTGTCCAGAATTTGTTTGGATTTTTCTGTTACCGAATTAGTTCGCAGCATCTCTCTCTGCAAAATGGTTACATAGGCTTTGATGTGATGGAAAATATTGCAAAGTTAGTCATTGACGCAGAAAATAATGATTAACCAAACAACAGAAAGGAGAAGCAGGAAGCTTGATTAACAAACAAATTGAGAGGTAGTAGTCAATCCGGACTTGTCCCAGTTAAAGATAGGAATGGGGTGGCAATTAGCGATAAGGAAAAAGCTAAAGCGAGATGGGCCGAACATTTTGAGAACTTGCTTAACCGAGATAGAGTTGCAGGAAAAAATATAGAGGAAAATGAAAAGTTTGTGATACCTTGGATGTGAAGGAAGATTTGTTTTGTGAGGAGGAATTAGCAACAGTACTAAAAGGATTAAAGAATAATAAAGCTCCAGGTGCTGATAGGGTAGTAAATGAGTTTCTTAAATATGGTGGCTCTGAGGTTAGAAATAAGTTATTGAAGATTATGAATATGATTTTTGAAAAAGGGGAAGTACCTAACGATTTTAGGAAAACCTTAATTAAGCCACTTTATAAGAAAGGTGATAAAAGTGAGTGTGGTAATTATCGAGGCATTAGTCTGGTCTCTGTAGGTAGCAAATTGCTTAGTAATATGATACTTTTTAGACTGAGAGATGCTGTAGACAAAGTTTTAAGAGAAGAGCAGTGCGGTTTTAGAAAAGGTAGAGGATGTGTTGACCAAATTTTCACTCTTAGGTTAATAATTGAGAAGTGCCTAAGTTTTCAAACACCTTTGGTCCTCAGTTTTATAGATTATGAGCAAGCGTTCGATTCTGTTGATAGAGGAGCTTTAGTAAAGGTTTTATCCTTGTATGGTATACCAGACAAATACATTAAAGTAATTAGTGCTATGTACGAGAATAACACTGCTGCGGTTAAAGTAGGAAATGAGGTTAGCAGCTGGTTTTGTATTAAATCAGGAGTTAAGCAGGGTTGTGTTCTATCCCCCTTTATATGGATTATTTTGATGGACTTTTTTTTAAGGAGCACAGGAAAGGCAATGGGAGACCACGGAATCAAATGGGGAGGAAAAAGTCTCCTAGACTTGGATTATGCTGATGATTTAAGCATCCTAGATGAAAGTGTGAGCAAAATGAATGAAGTTTTAGAGGTTTTGCGAGTTGAGGGTGCTAGTATTGGTTTGAAAATTAATGTTAGGAAGACTAAGTCACTAAGGCTAGGAATAAGTGAAGATGAAAGGTGACGTTGGGTAATGAAAATATTGATCAGGTGGGCAGCTTCACTTACCTTGGTAGTATTATTAGTAAAGATGGTGGGAGCAGTGAAGATGTTAAAAATAGAATAGCCAAGGCTCAGGGTGTTTTTTCACAGTTAAAAAAAGTCTGGAAGAATAGGAAGATAAGTCTGCAAACCAAGATTAGAATCTTAGAAGCTACAGTGATGACAGTGGTCAACTATGGCTCTGAAGCATGGACGCTTCGAAAAGCGGATGAAGATTTGCTAGATGTTTTCCAGAGAAATTGCTTAAGGATTGTTCTGGGTACCCGGCTGACTGACCGTATTTCAAACAATAGGCTATACGAAAAATGTGGTTCAATACCGCTTTCTAGGTCTATAATGAAAGAAAGGTTGAGGTGGTTAGGGCATGTTGTGCGGATGAAGGATGACAGATTGCCAAAGATTGTTCTTTTCGGCCAACCATCTAGGGCTAAACGGAAAGCAGGTCGTCCCCGTCTGGGTGGGAGGACGTCATAAAGAAAGATTTAAAGGAAATGGGAACTTCGTGGGCGGGTGTAAAAAGGGAGGCTTTGAATAGATTGGGGTGGAGGAGGAGCGTGCGTAGCTGTGTTGGCCTCAGGCGGCTTGATGCTGCGATGAGTTGTTAGTAGTAGTAGTAGTAGTTTCTGTTACCGTTATGAACTTAGTAAGCAAGTAAGTAAGTTTATTTGTAACCCGCAATATAAAATAAATGCGGAGTAAAAAAAAAGAAAAACAAAATAATATTATCCACAAGGATACAATAAGGAAAACACAACATAAATAACTTAATAATATCCATAGAATCACTAATCTGGAAAAAAAATAAGTGAGGGGGTCACTGGCACATATCTTCCTTGGAGTATTCGTCCTCAGGTCCTTAGCGATGTTGTCAAGCAGCACTAGAGGGTCGATAAGTCCAAAATGAGAAATAATCTTGTGATTTCTGTACCACCTTGGCAAATATAGCAGGAATTTACAATATTTAAAATAGCCTCTCCTTAGCTGAAGACGGTTTTTTTGCGCATTAGAGGCTGCAAACAGGAAAGAAATGTGTTGGGCGTTGCCTGAAATGATAAGAAAATCTACATGTTGATGACGACAAATGTCTTTGGTGAACATGAATTTAAAATTCGAAGGAAATATGACTCCAATTAGTTTAATAATCATATATATTTTCTTATGTTCCGTACTTCTGAAGTTCCCCTAGAATATGAGCCAACTTTGGCGGAAATTGATCACAGAGACTGAACAGACAGAAATTGAAGAACTATGACACAAATATAAAGAAAAGTACCACTTTTTATTCCAGAATCACATCTGGCTCTTATAAATTTGCTCTCTGAACTTTTAGAATGTGGTATTTAAACTTTCCAATCGTTCGAGCATGTCCAAAAACATAATATTACATGAAAAACAGTCCCACCCAAAATTTTTACCGGAATCCTGACCCCGACAGTAAAAACCGAATCAATTACCCATCGCGGACTTTTCACAAATTATAAACATGGATTTTCGTCTGTAATGTATTTCTGTATTGAAAGCTTGAAAACTTGTACTGCTAATACTTTTCGATTTCCAGAATATATATATTTTTATTACTCTCCGAAAGAAAACACTATAGAAATCTAGAAGTTCCTTTTAAAGATTTTTAAATAGGCCTACTTGGCTAGTGATATCATTCCTTAAGGCATAGGCTAGGGTAAGACACCCAGTAGTCGGCCACCTGCCTATTCTCGGACATAATGTAACTAACAGGGAACCTACCTCTAGGCTAATGTGCTTAGAAAGTTTTTATACATAGCTGGTTTCCCTGTTAGTTAACTAACAGGTTATGTAGGGAAAATACTGTTTTCATCTTCTTTGTTATAATTTCTTAGATCACACTGCCTTTCCATTAGAAATTGAAGTGAAATTTAAATATAAAATAATGGGGAAAACTCGTATATCTAACTGTGTAACTAACAGGTTCCCTGTTAGTTACATTCTGTCTGAGAATAGGCAGGTGACCAACTACTGGGTGTCTTACCCTAATTCCTTAAATTGCAGCTAGGAGCAATCTAAGGATTTATCATTGTGGAGCTCTGGAATGACGACTAATTGTAGGCAAAAATCACTGGGACAGGCTGCCATCTTATACATCCAATTGAATTTACACTCTTTAGAGGATCACTCAGCATCTAGCCTTTGTTCAAAAACATCAACAGATTAAGCAGTTACAGTTTCATTAGATAATTTGTTCCAATTGTTGACACAATACATGTTGAGAAGAATTGAGTACATACTCTAGATGTTGTAGACTGCTTGACAAGTTTCAGTTGATGACCTCTAGTTCTTGAATTGGTGCTAACAGTTGGGAATAATGCTGGGAGAATGTTAGCCCTCAATAACTTAAAGGCTAAAATGGCATCCCCTCTATTTCTCCTGTATAGAAGTGTAGTGAGATTTGACATTGATAGTCTTACAGGATAGGAAAGCTCTTGCATGCCAGATATCACTTTAGTGGCACACCTCTGGACATCTTCAAGAACTTTTATATCTTTTTTAAAATATGGAGAGGCAAGTGACATTCCAACTTCAAGCTTAGGATGCACAATTCCCTTATAAAGAAGACTGATGACTTTAGAAGAACAAGTGGAGATGGTACACTTAATCAAACCCAAGGTTGAACTAGCCCCAGCAGCAGACCTCTTATCATGTGTGCTGAATTTTAATTCACTGTCAATAGTGACACCAACATCTTGCTCATTATTAACAGAGGAGAGTAGGTGGCCTAAGAAAAAATAAGAGTGGCATGGATTCTGTTTGCTAAAGTGAATGATATGGCACTTGGCAACATTGAATTCAAGAAGCCAGGCCTCAGCCCAGTGACCCAGCAGATGAAAATTATTTTGTAGCAGAGCATGATCTTCACAGGACAAAGCTGGTCCAATAAGCTTCAGGTCATCTGCATAAAGAGTTGAATTACTACTGATAATGGAAAGAGCATCATTGATGAAAATATTAAATAATGTAGGACCCAAGACACTTCCCTGGGGAACTCTACTCAGAACACACATTGAGGAAGAAAGAATATGATCTCCAGAGTCATCAAACAACTGAACACATTGGTTTCACAAGTAAAAAAAAATCAAGGATCCAGAGCAGGGATTTCTCTTTGAGCTTAACTGCATAAAATTTAATTGCAAGTCAATTGTGACACACTTTGTCAAAAGCCTTTGAAGTCAAGCAGAATTGTGTCAGCAGGAATCCCAGTATCAAGCAACTTGGTGATGTGATCATATGATTCAAGGAGATTGGTGTCAACTGATCTTCCAGAATGAAAGCCATGTTGTGAACTGTGTAAAACATTATTTACTTCAAGGTGTTTAACAACTGCAGAATTAATTATTCTTTCAAGAACCTTAACAACTGCTGATGTCATGCTGATGGGTCAATAATTTTCAGCAAGGTCCTTTCTACCTTTTTTAAAAATAGGAATAACATGTGCAGTTTTGAATCCTGAGGTAGTCCAGAAAGATTTAATGATAATTTGAACAACAGGGAAAGAGATTGACACAAAACTGTATGACATTTGTGTAAGATACATGGGTGAATGCCACCAGGGCCAGCAGATTTATTCAGTTTGAGGGATGTCAGTTCTTTTAGAACCAAAGTATCTGTAATCAGAATTGATTCCATATTATGGGGTACATCATATAAGGGAGGTGTAGGATATACAATACTGGGGCTGGACAAAAAAAACAGAAGAGAAATATTGATTGAAAATTTCAACTTTCAGTTCAGGGTCAGCAACTGATTTACTATCATGCAGGATATCTTGGATTGTGTGTCTGCTGCTACATTTTTGAGTGGCATAATGCCAGAAAGATTTAGGGTTAACCTTAACTTCCTCTGCCAGTTTTTCCTCAAACCTTCTCTTCCACACCTTTATTTGGTTTCTTGTTTGATTACAAAAGGATTTGAAGACTAGATAATTTTCTGTGGTCTTATTTTTTCTGTAATGGTTCCATGCTCTGTGTTTTCTATTGATTAGCTTACTAATTTTAGCAGTTAAAAAAGGTAAACTTTTTGCCTGTTTTACCTGAAAATTCTGGTGCATGACTTTTCAACATTTAGAATTTCTGTTTTTACATTTGAGCAACTCTCCTTGATATCATCAGTAATAAGCTTTTTCCATTTGACTTTGGCAAGTTTTTCAGAGATTATTTTGTAGTTAACATACTTTTGTTGCTTAGAGGAAGGCTGAATGGTAGGTAGACATAACTCTGAAATAATTACAACATGGTCACTGTTACCAATAGGTGTGGTTATAACATTCTTAATAAGAAGGTCAGGGTTACTGAGTATAACCAGATCAAGAATGTTGGAAACTTGACTTTCCCTGAAACAAGTTGGTTGTGAAATTGTTTGACAGAGGGAACTATCAGAGAGGGCAGACAAAAAAGGAACTTTACTTTACTCCTCTCCCTCTAATGGTAAATATATACCCCAAATTTTATATACACAATGAATCTGTGAATTATAACTGTTGTCTTCAAATTGACTGAATGGCAAAAAAGCAATTCAGTAGCAGATTCAGTGTGTACAAATTTTGCTGCAAATAGACTACAAATGTCAGGGTACAGGCAATATTTGACTGTTAAGGGAGGGGGAGGAGTCAGGGTTATAGTTTAGGAAAATTTACAGTTTTCAATGTAATTTAAACAGGATGAAAATGAATAGGGTAAAAAACGGGATACCACCAGATGGCTAATTTGACATTGTATATATATATATATATATACAAATCTTTAAATTAGCCAACTGGCCAACCAGTATTTTAAGCCTAGGAGTCCAGCTGGACATAAGGAAACATATTAAGAAAACAATTCTTACTCCATAATATGCAGAATGATCCTAGTTAAGCTATTTTGCAGGGGGAGAGCCTTTATCTTCACTTCTTTCCCTGTTTTCTAAGAAATTCATGAATTTCTTAGAACCTATATATTCACAGAATATATACCTCCACCCCCCTAATGTGTAAATATATGCCTAGAATTGCATCCTCAATCTAAATATAACATCCATTTGCATCACAGATGAACTTTACTCCCATATTAGCCATACTTACTCCCATATTTGTGGTGGATGTCTGTAAAAAAAACAGTATCCAATCAAGCAAAATTAGTCTTTGTAAAACTAAAACCCTTAGGCTATGTCTTGTTACCAAAGAGGAATTGGAACGAATTGTACATATCAGAGAAAAGCTAAAAATCTAAGCTATGCATCAATATGGTTATTATCAAAATTGTTTAAGATCAAGCACTTGAAACTATTAGTTTATTGACTTACCTGCAAGGACCCCTTTTTGGAAATACCAATTATTCTATTTTGACATATATATCCTTTTATTGTTTCAGTTTTATTCACAAATTAACAGAAGGCAGGCTTTCTTCTGATTCTAAAAATGTAACTTTTATTGCTTGATATTTATTCTTTAAATCACAAATATTATATATATTTTTTCTTTTAAATTGCTTGTCAAAACAGAGACCACATTTTTAATTGATGCCAGGGGTGGATCCAAGACTTTTTCTGGGGAGGGGGTGTAAAATAGGTTGATCTGATAAACTTGCATTAAGAGCAAGTTTAATTAACACAAACTTGCATTAACTAAGTAAATTACACTACTTTAGACAACATTAGGGGGGCGCCCCTCCCCCCTGGATCCACCACTGATTGATGCTGATAAATTATTGGTGAAAATTTGTCCAAGAAGGCAGAGTTCTTGTTACTGCTCTCACATTGCATCATGCTGTAGTAAAATAGGGGTAGTCCAAAAAGCCATTGCTATTTTACTGGAATGCCAAAGAGAATTGGTCTTACCCAAAAAGAGGTCTTTTACCCTACATCACTTTATGCCTTTTTTATGTTGTTTCATAGTGACTTCTGGAGGTAATTACATTTTGAGCAGTTAAAGGGATTTAAAAGCCTAAAACATTCCATAGTAAACAGAAGTCTGGAAATATATTTCTAAGAAAAAACTGCTAGTGAAAAAAAAAATTCTCTTATTATTATTTGTGAAGTTGCAGATAGTGTCTAAGGGAAGAAAGTTAAGAATATTGCTAGGAATATTAGTGAAAATGCTTTATGTTTAATATAGAGGAGGATGGGCTGGTACAAGAATTATCTGAGTGATAGATCATATAGAAATAAGAGGAATGTAAAGAAAGTAGAGAAAACATTAAAATATGAACTAGGAGGTATGAAGTAGAGGCCATGGATAAAATTGCCAAGGATCTAGAAGATGCAGTTAGATGGCATAATAGTAAAATATTGTATTGGCATGTTAATAAATAATAAAGGCAGTGGTCTATCTGGACTTGTCCTAGGATAGGAGTAGGGCCTCAATTGGTGATAAGGAAAGAATTAAAGAGATATGGGCAAAACATTTTGAGAATGTGCAAAATCATGAGAGCGTCCAGGAAAAGATATAGAGGAATAAAAAAGTGTGTGACACCTTGGATGTTAAGGAAGATTCAATCTGTAAGGAAGAATTAGTGACAGTATTAAAAAAAAAAAATCAAAAACAATAAGGCCCAAGGTGCAGATATAATGATAAATGAGTTTCTTAAATATAGTGATTATGAGGCTAGAAATAAGCTACTGAATATGTTGTGCTGTTAATTTAAGTATCTTAATAAATTTGCAAGCAAAATTATTGAATTTTTTGAGGTTTTGCAAGTTCAGGGGGCTAGAATAGGTTTGAAAATTAATGTTGAGACTAAGTTGCTAAGGCTAAGAATAAGTAAAGATATATGGTACCATTAGGTAACAAAGAGAGTGATCCTGTGGACAGCTTGACTTACCTTGGTAGTATCATTAGTAAAGACAGAAGGTCCAGTGAAGATGTCAAAAGTAGAATAGCCAAGTCCCAGGACATTTTTTTTTACAGTTGAAATTTTTTTGGAAGAATAGGAAGATAAGTCTGTACACCAAGATTAGAAAAGTAGAAGCTACAGTGATGACAGTGGTCAAATATGGTTCTGAAGCATGTGTGCACCAAAAATGGAGAAAGATTTGCTTGATGTTTTTGGGAGAAATTGCCAATGGATTGTTTTGGGTACCCAACTGACTGACAATATTTCAGACACTAGCCTGTACAAAAAGTATGGTACAACACAGTTTAATAAGAGAAAGGTCAAGATGGCTAGGACACATTCTGCAGATAAAGGATGACAGATTGCCAAAGATTGTCCTTTTTTTGCCAGCCATCTAGGGCTAACTGGAAAGTAGGTTGTCCTCAGCTAAGGTGTGAGTATGTTGCAAGGAGAGATTTAAGGGAAATCAGAACTCTCTGGGAGGGTGTGAAGAGGGAGGGTTTGAATAGATTGGGATGGAGGAAGAGCATGTATAGCTATGTTTGCTTTAGGCAGCTTGGTGCTGAGGTGAGTTGTTAGTAGTAGTAGTAGGCCTAGTATTAATAGTAAAATGTAATTATGCAAACAAATTTGCAGGTATTAAAAAGAAAAGCCTGGAATTTTTTCTCAAAATGCTGTCACACAAAAGCAAGCAGTGCACTATTAGAGTGATCATTTTTAAAAAGCCTAAATGGAAACTTACAGCTCCCATGTTGAACAACAAGGAAAATCACATTTTAGAATGCATGGCACCAGAGCTGCTCCTCGGGTTGTTGGTGCCCTGGGAATGCAGCAATCATAGGGTACTCTTATCTCTAACCAGGGCACTGTTGTAGTGGTTTGCATCTCCAGAAGAAAACAACTGTAAGATTCTAAAACTACTTTTAAAATTCTGAAATACTCACTTATATTAACCTATTCCCAAAAGCAAATCACTTTACTTTGTGCCCCCCCCCCCCTCCCCTCCAATGTATTAATGCCAGCAAACAGCAGACAAATTTATTAAGTAGCTTAGACCTATATAAATACTTTGGACTGTGTATTTACACAAAAAAAAGTGTAGGGGCAATGTAAAGTGGTTTGCTGCGTATTACCTTAGATCATCCTGTGCCTCCAAGAAGAGTCACCAGTTATCCCTCATCCCTGTGACTTTCCAGACATCTTCCCATTCAGATTGAAGTAAGGCATTGAGATTCAAGATGTTAGTTTAGTTGCTACTTTTTAAGGGATTTCAGAGGTATCCTCTTCTGCTGGTACTGTGTTGATGCTACAGAAACTCAGATAAGAGAAATATTATTTTTGATTAGCTTGAAACTGTGTCTGGAAGTCCTTGGAGGGATACTTGTTTGCTTGAAAATTGGATTAAAAAAAGGACAAATGAGTTTTTTTTCTAAGCAAGTTTAAACTCATAACTGCAAGTCCCTGGACAAGTTGACCCTAACATTAAAAAAATAATTTGGAGGTATATTCCTTATCAAAATTGTAGCCCAGACAAAGGCCAACATTTTTATCCTGATTGGCTTAACCCTCTCAAAGATAATTGCCTCACCTAAAATGACCACACATTTTTTGGAGGGACTGGGTGCCATGTGGCCTGGAAACTGACCAAAAACCTTGTTGTCTCTGATTACTTTGAAACTTGCAACCATAATATTGCTTGCAAAGAGGATCCTAATATAGAAAAAATAGTTTGGGGGCATGGGCCCCTCAAATAAGGCTAGATTTTTTTCAGATCAAGATCAAGCTTGTATCATGAAGTAGTCGATTTGGTCCAACAGTGCACAAGGAAAAACAGAAATTTTAGTTTCCCTGGAAAGGGCTAACAAATTTTTTTCAAATGTCTTAAAATCTACACCTATTATGTCCTGGGCAAAAGGGACCCTAAAATGTAAAAACAATCAGATTTGGGACATGCGAAACTTAAAATGTACTAAAACAGTTTTTTATTGACTTTGAAACTGTAATCTAAGATTCCTTGGGCCAGTGGGACCCCAGTTTACAGAAAAAGGAAAAATTTGTATGACTGAAAGTTGGGCCTAAAAAGGGTGAACATGTGCTTTTTTTCTCAATAGGTTTAAATCAGAATTGTAAGTCAATTGGCCAAGTGGAATTAAATAATTTCAGTCTGTTTATATGCTCCCCCCTCTGAAAAAAGGTTGCACAAAAACGACCAAAGATGTAAGATCTTTGTTAAAAGATTTCACTTTTAAGCGTTTTCTGACAAAAGATGTAAGATCTTAGCACATTGATGAGTGAAAAAACGCCCCTATAGTTCATTCCATGTATTCTTAAATATGACAAGCTGGAATAATTTAACTTGACTAACAATTTAAAACTGAACTTACTCCTGACTGCCAGTTCCAAGTCCTAACTACTCAAGAAAACAAACAAAAAACAATACAATAGGTGGTTGAACTTGAATTTCATTTCAATAAAGCCAAGATAATTGTTACACAGATCTGAAATTGAGGTTGGCTGTATCAATTCCTGATGCCTGGAAATTGGCTGTAACATATTTCATCTCAGATAATTATAAAACTTACAGAGCTTGTAGACTGGTCCAAGTACACCTCAATGATCACAAAGATTTTCAAGTTTAGTTTTATTGAAGGGCTGTATGTGATATCTGAAGCTAGGCCAAAAGTTTTTGTTTTATGCAATCAACCTTAAGGCACATGAGATGAAGAGAGGTAATAGTCACATTGGTGATTCAAAACAACTTAATGAATTGATTTGTGATGCCCAGACTAGACTCAAATTTGACTATTCTACAGTCTGCTTGCAAAATGAGAATACACACTGATTAAAAGAACCTGAGAAGTTTTTTTTATTTATATTTCTTTAAGCTTGTATTTGATCCTTGACACCTCAAAATGGGTCAAAATTGTCCCCCCCCCCCAAGACAAATTTAGTTGCAGTTATTATTTACAACCAAAATGTCTAGTTAATCAGGCAGTTCACTTAACTTGGTTCAACTGTCTGCTCAAATGGAGGTGTAGATGCAGAGATATCAGCAAGGTCAGAAAAGGTGAATGTCATCTTTGGCCATGTTCTAAGAATAATACTTCACAAGCCCTAGATCAGCTGTGTTTTTCAAGCGTGGAGAAATTTGGCTTTGGTACCTAATGCTATGCTATACTCGTCATCAAAGACGTGGTCCATAACTCAGACCCAAGCAATGAAGGTGGATGCCATCCAGATGAAACATCTCAGAAAAATTTAACATGTCAGATGGTTTGACAGTTACAGAACTTGGAAATTCTATGGTTTTTCAAATTATCAATTCTATCCAAGCAGCTTGTGTCTTGCTCACTGCATTGGTATGAACATCTACTTTATCTGCCCCAAAAAATTTCCTAAGTGCCTTGTCTTTGACCCAACTGTTATATGTTTGGAAGGACACCAGAGTACCAAGTGCTAGATGTGTGGCTGTCATTTGTGGTTTTGACTCACTTTTTAAAACATTAGCCATAACAAAGAAGTCATCCTTGCTCACAAAAGGGCCCTCTTGAGAAGACTAATGGTGCTGACATTTGGTTCCCTATATGCTGATGAGGCTAATGAACAAGAGCTTTAAGCCAGAGTCAAGATTTTTTGCACAATAAAATCGATTTTCTTTTCAATGTTCTGCTTGCGAATTTCAGGGTATGTTAACACTTTTAGAGGAACCATTAAGACTCAAACTTAAGGATCCAAATCTGGTTGTATTGATGTCCTGCATTTTTTTTTTTTTTTTTTTTTTTTTTTTTTTTTTTTTTTTTTTTTTTTTTTTTTAGACAATAGGATAGAACTTTGATATGCATTTATTTAAAGAAATAACCAATAAATTAGATTATGGCAAGATTATTTCAGTGATTAAGATTATGATCTGAGCATATTCAATACTTCTACACAATGGGTTCAGGCCTATCAAAGACAGCAAATCACGCAGATCTTCAATCCCTCTGAATAAAAATTTCCCCATCCACCCACCCAAAACCTTGCAGTACTACTCTCACTATAAAATTATTCTGCAAATTGATGGCTGATTAAATATTTTGACCAATTATTCAAATTTTGCCCGAAATTTTAACTGCAATATAATGTTGTGGTTCCAAGACAGAAAAATTGAAAGAACTTCGCGAATATTCCTTCAGTTAACCAATGGTAAGACCATTTAAAGGTAAAAAATTAACTGAAATTAATTCTAAAAAATGAAGTTTAAAAAAAAAACGAATTAAAAAAAAATGTTGTTCAAAAGTGAAACTTTTGGACAAATCACCATAAATTACCAGAAATTCAGATAGTGATTGCAATTTATTGAAAATGATTTGTTCTTTGAGAAACATGTTTTGTATTTATTTGCTTTATAAGTTTTCAAAAATTAACATGTTTGATATTGCAAACAATCCTGACAATTATATGGCAAAAAGAGGTTAATGGATCCCCCACAGCATCTATAGACATCATAAATATGTGAAGAATAAAGGAAAGAATCTGGAGCATGATCAGTTGTTTGCTGATTAATAAGTGCAACTGAATAGAATTCTCCATTTGCCTAACAAAAATCCTCATTTTGATAAAGTATCTAAATAATTATCAGCATTCACCAGTTGCATTGTATGAATTTCTTCCAATGAATATTTCCTGATTTTTAATCCTGGTTTTCAGGGCTAGATTTAAAGCTTTGACGCTTCTAGGCCCAAGTGTTTATTTGGCGCTCCATTTTTGCGAGATTTTCAGGTGAATTCAGGAAAATTTGGGGATAGTGGTAGCACTGAACAGAACACAGCTGATGAATCAAAAGTAATGAAACAGAGAGGTGATACCGAACTCTCAGCTGCCAGTCTTGGGAGACATCTGATAGTTTGTAAATGACCATGTAATTCCTGTGTGGTTTTAAAACCACTTTTCTGTGAATATGCAGAGCAGCAGTGGAGTGCACCTGGCACTTTGATGATAAATCATATAGGGCAGTTTTTGTTAAAAAAGGAATCACTAAGTGATAATTTACTGTGCCCCCTGGCATTGTGCACCCCTAGGCCTGGGCCTATAGGCAAATCCTGGCCTGCAGGCATTGCTACATATTGATGTTTTCCTTAAATAATTAAGAGTAGTCCTGCTCAAAATAAAAAGCTTGAACAAGGGGTTCACCTGCCTTTTGTATTCAAGAACCTCTGAATTTATGAAGAAGAAGAAGAATGGCAAAGATAAAAGGCTCGTGGAAAGAATGGGATAAAATCAGAAAAAGATTCATTCAGATTAAAAAAAGAACACTCCATAGCTGTGAATGAACTTAAAACTACTGATACTGATACTGCCTGATAATGATACTTCCTGATACTGATACTGACACTACCGATGATAAAATCAGAATCTGATTCATTCAGGTTAAAAAAAGAACACTTGATGCCAGAAAATCCATAGCTGTGGATAAACTTAAACTACTTAGTCTAACTATCTTTTTTTCAGGTGAAACAAAGCAGAGATGAATATTTATAGACATGCTGGTAGATCATTCAGATCTGTAGGACTGTGTTTGCAACATAGTAACTGCCTATTGAAAGCTTGTTGTTTGTATGGGCCTAATTCATCACTTACTCATTGCCACTTAACTACAGGCATAGCATCTTTTAAAAAGCTAGGTGAAGAAAGTGGCTTGCTCCCTGCATCCTATTTTGAGCAAGAAAATCAGCAAAATCGAGATACTTTTTTAGAAGCAATTGGCAGATACTATGAAAGGATTACACATAGACGTGGGCATGTGGAATTTATATATTCTGCTTTGTCTTATATGGAACAATTTGGTGTGCATAAGGACTTAGAAGCTTATAAAAGGATTATGGATATCTTTCCAAAAGGAAAAATGATTCCCACAAGTGTATTCCAGACAATGTTCCAGCACTATCCTAAGCAACAACATTGTGCAGTGGATATATTACAAAAGATGGAAGATAATGGTAAGATACCATCTTTTTTTTCATACGACATTGATGAATTTCTGCTTTTGTCAGCCAATATATTTAAGTTTTTTTTAAGATTCGTAAGAAACTTAAGGCATATTCAAAGCTTCAAAAAAGGATTTTCCTCTCTGTTCAAATCGATAATGATGGCTTTTGTTAGAGTAAGCTAACTTTGGCATCATTAATGAATTATACAGCAAATTTGTGAAACACACTAATGTCAAAGTTTTTGTAAAGAGGAGAAAGAGAGGGCATCTCTGAGTAAGGAAAAACAAAAACTTTGGAATGACTATTTATAAACAGCTATTGCTGACTAAATACTGTCAGTTTCAATGCACTAATATAAAAGATGACTAAATCATGAACGTGACCAATATTTTAGGGAATGGGGAAAACAGAATTGGGTTATCATTGATGATAAAATAAATTAATGGCTGAATATCAATATCTATTGATCAGTTACAAGATACAAATATACTATTTTTTTTATTCCTATATTCATGGCGCCAGGTAGTTTTAGGTATCTGATATGCCGCTATTCAATTACCTCGTTTTCAAACCTCATGGTTTTAAATGTCTTTTGAACCTTCTTTTGAAGGAGTCAATAGAAGGATTTGCAGGAATAATATCCCCAGGAAGATCTTTCCAAATAGAAGTGCAACTTCAGATGAAGTTCTTCCTCAGGTACTCGGTTCTTAGTGCGCCTTTAGGTAATTGGACCAAACTGCATGCCTTCACGTCTGCCTTGTCGGCTGGAAAAAGGGAGAACAATGCGAGAGAGTTCGTTTGAGGGAGGCAAATTCATGTACTTGTAGAAAACAGCCATCAATGCTTGATCAAACCTTTTATTTAGATTTTTGAGCAAGTCATGTGTAAAGGCGCAGCCCGTCCTATTTTCCCTATTCTGGATCTTCTGCAGTAGTGCTAACAGCGTTTGTGGGGCATCCGCATACAGCCGGCATCCATGTTCAGCTGTCGTTCTGATACAGGACTTGTAAAGTGGGATAATCGAGGTGGATGGAAGAAGGTTTTTTGCAGCAAAGAGTGACTCCGAGCTTTCTTGCGCAGGAGATTCTCACCTAATCAAGGTGGTTATTCCAAGAGAGATCGGTGGAGAAATGAATTCCTAGTAGACGAAGCTCGTCGAATCTCTTTATAGTTTCATTTTTGAAAATGAAACTGGGGTGTTCACGCGGCACCTTTGATCGCGTAATAAGAAGCTCATTTCTTTTCGATGCATTACAGTTGATCATCCATGTATCAGACCATTTTTTGATTTGATCAAGATCCATCTGTAGGGAAAGGGAGGCTTGTGTTGGGTCTTCGTCTTTTGGGATTTATTCTATGTCACGGCAATGAACACGGTGTTTAAGGTAGGCAAATACGGTTATTTAGGTGCGCTTTTTCATTGTTTGATTGATTGCCACCATTCTTGTTGGATGCTTGGTGACTTTTTACCTACTTGTGCATTGCAATGCTTTGCCTATATTATCTGGTAGGCCTATCTAAATTGGTAATAATATTAATAATTTGATTTTGCAAAGGCCAGTAAGGACTGTGAGAAAAAGAACAAGACAACAATCAACAAGTGACAGCAGTTAATATCTAACACATAAATCTGTAAATGTAGTCCATCCAGCGAAAACCTACAAAAGGGAATTCTATGGTTCAGCCGTAGTCTCAGGAATTTCCCCAGCTTACAAATTACCCCAAAATTGTTGTTTCTCATTATTCTTAATCTGTTATTTGTTTCAATAACATTCCCTTAAAAATTATTTCCTTAAATCAGCCAATTATATGGCCTTCCCTACAAAATGCAAAAGGTTTTCCCTGATATCCCCACACTTTTGGCAAAAGTAAAGACCCTTTTTTGCCTCAACCAACCCATACACTTCTGTCTTTCCCCAAATGGTAACCCGTCCGACCTCATAATTACCAAACAACCCAATCCATTCTCCCCCATTTTGGTTCCAAAGTAAATGACCTCATTTTCACTCCAACATCCACTTCTACATCTGCACATTCATTCTATAGCTCACTTAGGTCATATTCAACTAGTATTCTCTTTATCGTGCCTGAACATGAACCATCCTTAGTCTCATGTATGGTATCTAAATAGGGTGCTTTCGCAAGACGAGACCTAGACATTTTCAGAAGCTTTTCTCAAAACTTAATCATAGATACCAATCTTTTACTTCTCAATGACATCAGTCCTAAGTCCCCCATTATTATCAAATTATCAACAAATCTACTTATCCAAGAACTCTTTTGAAATTCAGCACCTGAACACTTTCCAACTTAGCAGTAATTTAATTTTTCTAAATTTCGCATGCATAATGAATAGCCTGAATTATCATAGTAAGATATATTCGTTAATGTATCCTCATCTCACTAACCTTAGCTAACTGGCTCGTCGCCATGACACAAGAGGGTTCTTCACATTTAGACTTAAGTGCTTCTTCTTTTAAGTTGCATGACACCCTATCGATCAGGTGCTCTACATTCATACCTTGACTCTACCACTAACGCTATATACTTCGCAAACATTAACACACATTAGCAACATAACACCCACAATTCACCCATATCGATTTCTAACATAGGTCTTTCATTTGCCTTTAAATACGCTGGGAAGTCGTTTACAAGAACGGAACATAATTGTAGAGAGAGAGAGGACATCCTTGTGTCACACCCAGATTTGACCAAGTCATCCTAGAGGATATTCCTGGTACTCTCAGCACAAACTTCATTACGCCATGTGCTCCAATCAATAGCCTAATAAACGAACACGTAAACCAGTGCTGAAACAATCAATGATTTGTAGATCCCCCATAACATAGTCAAATGCCCATTTAAATCTAAAACTGCCTCATATAGTTTTCCCCCTCTTACTTAACTGTTTCTCAACTATACAATTTAAATCCAAAGCTGATCAATAGTAGTGTATTGTTCTCTACCACCAGCCTATTCTGGCGCTATTATTTCATTTTTATTCAACCTTGTTTTTAATACAACTATCCTGTACTTGAGCAAACAACTTGCCTATAGCATTCACAAGGTAAATCCACCTGTAATTTTCATGGTCCCCTTTCTTGAATATAAATACTCTTATTGATGTGCTCTGGTTTGCTGATCATTCCAGTTTGTTCACAACCAACGTGAAAAAAAAGCGATATGAGGTGCAGTATCAGGGTACTGCTCTGCCTCCAGACCATGGCTGGTATACCATCCAAGCTTTGAGAAGACTATCGTTTCATTTTCTTAAGCTTATTCCACACTTCTTCGACGGTTACGGGCTCTATAAACTGGTAAATGTCTTCTTTAAGAGGGAAGCCAACTTGCTTGCCAATTTGATCCATTCATGCCTCTGAAAACAATGCCTCCTCTTTTTTCTTTCTTTGATCAAGTTTTCACTAATTGAATTTTAGACTGAAATGTCCTTCCCAGTGGATGTTAGACTTTTCTCCAAAAAAATTACTATTCATTTCTTGTATTGCTGCCTGGATTTCCTTGTACTTTTCCTTGGGCTTTCTACTTACCTTGAAAAATTCACACTACGCTATTCTTGACTAAACAAAGCACCTCATACAACCTTGCACGAACTTCCAGACACCCCTCATATAGTCAACCTGTACTTTAGAATGAGCCAAGCTAAACTTCTTCTTGTGTCAAAAAGTATTTGTACTATGGGTTGCAAAGTCATTTGGTATGACTGGTTTTTAATTTTGATTAGCTGAAGTTGCAAGTTGAAGCTGAAATTGCAAGTTGAAGTAATCTAAGATTTTGAGCCTTTGAGATTCTGTACTCACAAATGAAGATTTTAATTACGTTGTAAGAACTCAGTGCCGTCACAATTGTTCTTTCATTTGACATTGCTCCATTTAGTGCCCAATCTGGCTTCTACTTTGAGAGGGTTCTAACGAACTCTGTTGGAGAAGAAGTAATGTTGTCTTCTGCATCAGCAGAGCATCTGGAGAATTTTCTTTAAAATGCTCCTTACAGAGGAAGTGAAAGAAGATTGGGAAGTGTCTGTTGAAATATAATATTGTAAGCAGTAATCATTTCCCCTCATTTACTTGTAAGAGAAAGGATTTGTAGCTTGAAATGACATGGGTGTTCTTAATATGAGGGACCTGATTTTTGTTAAAATCTATAAGTCTTAGCGGTAATATTGGAACCCATGCCTCCATAACTGAACCAGTAAACCCAAAAAAAGATTTACTTAGGATCTTTCTAGTTTCAGTTCTAATTCCTATACTCTTGCTGTCTATTTGACACCCTCTTTAATCGCTCTTCTGGATTGGACTCCTTTGACATCTAATATTAAATATAAGCCAATATGAAAACTAAAGAAGGATGTGCTCCTTAATTGGTATTGGTTTAAATCTCCAGTGAAGAATAAAGCTGAAGATTTACACGGAGGAAAGGTATAACCCTGATAGAAAACATTGCACTGATATGCCAACATTCATTTTCTGGAAAAAGAAAGGGCTTTTACAAACTAAAACTCAAAGGCCTCTATGTCAAAGAAGAAGAAGGATGTTTTTATCATTTTAGTGGAGTGCCTCTGAAGTGTGTCAACAGTTGCTATATATATATATAGATATATATATATATATATATATATATATATATATATATAATATATATATATATATATATATATATATATATATATATATTATATATATATATATATATATATATATATATACATATATATATATATATATATATATATATATATATATATATACTATATATACTATATAATATATATAATATATATATATATTAATATATATATATATATAATATATATATATATATATATATATATATTTATATATATTATATATATATATTATATATATATATATATATCTATATATTATATTATATATATAAGTATATATTTGTATATATTTTACAATGGGGATGCCAGGCTTCTTCTGTCCATAGACAATGATTATTGTTTTTAGGGCTGCTCTAAACAGAAGCATAAGCTACGCAAATCCACCATGTTCACGAATCTAATTAGCATATTTGTAGTAGTTCAGAGATGTTACGCAAAAATGTTTCGGCAAAACAGCACTTATAGCATACATTTTCAAACTTATTAAGTGTAGCGTTCATATTTTTTTTGGGATTTCATTAAATAAATACAAAAAATAAATCAGACAAATTGTTTGACAGTTATTGTTGCTTATGAGGAAAGTCATCAATTTTCTTTTCTTTTGGAACATGGACCCGAATCCAAATTCCCATGAGTCCTTTCCACCTACATACGCAAATAAAGGGTCCGTTTGAACTCCAATTTTTTAGTCCATGGTGGTTTCAAGTATATAAATAATTAAAAAATGGAAATTTCTCCCAAAGGGGTTGCTTGTTATTAACAGTCCAATAGCCCACAACAGTTTTGTTTAGGTCTCCATGCTCCAATTGAACCTTTTGTATTGAACTGGATTAACGACCCTTCATGACTACTGAAGTCTTTGCGTTGGTCCTGCTGTATTTTGCTACAGGTGAGTTTCGAGCTCTAGATCTTGTATTACCAAGCTAAGGTCAAACTCATACCCCACCACAGGATTCGCTTATTTCCTTTTTCTTGTAATATACGGTAACGCATTTGGAATTCCCATGGTGAAACAATGAATGTAGTAACAAAATGACAATTAGGATGTCATTATCGGCCACATTGTAAAATAAAAAAACTTCCAAGTTAGGACATTCAGGATTATGGTGAATAAGATAAATAGATCCAAGATTTTCCCGCAAGATGTAAAGTAAAGTGCGTTATTTGCTAAGTTGCTGGCAACTGCGTAAATTGTTGCATTCCGCTCTTTTTTTCTCCTAAAGCAGCATTCACACGCTGGCCTCTGTCTCAATCCAAGTTTCTGAAGCTTTTTCATGCTTGGAGCTTATTCAAAGACTGAGTTCGAGACTGGGCCCAACAAATTAGGCAAGGTAATTCAAATTTTAGAATGGTAAACAAGGTCCTGTGGTGGCGCAGTGGGTTTGATCTTAGCTCGGTGATACGGGACCCAGAGATTGAACCCAGCTGTAGCAACACACTGCAGGGCCGAAGTAGGGACCTTAGTAGTCAAGAAGTATCGTCAATCCGATTGCTTTACTTTACTTACAACAAACAAGTAAATGAAGGAAATGGATTTGGAACAGTTTTCTTGAAGAAATCAACAGTGAAATTGAAAACACGCCATATTTTTATGATGAAAGTAAGCCCAACTAGTGCTAAGGCAGCTTGTTTTTTGAGAAGCTAACTTGCTCAAATAGCTAAGAAGTAGTTAAACAAAGAAACAGATAAGGACTCAACGAAATGAAAATTCTAGCAGCTTTTATGGAACCTTTTGGTTAAAAGTTCAATGATTTCAAACTCAGTTTTCAGACAGGATTTGAAACTGTTGACCCGTCTGAAGAAGAGTCTCAAACTTAATCCAGGAAAGGGTCAAGTGTCTGAGTATGGCCTAGATTGTATAAATAGAGAAAATTATTCATAATACCATAAATAAAGCAAATATTAACTAACGTTTCCTTGCTGAATTGCCTGTGATATAAAAAAAAACACATTTAACTATTTGTTTGTCCTATCATTTAATTAAGAGCAGAGGATAAGCTTCTATCCTCTCAGCCTTAAAATATTCTTTTCATGTAAGGCAGTCCGATCTGAAATCCTTGGAATCTGACTTACTGGAGAGAATTTAGTTTAAAGCATTAGTAATTGCACCAAGGGAAGGTAAGGCTCCCTATCTGGTGTTGCTCGGGAACTTGAAACTTAAAACCGTGCCTGACGGTCATTAAAATGTCTTCTAAATCATCCTGTTCACCTAAATAACCTTCCCCTCTTTCATCACTCCCTAATACCTAGGGCGTGTTCCCGGTCCGACGAAAAGTGAATAATATTTAATAAAAATTTTATATTTCGTTCCAGGTGAGATCGAATTAACAGCTGGAACGATCGAAAATTAAATTCGTATTAAATTTTTTGTGAATACGGTTAACTAGCGTATTTATTGAATTAACTTCCGTACATTCATCATCAAAGTGGAAAAAATGGAGGCAAATGACCAATCTAATAGTAATTAATGAGTATTAAGGGATCAAAACTCATATTTTTCATATTTTACTCATTCCTCATTAAAATTACTCGTGTTTTAATAATAAATTACATTGCATATTAAGGTATTAGTTAATAAACTGTTCCAGGTTGGCAGTTAATTCGTATTAAATTTGAAGTAAATGCGAATTAAATTGCAATTACCACCTGGAACACACTCCTAGAATCCCTTGCGAAGTGGCAGCACCTGTTCCCAAAATGACAACCGATCGTCCCGCGACATGCGGGATATGAACTCAGTTTGGTTCCCATTTTTGAAAACATAATAGATCTAAGATATGATCGCAATTATGTTACGCGGTTTTTAGCTTGTGTGAGACGGGAAGGCGTCATAACATCTAACCGTCAGGAGCACATCATTTCGTCTACAAAATCCGTCATAACATCGACAAAAAAATCCGTCAGAACCACTAACCGTCATAACATCTAAAATTTTAAAACTTTAGTTTTTTGGGGTTTAGGGGGGAAAAGGTACCTAGGTTAGGCTAGATTACGCATTTAATATATGCTATGCTTTACTAAAACCCCCCCCCCCCCCTGGTGTGCAAATATATAGCCGAAATTTGTTTCTAAACTATTACATACTTATTACTATTATATAAACTTATAAATTTTTCTAGATGTTATGACGGTTAGTGGTTCTGACGGATTTTCCTTTTAGATGTTATGACGTTTAGTGCTTGTGACGGTTAGTCGAAAGGGTAGCAACCCGTGTGAAACAATGTTGAGTTGATTTTGTTAATTTTTACTTTTTTTTGTATATTTAAGTACCATTATCGGTAAAATCCAAATTAAAAAGAATTTTAATGCGAAATTATTATTGTATGCAGTCTAGTATGTACATATTGCCATAGATACTTATTAAATAAATATTTATACAATTCAGGTGTGATACCTGACCGTGAGCTGGAGATTATAATGGTCAATGCGTTTGGCAACACCTCGTTTGCAGTAAACAAACTAAGAAGAATGGCATACTGGATGCCTAAATTCAGGAATCTATCCCCATTCCCTTTACCTAACCCAGTGCCAATGGACACATTGGACCTTGCTAAGTTGGCTATCCAAAGGATTACGTTGCCAGATCTGCAAACTGAGATTGATGTCTATCAGGTTGGTAAGTCAGGTTGTTCTATCATTCTCTCCATATAAGCTATGCTATCCAAAATTTTTATTTCCAATGAGAGGGTACTACAAGGTACACTCCCTCTCCACATTGACTGGACGGACCTTTCACATAAAGTTGGAAAACCGAATCCTCAACGTACACTAGGAGCCAGGAAAAGTCCGTTGAAAACTAATGTGACTGCTTTTGAATTCTTCGTTTTTTCGAAGAAAAACAAGAAAATGTGCGCAAAAGGTATAAAAAGAACTCTAGTTTAAATACTTACACTAATTCTTCGACAGAAGAAGAATTACTTTCAAGGCTCCGAGAAGGAACTTAGTGTCCTAAAATAGTTGGATCTTATAACTTACCATTTCTATGATATCGGTTTTACGTTTTTTCGAGTACTTATCCAAAGCCTAAGTGTGCAGCCCCTCTGTCTTGATAGCGTTTAAGTCTTAGTTATATTGTCTTAGTAAACCTTAATTAGGGGAAGGAGTTACTTCTTCCTAGATTGTTTGTCCCCTCCCCATAAGTTTTGAAACATGCCTTTATTTTTGTATTTTCAAAATAACAAAATCCCCCTGGATTTTGCCACCTTTTAAAAATAAAAATACAAGGTTTTATTGACTTTCACAAGGGTGTCAGTTTGAAATGAGAAGTATTTATAAATCTCTATAAAGCTTCGGTATAAAGAACAGGTATTTGAGGAGGGGGTAGCCCCTCCTCCCGTGTATGAAGATACACGGAATAATTTCCTGTCGTTTGAAGTTTAAAGTTCCTCTCTGCTTTCATTTGAGAATTTTTTTTTTTTTAATATTTAATTTCTGTTCGTTTTTCGTAGTATACCCATTGTTACCATAAATGCAAGGAGGGCTACCACCCCTCAAACCCGAATCTTGAAGTACAAATTTGACGTTCTTACAGCAAATACAGTTTCCATCAAGATGACACCTCAGTTCAGAGTTTAATTCTTGTTTCTAAAATTTTATATATTTCCATTTGCCAAAAGTTTTTGATGAAAAACATTAAAATCAATACATTTTGCGTATCCAAAATCAGAGTGAATAATATATTTCGTTGTTGCATGTATTGTAATCTAAACTTGAAGGAGAGCTACTACTTCATCGTTCACATCCTGTTTTCACATTCTAGTTTAATATTTATAAAATGTTGCTTCAAGAATGATATTCATCCCTGAAAAAAAAAAAAAAAAATGAGCTGCTCAAATATTTATGTGTGAGGTTGGAATACCGAATAATATTTATTGTGTAATCATTTCCACGATTTTAAGGAAGAATTCTCCAAACAAGATTGTTTTATAGTGATGTTCCCCCCTGGGCTTCATTAAGGAGTGACGCCCCTGAAAAAAAAGAAAATGTGTGAATAGGAAACAAGAAAAGTTGTCGTTTAAACTTGCAGAACACGAAATTCTGGTAGCACTTGCCCCCCCCCCCCCCCCGCAAAGAAATTTTCTGACGAGGCTTATGCTCCCCTCTCCCACTTAACCACGTCTGTGCCAGTATCCATATGTATATAATCGTTTATGCTACTTAGGAAGAGATTGTCGCAATGGGAGAGGTGCTATCACTTCCAGCACCAATAATAAAGGTATGGACCATAAGTATTCCCGGGAATCAACAGGGATTATATATTAATTTCTATCACCCTCCCGTTTGTCTGAAACCCTTTTTATAAATAACTGCTGGCTCAATGAGAGTTGGGAAATTTTGGCATTAAAATCTACTCTGGCATCTGGAAGCACTCTCCTCTCTGCTTGCAATATCTTTTATAGACTATGTGACGTTTAAGAAATAGTGTAATGCCATAGTGAGACATTACTTCCTTTGTTACCGGGTAGCTTAATATGGGAGATTTTGCCACTTTTCCTTGGCTAAATCTATTTGGCTACTTCAATCTTCCTGATGGTTTCCTGCTATTAGAAGATCATCTTATATATGTTGGACTGATATGTCGATGTTACGCAGATCGGTTTTGTATGTTGTTAGCACAGTTTTTTTTTTGGGTTTGCCTTTGCTTCTTGAACCTGTTAGTCGGCAGTGGAGTGCTGCATTGAGCAGTTGGGAAATGTTCTTAGTGTGTGGCCAAGGTATCTCCATCTGTGATCTCTTATGGCATCCGTATCAAGAGGCTGGCCTGTCTTGTTGCGGATATATTGATTAGTTAGCTTCTGCTGCCAGTGGGTGTTAAGAATGCTTTTTAGACATGAATTTTCGAAAGCGAGCATCTTTCTGTCTTGTTTCTGGTTCTGGTGCCAGGTAATGGCTGCGTAATGGAGAACTGGAGTAACATTGCTATTGAAAAGTCGCAGTTTCGGCCGTAGAGAGAAGCTTTTGGACCGCCTAAACTTCCGTAGTCCATTGAAGGCCCCATCAGTGTGACCTATTCTTGTGAGCACGGTAACTCTTTTGAGGTCTATCCAGTTTCGTCAGTTAGGAATCCAAGGTATGGAAAATGGATATCTTGCTCTATTTGTTGGTACCCGCATTTGATGCTCAAGGGTGAGTCTGTGGTAACCATGCATTTCGTTTTCTCAGTATTTGTCATCAGGCCAATTTGGCGTCTTTTTTTTCTGTCACCTAGTCTCGGATTTCTTTGACTATTTGCTTGCACGATTACAGGACAACAATGTTGTCGGCGGAGACTATATCGCTGAATTGCGCTTCTGAATTCAAGTGGATGCCGTCTCTACTAGTGCTTCCTAGTATGTAGTCAATGACGATTATGCATCTGCTGTCTTCATAGAGTGCAGCAATCAGTGAAATTATCTTTTCAGGAACTCCATAGTGTAGTATAATCTTCCACAGACTCTGGTGACCCACTGCGCCAAATATCCTCTAAAATTCAGTGAATGTCATATAGATTTTTGATTGACACTGGGTGCATTCTTCAGTCAGTGGCTGTAAAGTAAATATCAAATCTGTGCGTGAACGGTTGGGTCTGAAGCCATTTTGAATGTCACAGAAGGTGTCTGTCGAGCAAGACAATCAATGGTGTTGCTGAAATCTCTGGTGGTTTGTATGAGGGAGTGTTCAACAATAGGAGGTGTGTTCAAGGCGCCTGGTCTATACTTAATCAGCGGCAGACTGTTCGGTTACCAAAATGCCAAAGGGGTCTTTTACCAGTCCATGTCGAATAGAGGGTCTCTTGGCAACATTTTCATTGGTATATTTATAGGCAGTTCTTACGATCACTCCTTGGAAAAAATAAAACAAACAAACGAATAAATAAAAACGCATAAAGATCTTTCTTCTGGAAAAAACCACAAAATTCCACATTTTTGTGGATAGGACATTGAAAGCTCTAAGATGGAGTTCTCCGATATGCTGAATCGGATTGTGTGATTTTCATCAGGATCATTTTCCTGTGTGGAGATGCTTTCCCCCCTTTTGCGAAAATCAGCCGAATTTTGTTAAGCTCTTAGCTTTTGGTGGTAGCTTTGGACTTGATGAATTGCATATGCCTTATTTGGAATCAGCATTAAACATCGATGGATGTGTTAATTGATATCAAAGTTTCTTCATTTAGATTTTCTGTTACTGTTACCCTGAGTCACTTCTTGCTTACACTTTGTTACCATGACCTGCCTTACACTGAGGAAATTTATCTAAGTCTCATTTTATAATGGTCCTATTAATTCCAATCCTCTGTATTTTTCACAAAATCATGTTTTGCAACCTTATTAGATTTTTGATAATGCCACACCTGGAAAAATATAAGCACTCAAAATAGCCTTGTACAAAAAACTTTCCGATTGAAAGTTGAGTCTGCCGTTCAACGTTGGGTTTTTATTCAGTTACCTTCTCATTGTTGCTTGACAGAAGGTCTCTTATTTTAGTTTTGTCTGTAAGGTTCTTCTACTTATGTGGTCTTATGATTTGTCATCTTCTTCCTACATTGAGGACGGTTGAGTGAAGGTCTCGACCAAAATATTTGCCTTTGCAAGTGGCTCTGATTTACCGCTTCATCGCTGTCCTATGTTTTCTTGTTTTTCCGAAAGGTTCAGTAAATGCGCAATCGGGGGAAGACCCTGGTAATCTTGATCAATATGAAACCTGATGTCCCTGGTCAGTTTGAATCTGCAGCCATAAGTAGTAGGGCCATGAGGAACTTAGTGTAAAAAAAATTGGGGGGGGGCACTAGTCCTCTAAAAATAAAACCTCAAAAAGAGCCAGCAAACTTTTTTTTGATCAGTTGGAAACTTATATCGTAAGTCTTTGATCTGAAAAACCGAGAAGTGGAACCGACCAAAATCTTTTATTCCGATTGACTCAAAACTTACTGATGTAATTAGATTCATTAGTCTCAGATCTGTCCATTCACTGAGCCGGATTTATGATATTATTTACACTTTTTCTTGGAGGATCTAAACTTGCTTATGAAAACGACAAAATTATCCTTTTTCAACAATTAGCAGCATATGTTCCACGTATTTTCAATACAAAAAACAACGTACACCAAGTTTCAAAAATGAAATTCGGTAGATGGATAGAGCTGAATCTTAGCTATGGAATGATAGCAAAATGTTCGTGTTTCGTTGACGTATTAAAAACGTACATCAGTAGAGAAATAGGATAGCAAAGTTACAAAGGGAACATAAGCCTCAAGCCTTTTTACTAAAGTATCCTAATGTAGAAGGAACAAAAAATAATAATTTCTCCGAAACGAGGCCCTGCAAAGACCGGGTTTTTCTCTGAATAACTTGCAAATTAAAACAGTAAAACGTGGTCCAAAGAGACCATACTTTACATAAATGGTTGTAATTTGGGGGTAGAGTACTTCCCCCTCCAAAAAAGGCCCAGTATCCTTTCCGACTGCTTTAAAACTCGCATCCTCAAGTCATTGGCACCCCAATTTACAAGACAGAATTGAAAGGGAGATTTTGTTCCGCCAAAATGAGGTAAGAAAAAGGATGAAACTTATTTGGGGGCTTGAGAAAGGTAAATTTTTCCAACAATGGAGTCGAAATTCAATAATTGCTGTCTGGGCTACGGAGACTAAATATTTTGTCGGGAGAAAGAAGAGTGTTAGGGTCAGTTTCAAACCTACAGCTACAAGTCCATGGGCCCTGGGAATCTAATTAAAATATATTTTGGGGGCATTACTGCCCGAAATTTGGTATCTGAGAAGTCCGATTTTTTTTCTGATCTGCTGAAAACTTATACCTTATGTCCCTGGGTCATGAAAAACCCAACGCACAATAAGAAAAAAGAAGAAAAAAATATTGATTCCATTTGAGACCAACAAATTTTTTCTTCGGACAGCTTGAAACTTACACTCGTAAGTTACTATTCTTAGGGAATTCTTATGCACAAACAGTAGTTTAGGCAAAGGGCCTCCATAAACTGGAGGTGGAAGAAGTTTTTCTGGTTGGCTTGAAACTTGAATTTCAGTGTCATTGACTCAATGGAACCCGGGTGACCAAAGAAAACAACAAACGGTTCGCCTAAAAAAAGGCCAATCATTTTTTGTTCTTGGCCGGTTGAAACTCAAAACCGTAAATCCCTTGCTAAGCGCACTGTAATATACAAACACAGTTTTAGTTAAGGGAAGGGGTACAGACCTCCCTCAAAGTTGTGTCGCAAAATGGCACCAATTTTTTCAGATTCGCTTAAAACTTTCAAGGATCGTTACCTTGCCTAAGTAGACCACACATTTTTGGATTGGAGGAGAAGAATGGTAATGGGCTAGGAGATATCCAAGTACCTTGTTGCCCTGAACAATTTGAAACGTGTAGTTTTAAGTCTATGGGTCAAGAGGAACATAGCCCTCTATAAAAAAAAAGTTTTGGTGCAGGTCACCGAAAAAGGTCAAAAAATTTTATTCGTCTAAAAACATTATCCTTAAGTTCTTAAACCAAGAGGACCTCAACACAACTAGGAAAAATGGCTCCCCCGAATAGGGGCATTTTTATAAAGAGGCTTGAAAGTTGCATCTGCAAGTTTTTGTGCCAAGGGGCCCTAATATGCAGAATAAAATTTAGATTCGGAGCAAGGGTTTTTTTTTTTTTTTTTTTTTTTTTTTTTTTTTTTTTTAATTGCATTGTAACTTATATCTAAAATTCCTTAAGCAAAGCCGACTCCGAAATTGAAAAAAATTGTCTGCCTGAAAACGAACCCAGAAAGGGCCTACAAGTCTTTTCTTCTAGGCAGATTGAAACTTAAAACTATGAACTCCGGGAAGAAGTACCGAATGGGTTGCAAGAACTTTTTTTTTCTTAGGTAGCATCCAGCCTCCGAAAATGGGACCCAAAAAATCTCAATACCTTTTTTCTGATTGCCTTGAATCTTTCAAGGATCATTGCAAGGCTAAGGAAACCACACCTTTTTTTATAGCCAGGGGAGTAGGGGGACTGAAAACTGGACTAGAAACTGTTATCTGCTGGCTTGGGAGAACCTACAGTAAAAAAAAAAACAAAAAAAAAAAACGCTTGGCCAAATGAGGGCCATAAAGTTTTTTTCCTCCAATTGTGAAGTTGGAAAACCGCAAATTGTCTTTTCCCAATCGATTTCAAATTTTATGTGTTGAAAGGGCCAATAGAACCTTAACAAAGACGAAAAGCTTTGAAAAAAATTAGACTGGATCGATTTATGACATCAGAAATAGGTGCACAATTTTTTGTGTCCTTCTAATTGTCTACCACCTGACGTGGCATATCAAACAGTTCGTGGTAACGAACTGTAAGGAGCGACCCGGCTCAATGGTAACCGAAACTGTAGAAAACGGAATTTTGATACCAATAGATACATCAAAAGAATCAGATTTTAATTCTGATTTCAAATATATAAGTTTCATCAAGTTTAGTCCTACCTATCAAAAGTTACGTGCCTGAGAAAATTTGGCTGATTTTCGAAAAAAGGGGAAAAGACCCCCTAAAAATTATAGAATCCTAATAAAAATCACACCATCGTATTCAGCGTATCAGAGAACCCTACTGCGGAGGTTCCAAGCTCCTATCTACAAAAATGTGGAATTTTGCATTTTTTGCCAGAAGAAAGATCACGGATGCGTGTTTATTTATTTATTTGTTTGTTTGTTTTTTTTTTCCCCAGGGGTGATTGTATCGACCCAGTGGTCCTAGAATATCGTGGGAGGGCTCATTCGAACGGAAATCAAAAGTTCTAGTGCCCTTTTTAAGTGACCAAAAAAATGGAGGGCAACTAGGCCCCCTCCCACGCTCATTTTTTTCCCAAAGTCACCTGATCAAAATTTTGAGATAGCCATTTTGTTCAGCATGGTCGAAAATATGATAACTATGTCTTTTAGGATGACTTAATCCCCCAAAGTCCCCGGGGAGAGGGCTGAAAGTTATGAACTTTACCCAATTTTAACATATAGCATTGGTTATTGGGAAGTATACAGACGTTTTCAGAGGGGATTTTTTCTGGTAGTGGGGGGGAGTGCCTCGGGGGTTATGTGGGAGGATCTTACCATGAAGGAAGTTTTCATGGGAGAAGGGACATTGCTATGAAGGGGGCGCCGGATTTCCCAGCATTATTTAAAAAAAGATCAGAAATTATATATAAAAAAAACAAGTTTTTTAACTGAAAGTAAGGAGCAACATCAAAACTTAAAACGACAGAAAACATTACGTATATGATTGGGTTCATCCCCTAGTCAATACCTCGCTCTTTAAGCAAAGGTTATTTAGTACTTTCATAAGAGCTATTTATTCTAATTAACGGCATTTGTGATTAAGGGGTCATTTTTAAAGAATTGGAACAAAATTCGAACTTTAGCTTAAAGAGCAAGGTATTGACTAAGGGGCAAACCCTCTAATATACGTATTAAAAATATAAGAATATAGAGGTTCGTTACGTAAGTTAATTCGTAAGTTACGTATATTTATTACTAATAAAAACGTTCGTAAATAAAATTAAACAGGTTTCGAAAAAGCCATTTAACCAAATAAAAGTAAAATTAATATTCAATTTTTTTTTTAATTATTCATGTACGGTGATCAAAAATAAAAACCTGCATTAATTCAAAAACGTTCAAAAATTAAATAAAAAAAAACAGTTTTTTTTAACTGATTAAATAAAAAAAACAAGTTTTTTAAACTGAAAGTAAGGAGCGACATTAAAACTTAAAACGAACAGAAATTATTCCGTATATGAAAGGGACTGTCCCCTCCTCAACGCCCCGCTCTTTACGCTAAAGTTTGACTCTGTCTCACAACTTTATTTTTTAAAACAATAAAAATTGTTTGACTCTGTCTCACAACTTGATTTTTTAAAACAATAAAAAACTTTAGCGTAAAGAGCGAGGCGTTGAGGAGGGGACAGTCCCTTTCATATACGGAATAATTTCTGTTCGTTTTAAGTTTTAATGTCGCTCCTTACTTTCAGTTTAAAAAACTTGTTTTTTTTTATTTAATTTTTGAACGTTTTTGAATAAATGCAGGTTTTGATCTTGGCTCACCGTACATGAATAATTAAAACAAAATTTTCATATTAATTTACTTTTATTTAGTTAAATGGCTTTCTCGAAACTTGTTTAATTTTATTTACGAATGTTTTTTTAGTAATAAATATACGTAACTTACGGATTAACTTACGTAACGAACTTCTATATTCATATATTTTTAATACGTTTATTAGGGGGTTCGCCCCCTAGTCAATACCTTGCTCTTTAAGCGAAAGTTCGAATTTTGTTCCAATTCTTTAAAAATGACCGCTTAATCACAAAGGCCGTTAATTAGAATAAATAGCCCTTATGAAAGTACTAAAAAATCTTTGGCTTAAAGAGCGAGGCATTGACTACGGGGTGAACCCAATCATATATGTAATACTTTCTGTTCGTTTAAAGTTTCGATGTTGCTGCTGTTGCAGTTGAAATACTTGTTTTTTATATTAAATTTCTGATCTTTTTTTAAATAATGCTGGGAAGTCCGGCGTCCCCTTCATAGCAATGTCCCTTCCCCCATGAAAACCTCCTTCATGGAAAGATTCTCCCACATAACCCCCGACCCATCCCCCCCACCCCACCCCCCCCCCCACTACCAGGAAAAATCTCCCCTGGAAACGTCTGTATACTTCCAAATAACCAATGCTATATGTTAACATTGGGTAAAGTTCATAATTTTCTGCCCTCCCCCCGGGAACTTCGGGGGATTAAGTCATCCTATAAGACATACTTATAATATTGTCGAACATGCTGAACAAAATGGCTATCTCAAAATTTTGATCAGGTGACTTTGGGAAAAAAAATGAGTGTGCATGGGGGCCTAGTTGCCCTCCATTTTTTTGGTCACTTAAAAAGGGCACTAGAACTTTTAATTTCCATTCCAATGAGCCCTCCCACGATATTCTAGGACAACTGGGTCGATACGGTCACCCCTGGAAAAAAAAAAAAAAACAAACAAACAAACAAATAAACACGCACCCGTGATCTTTCTTCTGGAAAAAAAAATGCAAAATTCCACATTTTTGTAGATGGGAGCTTGAAACCTCTACAGTAGGGTTCTCTGATACGCGAAATATGATGGTGTGATTTTCATTAAGGTTCTATAACTTTTAGGTGGTATTTCCCCCTTTCTTCGAAAATCAGCCAAATTTTCTCAGGCGCCTAACTTTTGATGGGTAGGAATAAACTTGATGAAACTTATATATTTGAAATCAGCATTAAGATCTGATTCTTTTGATGTATCTATTTGTATCAAAATACCGTTTTCTAGAGTTTCGGTTACCATTGAGCCGGGTCGCTCCTTACTTACAGTTCGTTACCACGAACTGTTTGAAAGCAAGGAGCGACGTTAAAACTTAAAACGAACAGAAATTATTCCGTATATGAAAGGGGCTGTCCCCTCCTCAACGCCTCGCTCTTTACGCTAAAGTTTGACTTTCTCACAACTCATTTTTTTAAACAATGAAAAACTTTAGCGTAAAGAGCGAGGCGTTGAGGAGGGGACAGCCCCTTTCATATACGGAATAATTTCTGTTCGTTTTAAGTTTTAACGTCGTTCCTTACTTTCAGTTAAAAAAACTTGTTTTTTTTTTATTTTCACGTATAGGGTCAAATGTGACATGCTGTTGAAATATGATTTAGATTAGCTTTGCTTAAATGAAAGCTATAAAGTTCTCAATGATTGAAAAAAAAACTGTATAATTTAAATAACCATCAAAAAAAATTTCGTTTGGGAGTGAGAAAGGGTTTGAACCTCTTACCAACCATATTCAGTCATAATTTTATATTTTATGCTCTTTGTATCAGAATTTAAATATTCAGTAAACTACAAATAGTTATTCAGTGACCAAAGAGAAGTGTAAAAATAAATTATAATCTCTTGATATATGCAGATGGGAAGCGGTGTGAATCTGCTAAAAAGAGGCCTATTCTGCTACAGTTTCGTTTTTTATGCTTTCAGGTATCGGAATATGAAGGATCAATGAATTACAAATGGATTTGCAAAATTCAAAAGTACAAAAGAATAAATTATAATCTATTGTAATATTCCTTATTATAATTATAATAAAAGACAGGAGAGCTTCGAAAACTCTATTTTTGAACCATATTTAGCCACTATTTTGTATTTTATGATTTTTATAGTTTCTGGTATCAGAATTTGAAATTATAATAAACTACAAATATATTTTTAGTGACCAAAAAGAAATACAAAAACAGCCTCTTCGTTTTTAGCCCTAACTTTGGTTTTAATGCTTAAAATTTTCCAGGCATCAGAACTTGAAGATGCAATAGACCACACATGGATTGTCAGTGGTCAAAGCGTAGTACAGAAGGAATTACTTAGCAAATTGCCTCCAGGAACCGCGCTTTATGTTGAGGGTGCTTTCAGAGTTTGGCTTCGGAATATGTGTGTCCACTATTTCATTCTCAGAGGTGAAACTACAGGAAGAAGTGTTGAGAGTATGAACAAAAAACCAGATCCGGAAGAAGCTGATGGTATTACTATTTCGTTGTTACTGTCACAGTTATAAGTAATGGTGCTTTGCTTGTTTTGTATTTTAAGTAAATATTAATGAAAAACTAAAATTTTTGCTCTTCCACAGTTGCAACAGCGCAATTCATTCCCTATTAAACATAAATTCAGCTTACAATATAAGGTTCACAGTTCAGAATAGAAATATAGTGTTCTACTCTTTTTCATGATGCTCACTTCCTTTGAATCTCCATTGATTTGTTATTGAGGATCCTTAGCAAAATTTTTAATATTTAAAATTTGGAATACAACTAATTGAAGGTAATTTTATTGAATTTTTATTAATTTTAAGCTTTATTTAATTAAATTAATGGAAAAAGTACTTAATTACAATCAATTATTAAAGTATATTGATGAATTTAGTTGTAAATAAGTTTCCTAATTTTTAGTATGTCCAGCCAGGATGGCCTAAAACTTAAATTCTTGCGAGTTTTTAAAGCTTGTTTTCAGAATCTATTCCCTAGTAGCATTTGGTTTTATCCATTTCGCCAGCCCTCGAGTAATGTTTTCCGCATCACTTTTCAGTTACTGTTACGCCTTTTAAGCCAGGAATAAACTAAAATAAAATAAAACTCATGATTAAAGTGTTACGCATATAATTTATAATTTTCTAATTTTAGTTATTTTTAAAAATATTTGCTCTGGCATGAATTATTTGTGTTTCCTGCTAATGTGTACAAGTAGAAAATTACTAGCTTTTTTAATAGGCACTGTTAAAACAGACAAGGATCATACACGGACAACATGGTTTTCTCGGATAAAAAATGGCCAACGGCCTCCTACTCGCCCTTAGCAGAAGTAGTCTAGATCAAATAGTGGGGTAAGCTGCAAGAATGAAAACGGGCGCTGGTATCAAAAAACAAAAAATCGCTAAGATTGTCTAGTGTCTCACGTTTCTTTGTATTTTTTCATTTCAATAATAAGAACAATTAGTGTAAATGCTAAAACAAGTGCAATAACAAGTGTCATCTCAGTTTCTGAAAAAAATCAATATTGTAAGTTATCCATATTCTTTGATTCAGACTCAGAATGGTTTGAAGCCGGGAACCATCAACTACGTTCAATCTCTCTAGACAGAGTTGTCACCTTGAGGATAGCTGACAGAGTCCAACTTCGCTAGTATTTGAATTTACTTGGTACTGCATTACTTAATATAAATATCTCTTTCTTTTGATGCCATAGGTTAAATGGACACTTTGGGGTGTTGAACTTAAACAAAATTCTCAAGATTTGAATAAAGTATTGGTATTTTTTCCAGATTCTACCATTCTCACTTTTCAGGGCATGATATCAACTTTTCTCTGAATAGTTGACACTTTAAATTCCACTTGAGGAATTTAAAAAAATCCTCAATAAAGCTGTTAAAAGATTTTATTATGTGAATTATATTGTTTCCTTAATACTTTTTTTTTTATTTCTTAGAGGATAATTTCCGACTTGGCCGTTACTTGAATCACAAACCCTACATATATCAATCTTGAAAGGCAAAAACTACCAAAGAATCGGAAAAAGATATGGCATTTCAATGCCTCTCGCTTTTTTTTTATAGTAATCCGTTGAAGCTGGACTGGAACGATCATAGCCTGACTTACATTTCTTTGCCTTTATGCGCTTTGACAGCTTTCTTTTTTTGAAGCAGTAACATCCACAGATATTACTTCAAATGCAATAATTAAAGAAAATATATATTTTTGACCAAACGTACCATCTTCATTGCATAGTCGTTCTTTCGTAAGTCTTCCTTTCTTCCGTTAGGCTCTTTTACTCTTTTTTTGCTACTCTGCTTCCTTTTTATAATGAAGTTATGTTGGGCAACTCTGCACTGTACGAAATGACTCTGCAGAAGCTTGGTAACGATACATTCTAGCGTTGCCACAATTGCCACAGCATTGTATTGAAGAGTAATAGCGTCACTCGTTGACCCCTCATCCCCAGTAGCTATGCAAATCATTATGCTAAAAGCTTGAAGGGACTCTAGTTGGCTCTCTTGTAAAAGATGAAGAAGAAGACTATCAGTGGCGTTAATTTAATTTAAATCTTTTAAAACCGATCTGAAAATGCTCGAGTTTAATCTTTAGTTGTTTTCTGTAATCTTTGAGCTAAGTCTTACAGAAACAAATTTGTTGGTTATTAAGTATGGGATCAGATGTAAATATTTATCATTTACTAGAATTAAATAGAATCATTTACTATAATCGATTGGAATTAAGTAATTATTACCCATCATCAAGCTTACTGCTTTTATATTGATTATGAGAAATCTTCTTTTTATGTCTCACAAGTGTATTACAAGTTGAAAGCAAGAATTCAGACTGGTAGGGGCTATAAATAGGGTATTTTTCAAACTCTAAAGTTGCCATCGTGCAGTTTTATGGTATGTTTTGTATAGTTATGTAGTTTCATGTACTATTGTTTTTTGTCAGACATCACCCACCTCAAATCGTGGATTTTAAGAGACCCAGAAGAAATAGAACACGAACTTGAAGCTGTGCCAACGGTGCATGAACAAGAAGATGGAACGATCCTCGGGTGCTGTGCAACAGGATCATCTAGTCGTGATTCCCTTCTCTCTTGGATCCGATTCTTAGAG
This sequence comes from Artemia sinica, assembly GCA_027921565.1. NCBI lineage: Eukaryota > Metazoa > Arthropoda > Branchiopoda > Anostraca > Artemiidae > Artemia > Artemia sinica. The sequence continues at coordinate 27,622,129 of CM051259.1, read as the reverse complement.
AAAACCAACCCGAAATTAGTCGATTTTCCTGTACTCTTCACCTTGAAGTCCCCGCTTGGTAATTTTTTTCTACACGATCTTTTTTTTCTTTCTTTTTTGTTCTACATTTTCAACAAATTATAAAATTAACGTCAAATTTGGTAGTTTAAATGATTTAGCTAATTTCAATTTACAAAAATAGTTCAATTTTAGGGAAGTCGGAGTTGTTTCAATTTAATGTTCTCTTCTCGTACTACTTTCGAAGTACCAATTTTAAAAACACAGAAATTTTGAAAATAAAGTACTTTTAACCGGCAAGAATTATGACTGAAATTATTGTTATGGTTGAAACTTTTTAGTTTTTTATAGAAAAAAATATTTTGTGCTTAGGGAATATATTTCTTTTTTAAATAAATGGAATATGGTTGAATATATTTGAAAAATAGCGTTTAGTAACAAACTTCTGTAAAATTCAAATATAATATTTTGTAAATTTATAAAATATACCCCTGAAAACTTACACGTGATTTGTTATTTGTCAAGTGGATCAGAAGATGAAGTTGCTAGCTATTTGATTGCTTAAAAATTTTAAATCAGTATATAAGCCGCAAGTTTAATTATAAGGATACTTTGCACGCACCAGATTTACACTTAAAACTGATTGGTGGTTACTGCGGCACTCCATAAAATTGCAAGGTCCACTTTAGTGAAAAGCCCCGCCAAACTAGTCTGTTACTCATATACACCGTCGATGCATTATAAGTTTGCGTTTATGTTAATAATATTCCGAAATTCTATTGGAAGTAAAATACGCAAGAAATAAATTCTAAAGATGAAAACTATGTTAAAAAATTGAGCCGAAGAGAAAGTTTAGCTAAGGTGGAATCGGACCGGATTAATCACATAAACAGAGATATTAGATAAAAATATGAGAAATAAAGAATCAGTTGAAAAGGAAAAAGAACACTCGGTCGTCTGTCAGAAAAAATTGACAGGTGCCTCAAAGGTTGTATGTTAATGCCTAAATACCCTAAATGTCGTTGAGCCTTTAGATAAATGTACAATGGGTTTTGAGTGAGGGGTGAGGAGGTAGACCTTCTTCATTCTCGGAAATATTTTTGGTTCACGCCTCCGAGGAGGTAATACCGTCCCTCCTATTGGGACAATCTTTTTATGTATAGCATAAAATATTACATTCACATGCTTTCTGGTAGAGAGGTGGGAAAACGAGGTGGGCCATTATGAGCCTCACCAAGAAATTTCAGTGGTGGGGGAGGGAGTTTAGCACTTGCTAATATTCCTCTTTTCATATTCATATGCAATGTTTTAATGTATTTAAACATACGTAAACACGTTTGATTTCTTTTTTCTAATAAGGTTGCTTCGAAGAAAAAATTACAAATTCGTGCAATATAAATAATATTCTTGTGATGTAATCGCTGTGTTTAAAGGTTTTACCTCAATTTCCTTTTCATCCAACTTCAGCTGCTCTAAGTGTGTACAACATATTTTAACATAAAAAGAACTGCATAATTATGTCCCCATTTTATTCCAAAGGACAATTTTTTTTTCTGATTCATGTTACTCAGGGTTTCAATTGTATGTACAATGGATTGGAATAAAGGGTTACACTAAGCGGATGGAAAAACAACTTTTTTTTTTCATACCCTGTTTCATGTACCCTACTCGATTTCACGAATTTAGAAATCAACTGCAGATCTTCTCTGATTTCAGCCTATTTTAATTTCCTTGTGATTCGTCATGAAATGTGAATTAGTTTTTTTTTCTGGTAATGTTCTAAAATTATATAGTAGACAAGTCATAAAATTATTTTTTAATTATTATTAAATTATTAAAACTATTATTATTTATTATATATTATATATTATATATATATATATATATATATATATATATATATATATATATATATATATATAGATATATATACATATATATATACATATATATATAGATATATATATATATATATATATATATATATATATATATATATATATATATATATATATATATATATATATATATATATATATATATACATATATATATACATATATATATATATATATATATATATATATATATATACATATATATATATATATATATGTATATATGTATATATATATATATATATATATATATATATATATATATATATATATATATATATATATATATATATATATATATATATATATATATAATATATATATATATATATATATATATATATATATATATATATATATATATAATTATTCACATCATTTATAAGATTATTGTTAATGCTATTAGTTAGCTTTTGTAGATTGTTAACGTTTTAGAAGTATAATTTTAGTAATAATAATGTATGAATTTGTTTTGCTAATGTTTAAGTCCAAAATGATTTATATTCAGGCAATACATATAAATCATATTTTCAAGGGAACCGTAATGAGGATTTTAGATTATGGCTAACAAATGAACTTTTTTTGAAGTTCTCATGTCTCGAGCTTTCGATTTTTAACAGTAATCATGCTTCTAGAAAATGTCTTAAATAATATTCCCTAATAGTCAATCTTTGTAAAAATTATTCATAATTTTAGTTTTTCCAGGTGATTTTTACAAGCTCCATTTAGGGTTCAATGATTTAATTAAACGTTAGTGATATATGCAGTTAATTGGTTGCAGTTAATATTATTAGTTTTTTTTATAAAGTTGATAATATTTAAAAGTATAAATTTAAATAGTAATGTTTCCGATGTTAAAAAAAGATTAATACTGCTAACTAAAAATTCTTTTCAGGTGAAGTTGTCGAGTTACCCCAACTAGAAGATAACCCTAAGAATGGTACGGAAGAAAGTATTTTATTAGAAAAGCCGTAAAAATAAATACTTGAATTTTTAAATTGGAAGTTTGAAATAAAAGCATTTGAGGCTACTAGAGCCACGCGTGTTGTAATTATCTTGAAAATATTCAAGATGAATCTTCAGTTACTGAAAATCTTTTGTTACAATGTTTTGATTAATCTGTTTTGTAATTCCGGTACATTCCTGTCGTAATCTCTGTTATTATGTCTCTTCAAACGTATCTCGTACAGCATTTTTAACTGTTTGTCTATTTTTGGAAAAAAAAAGTTTTAGTGTCATTTGTATTTCATTGAAAACGGTATGTTTTTTGAACAGTGTGGTTTTATTTATCGTAACTTAATTGTAACGACAAGAAAAAAGAGAAGTTTACCATAATAATGAAAATTACGAAAAATAATAATAGCGAAACTGTACTGATTGCTTATAGTTTGGGATCCCGAGGCCTATATCTTTAAGGGAGTCGCACATATCTGTTGGAGTTGGTTTCCAAAGCAATGGATAGTGTTGAATCCGGATATTGGGGCACGCCAGCTCGGAACCATATGCAACGCGTCGATTTATGCCGATTAGCCCAAAGTTGGACGATAAGAACATTCTTTTACAGTTTATTGTCTGATGCTCCGAAATGAAAAGTAAATTATAAGAAATTATACACATTGCGGATCCAAAAGATGAGTAGTTTTTTTTTTTTTTTTTTTTTTTTTTTTTTTTTTTTTTTTTTTTGCTAAAAGGGCTGAATCTTAAGTTCGATTTTAAAATAAAAAAAGATAACACCTTCAATTACTTATTAGTATCTTTCACTTTTTTTCTGATGGTTTCTTCAAGACAGCTCTACTTCTTTAACTTATTTGAGATACACCACACTGGCTATGCATGACGTATGAAACCAAGAGAGGAAAGGAAATAATAAATGAAAAATAAAATCAAATAGGTGATAAAACGAGGATTTTGTCAGCCAGTGGCAAATTATTAAGACGAAAAACAAGCAAATATTTCGACATGGACCTCCGCCAAGTCGTCCTCAGTGCTTAAAAAAAAAAAAAAAAAAATCTAACCTTCCGAAGTGAATCCAACAAGAGCAGAATACTACTACTACTAACAATTCACCGCAACACCAAGCCGCCTAAGGCCAACACAGCTACGCACGCTCCTTCTCCATCCCAGTCTATTCAAAGCTTCCCTTTTTATACCCTCCCAAGAAGTTCCTATTTCCTTTAAGTCTTTCTTTATCATGTGTTTAAAAGAAAAAAAAAAAAAAAAAAAAACAGCCAGAAATAAAAGAAAGAAAAATCACCAATCGGATTGGATAAGTACCCGTTGCCTGGCAATAGACTTCGCCATTCTGCAACTTCGATATTCATTAGGTATGCGAACAGGTTGTCTTAAATTAGACTGGGCGAAAATATTGATTGAGTCTTTTAATATTAAGTTGTTATAAATTGGACTTAAGGAAATATCTCTGGTGTCTCTATTTATAGCCAAATTTCTCTTTATATATTTTTATCTCAATTACCTCTTTAAAAGATTGCGGTTGGCCATTTACAGTAGATATTAAAGTTGCCTCTTCAAAAAAAAACCAAATTTGTAGGATTTTGAAAAATATACAGGGCGAAGGCGGAATCAAAGTTGTCATGTTTATTTTCGAATCTCAGGGACTTGTCATTTGAAATTTTGTGTTCGTGCAAATATTCACCAAGTTGTTGATGGGTCCTACCTATGTAAAATTTCCCACATGAACACGGGACTCTGGAGACACCACTACCCAGTCAGTTTTAATTTTCCTGAGTTGAAAAAATGTTAAACTTTCTGTTCAGTTTTGAAAGAAACAGAGAGATTATGTTTTTTTTTTAATTTTCAAGTTTGTCGGAGAGTTTTGAGATGTATGGTAAAGTGGTTAAAGTTTTGTTCTCAATTGCCGGAATAACTGAATCAAGGGGGACGGGCTCCGTATTTTCTTGTTTTATCATTTTTAATCGTCTATCTATGACATTTTCAATAAAGTTTATTGGGTAGCCGTTGCAGAATAGAATATCTTTGACATAGATTAATTCAGAATTTACATGATTACGTGAAGAGATTTTTAGAATTCTTTCGACTAAAGAGGTTATTACCCCTCTTTTCGCAGAAGGAGGGTGATTTGACGAGAAATGTAGATACTGATCATTATGGGTCGGCTTTCTATATATAGAAAATTCAAGGCTAGGAGTATTTTTTATAATTAAAACATCCAAGAAGGCAGCTTTCCTGAATCTTCCAGTTCCATTTTGGATTGGCGATTCGAATCAAAAGGGTTCAAATGTGCTAAAAAAATCTCTTGGAGAGTCCTGTCCATGTTCACAAACAGAAAGGATATCATCAACGAAACAAAACCAGAGAGAGTGTTTTAAGTGGAAACTTAATTTTTCGTCTGATTTGTATATTTTCGTGGCTGCTTATTTGGCTGCTTAGGAGCTCCTTTACATTTCAATTTATTAGCAAAGAAACCTATCCCTGGGACCTTACGACATAAGTAGCTCAACAGCCTCGGCTAGAATATTAGGTTCTTAGGTAAAGTTTCCTCTATGACGGTTCTGGTGTCTTCTAGGCAATTTGTGACAGCTTCCTGCCAAAGACCACTCATTCCTTCACATATCGGTTCCTTCTAATTTATAATAAAAAGGGATGTTGTTTCTGGGGGTCCATCGAAGAAACCCTGTTGTGGTAATTTTTTCCGTAAGTCCTGAGCCATCTAAACTAATCCTAATGGGAAGCATCACCTTCGTGTAGTTATGAGTTTGTTCTATCCGCCAAGTAGGAGGATGACACTAGAGATTTTCCCTGAATGGTGTATACCATTTAGAAAATTCTACGTCTGATTGTGCATTTTCGTGGCTGCTTATTTCGGCTGCTTAGGAGCTGCTTTGCATTTGAATTGAACAAGAATCATATCTCAAGACTATTCAAAATTTACTGATATGAGTGGTGCAACCAGTGTTGTCAATTGGGAGGAGGGAGAGAATTGTTCCCCCTACATTGTTTCTCATCCCCTCTTAGATTTTGAAAAGTAATCTCTTTTTAGTCCGGGGGTATTTTCATTGAGAAACAGAAATAATGACGAATGAGCTCCTCTCCCTATGCTTCGAAAAATAAGTTGCATTCCTCTCTCCAGCAAAATTTCTATGAATTGCTGCCACCGAATGGAATTAACCCCCCCCCCCCTCTCTCCTTCTCAAACCCTTGAAAAAGCTTAATATCCTTTGCATTTCATTGAAAACGATATGTTTTCTGAACAGTGTGGTTTTATTTGTCATAACTAAACTGCAACGACAAGAAAAGAGAGAAATTCACCATAATGATAATTATTACAAGCAAAAAACATAAATAATAATAGCGAAAGTTTTCTAACTAAAAAAGATAACATCTTCAATTATTTCTTGTGATTTTTCACTATTTTTTCTGATGGTTTCTTAAAGACAGCTCTACTTCTTGTTCTTTAACTTCTACTTTTTTAACTTATTAAACACAACACTGAAGCTAAGCAAAGAAACTTAGAATTTTAGTCAGCATCAATCGTCAAGTAAATAAAAACCATAGTGAACTTTAGTAAGCATCAATTGTTGATTCTTACAGTTGTAAAGCCTACAGTTGAATAGAAACATTTAGGAATGTTGAGCATCAGAAACCTGACTTGGTTACTTTTTACAAGGCATCTTCAGAAATCATGAACTAATATGAAACTTATGGGCTTATTCAATAAATTTGGGGAGCTCGACAAAAAGTAACTGCTTATAATGTTACTTTTTTCTGCAGTTTCTAATCGCTTGTATATGAGTGAAGCTTTTTAGGAATGTTGAGGGACATGTTGCACTAAATCGAAACACACTGTTTGAGAACAGGTTGTCAGAAGAGCATATCAGCAATATCTCAGAAACGGCCTAAGGTAAAGCTTTCAGGGCATACTGAGGAGAATGTCGAACTAACCAAATGACACTATTTGCATACTTCTACCACTGCTACTGCTACTATTATTACTGCTACTGCTAATACCAATATTACTACTAATACTTCTACCACTATTGGTGCTACTGCTATTATTAATTCTATTACGGCTACTTCTTCTTCTAAGGCTAAGGGTGTTAAGGTGAAAACTTGAGGGAGGGTTGATGGGGATGTTGAACGAAATCAAAACACACTATGCGCATGCAGGTTATCAATAGGATGTTTCAGCAATATCTGAGGAAAGCCTTAGGGTATTAAGTTAACCATTCAGGACAGAGTGAGGGGCATGTTTTACTAATTAAAAGGCACCATGATCATAGTACTACTACTGTTTCAACTATTATTACGACTCCTGCCACTCCTAGTGCCATTGCTGTTACTGCTACTACTACTTCTGCTACTGCCACTGCTACAAATACTTCTACCGCTAAGGATGTTAATGTGAAACTTTCAAGGAAAGGGGATGTTGAACTCAATCAAAACTGACTGTGTTCATCCATGTTGTCAAAAAGGCATATCAGCAATATCTCAGGAACAGCTTAGATTATTAGCTTGAAACTTTCAAGACAGGGTGAACAAACCAAAACGCAATATGTGGATACTGCTGCCACTGCTATTATTGCAATTTTTACCTCTTAGAGTAAAAGTATTAAGGTGAAACTTTTAGGGAATTTCGATGGGATGTAAAACTAAACCAAAACACACTATGTGCATGCAGGTCGTCTAAATGGTTTATCAGTAGTGTTCAAAGGCTTAGGGTATTAGATTTGTATTTTCAGACCATGTTGAGGGCTTCGAACTAACCAAAAGGTACTTCATTCACACTACTACTACTATCACGACTGCTACTGTCACTACTACTACTTCTGTTGATGCTACTACTACTACTACTTCTATTTTCTACTAGTACTACTACTACTATTGTTACTACTGCTTCAAAAGCTAAGGCAATCAAGGTGAAACTTTAAGGGAAGGCTTAGGGGATATTAAACTAAATCCAAACACGCTATTTGTATGTAGATTATCCAAAGTGCGTATCAGCAGTATATCAGAAACGGCTTAGAGTACTACGTTCAAACTTTCAGAGCATGCTGAGGGAGGCTGTTGAGCTAATCAATAGGAATTACGTTTCTACTACTACTACTAAGGCTAATGTTATGAAGGTAAAAATTTCAGCTAGTTTTGAGGTGGATGTCAAATTAATGAAAATATAGCATGTGCATGCAGGTTGTCAAAAGGGTGTATTAGCAAATATATGAAGTGACTTGCGATGTTAAGTTGAAGCTTTCTGTGCATGTTGAGAGGGATATTTAACTAATCAAAAGACGCTAAGTGCATGCTACTACTACTACAGCTACTATGGTTACTACCACTGCTAGCACTATCGCTTCTAATACTGTTGCTAAAACTAATGCTGCCGCTGCCAACATGACTCCTTACGACTCTGACTATTTGCGACTGCGACTATGGCTACTAGTAGCAGTGACTACTTGTAACTGTAACTACATGCGACTGCAACTATTTGTAACTGCGACTGCTTGCAAACGGAACTGCTTGCAATTGTGACCACTTGTGACTGCGACTAGCTGCGATTGCAATTACTTGCAGCTGTGTCTACACGCAACTGTGACTAAAACTACTTGCGACTAAGACTATTAACCACTTGTGGCTGCAACTACTTGTAACAGCAACAAATTAAGACTTCTATTGCTCGTCACTGTGATTACTTGGTACTGCAACTACTTGTGACTGCGATCACTAATACAACATCTGTTGCAGTTGCGACTCTGGCTGCGACTACATCTGCTACGACTACTGCTACTGCTTCAAAAGCTACTGCTAATACTGCTACTACAGCTACTAATACGGCTACTACAACTATAAAATTAAACTATGCACATCCAGGTTAAAAGGCCGTGTATGAAATATCTTAGGAACAGCTAAGGTAAGGGCGCCGGCAGAAAATTTTCCAGGGGGGGGGAGACGCCAAAATGCAGTGGTGGCTGGGTGACAGGGAATATATTTCAAGATTTTTTTCGTAGGAATAAGGTTTATTTTTAAATACTTTTAGGAAAAACTCAAATAAAAAGAGCAATTAAATTGCATGTAAAATGAAACAAAATACAGTAAATTTTAAACAACAAGGATTCTTGGCAAAGGGATCAATTTAAGAAAACTCAAACCAAAATTACGTAACGATTTATTGCTTCCGTAGATTATAACAAATTTAGACTTGTCCTTATGCAATTTCCTATGCCTTAGATAGTTTACAGAAGGAGTAGATATACTCAAAAATCATCCTGCCTGCATAGATACCACGTTTTGATTTTGAATCCCTTATATAATCAGACATTTAGAAAAAATAGAATAGCGAAAACAAAAAAAATTACTATCCAGCTGTGAAATTGGCCCTCTTCCTTTTTATTATCCTATTCAACTAAATAAAATGAACATGTTCAAAAGAAATTTCTTCAGGGGAGAATCTTATCAAATAATTGAAGTAAAAAGTGACTTGGCCAATATTCACCAAAACTAAAATTGGAATTCTCATGACAATTGCTACACCGGCAGTATTGGCTTTTTATGCTGATTCTAAATATATAAAACTCTTTCAGTTTATTGTCACCCAACCAAAACTAAAAATCTGAGAAAATTTGCCTGATTTTTGAAAAAAAGGGAAACGCCCTAAAAAAACAAGCGATCTTATTGGAAATCCCTTTATTAGATACATTATATCAGAGAACCCTACCGTAGAGGTTTCAAGCTCCAATCTTCAAAACGCAGAGTTTTGCTTTGTTTTTCAGAAGAAACATCGTCGATGCATGTTTATCTGTTTTAATTTTTCCCAGGGGCATTGTATCAAACCGAAGATCCAAGATACTTGAGAGGGAGCTCATTCAAACGTAATCTTCAAGCTCTTTTTTAAGTGACCATACAGATTGGGCCAGGGGAAAGTCTTGTTTTCTTGCTATTTTAGGGCACCAAACTACGACTTTACCACAAAGAGGACGAATTTGCAATCAATTTAACATTCTGAGAAGCTAATTGAATTAAAAGTATCAATAACTTCATTTTAGGCTTTCCAGTTACAAAAGAAGTAATGCCACACGGTGGTAGTACTGGATTCAGCCAAGTTGATTCGCTTGAATTGTAATGTAATTAGGCTACGTTTGGTGGTCTGTAATTGCGTATCAGCTATAATGAGGGGGGGAGTCATTGTTTAGGTGGGGATAGGGTAGATTCCTAAAAAGATTACATTTTAATGGGCAAACTGCTTACTCTTCATGAGGCTTCAGATAAATGTTGAAAGAGGTAGGGGGAGTAGGAATTAATTAAAATGTTTCTCTATTCAGCTAAAATATTACATTCCTGAATCTACCAGCACAGAGGTGGAAAAAGCAAGGCAGGCCATCATCAGCCCCGCCAGGAAATTTCTTTGGGGTGGCAAGTACTGCTAGGAACCTAGTTTTCAGCAATTTTAAATGGTAATATTGTTTTTTTTTTATTTATATGAAGTACTTCAATGTATTTAAACAAGTGTATGTAATGTATTTACCGATAAGAAAATCCTATTGTAGAGGTTGTGATGGCTTCAGTATTCTATATATGAAGGGAGCCGTCTCCTTCTTAGCTCCTTGCTGTTTACTGTGAAGTTTGGTTTTTGTCCAAATTTTTAAAGAAAATATGCAATTGAAAAAAAAGATTTTTCAAAGCACTGAAAAACTAATGTTTAACGAACAAGGTGTTGACCCCCTAAGTTTTAAGGTCTTTAAGATTTTTAAGTTATAAAATTTGCCCATTGTTCCCGTATATTATTTGTTGTTGGGAAGTGTTCATACATTTTCTTGGGTGGGGAGGGGAGGACAAATTTTTTTCTGGGAGAATTTTCCATGGAGAGGGAAGTTTCAGGGGGGTGAACTTTTCAGGGGAAATTTTACACTGGTGAATTTGCCAGAACTCCTATACGAAATTTCTTTATGTGTCTTGCTTTCTCTTTACCGATTCACTTTTCCGCGTGGAGATGTTAAGGGTAATTGTCCGGGGTAAATTTTCGCCAGGGTTGAATTGTCCAGCGGATATTTCAGTGGGGTAGGGAGATCTTTCCGTGGGGAGGTGGAGCCAGATTTCCTGGCCTTATTTAGAAAACGATCCGAAATTAAATAAAAAAAAGTTTTTTCAACTTAAAGTAAGGAGCAACATTAAAACTTAAAACGAACAGAAATCATTACGTATATAAGGGGGGTTGTTCCCTCCTCGACACCTCGCTCTTTACGCTAAAGTTTAAATTTCGTCAAAATTATTTTAAAACGACTCCTGAAACACAAGGGTCGTTTAATTAGAACAATAAGTAACTTCTTTAAAGTGCCAAAAAACTGTAGCGTGAAGGGCGAAATGTCGAGGAGGGGGCAACCCCCCTCATATACGTAATAACTTATGTTCATATTAATTTTTGATATTCCTCCTTACTTTCAGTTGAAAAAATTTGTTTTTTTTATTTAATGATGCTTAGAGACAAACATTTTTTTTAAAGGCAATGAAAAAAGTATGTTAATTAAAGTAAAAGTATATAAAAATGAAAAAAGTAAGTAATTACAAAAAAATACGCAAAACAATAGCCTATTTACAATACCTAAGATATAAACTCCCAGCATTCAGTTTTGTTGAGCAATGCCGAAGCGTCGGACGATATATTTAACAATATCGACAGTTTTGAAGTTGGTTATTAAACACCAAAATATTTAATGCCTCTAGACTACTCAGTCTAGAGGCTACTCAGAATTGTCCAGAGGATATTTCTATGGAGAGGGTGATTTTTCTGTGGAGGTGGAGCCAGGTATCCTGGTGTTATTTAAAGAACAATCAGAAAAAAAGTTTTTTCAACTGAAAGTAAGGAGCAACATCAAAACTTAAAATGAACAGAAATTATTATGCATATGAGGGGGGTTGCCCCCTCTTCACCATCTCGTTCTTTGCGCTAAAATTTAAATTTTGTCCCAATTCGTTAAAAATGATTACTAAAACACAAGGGTTGTTTAATTAGAACAATAAATAACTTTTTTTAAAGTGCCAAAAAACTGTAGCTTGAAAAGCGAGGTGTTGAGGAGGGGAACCCCCTCCCCCCCCCCCGTATATGTAGTAGTTTGTGTTCGTTATAAGTTTTAATGTTGCTCCTTACCTTCAGTTGAAGAAACTTATTGTATTTTCTTTATTTAATGAAGCTTAGAGACAAACAATTTTATAAAGGCAGCAGAAAAGGTATGTCAATCAGAGTAAAAGTATTTAAAAATGAAAAAAGTAAGTAGCTACAAAAAATTCACAAAACAATAGCCTACTTACAAAAACTAAGATATAAACTCCCAGCATTAAGTTCCATTGAGCATTGGCAAATTGTTGGACGGATATTTTTTAACAATATTGACAGTTTTGAACTTGGTTATCAAACACCAAAATATTTAATGCCTTTAGACTCAGTGTTTATAAAAAGTAAAGCATTACCAAAGCAGTTTGTTCAAAGTAAAACATTAAAACTAAGATTAAGAAAATCAAATAGAAATTTTTAATTCAATATTTTTAATTTAATTATGAATACCAAAACCCAATATATTTAACACCTTTATACTTCATAACTGTAAATAATTAAATCTTTTTCAATGTGACAACTTGATAAGTAAAATCACTTGTGGAAAAAAATGATAACAAAACACAAAGAACGTATCCGTACAGGGGAAAAATACAGAAATTCCCAGCATTCCACTCATGGCAAACATTTCGGATTACAGTGGCTTATATGTCAGCTTAGTGGCTTCATATATCAGCTCATGGGTACTATTGCAATGCAAGCAAAAGTTGACGGCATATTTTTACTGAAATTGCCCCTTATTAAATTGTGTTCTATACTTGTGCGAAAAAGCGGATTCTTTGATTGAATGTTATCAATAGTTAGGCTCTTATACTTTCGTTACTGACAAGTATTTAATTAGCATTCATTACTAAGATGAAATTGGATTTTTATTTTGTTGCTCCAACCAAATCATATAGAAAAAAATGTTTGTGGAAAACTAGAAAGGGGTCACTCAGTCACAAATTAGAACTTATATTTTTCCTTATTAAGGGTCAAAATCTACTGCCAGGCAGCCAACAATGAGGCAACACCCCTTTTTCCCATGTTTTTTCCTATTCTGCTCTCTTTCCTTTGTTTTTCATATAATTACTTTATAGTCCCAAATTTCCAGGGGGAGGGATATATATATATATATATATATATATATATATATATATATATATATATAATATATATATATATATATATATATATATATATATATATATATATATATATATATATATATATATATATATATATATATATATATATATATATAATTTGGACCTAGAGTAAAGCATAACATATATTATTTGAACCTAACCTAACCTAGGTACCTTCCCCCCTAAACACCAAAAAACAACAGTTTAAATATCGTACACGCAATGAAAACTACGCTATACGTTGTTTTACCCTATAGCGGTGTGTTGAATTAACCCGTCAAAAACAGGCTTTTGGTGACTGGTTTCCATTGCAGTATATAAAAAAGCAGTATATAATATATATATATATATATATATATATATATATATATATATATATATATATATATATATATATATATATATATATATTATATATATATATATATATATATATATATATATATATATATATGATCTAGAATAAGATCTAGAATTAAAGATAAAGAAAGAATTACTCTAAATGCCCTTTTAAATGCAGCTGCTCAGATGTTGATTTATTCAACTTATACGATTTAGCGTCAGAGCGGCTAGCCGAATGGTAAACACGCTCGAATTGAAATCCTGTTTCCGTTAGAGCAAGGGTTCAAGTACTGATGTCTTCGGTGGCTCAGTATTTGGTTTGGAACGGTGGTCAGTCAAGTGGCTCTGCCAGCTCAGCCAAAGCCAACCTAGCTCCAAATGAGCGCCTGGAGAAATTTGGGGGGGGGGGAGAACATGGGAAGCGTCGGATGATATCCCAGCAACCACGCATTTCACTCCCGTCCGAAGGCAGAGTATCAGGAAATCGGTACCTGCGCTACTTTGACCATTGGTCAGCATGTGAAAAAAAAGGCTTGTCTGCTCTATAGCTTTGCGCTTTTGTAAAAAAAAAAAAAAAAATGCAAAAACAAGGTTCAATATTCCAAATTTAGAAAAAATGGTGATACTGAATCCCAGCTAATCCATAGAAGCCTTAGAAGTTAATCAATTCGGCATTTGAAACACTCCGTCGATTTGTAGAGAAGGAGAAATTTGCGGGTAGAAAAGAACACAAAAATTAGCTTTAGTCAACGTATTTGTGGTTTTCTTTTATAGAATGATTAAACAGACAAACAATAAAGCGCAAGACTTTTTTTTCACTGACACCTAATAAATTGCTATAAATGAAGCAAAAACCAAGGAATTTCATTTTTTAGACAAACACGAATCTATTATGAATAAAACAAAGCAGCGACGATTGTAAAGGTTTGGTGGTTTCTCTCTGATGAGTTTGATAGCATGCGGTCATAAAATAAATTAGGCCAGTCTCTTTTTTTTATTAATCATTCTCAGTGTTTGCCTAATTGACGCTATACTTTCTCAATTTAATTCTCTCAATTATTATTTTGCCCGTTGATGATTTTTGAATTTATTATTGTTTGACTATATCCTATTTCCTTGATACTCTGTTTGTACGAGACCCATTTCTAATGTATTAGTGCAACAGCGCTGGTTATCATCTCCCCTCCCACTGCAAAAAATACAAAAAAAAACAGTCATGCCCCGATGACTATCCTTGTCAGGAAGAATATTACATTTCGCATTGCTGTAAATCGTAGGTTGAAACATAAAGAAACAGATAGTTTACTCGTAAGAAAACCTTGTTCGTTCATGTGACTGGATTAATATATCATACAGAAGAACCAATTAGGTCTTTCGCTCTTTTTAGTGGCTGAAAATTTGGTAGAAAAGGCGTGTTATTTGGCTTCCCTTTCTGACACATTCGTAACGAAGAACGTGATTTGCTTGCATAAAGAACTAATCGAGGTAAAGCACAATTTTAACACGGATGAATTTGTACATATTTTGATACAGAAAAAATTATTTCGTGCGATGAATAAATTACTTCAACAATTTCTAGTCTTTTAATTTTCGGTCGATATTGATGATGGTAGATTTTTATTTAGAATTTATTGATCGTAAATGGCTTGACCATGTGATAATTATTAGTCTTTGGAGTTATTCATGACAACTTCGATACTGAAAGCTTTCAGAACTGATCAGGCATAACGCCTGATCAGTTAAATAATCTCATTGAGACACCCATGGCGTAATTTTGTCAAAGTCCTTTGGGGGGGGGGGGGTGAGGGCAAAGTTGGAACCAAATCTCACAGATTAAGTGAAAATTACTCTGAAAAATGAGCTATATAGTGCCATAAAGCTAAATATATACTAAAGAAAACTGACGCGTTTCTGTGGATTCTTGAATTACGCAGGCTTATCTTAGTTTTGACAAGATTTTCGAAGAGACTAAATGTCAGCTGTGGGGGGGGGGCAAACTGGGTTCTGGGGGTTGGGCAAACCGATGTCAGGGAGGGTTAGTCGCCCCCTCCTCCCCGGCCCCATAGCAAATTGCGCCTCTTTTAGACACTATTTATGTGTATAAACTTATGCCAGCGAATTTTTTTTATAGCGCCTGGGCATTTTGAACAACGACAGATCAATCACACGATTGAAAGCTTATGGCTTACACAGTCCCACATATAGTCCATAAAACATAAAGTAAAGAGCGAAATTAAAATTGTAAAAAATAGGAATTATCACGTATATGAGGGGGGTTTGCAAATTTCCCAGCCCCCTTACCCCTACCCTGCCTTGTGCTGGAATTCTCTAGCATAAGAGGAATGTTACACAATTTTTCTAAGAAAATATCCGTTTTGTTCGTCCAGTATTTTTGTTGGCCTTATAAAACCCATTTTCATTTTCTTTTATTTTTTATTCTTTGTAGTGGCATTAACCCTCATATATAGAATAATTTCTGTTTGATTTTAGTCTTAATGCCACCCTTTACTTTTATATGGAAAGATTTGGGTTTCAAACTTAGTTTCTTTCAAAAATGTAGTTGAACCTACGATTATCAAGAATTTATTTTGCCCGCTTGCCCTCATCTGGCTGAAGATTTGTAGAATACATATTTGCTTCTTACAAGTTTGCCTTTCGGGGGCGGGGGGGGGGATACTTAAGCGTTCTTTGTCAATTTTTCTCTCCAATTATTCTTGTGGCCAGGTTTTTATCCATGAACCCTATGTCAATCATTTACTCTGTGTTTGCGAAACCTAAAATGTTTGCTACCTCATAAAAACTGAAATTTCAGCAGTTATTTTTTCAAACATCTGCTAAAACCGTTTGTTTTAAAAACCGCTGTCTTTTTTGCTATTTACCCGTATGTCCCTGTACTAAAACAATTAAAAAGTGAGAAAAAAAGACACCCAGCTTCCCAAACCATACTGGTTATTTTGTCGTCATTTCACCTGCTTCAAAATGCTTAATCTTGCTTCAAAACTGGACCAGGTATGCCAAAGCTCAATTGAACAGCGGTATCCATTCAATAACATGCTTCGCTTCAAATGCCTACTGAGAAAGCATTGCTTTTTACTGTGCTGGAGAAGATTTTTAGTGCTAACTTTCGTTATCATGTTGTGCTCAAGCTTCTTCTTGGCTGCCTGGAAGAGTGACATAAAAGGGGAAGAGAGTGTCAATTTTGTGAAAATCCGGGGATTGAAAAATAAGCCAACGATGGTAGCATCATATGAAAAATCGGAAGATGGGAATCAGATGAGATTCCCGTCTTATAACGTGGGAACGGAAATAATGGCATTTAAAGAGATGGAAGTAGATGAAAACTTTTTAATGGAATTAGAAAGTGATAATAGAAAGCTTGAGTCTTGGACTGAGGAAAGAGAAGATGAATTTCAAAGAAGGAGGAAGCGAGTAGAAAACATATGTAAGAAATTTAATGTTGGAGTTCAATATAAGAGAAACAAAACGGCATATTTACCAAGGACGCTTATACCTGATTACAAAGAAGGTAGTTTTTTCATTATTTATGTTCAAAATTAATATTGGTTATTTTTTTAAATCGATAGATTTACACATCTTTGAGATTTTACTTTGAGGGACATCGAGCAAAATTTAAGCTTACAGTGTACAAGAAATAGAAAAATAAACCATTTTGCTTCTTATTTTAAAGTAGTTCTCGTAAGACCTCCAACCAAGGTAAAAAATTACGTTATTACGTTACAAATAGGTGTGCCTTTGACCATTTTAAATTTTTTTTATTTTGGTAGGAGGGGGTTTACCCGCTGAAATAACCCCTATCCACAATATTGGACATAATTATTAACAAACTAATTATAAATAAAAATCGTGTGTTTATTTCACCTTAAGGATAAAGATACTCTTGGTAGCACACTTGATTCTCCTGTTGGAAATATATGACCGTGGGATCGACCTCGCTTTAGCACAGCTAGGTGACAGCCTTGCTACTTGAGCTTCTAAAAAAGACCTAGCAACAATAACGAAGGTTTGACGCCGTATGGAACAGCGATGGCTGTGGAGGATATTTATCGTTAAAGAAGTAATTGAGCCTATTTTTTTTATAATTATAGTAATTAAGTTGAAATAGAGGGTGTTGAAATGGGTTAGAATAAACAGTTCTTGTTTTACAGCAGAAAATAAGAGACAATTCAGTCGAAAATGTATCCTCTGTATAAGTAAAATTTCATGTCTAAACATTCCTGGATAAAAGAATAATCCTAAATAGTCAAATATACTAGTTATAAAAATATGCCGTATAAGCGAAATTTTATGTGTTTTCTTCCATTCCTGGACGAAATAACCGCAAATAGTCAAATAGAATAGTTTCAAGTAAGATCTATAGCCTAAAATGTATGTTTATTCAATTAAGAACAAAAGAATGATCACAAACAGTCGTTTACATTTGCTGTATGAACGAAAAATCTCTATTCCTGGACAAAACCGTGACCACAAATGGTCAAATAACCTGGTTTGAAGTATAATGTATAGCCAAAGTCGTATTTCCTTTGTTCCTGAATAGGAGAATAACCACAAATTGTCAAATAAACTAGTTTTCAGTCTGCTTTATAAGCGAAATTGCCTTTTTATCTTTTCCTGGACAAAAAAAAACAAACACAAATAGTCAAAGAAACTGGTTTTGATTTTGTGTTTTTCCGCTCTTGAACAAAAGAATGGCTACAAACAACCAAAAAACCTAGTTTAAACCCTGCTGTATGGATAAAATTTCTTATTTATCCATCACTGGACAAAACAATGACCACAAATAGTCAAACAAAGTAGTTTCTAGTTTCATTTATAGCCAAATTTGCATGTGTAAATTTTCATGAGCAAAAGAATGATCGCAAATAGTCAAATATGCTAGTTTTAAATCTGCTGTATGGGAAAAAATTGTGTTTTTCCATTCCACTACAAAAAAAATGACCACAAATAGTCAAACAACTCAGCCTGAAGTATGACACAACCAGGATTATATTTTGCTTGCTCCTAAACAGAAGAATGTCCACAAATTGTCAAATGATCTAGTTTTAAGTTTCCCATATAAGGAAAATTGCAGGTTTATCCATTCCCGAACGAAAAAATGACGACAAATAGACAAAGAACTTAGTTTTAAAATCTTTTGAATAAGATCTTTTTTTCATTTTTTGAAAAAAGAATGACCATAAAAGAATGCCCTTAAATAGTCAAATAAGTGAATTTGTAGATAGTGAATTAGTGATTTGGTGAATTAGTGAATTCACTTACTGAATTAGTGAATTAGTGAAGTTAAAGAGTTCGTTCTTTGTACTTTATTCATTCTTAGTGTCTTTGGGGCATTGATGCGACCAACTGTATCTATTCAGTTAATATTATAGACATAATTTCGAACGCCTATTACATTATTTTTCATTTCTGAGGAGAGAAGAACCATCCCTTTGGAAATCTGACCAACATTAAAACCATATAAGGTGATGAATTGCATTTACTGAATTATTTACACGCATTGAACGTATCTTATTAAGGACCATAGGGTTTTTTTTGCTTTTTTTTTAAAGAAAATATATAGCAAATTAAAAAAACGAAGATTTTTAGCCACATTGTATGTACACTTTGTTATTGAATGCTATGCTTTCTCTAAAATCATGCAAGTTGTCCTATACAAACAACTATCTGTATAGGTAATAAGCATTAAATAGAAATTTCTTATGTCATAGTCAAAGTGGAAGGTATAATCTTCCTTGACTATGGACACATATTTCCCTTCAGATTACAAAATTTTTAATTTTGTTTATTTTTGTGACGGATAATGCTATTTTTTAAAGGGTTTCCCACCTTGACTGCAGTAAATAAATACTTTATCAGTGACTGAACCGTAAACTCTGTATTTCACATCTACAACTACAAAAAATGTAAATTGACATAAAAAAAAGAAAAGTAAAAAAAAATACAGAAAAGGAAAAACTATGGATAAAATAAAAGAGGAACAAAAAAAGACTACGACCTAAAAAATAAGCATATCAAACAGTTCGTTGTAACGAACTGTAAGTAAGGAGCGACCCGGCTCAATGGTAACTGAAACTCTAAAAAACGGAATTTTGATACCAATAGATACATCAAAAGAATCAGAGTTTCATGCTAATTTCAAATATATAAGTTTCATCAAGTTTAGTCTTACCCATAAAAAGTTAGGCACCTGAGAAAATTTAGCTGATTTTAGAAAAAAGGAGGAAAGACCCCCTAAAAGCTATAGAACTTTAATGAAAATCACAACATCATATTCAGCGTATAAGAGAACCCTACTGTAGAGGTTTCAAACACCTATCTACAAAAATGTGGAATTTCGCATTTTCTGCCAGAAGAAAGATCACGGATGCGTGTTTATTGTTTTTGTTTTTTTTCCCAGGGGTGATCGTATCGACCCAGTGGTCCTAGAATATCGTGGGAGGGCTCATGGGAGCGGAAATTAAAAGTTCTAGTGCCCTTTTTAAGTGACCAAAAAAATGGAGGGCAACTAGGCCCCCTCCCACGCTCATATTTTTCCCAAAGTCACCCGATCAAAATTTTGAGATAGCCATTTTGTTCAGCATGGTCGAAAGTATGATAACTATGTCTTTTAGGATGACTTCATCCCCCGAAGTCCCCGGGGGGAGGGCTGAAAGTTATGAACTATACCTAATGTTAAGATATAGTAGTGGTTATTGGGAAGTATACAGACGTTTTAAGGTGGGATTTTTCTGGTAGGTGGGGGGGGGAGGGGTCTGGGGTTATATGGGAGGATCTTTCCATGAAGGAAGTTTTCATGGGAGAAGGGACATTGCTATGAAGGGGGCGCCGGATTTCCCATCATTATTAAAGAAAAAGATCAGAAATTAAATAAAAAAAAAAACAAGTTTTTCAACTGAAAGTCAGGAGCATCATCAAAACTTAAAACGAACAGAAAATATTACGTATATGATTGGGTTCATCCCTTAGTCAATACCTCGCTCTTTAAGCCAAAGATTTTTTAGTGCTTTCATAAGAGCTATTTATTTATTCTAATTAACGGCCTTTGTGATTAAGGGGTCATTTTTAAAGAATTGGAACAAAGAATTGGAAGGTTTTTGCTTATCTCAATGCCTGTCTTTGTTGGTTTGTGTGTCAGAATCCTTACATTTATATGTGTTTTTGTCTTTCTCACTTCCTCTGCTTATGTGTCTGGGCGGATGTTTGCCTATCTCAGTACCTGTCTCTGTCGGTTTGTATGCCTGAATCCTTACATTTATATGTGTTTTTGTCTCTCTCACTTCCTCTGTTTATGTGTCTGGGTGGATGTTTGCCTATCTCAATGCCTGTTTTGTCGGTTTGTATGTCAGAATCCTTACATTTATATGTGTTTTTGTCTCCCTCACTTCCTCTGCTTATGTGTCTGGGCGGGTGTTTGCTTATCTAAATGCCTGTCTCTGTCGGTCTGTATGTCTGAATCCATATATTTATATGTGTTTTAATATGCCTCTGGGATTCAAGAAAGAATTTGCTACTTACTTACAATATTCTCATAATTTCTTGAATGGAATTTCTGCATTGTGTATCCAAGTGGTGAGTTCAAGAAAGAAATTGTTACTTACTTACAATTTTTTCATAATTTAATGAAATAAATAGAACTATTCTAAAGAGTAAAGATGGGTTAAGCTTAAAGATATTTATTGCTTAAACACATTAATAGATTTTTTGAGAAAAAACACATATTTACATAAAAATAGTACTTAAAGTTCACCGTTTCTCATGCATTTATCGCGATCAGGTATGTCCTTAGGTATCCACTGCGCGAAGAACCTAACCTCGTCTTCAGGACGGTGATAAGCCCCTTCAAGTTTAGGACACTTAGATTCTTCTAGATTGAAAAGTGGAATCCTAGGGTCACACTTCTGAATTAAAACTTTATCTGTAGGTACATTACCCTTTACATTGAGTGCTTCAACCCCGAAAAAGCTGCAAATTTCACTGACTTCCTCCTGAACATTTCTCAGTTCCTGATCACTATTATTAAGTGGCGTAATCACTCTATCCTAGAATCCCAGTCTGTTTATATAGCGTAATGTAGTACTCCACAAGCTTTTATCACACTCAAACATATTATAGTTCACTATCCAATGATAACAGTCAATTTCTTCGAGTTCCATAGATAATAATAAAAATGCACATTCAAATATAACCCCACAAGATGATTTTTTAAACCGGTAAATTCTGTATCACACAGTCCTATCATCTTGGAAGCTATTAATGTAGTTGTTACGTAGAGAAGTACTTCATCAAGCTTTTGTACCTTCGCTCAAGGTTTAATGGAGTTATGGCTAAGGGGATGAGTCCTAAAACCATCTGAAATCATTGTGGAGAGGAGTCATAAAACCCTTAGAATTCATTGTGGGGAGGAGTCATAGAACTCTTGGTATCTATTGCATTCAAATGAAGTCTGGAAATTACAATTATTTTTTTTTTATAATTTCTGTATTGTGTATGCAAGAGGTGAATTCAAGAAAGAGTTTGTTACTTACTTACAATTTTTTCATAATGACAAATCCGACAACGGCTGATGATAAAGAATTTATTCATTCTAATAGATATATTTTGTCAATGTTATCTGACGTACCCGACAAATGATATCGATAAAGAATTTTAATAAAGAATTTGTTCAATTTGGTATTTAAATTATGTCATTGTTATCAAACGTATCTGTCAAAAGACATTGATAAAGAATTTATTCACTCTGATACTTAGATTCCGTCAAAGCTATCCTAAGTATCTGTCAATAGATGTTGATAGAGAATTTATTCGTTCTTATACTTAGATTTTCTCTATGTTAACCTATCTATCCGACACATTATGTATGCAAATTCCTTTTCTTACATCTCCGATGTTTTAATAGACATTCTAAACGTTTGATATGCTGGCTTACTCGAGAACTAATGAACACATAACAATGTAATGCATAACATATTTTTAATGAAATAATGTCATGTAGAATATTAATACAAAAAATATATTATTATTATACATTATTAATATAAATGAACAACTTTGGACATTTTGAATCTGTTCCATAAAATGGTTCACCGTGGTTCACCGAGAGTTCAGTCATAGAACTCTCGGAATCTATTGCATGCAGATGAAGTCTGGAAATTACAATTATTTTTTTATAATTTCTGTATTGTGTATGCAAGGGGTGAATTCAAGAAAGAGTTTTTTACTTATTTACAATTTTTTCATAATGAAAAATCCTACAACGGCTGATGATAAAGAATTTATTCATTCTAATAGATATATTTTGTCAATGTTATCTGACGCACCCGACAAATGATATCGATAAAGAATTTTAATAAAGAATTTGTTCAATTTGAAACTTAAATTATGTCAGAGTTATCAAACGAATCTGTCCAAAGACATTGATAAAGAATTTATTCACTCTGATACTTAGATTCCGTCAAAGCTATCCCAAGTATCTGTCGATAGATGTTGATAGAGAATTTATTCGTTCTTATGCTTAGATTTTCTCTATGTTAACCTATCTATCCGACACATGATGTATGCAAATTCCTTTTCTTGCATATCCGATGTTTTAATAGACATTCTAAACGTTTGATATGCTGGCTTACTCGAAAAATATTGAACACATAACAATGTAATGCATAACATATTTTTGATGAAATAATGTCATGTAGAATATTAATAAAAAAATATATTATTATTATACATTATTAATATCAATGAACAACTTTGGAAATTTTGAATCTGTTCCATAAAATGGTTCACCATGTTCTCTCTTGATACTATAGCTGTTGTCTTCTCTTAGTTCGTAATCAGTAGAATAATCATTATTCCATTTTGAGCCATACACAATTTTTACAGGTGTGTCATCGACAGGCTCAATATGCTTTTCGTCTTTGGAATTATTGGGTTCATTGACTGTTTGATCAATGGCAGTAACGTTTGCTGGTACTCTGTTTTTCATCGATTCATCTTTATATTCCTTAGTGATATTTTCTGCCAATACCCATTTTATTTTTCTGGCAACTTCACTGTCTATTATCACACTATTTTTACACAGGTAACAGTTCCGGCACGTAGACATGATATGGTTTATGATATTAGTAGAAGAGTAGGCCTTTCTTTTTTTCTTTGCTTTCATTTGAATGCTAATACCCGAAAGCTGACGATATGGTTTAACACTGGGTAACATGTTACCACAAGCACTAGCAAGAAGATGCCCATCTTCATCAACTATTATTCTTATGTTTGCATTCTCTTTGAGTGTAATCATCTCTGGAGATCTCAATCTTGCATATCCACCATCATAAGAGTTGAATTTTTTTGGTACTCCAAAGAAATTTAATTCCTTACTATCATGACAATGCACGCATACGTTTCCGATGGTGCTACCACTTGTACTTATTTCATAGTTTAAATACTTCTCCTTGTCAGCATTCAATGCTACAATAACACTATCATGTGAACATACTTTCTTAAAATGCTTCATCTTCACTTCTTAGAGATATGAGTTGTGTTTATTGTTCCAGTGTGTAACGTGTCTCTGAGCAAGCATAGAGTACAATTGTTAGAGCCATAAGCATATTTCATGTCATTTTAAAATACGTGAAAAAAAAGTTGAATAATTTCGAAGTCCAAAAAATTTTAGTCCAATAAAAAAAAGTGCTACTACAAACATTATTTTTCTAATAGTAAAGGTCATGACTAACATGTCTATACCATTCTCATTTTGAGTTTGGAAAATATTAAATGTGATTTTTTTTTGTTTTAAGTATGTTTCATCTCATTCGAAGACATATAAAAAAAGTTGAAAAAAAATATCATGTTAAAAAAAATAATAAAAAAAAGTTAAAAAAAATAAAAAAAAACATTCAAAAAAAATGGGGGGGGGGTGAAACAGTTGGAGGGGAGGGGGCGCCCTTCGAGTTTGGGGATAGGGGACCTTTTGGGGGTTGATGTCTCTGGTGGTTAGGGTCGTTGGTGCTTTTGATCCTTGATGGTTCGTACTCACATGCAGCTTACTACTTGATTTGCAAGGATTTCTAGGGTTTGTTCTGAATTTCATTATTAAAATTCTTTTCTTGCCATCTACATCTCTCTTAATATCAACTTTTTAGTATACTATAACGTTAAACTCTATTTTAAACTGACAACACTGTTCAAACGCCACTTGTGTATTATACAGAACACATCGAAGAAGTAAAGCTATCCATTATTAAAATTCTTTTCTTGCCATCTACATCTCTCTTAGTATCAACTTTTTAGTATACTATAACGTTAGACTCTATTTTAAACTGACAACACTGTTCAAACGCCACTTGTGTATTATACAGAACACATCGAAGAAGTAAAGCTAGGTCAAGTCATAAGACCATTTTATCATCGTTAACCATTTCCATAGATTGATATTGTTCCAAATTTATAATAAATAGGCTATGAGTTAACATGCTCTTCGGGGTTACCTTAACTGCTAGTCAGTTTAACCCTTTTTCTCCATCTTCCTACGATTCAATCACTAATTAGAATCATTCACGCTCCTATTGTTCAAACATTAATTAATATCGTTCATAGAGTCCAATTCGCAAATGCTATCTAGCTCTGTTTTTTCCCTATTTTTCAAATAATATCGTTCGTATAGTCCAATTCGCAAATGCTATGCCCTTTTTTTCTCCACCTTCATATGATCCAATTCGCAAATGCTATCTAGCGACACATTCCTAACAAACTAGTCTTGACTAAAGGCAATTGTCCAAAAAATCAGAAACCAGTCTGATAGGACATACTTCAAAGAAATGGAACACTGGATAATGCATGGGTGATAGACAGCTTTTCCTACAAAATCATTCCTAAATACGCAATTTGATAATTTCTAGTTTCTGGTTAAAAAAAAAGAAAACATGTTATGATGAAAGTGTCCCAAAAAACCGTCTGGTTGCGTTATACAATCACAATTATACTTCCAAAACCTGTTTGATCACTTTATAGGTATATAATATAAAAGGTTTGGTCACTTTTTACTATATGCACGTCAAACTGCACTGTATATTCTTGTGTAATTCCATGTGTAATTGATATCAATAGGACTATCACTACTTACTGGATCGATACTCTGGGGAAATAATAAAAAAAACAACAAACAAACAAACAAATAAACACGCATCCGTGATCTTTCTTCTGGCAAAAAATACAAAACTCTACATTTTTGCAGATAGGAGCTTGAAACTTCTAAGGTAGGGTTCTCTGATACGCTGAATCTGATGATGTGATTTTCATTAAAGTTCTATGACTTTTGAGGATGTTTCCCCTTTTTTCAAAAAAAAGCAATTTTTTTCAGGCGCGTAATAGGTAAAACTAAACTTAATGAAACTTATATATTTAAAATCAGCATAAAGATCTGATTCTATTGATGTATCTATTGGTATCAAAATTCCTGTTTTTAGAGTTTTGGTTACTATTGAGCCGGGTCGCTCCTTACTTACAGTTCGTTACCACGAACTGTTTCAGCGTAACCAGCGACACTAAGACTCGGAACTGTGTCCTTACGGACATGTGATTTCAAGTCTAGTGTGCTAAACACTCGGCTAAGACGGCTTGAAAGATTATTCTAACAACCGCAATTTTCCCCTCTGTCTTATATATTTGAAATTAGCTAAACTTTTCATGGCCAGAGAGGCCATGAGTTAGGGCTTGGGGCTTTTGGTTTTTAGGTTAGGTTAGGTTTTCTGAGGGGAACACGCCGGACATCCTTACGAAAGAACCAAAAAAAAAGAGCAGTAAGAGGGATTTTTCAGGCAGGGGGATATCAGTGGAGTAAATTCATGAAAATTTAGAGGGGGGACAAAGTGTATTTTAGAAACATAGGGGGGGATAAATTTGCCGTTTTCCAATAAGAATATATAAAAAAGAATTTTCCATTGAAAATACCCCCCCCCACCCCCCAAAAGAAGCATTTTCAGAATCTATTGTTGAGCAAAGAAATCTACCCCCCCCCAACTGACATCGTTGGATAAAAGTTCTGTTTTTTAACACAATAGCAGATGAATGACACTGTTGTAGGTTGTAGTGATATCTGCAGCCTAGTAAAGAGAGAACCCCGACCTATTGTAAGTAAAAGTTTAAACATATATTGAAGAAAATATCTCAAAAGAAAAATTTGTCGTTAATGCTGATTCAAGGATGACAGCTATTGTTTCGAATCATCTTAATACTTGGGAATTTTAGAAAAGAGTTGGAAACCCTGATCAGTCTCTTGTTTTTTTTTTTTTTTATTTCTCCCGCACACAACAGGGCACTAGAACGTCAAAGAGAGCTCTTTAAGAGGTCATTTGAAGTTAATGCTCACATTTATGTGGTTTGCATAATTTCGCCATAACAGTGCCGTTATAAAATGTTGGCGGTGAAGAAATTAAGAGCTGGGACACAATTGCCCGGTTGTGATTATTTTCTTCGGAAAGAGCATTAGGTGGAAAATCCAATTGTATGTTTATCTTTCAGCTAGTGAATTGATCAAATTTTGACAAATTTACTGCCAAAACCTCTGAAACATAAACATTAAGAAGTTGAAATCAGGTTAAACGTTGAAAATTGCATGAAAAAAACATCAGATCCCACCTTAGGTTTAGGGCATTACAATATAAGGTGGAGACTGGGGGCGAAGCAAGAAGAAAATTTTGAGCTTCTATTCAGCACTTATTTAAACTCATTCCTAGGCCAGGGGTCAAGTTGAATCAAACAGGGGGTTAATTTAAATGGGGCCGAGTTAAATAAGGTTTGAGTCAAACTGGGGTTGACTTAGATGGTTGTTGAGTTAAATGGAGGCTGTGTTGCACGGGAGGTGATTTAACCGGGGACTGAGTTGAACGGGGGTTTTTTGAATGGGGACTGATTTAAAGGGGGGTTAAGCTAAATAGGAATGGGTTTAACAGGATATGAGCTTAATAGGGTTGAGTCAAATGGGGTAGGTTTTGATAGGGGTTGAATTGCACGGTGGTTTACTTGAATGGGGGTTGACTTGAAGAGTTGTTGAATTAAACGCTCATGCAGTTGAATGAGGGGTTGGGATAGAGTTAAATATGTGTTGAATTGAACGAGGGTTCAGTTGAAGGCCGTCTCCAGTTTGTTTCAGGGGGTAGGGACTAAAAAATTTTTTACACAAAGTACCAAAAATTAGTTTGTTATACATTTCTGTTACTTTTTTACGAGACAGACGAAAATTCCTGAGGGGGGTTGAACCGCGTACACTCCCTGGATACAGTCCTAATTCAGTTAAATGGGGTGAGATAAACAGTTGTTGAATTAAACTTACACCGGGAAAATACGTTGTTCTTTTTTATGGTTTTGCTGTTTTTTTTTCTTACTAACTATTAAACATTAATAAAAATCTATTCTATTAGTTAAACGGATTTTCTGCACACTTTTGCGCCGTGTTTAATTTTTTCTTAAATAACACCAGAACAAATAAATTACATGATAGAGGAAAAAATACTCGTAAAAAAACGTCAAAATACTCTTTTTACTGGCTCAAAATTTGACATGTATCATGTCTGATGATCTAACCTATGTGAACATGTCTAAACGCCTAATATGTGAATTAAGTCTGTACCAAAATAATGTGTATATTCTGTAAACCAGAATAATGTGATTGGCTAAGACGAAAAAACAATACGAAAGTAAACCAATGGAATTAAAGTATACTTTATAATACCGACGCATAAGACAGTACTCTCTCTTTCGCAAACATTAACAACAAACATAGTACTTAACGGTGTATCACATAATCTCTATGTTTGAATTAATAGTCCAATTAAGGTATGTTGGTCAATTTCAATGCTTGAGACATTACAGTATAGTTTTTTTTTTTTTTTTTTTTTTTTTTTTTTTTTTTTTTTTTTTTTTTTTTTTTTTTTGTTACTGGAATGCTCTTAATAATAATAAATAATGATCATTATGTGGAACAGTGAATTGATCTCGGCCGGGCAACACGGGGCCAGAGTTAGATCCCAAATGCCGCTGGAACAACCCAAGGACCTTTGTAGTCAAGCTGAATTCTTAGTCAATGAACTAGACTAATTAACACTAATCTTGTTAACACACTAAATTAAGACATATTCAGTTAACGGAATCGATTTTAATACTGTTGTTGGTCATGTTTCTTTCCTTTTTTAACACCACAGTTTAATCTTAAATCTACCAATGGAGACAATGGCATTACTAATCTCTCCATGGTCCTCGATTATCAAAAAATAAAGAATCTCATCAACAGAGTGGGTCATCTTAACATCACAGGTCGTACACATACAAAAGGAGAAATTATAGGAAAGATAACAATATTGTTAAAAGTTTTGGTGGTTCTGGGGTTCACTTTTCTATTCTACGAAATAGTCTCCCTCCTTCACCAGAACTGAAGATTATACTGTGAAATTAGATGGTGAACGGTTATCTTGATTTAACTGTGGCTTTTATATTCTAAGAACAGATATCTTCATTGATTAAATAAGAAAATAAAGTTTTTTCAACTGAAAGTAAGGATCAGCATTAAAACTTAAAGCGAACAGAAATTATTCCGTATGTGTGGGCGGCTAAATCTTTCTCATCCCTAGCTCGTTACGCCAAAGTTTCAAAGTTCTTTCAAAATATTCCTCATTCAAGTTCAACGGCCCTTGAGTTTCAGGATTCGTTCTTAAGGAACTGGGACAAAACGTTAAAGCTTTAGCGCAAAGAATCAGGGAAAAGGAAGGGCAGCCCCCCCTTACTTAAGGAATAATGTATGTGCGTATTAAGTATTGATGTTGCTCCATACTTTCAGTTAAAATTTCGTGTTTTGTTTTTACTTAGTTTATGACTATTTCCAAGTCAGGACAGGAAATACCTCTCCCCCGTGTAAAATTTTACTGGAAAATTCCAACGGAAACTCTCTTTTCCAGTGAAATTGTCCCCGGGAAGAAATATTCCGTCCCTGCATAACCCCCCTCTTAAGAGAACTTCCGTATATTCCCCAATGTCAAATACTGTATGCAAGCAATGGGCAAATTACATAATTTACAGTGCTTTCCCTTTGAACTTTCTGAGGCCATGTCATCTCAAGCGGCTTAGTTATTCGATCTTTCAACTATGCTGTATTCAATGGCTACCTCAAAATTTCTATTAGGTGTTTTAGGGAAACACAGGGCGTGGGAGGGGGCTAGTTGCCTTTGGATATTTTTGGTCATACAAACAGGGCACTAGAGCTTTTAATTCTCGTTTGAATGACAATTGATTCGATATGATCATCCCTGGGATAAAAACAACAACAACAAAACAAACAAATAAATACATCCTTGATCTTTTTTCAGGTCAAATATACAAAATATCACATTTTTGTAGATAGGTGATTGAAACCTCTATAGGAATGTTCTCTGATATACTGAATATGATGGTGTGATTCCTATTAAGATTGGTTGACTTTTTTTGGTGGGTTTGCCCACTTTTTTGAAAATGAGGCAAATTTTTTTAGGCTCATAGCTTTTGATGAGTAAAATTAACCTTAATGAATTTTGTATATTTTGAATCAGCATAAAACCTAATTCTTGTGATGTACTAATTGTTATCAAAATTCTTTTTCTGAAAGTTTCGGCTACTATTAGACCACTTTGATCCTTACATTTTGTTGCCTCGAACTGTTTGAATGATAACTAGAGAAATGATTGTTTATAAGATCCTGAAGAAACTAATGGGTATCTGAATAAATAACTAAAGTACCTTCTAGCTAGGTCCTATATTAAGTTGTCAACCAATCTACCCCTTTATTGATCAATTCCAGAGCAACCTTACACTGAAAATATTATATCCTGTTTTATATTTGTTTTAAGAAGTAAAACTAATCATTTATATATCCAATGGAGACATTGCCAATTGAGACATTGGGCACCACTATTTTTTTATGGCTCCCATCTATTCAGCAACCATGTGCGTCACCAGCAATGTGGGTGAATTCAAAATTTGGCATTTTAAAACCAGGAAATCTTTAAAAACACGACCAGAAATTAGTCTTGAAATCTCGGGGATCTTATGGAACAGTGTTGTATGCATCAGAACTTGGTATTAACCAGTGAAATTAGAACTTCGTTAATGAAGAAACGTTGTTTTATTTTGTACTATGTTTTTTGTTCGCTATTTTAAGAAAAGGTATGTGCATTTATCGAGTCTGGGAAAATAACCTATTAAGCTTTAAAATATATGTGACCAGTGAGCATTTTGTGACCAGTGAGCATTATATGTGACAAGTGTAGATGAAATATCTTCTGGTTAGGTTCAAATTAATTTGTGAGCAAAAATAAACTTTTATTAGTCAGTACCAACGTTTTGTCAACTTAAATAATTTGTTTTTCATTTACCCAAGTTTCTGTTCAAGGTTCTCATTTAGATCAAATCGTCGGTATCCGGATAAATCCTCTTTGGGATCTAATAACAGGGTAGCAGTTTTGTAATTCCAGGATTCAAAGCCATCTAAAGTCAAAATAGCAGCTTGCTAATCCAGTTAACCAAGGAAATCGAATGAATTGGACATCAGGTCTAACATTTGTTTCTAATTTTAGTTTTCAAAAGGGATGAATTTTTCCTGTGTTTCTCTTTGGCTGGAGCAGCCTAATTAATTTTGTATTCTATTATTCTGGTTTTAAATTTCTGCCTCTTAGGAGGAATGGGCAGGTAAAAGTACTAGATAAACAAATATTATTCACTTTTTTCCCTCTATCCATACTATTGACTTGTGGCTTTCCAGCAAAGCAGCTTTTGCGAGTAATGTTCCTATTGCTAATCAACAGATTTAATATAAAATTACCTGCAATAGCTATTGATTCTCCTGAATGCCAAAATTAGCCGTCAAAATAACAAATTTTGGATACTTTTTCATTTCTTGGGTATCGAAATAAGCAAGCTGCTGCCCCGAATTTGGATCCGTAGAGGCCCAACCCGAGTACCGAAGCACTCGGCTTTACCATTGGCTCATAACAATTAAAACTATTTATTCTTAGGTCCACCAATGGAGACAGTAGACATCATCAATTTTTCTTTGGCTCGCAACTTTCAAACAATGACCTGTCTCATCAACAAAGTGGCCTCTTCTTCCTTAGCTACTGCTTTTCTAACATCAATGGGCCTCGGACCGGAATTTACAAGCCCACATTCAATGGTGGGTTACTTAAGACCCAAGGTAAGTTTTCTAAGGGCTTTGGGGGCTAGCGTTTTGAACCTAAAGTGAATCTCAGCTCTGAATGATAGGACAGTAATACGAATTGTTCTTTCGAAAGATGAAATAAACAAATAAAAGTATTTCTCCGAAGTGGTTCCCTTTTTAAAACGTACTGTTAGGATAATTTATGAACAATGTTTATTTTAATGCATCTTAGAGGGCAACACATTTAGCCAAAAAATAGGGCTAAAAATATTTTATTACTGACTAGCTTTCAATACATTTTAAGTGAATTTTTTATTATTTAAAGCAAGTGTGAATAAATAAGCTATTTGCCTCTCGAAGCGATGTGATAAAAGAATGAAAGTTTCTACACACAAGAAAAAAAAATTCAGGTCAATCGAAAGAGTTAAAATTAGTGAATGGTAAGTGTGGATTATGAATGGTAATGTGGAATTTCGCTAAATGTGGTAAATGTGGCGTATCGGCGGGGACTCAGCAAAGGGTTTCAAACCAGCATCCTCCATTGAGCAATAAAAGCCCCTTGGTGGAAACCCCTTGCATGGAAAACGTGGCATTTTTTTGTCATAATATTATGACGTGACAACATACATATTAGGTATTTGTTTACGCATTTGTCTTTAAAGAAAACAGCTAGTAGCCTACTAAAAAATACAAAGCAAATATACTATTACTACTTCTAACTACTCATTGTATCGACAGGGGCTTCATTTTGGTGGGGCAAGGGGGGATAATTGCCCCCCCTGAAAAAATTAAGAAAGCTATTATATAACCGATTCCCCTTGACTATCCAGATATGGACCCCTCTTGCCCCCCCCAATAAACATGCTGGAGCTACTCTCCTGTGTATACCAAACAAACTGAGGCCAACACAGCTGCAAAGACATCTCCTCTGCCATAATCTATTTAAAACTCCCCTCTCTATCCCTCCCACGTGGTTCTAATTTTCTTTAAATCCTTTCTTAAAACGTCTTCCTATCCCACCCACGGACGACGTGTATTCCGTTTTGCCCCAGATGGATGGCCAAAAAGCACAATCTTTGGCAATCTACCATCATTCAGCCGAAAACTTGGCCTTGCCATGTGGCCTTGTCGTTTTAACCTATTTACATATTAACCTTAAAAAGTGTCATGACCGTTGTATCTAATATTCTAAACTTAGATCGTAGACTTATTTTTCTATTTCGTCCAAACATTTTTGAACTGAAAAAACACCATATACATTGACTATTCCACTTATGCTCCTTCACTTCATCCACCACCTTCATTCAACTACCAGAATTCACTGATTCAGCTAGCCCCCACCCTTCCAGCCACCTTCCCCCAAAGTCGTCCGATCAAAATTTTGAGATGGTCATTTTATTCAACATAGTTGAAAGGTCCAATAACTATGCTTTTGGTGATGACATGACCCTCCATAGTTTTTTTTTTGAAAAGGACTGTAAGTTACGCCGTTATGGTGCTAGGACTATTAAAAAATTAAATTTGTTTACAAGCCCTGTTAGTTCAGACAATAGAACGTTTAAATTTAAATTAGAACGTAAAGAGTTCAGTCCTATCAGACAGTTTTTTCCAATCATGGTTTGGGACCTTCGATATAGTTATGTGGAGAATCTGTCTTTGTTAAAGCTGACTACGGTAATTCTTAACCAATTCAGTTTTTCTTACTGCGCCAAAAATCACGATCAACCCCCAAAATTTGAGAGATTTTGAGCTTGATTTGTTTCTGATGATTTTTGGATAAAAAAAATTAGCTTTACGTTATTTATGTTTTCTTTTAGTATTTCGAAAAAAATTGAATCAAGTTACTCGAATTTGTCAATTCATTGTTTCTTTAGTTCCATACTCTCTGAAGAAAGGATTGTAAGGTACTGAGTTGGTCTGTTGTTCGAATATAGCCTAGTATTTGTTATTGGGAAATATTCGGACATTTTTTAGGCTGGGATTTTTGCAGGGGGAGGGAAATTTTTATGGGAAGATTTCCGTGGGGAGACAGTTTCTGGTGAAAATTTTGAGAAATTTTACACGGGGGCAGGGGCATTTCCTGGCATTAGTCGAAACACCGTCAAAAAAAAAATCAACTGGAAGTAAGGATCAACATTAAATTTCAAATGAACAGAAATCATCTCGTTAATGATGGGGGCTGCCACCCCCCACCCCAAGAAAAAATAAACATGGTAGTGTTACTTCTACATTAAATTAAACGGAAAACGGGCAAAGATTAATTTTAAAAAAAGCAAAGTTTGCCTGAGGGAAGTAAAAAACGAAGCTAAAGCTTAAAACGAACAAAAATTTTTGTTTCACAGTCTATCTAACATATATCGATAAAACTAGTGCAAATAAACCAACTTATGATATTTCCCTATGTCTGTATGATTATAGAAAACTAGCGCTTTGCTTAAAACACAAAAGCCAATTATACAAAACAAGAATTTTGATTTAGGGGTCGAAAATGAGTACGCATAGCCTGACAACAGCAAATTAATCCATAACGCTTTTCATAGCCTTACACCAGCTGTGACATCTCTAACTTTCAATATATGATTAAACTGTCTTAAAACTTAGGCATAAAAATAAATACAATTTTAATAACCGTGAACTCATTCAGCAGCAAACAAAAATAATGGATTGGTTTATCAGGTGGCATCTTGGTCTTACCAGCTATAATGCCAATAGTGAGAAATATATAATTTTCAATTGTAAAAACACGCTTTAGTACTACTCGAAATGAAGAACAAATAAACCATAATATGAACTCCAGAAATCCAGTTATTTCTCTTTGTACAACTGAGAATTTCAAGTTATGATACAAATTCTAAAGCTAGTCTATAGTCCTAATCCTATCAAGATGACCTCATTTCGGACTTGTCTATAAACTAATCATGAAATGTCCTTTTCAGAACCAAAACAAAATATTATCATTGGACTGAGCCGATTATGCAACAGTTATACCAAATAAAACGAAAGAAAAGAAGTTAAGCAACAATCCTAAAATCTTTATTTTTTTGGAAAAAGTGTCCTTCATCGGTTGGTGTTTACTGTGCCCAAACTTCTATATTGTTTTGTGCTTTCAGTAAAGCACTAATTTTCTATAATCATACAAAAATAGAGGAATACGATCGGTTGATTTATTGGGACTAGTTTTATCGATATATGTTAGATAGACTATGAAGTTTTTCTTTCTCAGTCTACCGTGAAGCAGTAATTTTTCTTCGTTTGAAGTTTCAACTTGACTCTTTATTTCCCTCAGAAAAACTTTGTATTTTTTTAATTATTCTAATATATACAGCCCTTGTCACTTTAATGTGCTGATCTAGTATACCATACAGGGAAACGACCATCAGTAAAGCGCCACTATCTGCTGAATAATTCCTGTTCATAGTCCATACAACTGAGGACCAAGGGAGTCTGATGATTCAGAAATTTCTCGATTATGAATCCAATAGCATACATTTGGTCGACGCACCCCCCCCCCCCCACCCCTTCCGAAAACGACGCTGCTCTTTTCCCAAAACTTTACCTAGAGTAGTTCTTAATCTGACGAGTACCATCATCCTTAGCAATGTCCTTTCTGCTCAAATCAAACTAATACCTCTGTAACACCTTCACTATGAAGAGGTTTAATTACAGTAATCCTAAAATCACCATGTGCTTCCCCTTTACACCAATTATGTTTATGATATTCAGTAATTTGTCTTTAACTTCGCTGCCTTTACGTTTCAAAAACTCGCTATCAGCAAGTTTTATTTTCGACACTATGAGCAGTTGAAGCCTTAATACTTTTCAACCCATTTAGTACTGTTTCTAACTACTCCTCTAATGTTCCCTTACTCCTGGGTTGATGAATAATTTAACATTCTTCATCAGTATTTAAAACATTCCCCAAAATTTTTGGCCGTCATTTCTCCGATGCATAAAACGCAATAGAACGGTGGATAAAACTAACGGTGTAACGAACTTGAGAAAAAACATATAATGTGTGTCGACATTGGGTAGATAGCTAGTCTTGCGAAAGCTAAATGATGAACTAATTTCATTAGCTTTCAAAATTTACTTATCTAGATGAGTTCCTTAAATACTTATAAAAGTATCACTCTTTGCAAATTCGAGGGAAACATCTTCATGAATATCAGGCATAACAGAAATTTATTATTGGCAGATAATTTCTATGGGCTATAGGCTACACTTCAGAAAATTCTCATATAATTGCGGTTATCTGATTACAGTAATGGCGAAACTCGAACAAAAAAAACGGATTGTGTTTTATCGTGTATGATATAATTTGAGTGAGCTACTTATCTGTATTGAAACGTGAGGCAAAATAGCAATGACATTTAATGTAAACTAAACATCAGCCTATTTTATTTGCCATTTAAAATTGTAGAACCACTAGCCCATTTTTAAAGCTATTTTATTAAACTTTGTCTGTGGGGGTCAAATTATGAAATCAAGATTTCACCCGCTACTCATAATCTGATTCAGCTGTAAGTAATTACGTTATAGTTAAATTACTTAAGTCAATTAATTCATTGATTTTAATGAGCACCATATGGCGCTTTGAAGGCATGATTGCTTCTTGGTGCATGCTTTTGTTTATGGATACTAAATGAAGATTTATTCTAAAAAAATCAGTCAAAGACAGTGTGATAATTTTTAGATTATTCTTTCTAAATAGGCAAGTCCCACATCAATCCATATAAAAAAAAAAAACAACAACAGAAATCCAGCCTGAAGAGAAGTGTGGATAAAATCGGTAACTTGTAACTTTTCCAGGAGAGCCTTGGGCTCAAGCAGCGTTTTAAGGGGTCCGGATAATGCTTTGAGTCAGATACATTTAGAGAGTCATCTGGCTCCAAAAATACGCACTTATCTGACGAAGATGAACAATTCTGGCTTGGAAGGTGAAGGGCATTTCAAGCGAAAGTGCTAATAGTGTGGTTAATGAGTTATTTAAATATGGTAGTTATGATGTTAGAAATAAGTGACTGAATATTATGAACATGGGGAAGTACCTAGTGGTTTTAGGATAACTCTGATTAAAACCCTCTATAAGAAAAGTGATTAGAGTGAGTGTGGTAATTATAGTGGCATTAGCCTGATTTCCGTAGGAAGCAAATTAATTCGTATGATACTTCTTAGACTTAGAGATGCTGTAAATGAAGTTTTAAGAGAAGAACAGCGTGGTGTTTGGAAAGGTAGACGACGCGTCTACCAAATTTTCACTCTTAGATTATCAATTTGGAAGTGCCTGGGTCATTAAACGCCTTTAGTCCTCAGTTTTATAGATTATGAGCAAGCGTTTAATTTAGCTGATAAAACAGCTTTAGCGAAGCTCCTATCCTTGTATGGTATACCAGATAAATACATTCAACTGATTAGCGGCATGAAAGAGAATAGCATTGCTGTGGTTAAGCTAGGAAATGGAGTTAGATGCTGGTTTCGAATTAAATCAGGACCTAAGCAGGGTTTCGTTCTATCACCATTTACAGGGATCATTTTGATGGATTTTGTCCTAAGGAGCACAGACAAGGCAATGGGATAACACGGAAGCAAATATGAAGCAAAACTCTCCTAGACTTGGAATACGCTGATGATTTAAGCATGCTAGATAAAAATCGTAGCAAAACGAATGAAGTTTTAGAGGTTTTGCCAGTTAAGAGTGCAAGAATAGGCTTAAAATTTAATGTTAAGCAGAAGTCACTAAGACTAGGAATAAGTGAAGACGGAAAGATGATGTTGGGTATCGAAAATATCGATCAAGTGGACAGCTTCACTTATTTAGGTAATATTATTAGTAAAGACGGTGGGTGCAGTGAAGATGTTATAAGTAGAATAGCCAAGGCCCAGGGCGTTTTTTCGCAGTTGAAAAAAAGTCTGGAAGAATAGGAAGATAAGTCTGCGAACAAAGATTTGAATATTGGAAGCTCCAGTGATGACAGTGGTCAAGTATTTCTGTGAAGAGTGGGCACTCCAAAAAAAGGAGGAGGATTTACTTGATGTGTTCCAGAAAAACTGCCTGCGGATTATTTTGTGGACCAGACTGACTGGCCGATTCTCAAACAGTAAGCTGTAGGACAAATGTGGCTCAATCCCGTTTTATTGAGCTAAAATGAGAGAAAAGTTGAGATGGCTTGGACACGTTCTGCAGATAAAAGATAACAGGCTGTAAAAGCTTGTCCTTGTCAGCCAACCGTCTAGGACCAATCGAAAAGCAGGTCGTCCCTGAATGGAGTGGGAGGGTGTCGGAAAAAAATATTTAAGGGAAACAGGAATTTATTGGGAGGGTGTGAAGAGAGAGGATTCGAATAGATTGGGATGGAGGAGCAGTGTGCACAGCCGTGTTAGCCTCAGGCGGCTGGGTGCTGTAGTGCCTTGTTAGTAGTGGTAGTAGTAGTATAGAAAACCAAATCTTTTTATGTATTAATTGTTATCAAAATGACTTTTTAGAGTAGCTGTTACTATTGGGCCGAGTCACTCGTTACTTACAGTTCGCAACCACGAAATGTTTGATAATGTGAAAAAAAGTAGTGCTTATTTCTTGGCAGGACGAATTTCTGATTGTTAGCATTTTCCCCTTAAACACAATTGTCCTTGAAGAAAAAGAGAGTAATGACATTAATCAAAACAGGGAGAAGTGAGTCTCCCCCCCCCCCGCATATATTTTTTTGTATTTTTGTAAACAAGAAAAAAATAACAAAATTACCCCAGCGTAATTGCTAAGAAATAAATTTTCCATTGTATCTCCGTTAATTGAAGCCATTGGAAGAGGGAATACAGATTTCAAGGATCATATTGTAGGATTCGATATAAGATTTTTACTTCTTAGCGACCTCAGTTTAATAATTCTTTAAGTCCGTTTAATAATCATTGGGTTTTTGTTTGAATTTTAGTTAAGTCTGAGACTTGATGACTTATAATTGACTACTTCCTTTTCTTCTTAAAATATGGATAAAAAAAGAGACAATCTTTTGGAATTGCAGGATCAAAATTTCATTTCTATTGTTTAATATGCATAGAAATATACAACAATAAACTCCCTGATTTATTATTTCAGTGTTTCTTCAAATGTAAAAGTGCAATAAAAACCATATAAAACTGTTGTTATTTTATTAAAATTATTTTTCTTCTCTTCTGGATAGACGAAAAAAGATTTACTGAGGGAAAAAAATCACAAAACAAATTTATTTGAGGTGCAAAGCTTTTAATTATATTAAATAATTATGGATCAAGCTGCATAGTATTTACAGATTAATAATATTGTACTTATATTATTTTTGTATTGTTGTATTGTTCACCTTAATGAGCTAAAAGCTCAAAACGAGAGTGACTGTAGTTTAACTCCTGATAAATTAGACTTTAAACTGTAAAACGACGACTTTGGCATAATCTCTTTTATTACGTTCAATTATGTTTGTCAAACATAGTTAGTAAACGCCTCAGTGTTTCCCAGTTTGTTTGGAAAAAGTGTTTTATACCAAATATGCTAGTCAAAAGAAACATAGAATTAATAAAAGTTAATAACGTTCCCTTTCTTTAAAATAACTTCTTTTTTTTAATTGGGATTTAACTGAACATCGAATTTTCAAAAGTTGAGTAAAATGTAAGGAGTAAGGGTTTGAAGGGAATGACAAGCTCTGTCTTATGCAAGAAAATTATATTTATTTTATAAAACAAAAGCATGGAAACGAGCCCTTTTTTTAAAGTATTTTTCCTAAAAACGCAAATTTTAGCCCATAGAATTGGGAATAGAAGGGGTGGCCAGGGATTTATCCAGAGGGAAGGAGGGATGTGGTTACCTAGTTCAAACACACCTCCCATACAAATATTTCTCTGAATAGTAAAATGGATCTAAAAATGTCCTTAAAAAAACTATTTGTCTTAAAAAAGAACTAAAAAATTTTTCTCCGACCAGTAAATAAGTTTCAAAAACACAGGTAAAATTCCTAGCCCCCCCCCCCGAACACAAATTTTTTTGGTAGCCAATACTACCCACATCCCACCCTCAGACAAAATCCTGGATAGGGTTCTGGCGGTGGCACCCCACTACTGATTATGAGACCAACATTTCATGCCCCAACAATTGTTTTTACTTGTTTAAGTTGCATTTTCAAAATTTAGATTCAACTGAATAACAGGAAGTTGGTATAAAGTTATTTGCAACAATTTTTAACAATCGTACAAAAAAAATTGAACTTGTCAAGCTTATTAAAATGTTGGTGATAAAAACGGAAATACATTAAACCTTGCGCAACTAAACATCTTGCCAAAGCGAATCGACGGTAAAGGTCATAGATGTATAACTCGAATTTTTCGTTCGATGTTTACAGCCAAAATTTTGTGTCCACTTATTTCTCAATTGCCTCATTTGCCTCTTATTAATATATTAAATTACAGTCTTGCACGCATTCAACTAGAATTTTGTCCACAAAAATGTAACAACGGAAAATTCAAAATTTTTGTGATGTTGCGGTATTTTGAGGTTATTCGTGGGATTCAGAGGTTTGGCTGACAGTGATAAATATCTCAAAGTTTATAGAACTTATCACTCAGAAACTTCACGTCTGCTTTGATGTGCTAAGCTGCACATCAAAGCAGTATTTGTACAACCTGCTTATATATGAAATAAG
Source organism: Artemia sinica (assembly GCA_027921565.1). Taxonomy (NCBI): domain Eukaryota; kingdom Metazoa; phylum Arthropoda; class Branchiopoda; order Anostraca; family Artemiidae; genus Artemia; species Artemia sinica. Next base: position 27,581,837 of record CM051259.1, on the reverse strand, counting down.
CAGCGTACTTCTTAGTCCCAGCCTGTTGTCTCTATGCACTTCCATCACAGGACAAATCTTCTACAGCTTCCACTCATTTTACATTTTCAAATTATTTTGTTTAACCTTTATCTTACGCTGCTATGATAACTCTACCTCCGGAAACGCGAAAAAAGAATAGAAATAAATTAAAATGTAAAAATAGTGCTATTGGATACTCTACACCATACATTCTGCCAAAATTCTGGAATATAGGTAGAAAATTCCTAAATTCTCTCTTTTCTTCATCATTTTGTTTTTAATACCTTCTTTTTAGCTGCTCAATTTTGCACGAGGGGGAATTTTCAGTTGTGGGAGTTCTCCGAGGAGCACCTTTTCTTAGGTTGGCGTTTCTGTGAAAAAGAAAAATAATAGCTTTTGTAGTGTTTAGTGCCATGTATTTATTGTATACTTTATTCATTACAAATTATTCCATCCAAGATTCTTATATGCCCCAAGGAATGCAGCAAACTAAAATATACCAGCTAGCATGCGTCAATTATTTCCTAGGTTCGCTCCTTCGTAAGCAGCCCCTGAAAAGCATAGACATCAAGCTTATTAGATACACATTTCAGAAATTTGTAGCTCTTTGTCTTTGAGCGTGTTTACCAACTAATTTAAGTTCGAGAATTGAGATTTTTTGTTTGCAATTCTGTGACCCATTATACTGCTTGTGTGTATTCACGATCAACAAAATACAAATTGACATTAATCAACAAATAAAAAAAAAAAAAAAAAAAAAATGACAACTCAGTTGTAAAGCAAATAAGAACATTAAACCATTAAGGATGAGGACCTGCTATACGACCCGCAGTATTTTTAGGTTATTTCTTGGGTTCACAGGTTTGACACACGTAAGACTTCTGACTTGGAAAAATATCTTATACGTATATACGGTTAAGCATATGTATATGTATGGTACCTGTAGATTTCTGTCTTTTTGGTTTCTAGCTTTATTTCTGGAAGATTCAAATTAATTAGCATGATGATGCTTGCTAGACTAAGAGATGGTTTATATAAAATTTTAAGAGAAAAACAGCGTGGTATTAGGATGGAAAGAGGATACTTTGACCAAACATTATGGCTACGCGGGGGCCATCTCTAGAATTTTTATTGGGGGCGGGGCAAGAGGGGTCCATATCCGGATAGTCAAGGGGCATGGGATATATAATAGTTTTGTCTCTCCACGTTATTGGGGGGGACTGCCCCCCTGCCCGCCCAAACGACACCCTTGGTGCTACGTAAGGAAAAAAGTATTTCTACGATTTAGGTAGGAAGTGAGATTATTAGCTGGTTCGGTATTGAATCGAGAATTAAAAAACGCATCTTATTCCCATTTATACAGATTTATATCATCGACTTTTTCCGAGAAACGCAACAAAAGCTCTGGGATAGCAAAGAATAAAAAGGGAAGGTAAAACTCTCCTATACTTAGATTATGCCTGTGACTCGAGTTTCCTAGATAAAAATGTTGGGAAACGAATGCATTTTTGGAGGTTTTGAGGGTTCACGATGAAATAATAGTTTTGAAAATTAAGACTAATGAGCTTGCTTAGACCAGGAATAAATAAAGATGGACAGATTATCTCGGGTAACGAGACAATTGATCACGTAGATTGCTTCAGTTACCTGGGCAATACGGTAGTTAAGATGGAAAATGAAGTGATGATGCAAAGAGTAGAATAGTCCAGGCCCACGATATTATTTCACAGTTGTTAAAAGTTTGTAAGAATAGGAAGATCAGTCTTCCAATATTGGAAGCAAAGGCAATGGCAATGGTCAAGAACGGTTTGGAAACGTGAGCGCTTAGAAAGGCAGAGGGAGATTTGCTAAACGTTTTGTAGAGCAATTATTTACGAATATTTTAGGTACCCTTTTGATTGACCGTATTTCATACAACAAGCTGTACACACCATGTGGTTTCATGAACTTTCTAGAGCTGCAGTGAAATATATATATATATATATAATATATAATATATATATATATAGATATATATATATATATATATATAAATATATAATAATATATATATATATATATATAATAATATATATGTAAAAATATATATATATATAAAATATATATAATATATATATATATATATATATATATATATATATATATATATATATATATAATATATATATATATATATATATATATTATATATCATATATATATATATATATATATAATATATATATATATCCCTATATCTAGGAAGTAGTGCCGCTTTTGACCCTCAATTTTTTTTTTATCCGATAGACCTCTCACACAAGGGTGCTTATTGTTGGTGCTTGGGTTTGTTTAATTTTAGTTTTTATTTAATTAATTGAATTTTAAAAATTGAATTTTAAGCGAAAAATCGAATCTACGATTTGGGTACTTAACATGATTTTGGTATTTAGAGATCATGTCAAAGTGATTTTTCCAGTGTGGAAGAAGATTATTTCAACGTTAAGCCAGAAGTTCAAAATTTGGATTGTAGCTGTTTGTTTGGGTAAGAGGAAATACCACTGCACTAATCCATTTGTCTTAGAAACTTACAGACGAATATGTCAATCACAAAGCCACCAACTATGTTTCAACAAAAATCGGACTTAGACGGTTTTGGCGCTGCGGTACTTTAATGTAATGTAATTATCCAAGTGATATTTGCTAGCAACTATTTTAATTATTTTAAAAATTGATCTATTTCTAATTTCCGAATCGGTCTCAGAACATACGAAAATCAAGGAACCAAAGCCTATTCCCATAAGCGAAATAAAATTTCAGGAGGAGGGTAAACTTCCAAGGGGACAAATTGAAATATATAAGAAATAGGGAGACCATGAACAAAATATTTATATATGTTATAATTTTCATCAAATACTAAAGATTTTTTTAGAGGATTGTGGGCAAATGTTTCTCAAAACCATTTTGAATCTCATTAGGTCTCAAAATTCATGCGAAAAAAAATTATCCAAAAAATAAAATTATCATTGAAAGGGATAGATAGATAGATAAATTGTATTTCATACAAATATAAACAACACAAATTATTAAATAAAGCCAACAGGGAGCTAAGCTCGAAAGGCAGGCTAACAATTATTACAACGAGTTCAAGTATGAGTTCAAGCATTACAGTGAGTGCAATCTCTTTCTTTTCGTGAAAATTCACAACTCTTGACTTAACAAAAAGTAAATTATTTAGAGACTACGAGTGCAAAAGTACCCTCAGTCATGGAGTTAAAACGATAGAAGAAATTAATATACCATTTTTATATTTCAGGATTCACACGAGTTTTTAGTGGCCAATTCGTCTTTCTTAAAATTCCTCTTTGTCCGCCATCCGTTCGAAAGACTGCTTTCCTGCTATCGGGATAAAATGATAACAAGTCCTCATTGGTCACTTCCTGCTTTCAGACGTCACATACGACAAATGTCACGCAAGATTATTGCTGCGAGAAAGCTTATTGCCGAAGGTATGCCGCACCCTCCTATAGAAGAAAGACTTATGGTGGCCAACAGAACTTCAAAACATGCTGTGGAGGAGGTTAAAAGAAATAAACTAGAACAAACACACAGCATTACGGACAGTAATAAGAGTAAACATGCACTAAGGAAGTTGCTTGCTAGTCCTGAATTGCCTCAAGCATCTGGAGACAGAGTGGAAGACAATAGTCAGAAAAAGGAGGTAGTAAAAGTAGAGTCTTCGACTTCTCAAGATAATACACCACCTACGTTTGCTGAGTTTTTAGAATATATTTTGACAACGGACTTAGAAGGTAGGATCTCCCATTTTTATTGTTTGCCTGATACTATAAAGAGCTATTGGACAAATAATAATTCATTTTTTTTACCTTCAGAGGTTTAAGCAATTTTGTTCTCTGAAAATAGTCATCATAGAAATATATTGTGAATTAGATCACTTGACACAATATACTGCCTATAGAGCTGAAGTACCCATCTCCTTTGAAAGTGAATTTTTAGCGCCAAGTTTTTCAACTTTCTACAATAGGTTATTTTGATCAATTGGGAGGGGACTTCAACGTCTTCGGGAAATATATTTTTAGAGTATGATTCAAAGTAAATGCTAAGGGGAGAAGGGCCCCCTATTACAATAGTACTAAAAGTTAGATTGATGTCTTACTATCAGGCGGCTGGGGAAACGACGCAAGATAACTACGGGAATGTAATGACATACTATGTTTGCTATTATTTCAGTCTATTTATATTGATTCTTATTATTAATTCTTTTTCTAATATTTTGTATGTCACAATTACTTTATAGCCATACAATTACTTTATAATACATATACTTTATTACTTTATGTATTAGGTAACACTATAGTGCTACCAAAGTAAAGAGCAATTTTGTTTTAATGTGTTATTCCCCCCCCCCCATCGTAGAGAAGGGGCGGCCGGGAAAAATTTTTGAGGGGGATCATTTGAACGGAAATTAAAGTTTTAGGGCTCTTTTTGAGAATTAAAAGTGATTGGAGGGTAACCAGTCCCTAACACGCTTTTTGTAGCTGCCTTCTCCCTTACATCTAATTAAAATTTTGAAATAGCCATTTTGTTTAAAATAGTCAGAAGGTCAAATAACAATGGTATTAGGGATGATACCTTCCCCCCCCCGACCCCAGTAGTAAGGTATCTAAATACCTTAAGGGGGGAGGGGACAAGATCTTGAATCTCCAGAAAGCTAGGATTAAGGGAATTTAAGATTTAAGGTAGAATGCTGAACTAGGTATTAACGTTCCCTGCATGTTGTCACCCTGTGTCCAGTTTGTCAAAAGAATGTATGTGCAACATCCCAAAAAGAGTTAGGGGTGTTAATTTAAAACCCTTAGAAAAAATCGAGGAGGATATTGAACCAAATCATTTTGATTTGGTTCAATACAACAGGATGACACTACGGGTATTAGGGTTGCAGGTTGGCCCACGGAAACCCCATTGTACAAGACAAAATTTTATTCAAAATGTCATTTCTCCAAAATTGGGACCTAAAAAACGGCTACGCGTCTTTTTTTTTAGCTGAAGCACGATCTTCTCAAATATTGAGTTTAAAAATAATCCTTTTTTCACCACTATGTCTTTAAAATTTTTAAGAATCGATATTTGGGCTAAGGGGGACACATATTTCTTATGAAGAAGGAGAGGATGTTTGGACAAAACTTTTTTTTATCCCAGATCTATTTCAAAATTGTAGCCGTAAGTCCCTTGGCCAAGACAAACCTAAAATAAAATAAAAGTTTTTGGACATTGTGTCCAAATAATATTCCAGAAAAGATACTGGTTTGCTTCTGATTAGCTCAAAACTTATATCCTTAAGTTTTGGGCCATGAATACCCACCTCACAAGAAAACTCATAGAAAAAGAAACATAAATTCCAGTGAGAATGTTAAGAAAAATGATAATTTTTCTAACGGCTTAAAACTTACATCTGTAAGTTCCTTAGCAAGTAAACCCTCACGCCAAAGAAAACAAAATGCTTGGGGGCACAAACTGCCAATAGTTTCGGCCACAGTTTTTTTTTCTTTGGCTTAAAGCTGTAATGTAACAGTCGTTGGGTCAAGGGAGCCACGATTCGCAAAAGAAACGATTTTGGCAAAAAAAAATCCCAAAAGGTCCGTGGGCATTTTCATCTGAACGACTAGAAACTTAAAAACGTCCCTGGCCTAGTGCCTTCTAATTCATAAGACATAATCTAATTTTAGGACACGGCCCTTCTTCCCAAGCAGACTCAAAAGAGACAAAAATGTTTTGCCCGTTTCGATTGGAACATTCAAAGATTTTTGCATGGACTAATTGGGGCATTTATTTATTTATTTTATTTTTTTTTTTTTATTTTTTTTGTAAGACGGAAGGTATAATAGGCCCCAGATTTTGGTCATAAGCCTAGTTGCATTTACCAGCCTCAAGATTACACCCGTCAGTCCCCTGGTCAAGGAAAATCGAATAGAAAAAAAAGTTGGTTTGGCAAATTCCCCCAGGCATTGGGGCCGGAGAAAAGCCGTATTTTAGCAATTAAAAAATCTATACTTATTTCTTTGGGCACCAGAACCGCAATGAACAAGACAGTCAATGAGGAAATTTGCCCCTCCGCCATAAAAATCCCAAAGTCGAGACCAAAAGTTTTCCAAGTGGCTTTATAAACTTGCATCCAAAAGGTCTTTGGTCGAAGGGGCCCAAATATACAAAAAAAGTGCATTATGGACACTGCCCTCCTCTGAAAATGAGTACTCTTTTTTTTTGTTTTATCAGTTTGAAACTTATATCTAAATTTGTTTTGCTTAAAGTTGATCCCATTTCACAAAAAATATAAAAAGAATGCTGATGTGCCTGAGGATTGGATTTCAAAATGACCAATAAACTGTGTTCTGAATAAATTTAACCTTGAAACTGTAAGTCCCTACACCAATAGTACCTCAATGCACAAAAAGACTGAGTTTGAGGTGGCAAGGCCCCACCTTCAAATATGTCCCAATAAGGATCAAAAAACTAATTTCGATTGAATTTAAACTTTGTCTAGTGTAAGGAGAAAACATGTTTTTGTTGGGAGGGGAATGGTGTTCAGGGACCCAGAATATCGGCCTAATAGCTTGTTTTCCTTGATCAGTTAGACCGTAACTCTCCTGGCTTACAGTAAAATATATTTCCTTTTCAGCAAACATAAATGATGCTCTGAACCTTAGATGTTAAGGGGGGGGGGGGGTAACTTTACTCTTGTTTGGGAAAATTTATGTTTGTTTTAATTTTGAATTTATTAATGGTTTTACGTTTTTAGTTTTTTTTGCATTCATACATAGCAGCTTATGTTAACTTTACGTTTGATATGATTTTTAATTTTAATTCCTGTTTAATTTCAGCTTCATTTATTCATACATTGTAACTTCCACTCATTTTAGTATCCTTGGAAAATGTCATTTACAATACGTATTGATTAGTATCATTCTTTGCTTACTGTTCTTTACCATGAATGGTTGATATTGCTCCGATTCCTTTTAGCAAGTCTAACTATTGGTTATATTTTAGTTGAGTAAACATGATTTTATTTGCACTAATATGTTCGGGCTGTCTCCTAATTTTGCAAGGAAGTTTAATTTTTGTTCGGCATATCCAGTTATCTATACCTGACAGCTACTGTTATATAAATCTAATGTTAACGGCAGCTATTGATAATTTATAATAGCAGCTAAAGAAAATTTAGAATGTCGCTTAATTTTGAAAAGAAGCTTGGCTTTTGTACCACGCATTTAGTAATGAATACACAGCAGCTAACATTTGTGGTTTGCTTGTTTATTATTATTTTTACTTTCAAAGGACATGGGTAGGTTAGCCTAAACATAAAATGGCTCATTTTTGAGCCATCATTTTTAAAATATGAGATAAAGGGTTTCCCACTGGAGCAATCACTGAGGAGCATCAAGTCTTTCGACGTTTTGTTCAGAACTGGTGGTTAACTTGACCTACGTTTGTGCTGAAGCACCCTAAATATTTTAAACGGGTGTTCAGATACTTAATGCGAAATTGTGTAAGTCGAAGTAACCAAACCATTTATGTGGTTCTGCTATATGTTGTGGTTATGAGTATGACCTGCAACAAATGGCAGAGGGGCTCGCGACCAATTATTTGGTTCTGCTATGCGCTGTTATTTTGAGCATGAATTGCAAAAAATGGCACAGGGGCTCCAAACCAATTATTTGGTTCTGCTATACATTTTTGTTTCCCGTATGACCAGTAATAATGGCAGAGGGGCTGGGACTTCTAACTCCCTAACAAAATAATAGACGCTCTTTATATTTATTTTTCATCTTCATTGAGGCAAATTTTTGTAGAACTTAATTGGAACTTGACTCAAAAATTACTTAAAGTCAACGTAAAAAGTTATTCATAAGTATGCATAATTTGTGAAATATTTTATGACTACGCCTTAAGAAATAGCAACTAGGCGTAGCACCAAATAAATATACTGGTGTTAATAACTGTTTAAATATGACTTTCACGTCCAGCCTAGCTGCAAATTTTAAATCAAATAGAAACTTACCTTTTCGGTACTCGTTGTTTGGAAACCCAGTCTGTCAAATTTGTAGTTTTTCAACAAACATACTGAGATAACAGAGTGTGCAAAAAATGTTGGTGGTAGGGGAAGCGTTGGTTCCAAAACTGGGATATTTGGGCAAACTATAAGAAACAAATTATAAGAGCCAAAAGAACCAACGTGACCAATCTCGATGTCAGTTTTATGTTACCTCGCTGCCTGTCACCGAGATTTGTCTAAACACCAGTTTCAATCAATAAAAAATCTTCCTAAATTCTGATTCTAGATTTATTTGCTTGCTTAGTAGGAAGAGTGAATGAGTTTGGTTTATGATGAATGATTGTGTGACGCTGCTCAAGCCACAATAGTGGCTTAGTAAAACGTCACACGTTCTTACCATTTCTACATTTGGTTGGTAATGTTATTTAAAAAATGTAGTAAGTGCCAGTTAAGTATGATGTAATTATTAGTTGAAAATAAAACCCATTTCATCTCATCTCATCTATTAAGAGTAATTATACCAACACGTTCATATTACAATTTAAGGTTTTGTTTGCCAAAAAAGATAGGCGTAGAAAAGCCAGTATGCAGGGATTGTTTGTAGCCATGGGAATTTGTTTAAACTGCTGCTACTTGTAGAGTTCATTGCAGCACAAAGCTACTTACTTGATTCTCCTCCACATAACTATTCTAACTGAACTTGATTCTCCCCCACCAACTTCCCTTCTTGAAATTTTTACTTTCTTTAAATGCTTTCCTGTAGCCCAAGGGACGTCAGATCAGGGAAATGTAGGGGGAATGTGATTGCACTTTTTAAAACATTCAGGAATAGCGGAGCAACTGTTCATCGATTCTTTTTAATGAAAATGCCAAAACAGATAATCTTCAAAGGCTAGTAGAAGGGGCAATTACTCTCACCCTCCACTCAAATTAACATGCCTGTATAGCTTCTTCCCATCCATTTATGGATGGCCCACTTTTCAGCCGGTTTTAGCTGACATACCAATAAGAATAATTTCTAGGAGCCTATTTTTCTTCATCCATAAATGTGTTCTAACCATTCAATCAAAATAGCATCAAAAGCACCGTTCAATCAAGTTGCTATATTCAAAAGAGGTAAGATACAAACAAATTATTAAAAATATAGAGCTGAAGACGAACCATAGTGAATATAAGCGAAATGAAAAATTAAAAGTGAGAATACCGTTCCTTTCTTCTCAGTTTATGCTTTTATTGATTAGTAAGTTCCCGTAGCACCATTTGCCACGTTGTTTGGAGCCAATCATAAATTTTATTCATTAAGTGTGTATCAAAAATAAAATCAAATAACCCCAAATTTTAGCCCGTTATTGTATTTGTCTATTGCTCCTATGCTAAATTTTTAACCAGTAAAAAGAACATTAAACATGAGTTATCCGTTATATGAAATTTCAACTAAGCAAAGAAGGAAAGGATGCACAAATCAATTTTTTGTTTATAACTAAAACCTCTGTTGTCTGCGTTCATACCACACAATTCTTTATGTTCAACTAGAACAAATGATTCCTGAACGATTTTAATCGTTTCCTTTTCCTTTTTGTTTTATTTTTACAATGAAAGTTGCAGGAATTGGTTTAAAGGATCTGTCTCCTCCTCCTTCGGGAAAATTGTAGTCCAAAAACAAGGGAGCATACAAAATTTTTGTTTTTCGAGGGGGAGGGGGAGTTACAAAAAAACAACTTTTGTTCATATTTGTATTAACAAACATTTATGAATATGTATTATTGCAAAAACAATTCTGTAACGACTGTATAAACACTTATTTTATCATAATATACTTTTGTTTATAATTAAATAAATGTGTTTACATGCATTCTTGTTACGCTTTTACGAATGAGGCAAAAATTTCGGGAGGGGGTTCAAACCCTGTAACCCCCAAATTGATGCAGCCTCTCTTAAAAAGCACTTTTCTTTAGTTTAAGAAGTGAATCAACTCAAGCTTTTAAGGTTTTTGGTAAATTTGAACATAATTGATCTTCTAAAACGTTGATACAATAATCAAATTATAACTGAGGTTACAACTGCGCTGGAAAACTTTATCACTATAGGGTAATTAATCCTGGAACATTCCATTCTCCATACTCAGCAAAAGTACCCCCTAAAAAGTGTTCTTCTATGATGGTATTTAATATTTGTAATAATTCAGTTTTACAAAAATTTTCATTACAATTGTTATTACTGGCCTTTCAAACTGAAAACATGCACCCTTGAAATCAGAAGAAATGAAATTTATTTCGGCACGAACGATCGTCAGAATGAAACTCGAGAGAAAATGAAAATTTCCAGATGCGTTGGCCAAAGTGCAAAGTCGCCTACTAACTGTAATGGGTGTGGTTTGCTTTTTCAAGAACATTGGATATTTGCAGCTTCACTGACCGACATAAGGAATAGACAGTATTTCCCATGTTTACTGTCACTTTCTTTATTGATCTTCAAAATCAAAGAGCCAATTTATCTTTGTTCTGCTCTTAAAAAGTGAAAATGACACTTGGACTGTGAGACCAATTCATTGCCATTTCTATTTTCACGTTATTACATTAGTGCTAACAAAAAAAGACAATAAAAAAAAAAAAATCCAGCGCGCAAAGACCTTGTCCAAGCTTGGCTTAACACAGTTACTCAGAAGGGTTATCCACGTAGAGAAAATTAAAAGAAGGTATAAGTGTCTGGGAGCAGTGTCAGTTTTTTTTTTACTATCCTGTACAGTGTTAAAAATAAGACCTCAATCAGGTTGATATTGTGGCTGAGGAGGCTGAAACCTATATTTAACTATCTTATGGATTGCCTCCCTAAAAGACGGTACTAGCCACATTCAAAGGGGCTGAAATTCTTGATAATCCATGCAAGGTACTTGACGAGAGTGGAGTAAGTTTGACCCTCTTAAAGAACGGGGTTCTACTTCGGCAGAAAGATTCGCCTGTTTGAAGGTCATCAGGATTTCAGAGTCACAGATCTTATTATGTTCTCCGAAGCCTTCAGATCAACACATCTGTCTAGTTTGAACGACAAAGACCTTTCTTAGTTTTGAGCTATCGGCCACATCTCAAAAGACAACTGTATGATGCTTGAGACTTTGGCGTTGTAAACTTGAGATTCGATGTAGCGACTAGTTTACAGTTTGAGGAACACAGCTCTCTGAATCGTCGAAATACAGACTTTTTCTTGGCTTAACTTGCTGAGAATTAAGTGTTAAGTGTGCTATTTGAGAATGTGATTAATCTTACCCGTTATATGGAATATAACAGCTCGGATGTTAATCTAACAGTTAGCGGTGACACCGATGGGATGGGCTTGATCCCCGTTTTCGTCAAGTTGTTATAAAGCCCAATTCAAGAGGCAGTGTAAGAAAGCGTCTCGTTTGCAGAATAAAATTGGTCACGATTGTCGTTCATCACAGCTATATCTTCAACCAAGTCAATATTAGACAAAGTCCTCACAGCGTAACTGATGTCTAATTGAAAGGCAGGTCGATGATCTAGTTCAACATCTTGGGTGTAACAGCGAATCTTGCCGTCCGTATTCAGTCATGATGGGGCAAGAATAAGAAGGTATAAGAAATCACCCCGTTGTCCAGAGCGGCACTTTTTGTGTTGCCGTTGAGTTCTTGAAAGAGACTGACTGCATCTGAACTGTGATCCACAGCTTTCAAGATTTGCCATAGGAATTGGCTGGCTACCAGTGACAAATCTAGAGAGGTTTTGGCAAGGGGGTGGGCAACCTGTATCGGTCGCTGGTTTGTAAGGGGTATCGGCTCGTAAGGCACTTTATGATCTGATCTAATGAAATTTGAACCCCAAATTTCAAGCTCTAGAACGCGCCAACACCATCTTGAAGATGTATTTAATTATGCATGTATCAGTTCTTTCTAATGAAAGGAGCGTCAACAAATTACAAATTAATTAAAAACTATCTTAGAAACAAGAGGGCCAAGTAACAGCTAACAAACTTGAGTATGATCTATAAGGAACACGATATGGCTTCAAAGCTTTCCCATGAAGACATAAGAATATTTGCTTAGGCGAAAGCACTTAAGATAAGGTTTAATATACAAAATAACAGTAAGTGTACATAATTTAAATTGTATGTGTACTGTGTCACCAGTAACATGTTTTTATATGGAACCCTAGCTTTTTTTTAAAAAACCTTATTGGACCTACTAGGATCTAAATAAAAGAATATATTAATGATAATAAAAAAAGGAAATAGATATAAAATCAATACATATATTCTTTAGAGAAGCAAAATAATCAAAATCTGATATCTATAATGGGTTTGTGGACCCGGGGACACCTAATGGCATTCTTGCCACGGGAACTGATAGATTTAGATCCGTCTCTGCTGACTACAGTACGAAAGGTAGAACTGAACTCAAGGAAACCTATGTAAGCTTTTGCGTTGAATCCCAGTATATTGCCAACAAAAATAGTTTAGGAATAAAGACTCTTTGAAGAAAAGACGGAAAAATCTGAAAACTATTTATGGAAAAGTATGTATTAAATAATTATAAATGCTTGATTATCTCGTACCAAAAACCCGATCGATTAATCCCCCTCCTCTTCCTGATTGATATCATTCAATCAGCTATATATATTCTTATTGAAGTTTACAATTATGAACCGTTGCAATGCCCAGTTTATCTGCATTTTATCACTGGACGCTACAACCTTTCAATGCAAATTACATTGATATGTGAATTTTATGGCTCTAGATTAATCCACTGCAGGATGGAGGGTGGGGGTGGTCAGGCTAGTCGCTTTTAAGAATGACATAAGTCAGTTTTGATGATTGTTTTAAATTAGTGTCCAAAATCTTTTGTGTTTACTTCATACGGTTCTAAGTTCTTCACTATTACGTTTTCTTTGATCGATCTGACCGTGTGTATCTGCACATTTTTAGATTTTCCTAGCACCGAATGATGTTAAATAGCATCCGTAGTGACAGTGTCATTACAGGGACTCTAATTTTGAGTAGCTGAGTAGACACCACAAATACCAGCCGTATCATTATTTTTAAGTTTATTTAATGCCAGTTTAATCTCCTAAGGAGATAGTCCAGTTTTGTTTGGTGCAAGAGTAGCTTCTGCAGCACTTGCGACAATTTTCTAGTTAAAGGTATCTGGTGGATCCCTCCAAAAAAAGGCACGATATTGATGAAAAATATTTTATTTTAAAGAAGCTTATTTCATGCAAGGCTAAGGAGTTATTGCTAGACATAAAGTGTGTAAAAATTACTCTGAAAAGGAGAGAGCTACTCTCTTCCTCAACTCCTCTCTGTTTGCCTTGAATAATCAGTGAGGTAAACCAAACCATAGGTCCACCTCCCTATCCTCCAAAATAAATTGACACCATTGATCGATAAAGAGCTTATTTGTTGATTATAACATGGCTAGTATAGGAGTAGAGGTCTAAGTTATACTTTGCTTGCCCCAATAGGAATTACCATGCTATTTGCTTGCCCCTATAGAAAAAACATTCAGAGCATGTGGATTTGCTTGCTATGTTCTTGGTCTTAGAGCATGTACTTATGGATTTGGGTGGATTATGTTCCTTCCTATGCTATTCTAAGGGTTATCTTCCTGCATTCTAAGGGTTTCTGTCCCCTCCCATGCTATTCTGAGGGTTTATGTTCCCTCCCATGCTATTCTAAGGGTTTATGTTCCCTCCCATGCTATTCTAAGGGTTTATGTTCCCTCCCATGCTATTCTAAGGGTTTATGTTCCCCCCCATGCTATTCTAAGGGTTTATGTTCCCTCCCATGCTATTCTATGGCCTTATGTTCCTTCCAATGTTATTCATTGGGACCTCTACACGTGATTAAACACGTTTTGCTTGCCTTTCCTTGGTACCTTTCAAACGAGCGGGGATTCCCCTGCGGTTCCTACACATTGCAAAAAAGATAGCAGTATGAGCGGGGATTCCCCACACAAGTTTGTTTCAACTCTTTTTTTTCAACCAGACTGTTTTTGAGCCAACATCCGTTGAGAATTGTTTGATTGACATTTGCAAAAAGGGGTAAGGGATTTGCGGATTGGAGTGTAACTCGAGAGTAGTTTGTTATTAAAAAATTGGATGCTACAATCAGAATTGTTTGATTGCCATTTGCAAAAAGGGGTAAGGGATTTGTGAATTGGATTGTATGAAGGTGAAAAAAAAAGAAAAAAAATGGTTAAACTGATTATCAGTTAAGGTAACCCCTCGGAGTTGTTAACTCAGGCAATTTGTTATAAATTTGAGACAACATCAATCTATGAAAATGGTTAATGATGATAGAATGACATTGTGAGTTGACCTAGCTTTACCTCTCCGATGTGTTCTGTATAATACACAAGTTGTGTTTGAACAGTGGTGTCAGTTTAAAATTGGGTCCAACGTTATAGTATACTAAAAAGTTGATACTAAGAGAGATGCAGATGGCAAGAAAATAATTCTAATAATGAAATTCAGAACAAAACTTAGAAATCCTTGCAAATCAAGTAGTAAGGTGTATGTGAGTACGAACCATCAAGGATCATAAGCACCAACGACCCTAACCAGCAGAGACATCAACCCCCCAAAGGTCCCCTACCCTCAAACTCGAAGGGCGCCCCCCTCCCCTCCAGCTTTTTGGCCCCCCCTCCCCATTTTTTTTGAATTTTTTTTTAACATGATATATTTTTTTCAACTTTTTTTTTACATGTCTTCGAATGAGATGAAACATACTTAAATTCAGTAGTGTTTTGTCGTGGTTTACCTTGTCACAGTTACAGTCTCTTGATTTTTGAAAGTTCATTTTGGATTTCTTTCATTGAAATGCAAGAGTTGGAATATTTCAGTAGTGTTTTGTCGTGGTTTACCTTGTCACAGTTACATTCTCTTGATTTTTCAAAGTTCATTTTGGATTTCTTTCATTGAAATGCAAGAGTTGGATTATTTCAGTAGTGTTTTGTCGTGGTTTACCTTGTCACAGTTACATTCTCTTAATTTTTCAAAGTTCATTTTAAATTTCTTTCGTTGAAATGCAAGAGTTGGAATATTTCAGTAATGTCTTGTTATGCTTTACCTTGTCACAGTTACATTTTCTTGATTTTTTCAAAGTTCATTTTGGATTTCTTTCGTTGAAATGCAAGAGTTGGAATAGTTCAGTAGTGTTTTGTTGTGCTTTAACTTGTCACAGTTACATTCTCTTGATTTTTCAAAGTTAATTTTGATTTTCTTTCGTGAAATGCAAGAGTTGGAATATTTCAGTAGTGTTTTGTCGTGGTTTACTATTGTTGTGCTTTACCTTGTCACAGTTACATTCTCTTGATTTTTCAAAGTTCATTTTGATTTTCTTTCGTGAAATGCAAGAGTTGGAATATTTCAGTAGTGTTTTGTCGTGGTTTACCTTGTCACAGTTACATTCTCTTGATTTTTCAAAGTTCATTTTTGGATTTCTTTCGTTGAAATGCAAGAGTTGGAATATTTCAGTAATGTTTTGTCGTGGTTTACCTTGTCAAAGTTACATTCTCTTGATTTTTCAATGTTCATTTTGAATTTATTTCATGAAATGCAAGAGTTGGAATATTTCAATAGTGTTTAATCGTGGTTTACCTTGTCACAGTTACATTCTCATGATTTTTCAAAACTATTTTGGATTTCTTTCCTTGAAATGCAAGAGTTGGAATATTTCAGTAGTGTTTTGTCGTGGTTTACCTTGTCACTGTTACATTCTCATGATTTTTCAAAGTTCATTTTGGATTTCTTTCCTTGAAATGCAAGAGTTGGAACATTTCAGTAGTGTTTTGTCGTGGTTTACCTTGTCACAGTTACATTCTCTTTATTTTTCAAAGTTCATTTTAGGATTTCTTTCGTTGAAATGCAAGAGTTGGAATATGTCAGTAATGTTTTGTTATGGTTTACCTTGTCACAGTTACATTCTCTCGATTTTTCAAAGTTCATTTTGGATTTCTTTCATTGAAATGCAGGAGTTGGAATATTTCAGTAGTGTTTTGTCGTGGTTTACCTTGTCACAGTTACATTCTCTTGATTTTTCAAAGTTCATTTTGGATTTCTTTCATTGAAATGCAAGAGTTGGATTATTTCAGTAGTGTTTTGTCGTGGTTTACCTTGTCACAGTTACATTCTCTTAATTTTTCAAAGTTCATTTTAAATTTCTTTCGTTGAAATGCAAGAGTTGGAATATTTCAGTAGTGTCTTTTTATGCTTTACTTTGTCACAGTTACATTTTCTTGATTTTTTCAAAGTTCATTTTGGATTTCTTTCATTGAAATGCAGGAGTTGGAATATTTCAGTAGTGTTTTGTTGTGCTTTACCTTGTCACAGTTACATTCTCTTGATTTTTCAAAGTTAATTTTGATTTTCTTTCGTGAAATGCAAGAGTTGGAATATTTCAGTAGTGTTTTGTCGTGGTTTACTATTGTTGTGCTTTACCTTGTCACAGTTACATGTCTGGGTTGGTGTTTGCAAGTCCAAGAATTTGTCTTTGTTGGTTTGAATATCTAAAGTGCATGTCTTTCTCTGTTTGCATGTCTGAATCTATTTGTTTGCATGTCTGGATTGGTTTTAGCAAGTCCAAGAATTTGTCTTTGTTGGTTTGAATATCTAAAGTGCCTGTCTTTCTCTGTTTGTATGTCTGAATCTATTTGTTTGCGTGTCTGGTTTGGTGTTTGCAAGTCCAAGAATTTGTCTTTCCTCGTTTGAATGTCTAAAGTGCCTGTCTTTCTCTGTTTGTATGTCTGAATCTATTTGTTTACATGTCTGGGTTTGTGTTTGCAAGTCCAAGAGTTTGTCTTTGTTGGTTTGAATGTCTAAAGTGTCTGTCGTTCTCTGTTTGTATGTCTGAATCTATTTGTTTGCGTGTCTGGTTTGGTGTTTGCAAGTCCAAGAATTTGTCATTGTTGGTTTGAATGTCTAAAGTGCCTGTCTTTTTCTGTTTGTATGTCTGAATCTATTTGTTTACATGTATGGGTTGGTGTTTGCAAGTCCGAGAATTTGTCTTTTTTGGATTGAATGTCTGAAGTTTCTGTCTTTCTCTGTTTGTATGTCTGAATCTATTTGTTTGCGTGTCGGGGTTGGTGTTTGCATATCCAAGAATTTGTCTTTGTTGGTTTGACTGTCTAAAGTGCCTGTCTTTCTCTGGTTGTATGTCTGAATTGATTTGTTTGCATGTCTGGGTTGGTGTTTGCAAGTCCAAGAATTGGTCTTTGTTTGTTTGATTGTCTAAAGTGGCTGTTTTTCTCTGTTTGTATGTCTGAATCTGTTTGTTTGCATTTCAGGGTTGGTGTTTGCAAATTCAAGAATTTGTCTTTGTTGGTTGAATGTCTAAAGTGTCGTCTTTCTCTGTTTGTATGTCTGAATCTATTTGTTTGCGTGTCGGGGTTGGTGTTTGCATATCCAAGAATTTGTCTTAGTTGGTTTGAATGTCTAAAGTGCCTGTCTTCTCTGGTTGAGTTTGATCATTGTTGCATGTCTGGGTTGGTTTTGCAAGTCAGAATGTCTTGTTTGTTTGAATGCTAAAGGCTGCTTCTCTGTTGTAGTCCGAATTATTGTTTGCATGTCTGGTTGGTGTTTCCAAGTCCAAGAATTTGTCTTTGTTGGTTTGAATGTCTAAAGTGCCTGTCTTTCTCTGTTTGTATGTCTGAATCTATTTCTTTGCATGTCCGGGTTGATGTTTGCAAGTCCAAGAACTTTTCTTTGTTGGTTTGAATGTCTAAAATGCCTGTCTTTCTCTGTTTGTATGTCTGAATCTATTTGTATGCATGTCTGGGTGTGTTTGCAAGTCCAAGAATTTATTTGTTGGTTGTATGTCTAAAGTGCATGTCTTTCTCTGTTTGTATGTCTGAATCTATTTGTTTGCATGTCTGGGTTGGTGTTTGCAAGTCCGAGAATTTGTCTTTGTTGGATTGAATGTCTAAAGTTTCTGTCTTTCTTTGTTTTGCATGTCTGAATCTATTTGTTTGCGTGTCTGGGTTAGTGTTTGCAAGTCCAAGAATTTGTCTTTGTTGGTTTGAATGTCTAAAGATGGCTGTCCTTTCTCTGTTTGTATGTCTGAATCTATTTGTTTGCATGTCTGGGTTGGTGTTTGCAAGTCCAAGAATTTGTCTTTGTTGGTTTGGATGTCTAAAGTGGCTGTCTTTCTCTGTTTGTATGTCTGAATCTATTTGTTTGCATGTCTGGGTTGGTGTTTGCAAGTCCAAGAATTTGTCTTTGTTGGTTTGAATGTCTAAAGCATCTGTCTTTCTCTGTTTGTATGTCTGAATCTATTTGTTTGCATGTCTGGGTTGGTGTTTGCAAGTCCAAGAATTTGTCTTTGCTGGTTTGAATGTCTAAAGTGGCTGTCTTTCTCTGTTTGTATGTCTGAATCTATTTGTTTGCATGTCTGGGTTGGTGTTTGCAAGTCCAAGAATTTGTTTGTTGGTTTGTATGTCTAAAGTGCATGTCTTTCTCTGTTTGTATGTCTGAATCTATTTGTATGCATGTCTGGGTTGGGGTTTGCAAGTCCAAGAATTTGTGTTTGTTGGTTTGTATGCCTAAAGTGCCGTTGCAAGTCCGAGAATTTGTCTTTGTTGGTTTGAATGTCTAAAGTTCCTATTTTCTCTGTTTGTATGTCTGAAACTAATTGTTTGCGTGTCTTGGTTAGTGTTTGCAAGTCCAAGAATTTGTCTTGGTTGGTTTGAATGTCTAAGTGTCTGTCTTTCTCTTTTTGTATGTCTGAATCTATTTGTTTGCATGTCTGGGTTGGAGTTTGCAAGTCCAAGAATTTGTCTTTGTTGGTTTGAATGTCTAAAGTGCCTGTCTTTCTCTGTTTGTATGTCTGAATCTATTTATTTGCATGTCTGGGCTGGTGTTTGCAAATCCAAGAGTTTGTCTATGTTGGTTTGAATGTCTAAAGTGTCTGTCTTTCTCTGTTTGTATGTCTGAATCTATTTGTTTGCATGTCTGGTATGGTGTTTGCAAGTCCAAGAATTTGTCTTTGTCGGTTTGAATGTCTAAAGTGTCTGTCTTTCTCTGTTTGTATGTCTGAATCTATTTGTTTACTTGTCTGGGTTGATGTTTGCAAATCCAAGAATTTGTCTTGTTGGTTTGAATATCTAAAGTGTCTGTCTTTCTATGTTTGTGTGTCTGAATCGATTTGTTTACATGTCTTGGTTGGTGTTTGCAAGTCCAAGAATTCGTCTTTGTCGGTTTGAATGTCTAAACTGCCTGTCTTTCTCTGTTTATATGTCTGAATCTATTTGTTTACATGTCTGGGTTGGTGTTTGCAAGTCCAAAAATTTGTCTTCGATGGTTTGAATGTCTAAAGTGTCTGTCTTTCTCTGTTTGTGTGTCTGAATCTATTTGTTTGCGTGTCTGGGTTGGTGTTTGCAAGTCCAAGAATTCGTCATTGTTGTTTGAATGCCTAAAGTGTCTGTCTTTCTCTGTTTGTATGTCTGAATCTATTTGTTTGAATGTCTGGGTTGGTGTTTGCAAGTCCAAGAATTTGTCTTTGTTGGTTTGAATGTTTAAAGTTCCTATCTATCTCTGTTTGTATGTCTGAATCTATTTGTTTGAGTGTCTGGGTTAGTGTTTGCAAGTCCAAGAATTTGTGTTTGTTGATTCGAATATCTAAAGTGTCTGTCTTTCTCTGTTTGTATGTCTGAATCTATTTGTTTGCATGTCTGGGTTGGTGTTGCAAGTCCAAGAATTTGTCTTTGTTGGTTTGAATGTCTAAAGTGTCTGTCTTTCTCTGTTTGTATGTCTGAATCTATTTTTTGAGTGTCTGGGTTGGTGTTTGCAAGTCCAAGAATTTGTCTTTGTTGGTTTGAATGTCTAAAGTGGCTGTTCTTTCTCTGTTTGTATGTCTGAATCTATTTGTTTGCATGTCTGGGTTGGTGTTTTGCAAGTCCAAGAATTTTTCTTTGTTGGTTTGAATGTCTAAAGTGTCTGTCTTTCTCTGTTTGTATGTCTGAATCTATTTGTTTGCATGTCTGGGTTGGTGTTTGCAAGTCCAAGAATTTGTCTTTGTTGGTTTGAATGTCTAAAGTGCCTGTCTTTCTCTGTTTGTTATGTCTTGAATTCTAATTTGTTTACATGTCTGGGTTGATGTTTGCAAATCCAAGAATTTGTCTTTGTTTGTTTGAATATCTAAAGTGTCTGTCTTTCATGTTTGTCTGTCTGAATCTATTTGTTTGCATGTCTGGGTTGGTGTTTGCAAGTCCAAGAATTTGTCTTTGTTGGTTTGAATGTCTAAAGTGTCTGTCTTTCTCTGTTTGTATGTCTGAATCTATTTGTTTGCATGTCTGGGTTGGTGTTTGCAAGTCCAAGAATTTGTCTTTGTTGGTTGTGAATGTCTAAAGTGTCTGTGTTTCTCTGTTTGTATTTCTGAATCTATTTGTTTGTATGTCTGGGTTGGTGTTTGCAAGTCCAAGAATTTGTCAATGTTGGTTTGAATATCTAAAGTTCATTTCTTTCTCTGTTTGTATGTCTGAATCTATTTGTTTACATGTCTGGTTGGTGTTTGCAAGTCCAGGAATTTGTCTTTGCTGGTTTGAATATCTAAAGTGCCTGTCTTTCTCTGTTTGTATGTCTGAATCTATTTGTTTGTATGTCTGGGTTGGTGTTTGTAAGTCCAAGAATTTGTCTTTGTTGGTTTGAATGTCTAAAGTCCTGTCTTTCTCTGTTTGTATGTCTGAATCTATTTGTTTGCATGTGTGGGTTGGTGTTTGCAAGTCCAAGAATTTGTCTTGGCTGGTTTGAATGTCTAAAGTGCCTGTCTTTCTCTGTTTGTATGTCTGAATCTATTTGTTTACATGTCTGGGTTGGTGTTTGCAAGTCCAAGAGTTTGTCTTTGTTGGTTTGAATGTCTAAAGTGCCTGTCTTTCTCTGTTTGTATGTCTGAATCTATTTGTTTGCGTGTCTTGGTTGGTGTTTTCAAGTCCGAGAATTTGTCTTTGTTGGATTGAATGTCTAAAGTTTCTGTCTTTCTCTGTTTGTATTTCTGAATCTATTTGTTTGCGTGTCGGGGTTGGTGTTTGCATATCCAAGAACTTATCTTTGTTGGTTTGAATGTCCAAAGTGCCTGTCTTTCTCTGGTTGTATGTCTGAATCTATTTGTTTGCATGTCTGGGCTGGTGTTTGCAAGTCCAAGAATTGGTCTTTGTTGTTTGAATGTCTAAAGTGGCTGTTTTTCTCTTTGTCTAAGTGCTGTCTTCTGTGTTTGTATGTCTGAATCTGTTTGTTTACATGTCTGGGTTGATGTTTGCAAATCCAAGAATTTGTCTTTGTTGGTTTGAATATCTAAAGTGCATTTCTTTCTCTGTTTGTATGTCTGAATCTATTTGTTTACATGTGTGGGTTGGTGTTTGCAAGTCCAAGAATTTGTCTTTGCTGGTTTGAATGTCTAAAGTGCCTGTCTTTCTCTGTTTGTATGTCTGAATCTATTTGAATGCATGTCTGGGTGTGTTTGCAAGTCCAAGAATTTGTCTTTGTTGGTTTGTATGTTTAAAGTGCATGTCTTTCTCTGTTTGTATGTCTGAATCTATTTGTTTGCATATCTGGGTTGGTGTTTGCGAGTCCGAGAATTTGTCTTTGTTGGATTGAATATCTAAAGTTTCTGTCTTTCTTTGTTTGCATGTCTGAATCTATTTGTTTGCGTGTCTGGGTTAGTGTTTGCAAGTCCAAGAATTTGTCTTTGTTGGTTTCAATGTCTAAAGTGGCTGTCTTTCTCTGTTTGTATGTCTGAATCTATTTGTTTGCATGTCTGGGTTGGTGTTTGCAAGTCCAAGAATTTGTCTTTGTTGGTTTGAATGTCTAAAGTGGCTGTCTTTCTCTGTTTGTATGTCTGAATCTATTTGTTTGCATGTCTGGGTTGGTGTTTGCAAGTCCAAGAATTTGTCTTTGTTGGTTTGAATGTCTAAAGTGGCTGTCTTTCTCTGTTTGTATGTCTGAATCTATTTGTTTGCATGTCTGGGTTGGTGTTTGCAAGTCCAAGAATTTGTCTTTGTTGGTTTGAATGTCTAAAGTGGCTGTCTTTCTCTGTTTGTAATATCTGAATCTATTTATTTGCATGTCTGGGTTGGTGTTTGCAAGTCCAAGAATTTGTCTTTGTTGGTTTGAATGTCTAAAGTGTCTGTCTTTCTCTGTTTGTATGTCTGAATCTATTTGTTTGCATGTCTGGGTTGGTTTTGCAAGTCCAAGAATTTGTCTTTGTTGGTTTGAATGTCTAAAGTGCCTGTCTTTCTCTGTTTGTATGTCTGAATCTATTTGTATGCATGTCTGGGTTGGTGTTTGCAAGTCCAAGAATTGTGTTTGTTGGTTTGTATGCTAAAGTGCCGTCATCCAGATTTGTCTGTTGTTGAGTTTAAGTCTATCTCTGTTTGTAGTGTTGCAAGTCCAGAATTGTCTTTGTGGATTGAATGTCTAAAGTTTGTCTATCTCTGTTTGTATGTCTGAATCTATTTGTTTCCGTGTCTGGGTTAGTGTTTTAAGTCCAAGAATTTGTCTTTGTTGGTTTGAATGTCTAAAGTGTCTGCCTTTCTCTGTTTTATGTCTGAATCTATTTGTTTGCATGTCTGGGTTGGTGTTTGCAAGTCCAAGAATTTGTCTTTGCTGGTTTGAATGTCTAAAGTGGCTGTCTTTCTCTGTTTGTATGTCTGAATCTATTTGTTTGCATGTCTGGGTTGGTGTTTGCAAGTCCAAGAATTTGTCTTTGTTGGTTTGAATGTCTAAAGTGCCTGTCTTTCTCTGTTTGCATGTCTGAATCTATTTGTATACATGTCTGGGTTGGTGTTTGCAAGTCCAAGAATTTGTCTTTGTTGGTTTGAATGTCTAAAATGCCTGTCCTTCTCTGTTTGTATGTCTGAATCTATTTGTATGCATGTCTGGGTTGGTGTTTGCAAGTCCAAGAATTTGTCTTTGTTGGTCTGTATGCCTAAAGTGCCTGTCTTTCTCTGTTTGAATGTCTAAATCTATTTGTTTGCATGTCTGGGTTGGTGTTTGCAAGTCCGAGAATTTGTCTATGTTGGTTTGAATGTCTAAAGTTCCTATCTTTCTCTGTTTGTATGTCTGAATCTATTTGTTTGCATGTCTGGGTTGGTGTTTGCAAGTCCAAGAATTTGTCTTTGTTGGTTTGAATGTCTAAAGTGCCTGTCTTTCTCTGTTTGTATGTCTGAATCTATTTGTTTGCGTGTCGGGGTTGGTGTTTGCAAGTCCAAGAATTTGTCTTTGTTTGTTTGAATGTCTAAAGTGGCTGTCTTTCTCTGTTTTATGTCTGAGTCTGTTTGTTTGCATGTCAGGGTTAGTGTTTGCAAGTCCAAGACTTTGTTTTTGTTGGTTTGAATATCTAAAGTGTCTGTCTTTCTATGTTTGTGTGTCTGAATCTATTTGTTTGCATGTCATGGTTTGTGTTTGCAAGTCCAAGAATTTGTCTTTGTCTGTTTGAATGTCTAAAGTGCCCGTCTTTCTCTGTTTATATGTCTGAATCTATTAGTTTACATGTCTAGGTTTGTGTTTGCAAGTCCAAAAATTTGTCTTTGATGGTTTTAATGTCTAAAGTGTCTGTCTTTCTCTGTTTATATGTCTGAATCTATTGTTTACATGTCTGGTTTGTGTTTGCAAGTCCAAAAATTTGTCTTTGATGGTTTGAATGTCTAAAGTGTCTGTCTTTCTCTGTTTGTGTGGCTGAATCTATTTGTTTGCGTGTCTGGGTTGTGTTTGCAAGTCCAAGAATTTGTCTTTGTTTGTTTGAATGTCTAAAGTGGCCTGTTTTTCTCTGTTTGTATGTCTGAATCTATTTGTTTGCATGTCATGGTTTGTGTTTGCAAGTCCAAGAATTTGTCTTTGTCTTTTTGAATGTCTAAAGTGCCCGTCTTTCTCTGTTTATATGTCTGAATCTATTAGTTTACATGTCTAGGTTTGTGTTTGCAAGTCCAAAAATTTGTCTTTGATGGTTTTAATGTCTAAAGTGTCTGTCTTTCTCTGTTTATATGTCTGAATCTATTGGTTTACATGTCTGGGTTTGTGTTTGCAAGTCCAAAAATTTGTCATTGTTGGTTTGAATGCCTAAAGTGCCTGTCTCTCTCTGGTTGTATGTCTGAATCTATTTGTTTGCAGGTCTGGGTTGGTGCTTGCAAGTCCCAGAATTTGTCTTTGTTTGTTTGAATGTCTAAAGTGTCTGTCCTTCTCTATTTGTATGTCTGAATCTATTTGTTTGCATATCTGGGTTGGTGTTTGCAAGTCCAAGAATTTGTCTTTGTTGGTTTGAATGTCTATAGTGCCTGTCTTTCTCTGTTTGTATGTCTGAATCTATTTGTTTGCATGTCTGGGTTGGTGTTTACAAGTCCAAGAATTTGTCTTTGTTGGTTTGAATGTCTAAAGTGCCTGTCTTTCTCTGTTTGTATGTCTGAATCTATTTGTTTACATGTCTGGGTTGATGTTTGCAAATCCAAGAATTTGTCTTGGTTGGTTTGAATATCTAAAGTGTCTGTCTTTCAATGTTTGTGTGTCTAAATCTATTTTTTTGCATGTCTGGGTTGGTGTTTGCAAGTCCAAGAATTTGTGTTTGTCGGTTTGAATGTCTAAAGCTCCTATCTATCTCTGTTTGTATGTCTGAATCTATTTGTTTGTGTGTCTGGGTTAGTGTTTGCAAGTCCAAGTCCAAAGACAAATTCTTGGACTTGCAAACACCAACCCGGACATGCAAACAAATAGATTCAGACATACAAACAGAGAAAGACAGCCACTTTAGACATTCTTACCAACAAAGACAAATTCTTGGACTTGCAAACACCAACCCAGACATGCAAACAAATAGATTCAGACATACAAACAGAGAAAACCAGCAACTTTAGACATTCAATACCAACAAAGAAAAATTGACTCGGACCTGTGCATAACGACCAACCCAGACATTGGCAAACACAAATAGATTCAGACATACAAACAGAGAAAAACCTGCACTTTAGACATTCAAACCAACAAAGACAAATTCTTGGACTTGCAAACACCAACCCAGACATGCAAACAAATAGATTCAGACATACAAACAGAGAGAGACAGGCACCATAGACATTCAATCCAACAAAGACAAATCCTTGGACTTGTAAACACCAGCCCAGATATGCAAACAAATAGATTCAGACATACAAACAGAGAAAGACAGGCACTTTAGATATTCAAACCAACAAAGACAAAGTCTTGGACTTGCAAACACTAACCCTGACATGCAAACAAACAGAATCAGACATAAATACAGAGAAAGACAGCCACTTTAGACATTCAAACAAACAAAGACAAATTCTTGGACTTGCAAACATCAACCCAGACATGCAAACAAATAGATTCAGACATACAAACAGAGAAAGACAGGCACTTTAGACATTCAAACCAACAAAGACAAATTCTTGGATATGGAAACACCAACCCTGACACGCAAACAAATAGATTCAGACATACAAACAGAGAAAGACAGACACTTTAGACATTCAAACCAACAAAGACAAATTCTTGGACTTGCAAACACCACCCTGACATGCAAACATACAGATTCAGACATACTAACAGAGAAAGACAGCCACTTTAGACATTCAAACAAACAAAGACATATTCTTGGACTTGCAAACCCTAACCCAGACACGCAAACAAAGAGATTCAGACATGCAAACAGAGAAAGCTAGGAACTTTAGACATTCAAACCAACATAGACAAATTCTAGGACTTGCAAACACCAACCCATACATGTAAACAAAGAGATTCAGACATACAAACAGAGAAAGACAGGCACTTTAGGCATACAAACCAACAAAGACAAATTCTTGGACTTCCAAACATCAACATGCATCATACAAATAGATTCAGACATAAAAACAGAGAAAGAGAGGCACTTTGTACATTCAAACCAACAAAGACAAATTCTTGGGCTTGCAAACATCAACCCAGACATGCAAACAAATAGATTAAGACATACAAACAGAGAAAGACAGGTACTTTAGACATTCAAACCAGCAAAGACAAATTCTTGAACTTGTAAACACCAACCCAGACATGCAAACAAATAGATTCAGACATACAAATAGAGAAAGACAGGGCACTTTAGACATTCAAACTAACAAAGACAAATTCTTGGACTTGCAAACACCAACCCAAACATGCAAACAAATAGATTCAGACATACAAACAGCGAAAGACAGGCACTTTAGATATTCAAACCAGCAAAGACAAATTCTTGGACTTGCAAACACCAATCCAGACACGTAAACAAATAGATTCAGACATACAAACAGACGAAAGACAGGCACTTTAGATATTCAACCAGCAAAGACAAATTCTTGGACTTGCAAACACCAACCCAGACATACAAACAAATAGATCCAGACATACAAACAGAGAAAGACAGACACTTTAGACATTCAAACCAACAAAGACAAATTCTTGGACTTGCAAACACCAACCCAGACATGCAAACAAATAGATTCAGACATACAAACAGAGAAAGACAGACACTTTAGACATTCAAACCAACAAAGACAAATTCTTGGACTTGCAAACACCAACCCAGACATGCAAACAAATAGATTCAGACATACAAACAGAGAAAGATAGCCACTTTAGACATTCTTACCAACAAAGACAAATTCTTGGACTTGCAAACACTGACCCAGACACGCAAACAAATAGATTCAGACATACAACAGAGAAAGACAGAAAATTTAGACATTTAATCCAACAAAGACCAATTCTCGGACTTGCAAATACCAACCCAGACATGCAAACAAATAGATTCAGACATTCAAACAGAGAAAGACATGCACTTTAGACATACAAACCAACAAAGACAGATTCTTGGACTTGCAAACACCAACCCAGACATGAATACAAATAGATTCAGACATACAAACAGAGAAAGACAGGCACTTTAGACATTCAATTCAACAAATACTAATTCTTGACTTGTAAACACCAACCCAGACATTCAAACAAATAGATTCAGACACACAAACAGAGAAAAACAGGCACTTTAGACATTCAAACCAACAAAGACAAATTCTTGGACTTGGAAACACCAACCCAGACATGCAAACAAATAGATTCAGACATACAAACAGAGAATGACAGGCACTTTAGACATTCAAACCAACAAAGACAATTCTTGGACTTGGAAACACCAACCCAGACATGCAAACAAATAGATTCAGACATACAAACAGAGAATGACAGGCACTTTAGACATTCAAACCAACAAAGACAATTTCTTGAACTTGGAAACACCAACCCAGACATGCAAACAAATAGATTCAGACATACAAACAGAGAATGACAGGCACTTTAGACATTCAAACCAACAAAGACAAATTCTTGAACTTGGAAACACCAAACCCAGACATGCAAACAAATAGATTCAGACATACAAACAGAGAATGACAGGCACTTTAGACATTCAACCAACAAAGACAATTTCTTGAACTTGGAAACACCAACCCAGACATGCAAACAAATAGATTCAGACATACAACAAAGAATGACAGGCACTTTAGACATTCAAAACCAACAAAGAACAAATTCTTGACTTGCAAACACCAACCACAAGACATGTAAACAAATAGATTCAGACATACAAACAGAGAAAGACAGGCACTTTAGACATTCAAACCAACAAAGACAAGTTTCTTGAACTTGGAAACACCAACCCAGACATGCAAACTAATAGATTCAGACATACAAACAGAGAATGACAGGCACTTTAGACATTCAAAACAACAAAGACAAAGTCTTGGACTTGCAAACACCAACCAAGACATGTAAACAAATAGATTCAGACATACAAACAGAGAAGACAGGCACTTTAGACATTCAAACCAAGAAAGACAAGTTCTTGAACTTGGAAACACCACCCAGACATGCAAACAAATAGATTCAGACATACAAACAGAGAATGACAGGCACTTTAGACATTCAAACCAACAAAGACAAATTCTTGGACTTGCAAACACCAACCCTGACATGCAAACAAACAATTCAGACATACAAACAGAGAAAGACAGCAACTTTAGACATTCAAACAAAAAAATTCTTGGACTTGCAAACACCAACCCAGACATGCAAACAAATAGATTCAGACATACAACCAGAGAAAGACAGGCACTTTAGACATTCAAACAAACAAATACAAATTCTTGGACTTGCAAACACCAACCCAGACATGCAAACAAATAGATTCAGACATGCAACTAGAGAAAGACTGGCACTTTAGACATTCAAACCAACAAAGACAAATTCTTGGATATGCAAACACCAACCCCGACACGCAAACAAATAGATTCAGACATACAAACAGAGAAAGACAGACACTTTAGACATTCAAACCAATAAAGACAAATTCTTGGACTTGCGAACACCAACCCTGACATACAAACAAACAGATTCAGACATACAAACAGAGAAAGACAGCCACTTTAGACATTCAAACAAACAAAGACAAATTCTTGGACTTGCAAACACCAACCCAGAGATGCAAACAAATAGATTCAGACATACAACCAGAGAAAGACAGGCACTTTAGACATTAAACCAACAAAGACAAATTCTTGGATATGCAAACACCAACCCCGACACGCAAACAAATAGATTCAGACATACAAACAGAGAAGACAGAAACTTTAGACATTCAATCCAACAAAGGCAAATTCTCGGACTTGCAAACACCAACCCACACATACAAACAAATAGATTCAGACACACAAACAGAGAAAGATAGACACTTTAGACATTCAAACCAACAATGAAAATTCTCGGACTTGCAAACACCAACCCACACATGTAAACAAATAGATTCAGACATATAAACAGAGAAGACAGGCACTTTAGACATTCAAACAAACAAAGACAAATTCTTGGACTTGCAAACACCAACCCAGAGATGCAAACAAATAGATTCAGACATACAACCAGAGAAAGACAGACACTTTAGACATTCAAACCACAGAGACAATTCTTGGACTTGCAAACACAAACCCAGACATGTAAACAAATAGATTCAGACATACAAACAGAGAAAGACAGGCACTTTAGACATTCAAAGCAGCAAAGACAAATTCTTGGACTTGCAAACACCAACCCACACATACAAACAAATAGATTGAGACATACAAACAGAGAAAGACAGGTACTTTAGATATTCAAACCAACAAAGACAAATTCTTGGACTCGCAAACACCAATCCAGATATGTAAACAAATAGATTCAGACATACAAACAGAGAAAGACATGCACTTTAGATATTCAAACCACAAAGACAAATTCTTGGACTTGCAAACACTACCCAGACATAAAACAAATAGATTCAGACATACAAACAGAGAAGACAGACACTTTAGACATTCAAACCAACAAAGACAATTCTTGGACTTGCAAACACCAACCCAGACATACAAACATATAGATTCAGACATAAACAGAGAGACAGGCACATTAGACATACAAACCAACAAAAACAAACACTAGGACTTACAAGCAGCAACCCAGACATACAAACAAATAGATTCAAAAAAGTATTAAAATGGGAGAGGGGGAGAGGGGAGAGGAGGGGAGGAGGGGAGAGGGGGGGAGAGGAGGGGGAGGAGAGGATGGCTGTGGGAAGGAGGAGGGAGATGGCCCCTTTGGGGGCCCGGGGGCCCTTTGGGGACCTGGGGGCCCTTTGGGGTTGGAGTAAGGGGGTCCTTTGGGGTTGGGTTAGGGGACCTTACAACACCGTTCAAATGGAACTTGTGTATTATAACGACCACGGAGTTTCACCCAAATCATCTTCTAAAATTTCTCAAACTGTTTTGCCTAAATCATCTTCTAAAATGTCTCAAACGATTTCGCCCAATCTTCTTCTAAAATGTCTCAAACAATTTCGCCCAAATAATCCTAAACGTAATTTCTGCGTGTTCCTTTTGTTTTGGCATTCCTGCGCTGTCACATTTGAAATTCCCATGAAACCATTTCCCGCGTTAATCTCTTCATCTCTAAGGCTTTCTTGGTACTCTATTAAGGCTTCGATAGAATATTAATTTATCGCTAAGTCTAATGATCTGAGAAGCCATATTTAAAAAATAGAATGTTAATTTATCTCTGTCACTAAAGACCATTTATCCCTCAGACCTAAAGATCAAAGAAGCCTTATTGTTTCTTAATTCCCCTTTCGTGGATCAATAATTCTCCTCGATTATGCAAATCAATTTCCCAGATATCTAGTTCCCCTAGGTGTCATTGACCCGTTAGTGGATCAATAATCCTTGAATAAATTATGTAGGTTTCAGCGTTAGACTCAAGTATAGATGGCAGCACATGTTTTCATTCCGTGCCTTCTGAGGTCTCCCTACTATAGCCCACCTCCTCCTCCCTGAAAATAATTTTGTGTCTATATGCCTGAGTAGAACAAGCAAGCATATCAAAGTTACCAAAGTTAAATTTTTATTTTCACAGTTAAATGTCTCAATGGCATGGCCCATTGACTAAAACACAATTACGTAAAAAATGAGTAAAATATTGATTAAAAATTTATTTCCTAGGCTACTTAGCGTCACAGAATACAGTTTCCTATGGTATTGTATACAATACAATCTGTTGTCTTTAATATTTCCTCCATACGTTATCCTCCCGGATTTTCCCTATAAAAATCTCCCCCGAACCCCCCCCCACCCCTTCTTCACGGAAATTTTTCTTCGTGCATCAATAAATTATATTTTTAAACTTAAAAGTATTTGAAAAATGTCCCAAAAACTCCCCTCGAGGCATTATTCACCTCCAGGAGAGTCCCTCCCGCTGAAAATTTTCCCCACGTGTAAAACAAAGATAGTATTTTTAAATCTTAAAAGTATTGCTGAACACCTAATTCAGAGAGTTTTACTGAAAATGTTTATTTTATAATTCCGGAAGTGAGTTACATGACGGAACCATTAAATTATTATCCAAAAAATGTTAAAATGGGAAAACTCATTCCCCCCCCCCCAAACTCGTAACTTTTAAGTGACATTTGAGTGACTTTTCTAAGTTTTTTGCGACATTTTGCACCAACTTCGGCAACCCCTCGAAGATTTGATCACTTTCCCAGTTCATTTTTGCCCCTCCTTATGTTTTCTCCCTGCCCTGGCTTTTGATAAATACTTTTTTTGGTACTTCCACCGAAAATTTTCTGTTTTTGCATTTTCATTGACAAAATTAAAAAAATAATTGCTCCCTCCTAAATTAAGAAAAAATCCCTCCTACATTGTTATTGAAACATAAAATAATATTGAGATTATGTTAAAGACTATATTAACATAAAAAAACAACATAAAAAGCACATTGTGCGTTTGAATCCCTGCACTTTTTAAAGCTTCTTTGGATAAAAGTTAATTCTGTCACAACAGAAGACAGACACCCATCCCTAATATTTATTAAAGAAATGTGTAACAAAAGAAAATTATCAAATTCCAGTCAAGAATAAATATTTACTTTTTGTATCGTAATATATGATAAAATAACGCTGCAGGCTGAATAAAGAGGAAAATGAATAATTTGCATTTAATTAGAAACTATAGCCTATGTGTTTTGACAGTGTGTTTTATTTTTTCAAAACTTGATAATTTACAACCCTTTCATGGGGGCTGTAGCAGACATGATATTCCGAGAGTCATACTTATTACAACTTTTGGCTATTTGGAACAAAACGGCTGTTTCATGATCTTGATCGTGTTGAGGGAGGACGTGTAAGAAGAATAATGGGACCCTTTGCTTTTCCAAATACTGTTTAAAATCCCCAAATTTTCAACTGAATATCCTCAGCCCTTCCCGAGACATTGCTGATACACCCTTTTGACAATCCGCATGCCCATAATGCGCTTTGATTTTGTCCCATATCCACCTCAACAATTTTCTCAAGTTAGTCGCAAGTAAAAGTAGTCGCAATCGTAACAGTTTCAGTCACAGTCACGTGCAGTCGCAGTCACAAGTAGTCGTAGTCGTAGTCACAAGTGGTCACAGTCGCATTCGCAACCAGTATCAGTTGCAGCCACAGTAGCAGTAGTAGCTGTAGTTGTAGTATTAGCCCTGACAGTTTCAATTAATAGACTTATTCAGTAGGCAAACTTGCAAGTAGTTGCAAGTAGTATTTGTCGCAGTGGGAAAAAGTCACAGTCGAAGATACTCGCAGTTACCGTCACAGCAGTAGTAGCAATAGTGATCCTAAAAATTTTAAATTATACCCTTAGTGGCTCTCAAAATATTGTAGATGCCCTGTATTGCTAGTATGGATGCACATAGTGCATTTTTATTTAGTTCAGCATCCCGCCAACACTTTTTAAGTTTCACCTTAATACTCTTCGGTTTTTCAGAAGCACCAAAATAAAACACTCTCCCTTTCCTGATGATAAGTTCAGGGTACAAACAATGGGTAAATTGCATAATATAAGCCCTTAACCTTGGGATCCGGGGAGCATGTCATCTCGGAACATAGTTATTAGACCTTTTGACTATTTGAACAAAATGTTGTTTTTTTCCAAAAATTTGATCCCATTTGGGGAAAGGTCAAGTAAATAGGGCAAGTGGGGAGGGGTTGGCTGCCCTGCAACCACATTGAGCATCTCTCTGAACATTCACTCAAGGTTTCAGCTTCATACCCTTACCCGTCCCTGAGCTATTGCTGATAGGTCCTTTTGACAGCTTGCAGGCATATAGTGTGTTTTGATTTTGTTCAATATTCCCCTTAAAATCCCTGAAAGTATTCGCAAGTAGAATTGCTCGTAGTCACCAACAGTTACAGCTACAATCGCAGTCAAAGTCACAAGTATTCACAGTTGCAAGTAGTCACCGTTGCAATTCCCTTTAGTAGCAGTCGCAAGTAGTCACAGTTGCAGTAACAGTGACAGGCGTAGCAGTTTTGACCCTAAAAGTTTCAAGTTAATACCATTACCCGTTCTTAAGTTTTGCATAGTCAACATAGTTTCTGAATAGATCTCAGAAACATACTGACTTTCAATTTCTTTTTTTTGGCATGTCAGTAGAGATGGGGGTGTTACTCCTGTCCCTCACCCCTGCTGCCACCTACAACTTTTTTACATAGTTTAATGAGGACAGGGTCAATGACCTCTTTCTCCAGGTGTGTTTTTGGCACGCTCTTAGCGAATGCCAATGTTATTGTTTTTGAACAGAGTCATTAGGGAGAACACGTGGTTAATGGGGTCAATGTTGTTGTCGTTCGAAGCAAAGTTAATGACACTTCCCTCCTGTTCGAGGCGGGTGTTATGATCCAGAAATAGTATTTGTTATTGTTTCCGAGGCAAAATGCCAAGGTCAATGTTGTTTTGAATAGAGTCATTAGGGAGAACACGTGGTTAATGGGGTCAATGTTGTTGTCGTTCGAAGCAAAGTTAATGACACTTCCCTCCTGTTCGAGGCGGGTGTTATGATCCAGAAATAGCATTTGTTATTGTTTCCGAGCCAAATGTTATGAGGTTCCGAGAAACAGTTAATGACACTTCCTTCCTGTTCGAGGCAGATGTTATGATCCGGAAATAGTATTTGTTATTGTTATTCGAGCCAGATGTTGTTATCGTTCGAAGCAAAGTAATGAATTTCCTTCCTGTTCGAGGCAGATGTTATGATCCGAAAATAGTATTTGTTATTGTTTCCGAGCCAAATGTTACGAGTTCCCGGGAAACAGCTACATCCCCCTTCTCAGCCAATCAGAGGGCTTTGTTTACATAACAATTCGACCTAGATATTTCGTATATAACGGGCATGCAATGCAATTCAATTAACAGAAACTATTGTGACACAGTGCAAACAACCTGACAATGGATAAATTTGATGAGCTTGAGATCTTGGCAGCCGCAATTAGCAATGTAAGTACATTTTTATTTTCAAATGAATTTTCCTTGGACACCCTCCAGTATATTCAGCTAAAACGCAAATATGTTCTTTTCACCCTTAACCCCCCCC
Organism: Artemia sinica; assembly: GCA_027921565.1. Taxonomy (NCBI): domain Eukaryota; kingdom Metazoa; phylum Arthropoda; class Branchiopoda; order Anostraca; family Artemiidae; genus Artemia; species Artemia sinica. Next base: position 27,547,838 of record CM051259.1, on the reverse strand, counting down.
CAACAAACCATACAATCTTTATACTCAATGTAAATATATTCCTTTATCCTCAAACCCCCCCCCCCCTCCCCCCCCAACCATGCAATCTTTATAGTCAATGTAAATATATTCCTTTACCCTCAAAACCTAACCTCCCCCATTGTCTTACAACCCCATCGCAAAAGAAATACTTTTTTCGATAAATTCCTTCCCTCTATATTCCCAGCTAAATCCCCCCCCAACAAACCATACAATCTTTATAATCAATGTAAATATATTCCTATACCCTCAACCCCCCCCCCCCCACCACAACAAACTATACAAACATCACTATAATCAATGTAAATATATTCCTTTACCCTCAAAACCTACCCCCCCCCCCAACCATGCAATCTTTATAGTCAATGTAAATATATTCCTTTACCCTCAAAACCTAACCCCCCCCCCCATTGTCTTACAACCCCATCGCAAAAGAAATACTTTTTTCGATAAATTCCTTCCCTCTATATTTCCAGCTAAATCCCCCCCCCAACAAACCATACAATCTTTATAATCAATGTAAATATATTCCTATACCCTCAACCCCCCCCCCCCACCACAACAAACTATACAAACATCATTATAATCAATGTAAATATATTCCTTTACCCTCAAAACCTAACCCCTCCACCATTGCTTTACAACCCAAATTCTCGCAAAAAGAAATAGCATTTCGTTAAAGTTTGACTTTTCTCAATTGTAATCTTTTCTCTAACTGAGACATCCAGCGCTCTGTTGTTATTAGCTCGCTCTGGTTTTGACAGTACATTTCCGCAGGGTTATAATTACTTTGTCGTCCCCTCTTCCGATGTGTTTACAAACGCAGCAGCCAAAGGGTTTCTCCGTCAAAATTAAAACACTTTTAAGCAATAATTAGAATTGTAGTTTCGTAACCTGTATGGAAGGAGAGAAACAGATTAAGATTAACAAATATTTTAGGGCATTATGTAAAAGGGGCCAATACATCGCTTCTAACAGCTTCGTTGTAAGTAAAAGTAAGGGGGATTCTGTGTATAGACATGTACGCCCATTGACAAGAAAACTAATGTGTAAATTTATAATCTTTTCAAGCCTTCAATAAAGTTTCTTTTATATTCCCGGGCGTGAATCCAGGATTTTTGTTCAGGGGGTTAGCGCTTTTATTAGAGATAGAAAAGATAATTGCTTCTTCGTCATTTAGTGATTTTAGCTATAACATTTGAATAAAAGCTAGTAAGATATGCCTTTCGCTTGAATAAAACCATGATTAACTCTATGAGAGGGATGGCTTAATTTCCTAAATTTAAGGGGAGAGTATGGTTTTGTGCTTTCTTAGTGAATAAAAACATTATGTTTATAATTGCTTCTTAAAAAGGAGAAATTTTGTTGATTCTTTCTCTTTAAGGCTTAATTTTCCTAAATTTCGGGCCGGGAGGGGAGCGTGAATCCAGGATTTTTGCTGGGGAGGGGGTTAGCGCTTCTATTAGAAATAGAAAAGATTATTGCTTCTTCATCATTTAGTGATTTTAGCTATAACATTTGAATAAAAGCTAGTAAGATATGCCTTTCGCTTGAATAAAACACATGATTAACTCTATGAGAGGGATGGCTTAATTTTCCTAAATTTAGGGGAGAGAATATGGGTTTTGTGCTTTCTTAGTGATAAACTAAACAACATTATGTTTAATAACTTTCCTTCTTTAAAAGGGAGAAATTATTTTGATTTGATTTTTCTTCTCTTCTTTTTAAGGCAAATTATGAAGAATTTGCGGACACTGCATTGATGGGGCCTATGTCTGACGCAAATAGCGAAGAATGCGTGCCCCCTCCTGCTAAGAAGACGAGGGCCAATAATGCGCCCCCTGCCATGCAATATGATCGCTGGCCAAAGCCCCCCAGCTCCGTACTGCCTGTCCAAGTGCAGCCTGCCAGAAAGTTAAAGAGAGAGTGGGTGAATAGCTTCAATGCCGAAGCCCCACCTACACAAGCTTTTTCAAGGGGCTCAGAAGCTACCCCGGCTGCACAAGTCACAGCTCCTGCACAAGAACATAGCCACACCGCTTCGTCCACCTTCATTCATGCGTTGCCTGGGCCTTCGGGGGATGCCCCACCTACACAAGGTCAGGAAGTGACCCTCCAGCATGCACTATCTGGTCCTTCGGGCATTCAAATACTGCCCTCGGATTATACAAATGTAAGTATTTTTTCTTCAAACTATCTATTTCTTCCATTGTTTTCAACCCAATATAAACTTATCTCAGCGGGATATATCTAAATGTAATTTTTTGCAGAGAAACCACTCTTTTCTAATCTTTGCTATCGCGTCGATAACTCATAAACGAATACTTTTAGGTAATTTAAATTAATGCTCACCATTTGAAACTCAAAATCCATTCACATAGTTTTAAGAAAAGGAACTGAGAGAGATTATTCTATTTGTCACATGTGGATCCCGTAATTTCCGTAATAGTCTATCGTGCCAAAGATTTTAGTGAGGGGAAACCGTCTTAACGGTTCAATCCTGGAACACTCACGCGGTGGCTTACAATAATTGAGAGCTAATGAAGAGTTCACCGAACCTATAGAATGGAATTAGAGAGAAACTTGGACTTATGCGGTCTAAGCAAATATTTCAACTTTTTTTTGGGACATTATGTAAACGGGCGGAGCCAGTGGGTCCAGGAAGCACCGGGGAAGTGCCGGGGGAAGTGCCACGGGTCAGGGAAGCGCCACGCGCTCGAGAAGCATCGCGGGAAGCGATGCGACCCCCGAGAAGCGCCACGGGGATGTGCCACGAGTCAGGGAAGTGCCGGGGGAAGTGCCACGGGTCAGGGAAGCGCCACGCGCTCGAGAAGCATCGCGGGAAGCGATGCGGACCCGAGAAGCGCCACAGGGATGCGCCACGAGTCAGGAAGCGCCGGGGGAAGCGCCACGGGTCCAAGAAGCGCCACGGGTCAGGGAAGTGCCACAGGGATGCCCCCCCCCCCCAAAAAAAAAAAAAAAAAAAAAAAAAAAAAAAAAAAAAAAAAAAAAATCCTATGTCATATCTTAGATCGTCGTTAAGCTATTTTTTTCATTTATAGGTTGTCCTGGTCCCCTACTCGCCGTCTAGTGAAGAAGAGGAAGAACGATGCATCTTGGAGTCCCCAACAATTTAACATGGGACGATAGCATTGAAGTACCTGACAATATTGATGAGTTTTTAGATGATTTTTTTAAAGTAGATAATAGCACAGTTGAACTGGTAGACTTGAGCCAAATACCTTGCAAATTTTAGACGATTTTACCCGGGAATTGGCAGGGAACCCTCCAGCCTCCGATTACCCACTTCAAACAACTGAAGTGGAACAGAGTCCGAATATTGTTGAACAAGTAGGGGGAGGGGATACATCATTCCCAGACTTTCAGCTGTCCAATACAATATTGAATAATATAGTTGTTTTCACTGCAACGTTTGGGGATCCATTTAGTACACTTATGGGGGGAAATTTTGTTTTTGATCCTGTAGAAATAGTGCATGCCTATGTAGATAAAATTCGTGCACTACTGGAGAACCAAATTCAATTGTGGGGAGGTAGGGATTCAATTAAGGTGTCAATTGTTTTAAAGGTTTTTTATTTGAATGAGGGGAAAAGTGAGGTTTACTATCATTTTATACATTCCGAGATGCGCGTAATTTATCCAAATTTAGAAAATTTTGAGGGAGTTTTTAGTGAGTGGGTAGGGCAAATTATTGCGCATCTCGAGAACTATAATGAAAATGGAAGTGGGTCAGTAGTTTTATTCATTGAAAATTTAAGCGTAAATATTTGTAAATTTAAGAAAGATTTTATTTTAAGAGGGGGGCAGGTGGGGGTATGAAAGGGATACAGTCTTAAATTATAATCCAGATCTAGAGGTTGTAAAGGTGTCCAGAAGATCTGTTTTGAAACAGATCAAAAGTGTTTCAAGTATGCTTTCCTCATATCAGCATACGAGCCTCTAGCACGTGACGCTACTAAGAAGAATTTAGATCACTGGGCTGTACATGGGAAGGAAGGGTCCCATTTCCCAGTTGTAGATTTTTCATGCTTAGAAGGAAAATACCCAGTAACGCTAAGATCTATTGACATGTTTGAAAGGGCTAATGCCCATTTAAATATTGGCGTTACTGTGGTACAATACGAAACAGAATTTAAAGATGGGGTTCGTTCTAAAAAGAAGGGGGTGGTTTTCCCCGTAAGGGGCCCGTCAGTTGATTTGGTTAAACACTGGGTTTGGTTGCTTTACACGCCACCTAGTCAACCGAACACAATCGGACATTTTAACCCAATCACTAACATTAGTAGAGTTCTGGGGGGTGATAAGCATAATGGGGTACGTTTCTACTGTCCAACATGCTTGTCACAATTCCGTAGTGATATGAAACTACGAAATCATATGAGACACTGTAGACGGACATGGGTACCAGACAGTGGAAACGGTTTCAGGGATAGGGCCATTCTACGTTTTAAAAATTTTCAGAATACTCTTCTCCAATGCAACAAAATATCTTTGGACTGCGAAGCTAAGCTGGTGGAGGTGAATGACCCCCAATATCCAAACCGTATCAAAGAACACCAGGCCATTGCAGTCTCCTATGCCCATGCGCAAAGAGACAATTCTAATACCATGCGGTTGTTAGAAGTAGTGGAAACATTGGATGAGGGAGATGAGTTCATGGTCAAGGCATTGACTAAACTGATTGGCACGGCTAATGGTGCTATTTCTCGTTTGAGAAATACGCATTATCCAATGGTGCTATCTGCAGAGGATCGTCTCGCGATTAAAAATCAAAAAAATATGTTGGGTATGTAAGGGGGAGTTTATAGAGGAGGATAAGGGGACTAAAGGGAAAGAGGGGGGAGGGGGAAAGTCAGAGACCACGACCACTTGTGGCAAGAAATATCATCTGGGGGCAGTAATTTTAGGGAGTAGCACATCAATCATGTAATTTAAACGTTAGCCAACAGTTTTTTCATCCCAGTTTTTATTCATAATTCTAACTATGACTTAAAATTTATTTTACCGGCACTGGCACGTATGCATAGGGAGGGAGGGGGAGTAGATAGTCCATGGGTAAATAATTCATTTACCTACAACATCATTCCCAAATCGCCGAGAAGTTGTTGGTTCTCGAACTGAAATGGCAGGTAGTGGATAATGAGCGTACGTGCTGGAATAAAATTAGGTTTTTAGATTCTTTTAGTTTTTTCCCCAAATCCCTTAGTCAACTAATTCAAGTGCAGAAAGCGACAATTTTGATAGCTTTCCCTTGCTTAAACAGCACTTTCCAGACAGTGAAATGTATGACTTATTAACCAGCAAAGGTGTATATGCATATGATTATTACTGTTCTGGCGCTCGCTTAAGCGAGGAGAAACTACCTCCAATTGAAGCTTTTCACAATTCACTCACCAACAGTGAATGCACAGTCGAGGAGTACGAGTTTGCCAAGAAGGTGTGGGCTAAGGGGGATTGTAAAAATGGGTGGGATTATTGTAGACTGTACTTGGCCAGTGACGTTCTAACTCTGTTGGATATAGTCTGTAAGAATACAGACCAGATCTATTCAGAGTTTGGACTAGATATAGGATATTATTTTTCTACACCACATTTAGTAATGGATTTAATTTTAAAAATTAGCAGGGAGGAAATAGGCCTAATCACCGATGTAGATCAACACCTTTTTGTAGAGCGTTCAATGCGGGGAGGGTATGTTTTTCACGGGGACCGGGTCTTATCAACCGATCCGAGCGGGCAAAGCACCGGTGTAAAGTCAAATGCAGTGTTCTTGGACATGAACTCATTGTACCCCTCGGCAATGTCCCACTACTCTTTGCCGTGTGGGAACTATCAATGGCTTGAGAATCCTTGTGAGTTCCCCGACATTAACACCGTCGAGGACAACGGGCCGCAAGGATGGTTCTTTGAAATTGACGGTCACATTCCACTGGCCCTTCACGACTCAGTCAAAGATTTTGTTTTTCCCTGTATCAATCGACCAGTGACCAGGGACTCGTTGAGCCCCTACAATCGGTCATTGGTTGAGGATATGGGGATGCATTGGACTCCCTCTAAACAGAAACTGATTGCTGATTTGGACCCTAAGGAGAATATCGTTGTTCACCATGTGCTTTTGCACTGGATGGTGAACAATGGCTTCAAAATCACCAAAATACATAGGGTCCTTCAGTTCAATCAGAAACCTTATTTGAAAACGTTTATCGATACTTTTGTCGATAAACGTTCTAGGGCAAATTCAAAGGTGGAGAAGGAATTGTACAAGCTCATTCTAAATTCAGCGTTTGGCAAAATGTGCGAAAGCGTACGTAACAGATCTCGCTGTGACGTCGTGACTGACCCTCTAGAGTGTGCACGAATTATTGCCGACCCTAATTTCACATCATTCACGAGCATAGAGGCCGGCATGGTTCTTCTACACAGGAAAAAGCGAAATGTAGTACTGAACAAGAATATCGCAGGAGGTAGTTCAGTACTAGAAATTTCAAAAAAGCTCATGTTGTCGTTCTTTTACAATGTGTGCAAGGTGCAATGGCCACGGGAGGGGAGGTACAAGTATATTATGGGGATACCGATTCTCTACTGCTAAAAGTAAAAACTGAAGATTTATTGGGTGATTTGCAAAATGGGGTGCACATCAGCTCGCGGATGGATTTCACCAACTGGAATCCATCCCTCTATCCCGAGCTGGTGAAACGTCAAGCCCCCAACCAACTATTAAAATTAAAATCTGAAACGGGGAGTGATTTGATATCTAGGGGGTGTTCCCGGGTCCCAAAGTTTATTGCGTGGAAACACATAGTGGGGATGAAAAGAAAACATGTAAAGGGGTGCCTACACACTTTGTAAAGAGCAATTTAACATGAGCGTATACAAAGACTGTGTAGAAAGTAGCCTAGTGCCAAGAGCACAAGTGCTTGCAATTCGCTCTCTACAGTATAGAAATTATACTGTGAGAGTAGAAAAAAATGCAATGTCGTGTATATCTGACAAGGTCTATGTGCTCGAGAACGGTGTGAGTGTCCTGCCACATGGCCACTATCGTATTTCAGATCGAGTTGAATGCGCAGACTATCGTAATCAACTTGGTCTGGATAAACTAATCTAACCAACTAACCGCCCAACCCATTCATGAATTAACTAACCCAATCTCACTACCTTAACCACTAACCCATAGCAGTGACGACAACTATTTTTCCATCGCGGATCCAGGGGGTGGGGGACCCTTCCCAAGGCCGGCTCCCGGGGGGTGGGGGGCCACCAATCACTCTACTGTTCAACTGTGCTAGTTCCAAGTGTATTTTATTGTATAGAAAAGTGTTGTATAGAAAAGTGCTGTAGATGGACAAAGGTGTTGTACAGAAAGTGTGGTACAAAAGTGCTGTAGATGGACAAAGGTGTTGTACAAAAAGTGTTTAAAGACAATAAGTGTTGTACAAAAAGTGTTATCATTGTTCATGTTGAAGAAGTGTTTATCGTAATAAATGTTGCCATGAAATATTGTTTTTGTTGTTCTTGAATAGACGGGAAAATTACTACTTATTCATTGGACACATATGATTTACAGTTAGTCATAGTCCCGACTGTTGTCAACAGCATGTATCAACTTAAAACACCCTTCAGATCGTTTCTGTGTGGACCCTCAATGTCGGGAAAACAACGCTTTTAGCTAGAATAATTCAAAATTGTGATAAAATGTTTTTGGAAAAACCGAAAAAAATCTACTATTGCTATAGTATTTGGCAAGAGTCCTATGATAAAATAAAGGCTATTGCCTCAACCATACCAATACAATTCATAAGAGGACTTGATGTTTTCAATAGTATTGAACCGAACTCATGGCTGATTATTGATGATTTGGCTGAATCCATTGAACAGTTCTCACAGGAAATGCTGCAATTGTTCACTGTCCGATCTCATCACGAAAACATTTCCATAACCCTAGTTCTACACAATCTGTTTCATCAGAGCAAATGTATGCGAACCCTTGCTTTGAATTGCACTATCTATATTATCTATCGAGTCGTTCGTGATTCTAGCTCGCTCATAACTCTCAATAAACAGATATACCCCGGCACTCCAAAATTTTCTGTTGTCAGCGTACACTCAAGCGACTAGCAACCCCTACGATTACATTTTATTGGATCTTAATCAGAGCACAGCCCGAGGATCTTCGTGTAGTCACCGACATTTTCGACAATGAAATTACAGTATATCTTCCGGTGAATAGTAGAAAAGGCTATTAGTCGCTGTCATGACACTGAAGAAACTACACGAACAACGGCATTTATTTTCGTTTTAAGCACTTCAAAACCTCCGCTTAGGAAGGCTATACTCAAACATGGTGTCGACAATGATTTCATTAATCTAATATCTGAACTTTGTTTAAATTTAACTGAGGGCAATGTTCAACTGCCAGAAGGTGTTAGACAACAGACAAAGCAACATCGTTCCACTGTACGTGCCTTGGCTTGTAAAAATAAGGGAAACAAATTTAAAAGAAAACGACTCCTTCAAGCAGGTGGTAGCTTTTTCACACTTTTACTACCGATAATCACAGGACTTGTAAACAGTTTTCTCTAGATGGCAAAACCCTATAAATTGACACCATTTGAACTTGTCCTCTCGCCCATCGAACATTTTGAAGACAATCTAAACAAATTCATTAATGATGAGAATATTGCCGATGATAAAAAACTGCTTTTACTTCAAGATGCATTGCGACGTATGGACAAACATAGACCTTATCGGCGAGAGACCCGATCCCTCTAAACAAGAAGCATCTCAAGATTCTGCACAATCAAAGGAGAAGGAATTGAATTCGATTGTATTGAAAATTGGAAACCTATTGCCACTGTCCTATCGAGAACAGAGTAAAAGAGTATTATCTTATCTCGTGTTGGAATCTGGTGATCAAGTTCAAGTCGACAGCATAGGGAAACGAATTATAATTCGGGGAAAAAGTTATAATCTAGTTGATTTAATTTGTGATATGGTGACGAATCGTAAAGGACTCTTATCCTTTGATGATAATCTATACACCTTTCTAAGTGTATCAAACTTCCCAAAAGTCTTATTGGCAATAAGCAAATTCTAAAGAAATTAAATGAACATCCAACAACACCATTTAAAAAAGAAGAAGAAGAAGAAGATACTAGCACCACTGATTTTACAACACCTGTGGCTGATAGTCAAAAGCGAAGACGAATTGATTCGCCCTCCAGTGTGCAAAAGGGGAGTGGACATTACACTACGTGTTTACGTTCAAAATGGATGAAGTTTTGAAAGGTGTCTATGAAAATGTTGGTGAAGCGGGAGTTTAAGTTCTCCCAAAACGCTTTCCAAAGTCTCCGGCACCACATTGAAAAATGTAAAAGAGTATCTAGAAAATGAACCAAGTTACACATTACATCGGAATCATAGACTTCGCAGTAAACAATATCGTCAAACTAAAGCCTTTTTCCCTCTGCATATAATGCAAATGGATCTTTTAACTTTAGACGCAGTTCAACGACGTCACAATACACCCTACAAATATATTCTAGTGGCAATCAGTATCTTTAGTCGCTATGCCTATGCCATTCCACTGCGATCAAAGAGAGGTGTTGAAGTTGCTCGGGCCATTGAAAGTATTCTTGAGCAGGATTCCTATAGAAAAATTCAATCAGATCGTGGCAGTGAATTTGTTAACCCTCATGTGCAAAAGGTTCTTTTGAAATATAATACGACACTCTATCATAGTCACAGTCCGATAAAGGCTGCATTGGCCGAACGATTAATAAGAACGATTCGTCTATTAATTTCAAGATATTGTACACTGAAAAATACATCTGCTTTTATTCACGATTTAGATAAAATCATGCAGATATACAACCACCGACCACATCGATCTCTGTCCAACTCTAGCCCTCGGGATGTTCACTACAGTGAGAATACATTTGATGCTTTTCTAAAGCAATACTCCAATGGCAATGAGAAGAAAAAGAAGAAGAAATTCAATGTTGGTGATACTGTTCGAATTAATAGAACCACCGATATTTTTGAAAAGGGGAATTATTTATGGAGCACCGAACTTTTTAAAGTGTCCAAAATCCTAGACACCATACCCATAACTTATCGACTACGAGATACCAAAGATGATGAGATTCTCGGTGGTTTTTATGAATATGAACTGCAAAAAGTTAGAAACACTAGTGAAATTTATCAAATTGAAAAGATATTAAAGAGTCGTACTCGTAGGGGCAAGAAACAGTTGCTTGTTCGCTGGCTAGGATACAACTCGGAATTTGATTCTTGGGTCAGTGCTGAAGATATTAACAATGCCCAATGATTTCTATGTGACTTTCATGTCCAATGTTTCTGATCCTCTCTACAATGATCTGAATAAAACAAGTGATTTTTGGACAAAACTCTCCCCCACCATCAAATTTGACGGAAAGTATGAAGTGGCTCTTGTCGACTGTATTCTCAAAAATACTTATGACATCCTGAGAAAGGATCGTAAATATGAAATAAAAATCAGACCCTATGATTGGCCGCCACCACCAGGTGATCAAGAACAAATTCAAAAAATCAATTGGATGGATTATCCATATATTGAATTACCCTACGAGGAACTCACCTGTATGAATGATTTATGTCGTACTATCAATAAAAGAATTTCCGCTCGTAAAAAAGGAGCTTTTCATTTCAACTATTCAAAGGAGGAGGGCAAGATCTACATTAGTTCACCTATTGCCAGTGAAAAGATTATTCTCAATGATAACCTAAGGGATGTTCTTGGCTTTAGGCTCAATATAATCAATGGTAAAAGTGCCGGAAACACTAATTTCATTTTTGCCGACTACCCGCCTGCCTTCTCCACAGACACTGTATATTTCTCTACGCCTCATTTGTGGAAACATCTCGGGTTGGTAATTCAAATGTCCCCCTCCTACGAGTTCTTGAACGAAAAACCAATCAAGAACATATTCATCACTACAATATAAAGCATCTTCAGTATATTCCAGTAAACACTTCCTATTTGGAACTCTGTCAGTTAACATTAAGAACTGAATTGGGTGATCCAATAGCAATTTCAAAGGGTTGGCTGTGATTACATGTCATTTTCGACCCGTCGTTCAACAGCAAGATGTCTAATAGAAAAGTGGTATTCACTTGTCCTGATATTGACTGCTATGTTAATACTCTTGGCCCAAGACAACAGGGCAATGGAATGGACTATTACAAGGGTCGCTCGTCAATGTCTGGCTATGGTCTTGGCAGCTGGTTTGCTAAGCTGTTTCGCTCTTCACTACCACTGGCTAGAAAATATCTTGTACCGGCTGCGACAGATTTTGCAGCCTCTACACTATACGATTGGGGTTCTGGCAAGGATTTTAAAAAAAGTGCTACGGAAAATCTTAGGTCGAGTGCGCGAACCCTTGGCGAGAAATTAAAACAGAATGGTAAAGGTTTAAAAAGGTTAAGAAACAATGCATCACTCATCAGTCTCTACTCAGGACGGAAACGAAAGACATCCCTTTTGTCAAAGAAAAGAAAGCCGACACGTAGTGTAACCAGAAGCCCAGGAAGAAAATTGTTAGATCGAAACTTGATTTCTTCTCTTAAGATGTCCTACCTGCCACATAAGGATTCTCAACCTTCAATCACAGCCTCATTGAATCTGTTCAATGCGAAAATGTTGATGTGAGTGTCAAGCATGGATACTATGAACAATTTTATCCACTACAACCCCTCTCCGATAATATCCACTTTCAAATTTATTCCAATGAGGACTACTTTATGGACATGTCTTCGACATTTATAGATTTACAAATGAAAGTGCGAAAATCCGATAATACAATGCCAGTTCGAGCTGATGGGATATCCTATGAAAATTGTATACTACATAATTTATTTCGTCAAATTAGCGTCTACATCAATGGCACGTTGGTGAGCACAAGCAACAATCTCTCAAACTATGCTAGCTATATCCAATTCATGCTGATGACACCCAAGTCATACAAGGAATTGAGAGGTGCCTCCAATGGATATGAATATATTACTAATACTGATAGTACAGATGCGCTTAAAAATGCTACGACTAGTGAATTACATCTAGTTGGAAAAATATATCATGAAATATTTAATATACCCCAATGGCTACCGCCCAATGTTAAAGTGGATATAAAATTGACGCTTGCACCATCTAATTTCATATTGAGAAAGGAACTTGCCGCCAATCCCGATGTAAGTCTCTCCCTCACCTCAGCAATACTACATGTACGCAAACAGCAGGTTATGAGTTCTGTTGCTTTGGCCGTGGAAAAATTGAGAGCCAATGGAAATAATATTAAACTACTTGTTCCTCATACAATCACCAATCAACGTCATATTGCAATGGGCTCACGCACCTTCACCGACTCATCCTTTATCAATGGTGAAATCCCCTCGAAATTGGCTTTGGCATTTGTAAAGAGCGCCAGTGCAATAGGATCATGGACTGAATGCCCACATAAATTCGAGATGTTTGGACTTTCATCTCTTGTGTGCAAGGTAAACGGCATCCCACTCTACAATCTATCTTTTGATAAATCTTATAGAACATTGTACGAGTTGACCATGCAAACCCTAGATCATGATTCGCAACTATTTGAAAATGGTATAACCGAAGATATGTTTGCTAAAACACATGGTATCATTGTATTGGATTTGTCTGGCACACAGGATATGAGTATAGTACGTACGGGGACTGTACGTTTAGAGTGTACATTTGCCGACCCATTGGCTGAGAGTATTGCCCTAATCTCACTAAATCAATATGAAACCTATTGGGAAATCACTCCCGAAGGCAGTGTTCTACTAGACTTGGCGCCATGAACACCAGTCAAATAATCAGTGTATTTAATATGGACCCCTACATGTCCCAGTACAAATCCTATTGTCTACCCTCAGACTATCTAGGAAAAATTAAAAGTGCGAACAATACCTTGATTATTGTTAATAGCAGTCCATCGACTGTGCTGACGGGTCATTGGCTGTGCATCTTTCAAACAGTGAAGAATATCGAATTTTTTGATCCTCTTGGCCTACCCTATACATTCTACACACCACACATCAGCAACTATATTGAGAGCAGTGGGAAAACTATTATTCAAAATCGAAAGAGGGTGCAGGATCTAACGACTAAAAGCTGTGGCTTCCATGCGCTACTATGTTTTGTGTTCCGATGTCGTGGCTATACTTACAAGCAGTTTCTCCATATTTATGGTGACAATCCACGTCTGAACGACTTTCTAGTGGAAAATATACTTACAAGTGTATTTAATATTGATTTCAGTGCCCTAAGAGTAAAGTGCTTAAAAAATGTTTGTGAATTTGTTTATTAATAAAATGTATATATACAACAATGTCTTTAAAT
>CM051259.1:27516897-27529397 GCA_027921565.1 Artemia sinica | reverse complement strand
ATCTTTTCGAGGAGTACACTCCCCACAACCCTCGGGGCAAGGATTTTAAGTTGTGCCCTGGGGGCATATAAGGTTTTCATAGAAGGCGTTGTCGTAGAAACTTCAAAACAGGGTCGTTCAATTGGAAATTCAAAGGGCTAGTGCCCTTTTTAAAAGTCGAAAAGGATTGGAGGGCAACTAACCCCCCTCCACCCCCACCTCCACGCCCATCATTCCCCCAAACACATCCAATCAAAATTTTGAGATAGCCATTTTGTTCAGCATAGTTGATTTCCAGATAGAAAATATGTTTTTGAGGAGGACACTCCCCCACAACCCTCAGGGCAAAGGTTTTAAGTTATGCCCTGGGGGCATATAAGGATTTTATAGAAGGCGTTGTCGTAGAAACTTCAAAACAGGGTCGTTCAATTGGAAATTCAAAGGGCTAGTGCCCTTTTTAAAAGTCGAAAGGGATTGGAGGGCAACTAGCCCCCCACGGCCCATCATTCCCCCAAACACATCCAATCAGAATTTTGGGATAGCCATTTTGTTCAGCTTAGGCTAGTTGATTTCCAGATAGAAAATATGTTTTTTAGGAGGACACTCCCCCAGAGGACACTCCCCCACAACCCTCAGGGCAAGGGTTTTAAGTTACGCCCTGGGGCATATAAGGCTTTTATAGAAGGCGTTGTCGTAGAAACTTCAAAACAGGCTCATTCGATTGGAAATTCAAAGGGCCAGTTCCCTTCTTAATAGTCGAAAGTGATTGGAGGGGAACTAGCCCCTCCCCCACACCCATCATTCCCCCAAACACATCCAATCAAAATTTTGATATAGCCATTTTGTTCAGTGTAATTGATTTCCAGATAGAAAATATGTTTTTGAGGAGGACACTCCCCAAGAACCCTCAGGGCAAGGGTCTTAAGTTATGTCCTGGGGTATATACGGTTTTTATGGAAGGCGTTGTCATAGAAAGTTCAAAAGGGGCTCATTTGGTTGGAAATTCAAAGGCTAGTGCTCTTTTGATAGTCGAAACCGATTGGAGGGCAACTAGCCCCCCCTCCCCCACTTCCATCATTCACCCAAACACATCCAATCAAAATTTTGAGATAGCCATTTTGTTTTAGCGTAGGCTAGTTGATTTCCAGATAGAAAATATGTTTTTCTGAAGGACACTCCCCCACAACTCTCAGGGCAAGGGTTTTAAGTTATGCCCTGGGCGCATATAAGGTTGTTATAGAAGGCGTTGTCGTAGAAACTTCAAAAGAGGGTAATTCGATTGGAAATTCAAAGGCTAGTGCCCTTTTTAATAGTAGAAAGTGATTAGTAATATTTTTTGTTGTTGTTGTTGTTTAGACCAGGGTACTTCGTATTGAAGGAGTTGTCGTGGTAACTTCGAAAGGAGCTCATTCGATTGAAAATAGAAAGGGTTGATGCCCTTTTTAATAGTCAAAGTGATTGGAGGGAACTAATCCCCCTCCCACGCCCACTCTCCATTTGCTTTTATGTTTAAAAAGTAAATGTTGCCTTAAGATTAAATCAAAATGCACTGTGATAATGCTAATTCCCAATAAGGCATCTCAGCACTATCCCAAGAACGACTGAGTTTATTATGTTCAAACTTTCGAGGCTACTTCTGCTCTTAAAATTTAACCAAATTAAAATAGTGTAAGTGTATCCAAGCTATCAAAGAAAGTAAACAGATTTTTTTGCGAATGGTATCAAGTTTTCCATTTCAGGTCAACTAGAGGAGGTATGAAACTAAGTTAAACAGTACTATTTGTGTCCAGATTTTTAAAATGGTGTATGTTGTTAAAAATTACTGAAAATTTTTCTCCAGCATACAAATAGCAGGCCAAACTATAAAGTTTTAAAAAACGAAAAGATTTAAAGTGTTATTTTCTTTTTTCCTGAAAAGACCATGTCAACATAAAACGAACAGAAATTAATTAAAAAAAACTTTTCCCATAAAATAAGTTTTTCAAAGAAAAGTAAAGAACTCCATTAAACAAAAAATGAGCAAAAATTAAACAAAAAAATCTACCAAGCTCGAAACTACCACAAATCAGCATCGATAAATAAATGAAACCCAAAACGAACAGAAATTACAATAAATAATCGAGTCAAACTCAAAACGAGCAGAAATTAACATAAGTTGGGCGCAAAACCCCTATGCCTTCCCAAGGCCAGAATAAAATTTGCACTTTACTGTAATGTTAAAATACTTTAAAATAAAATACGTTGCGATACGTATTTTTTAAAATACGTTGCAGAAAGCTATTGAACTAGGACTCACATTACTGAAAAAGCATAACAAAACAGACCAAATCCCAACCTTTTGTGCAAATTCCTTGACAAGATAGAAATCTTTTGGGAAAAAACTGAGATTTCAACCTCTGACTTATGCTACCATCCTTAAATGAAGTAAGCCCATAAGCAGATACCTAATCCCTTTCGAAGTATTGAGGGACAGATACTTTAAAATCAAAATAAAAAAAAAAATACTAATTTTTTTGCGTTTCCTGCCGCTCCTTGTCTCAAGGTTTTGGGGCGGATACAGACTTTTTATTTGGGGGCACTAAATAAAATTGTCCCACTGGTATTCCTCCGCCCATCCTGTAGTTAGTGCAAATTTTACCTTCAGAGGGGGCACGTGCCCGTGCACCCCATTGGGCCTGCTCATGTCGAGTTTTTAATGTATTTGGCCCACAAATAGCATAAACTTTAGCTTAATAATCTGCGTGAGTGTGGTGTAGTTCTCGTTAACAGATTTTGCTTTATATCTCCTGCGAGCTTTAATTATGTGAGTTATTAAATAACTCTTTAATTTATGTGTCGATTTCACCATCTTCGGTTTCTGTAGCTCAGCTAAATCTAGGGAAAATCATCCATCCAGAATCAAAATAAATTACATATATCAAAAGGGCTCTAAACAAATCTAATGATCGTTTAATATTATCATTACCACTTTATAACTCTCTGAGTTTTAAATGCTGATATAGGAGTAGATAACAAAAAAGATAATGCTCATCAACACGCTCACAAAGTATAATACTACAAATAGAAAAAAATGTTGTCAAGCGCGCAGACTTTACATAAAACATATTTAAGGATAACAATTACATAATTATGTAAACGGAAATGCAATATAAATATTATAAATGACAATGTTCGAAAGGTAACTCGAAGGCTCTACTTCCCTTCTATGTGCCTGGACAATGGAAACAGCAATTTACCACTGTACCAATCACAAATAAAAGTGATGAGGCCTTACTACTTTTAACGAGGCCCATAGCCACTACTTCTTTCTTCATTAATGGTTTAACAGCTCAAGAAGAAGTTTTAACGGTGAATCCCTGTTTACGTGACCAGATGACGTAATTGTGTTTCTAGCTGGAAAGATTCCCGGAATTCCAGGTATCCCATTATTTTTTATGTGAGTAATTGTAGTTTGGTCGGGATAATACACAAGTAGCATTAAAGGGAGCCCCTCACACATGGGCAATAAAGTCGCTTGTTTCCAGCTAGCAAGATTCCCACAGCATACCCTCGCCGTTTAAACGGTTAGATAGAGATATTAGCATGGGATTTTCAAGGGTCAGATAGGGATTTTATAAGCGGAGCTACTAGCCCCTCAAGCCGTCACACCTATGCAATGTGGCACCTGTTTCCAGGTGCTCTATTAAAGGGAATACAGTTGGCGAGATTCCCACGACACACACCCCTGCACTCTAATAACATCACACGACTTACCCCGTTTTAACGGTCATGTATAATGCGAATGACCCAGTTTTATGCAACCATGCGACAGGAAACACCCATGGAGAATCCCAGCTTGTAACCTAACGACAGCACATACCATACGCAAGGACGGTCAACATATCTAATGTAAGGACGGCGCACTTCTTACGTAATGACAGGCACACATCGCTGTCACATAATACTTTCTTGACATTTATTTTTTGCAGAGACGTTCAACGCGTTTTTTTCTTTCTTTAAACTTAATGGCGACGCACACTTTATGTAAGGTCAGCACACACATTGCGTAATATCGGCACACATGTTGCGTAATGACAGCGCAACCATCACTGTCATATAATACTTTTTTGACATTTTATTTTTGAGCCGAAACGTACAAAGCGTTTTTTTCTTTCTTTGACCTCGCTAGGACTCGAAAGGTCAATTTCCTTCCAATGGAACAACACTCCAAGCAACAGGACTAAATGGCTATTCCCAGTATTTTGTCCAGCCAAATATATTCTAAAAATATTCTATCACAAGCGAGGAGATTTCTAATTTTTCGCACACGCTAGAACAGCGTGTTTACTGCCAAAATTTGGCACGCAGTCGGAAAACATCTATTTCCAGAAATTACGATTCTTCAATAAGTAATACTTTATAGGGAGTAATGCCAAATAATATAGTTGATTGTTTTTAATGTATTTTTAGCAATAAAAGAACTGAAGGGGTGCTTAAATTGTGCAAACTCCTAGGTATTAGAGACGCATCCCAAACAACATATCTAAAGTATTAAGCTAATTATAAATAAAATGTTTATTAATTCAAACAAATTTACAACAATATAAAAAACAAAGAAAACGCTGTTAGAAAACACTACAAACAAAAAATAAAAGGTGAAAAAGGCTTATAAAGGATCTTAATATAGGCAAAAAGAACCGTGTATTATAGAAAGGCGGGAGTCCTAGCAATCATTTTCAGACGGGCAAGATTGATATTAAAAATAAATTTAAGCCATATTAAGAGCTTTTGACGAAAATGCCCCCGGTTTTCTTTGAGCCAAGACTATGAATATTTCACACCATTGTGACAACACACGACTTCCCCAAACCCGCCTATGAATATTTCAAATCATTTGGACAAAATACGACCACCCCCCAACCCTCCTAGTAATCACTTCCGGGGGGCAATTTTGAGTAATGTCATGCTAACACTTTAGGATTTTAAACAATTATTTACCATATTTTAACATTTGTTTCATATTTTTAATATTTTCTAGGGCTTACAGCCCGAGGTCTGAGAGTTTTTATGATATTATTTTAATATCTTTTGTTATTGTCCTCGGGTTTAATAGATCCAAGGTTTACAAAATTCAACATGAGACCGGAATCGCACTGTGACTCTGTTTCCACACACATCTGAGGGCAATTTTGACTAAGGATATACTAGCACTTGGGGATTTTAGATAAATTTTTTACCATATTTTAGGAGTGGGACTCAACATATTCAAAGTGCCAGGAATTAGAGTTTGAAATCGGTTATAAATTACAAATCTAGTTAAAAGGACCTTTAAAACAGGACTCTGAAGTTGGAGTTTTACGGCTCCTGTAACTCCTGCTTTTGAACAGAGAGAAGTCGGTATTTCTTTCCAGAGCATATTCTAAGCAATTCACGCCACGTTACTGCAATATAATTACTTTGTGGCACCTCTGCAACACCGGTCATAAACATGTAAAGCTTTTCTAACGTTTGAACATCATCAATGGATATATTTTCTATTGCTATTATTTACCAAACTATTACTACTCTGCAACACCCCTCGGACATCAAATCATCATTCCTGAAATATTTTTAGACATTTCTTGTTACAAATTATGCTTCAACCCATTGATTCAAGATTATAGCAACCCAAGCCATTCATAATGCTCCACAAAACACCCCGCCTCTACTACATTGCCCGCCTGCAATCTATATGCCCCCTCCCTCATCACCCCTAGGACATTTTCAACCATTTCACTCCAAAAATAAGCTGGTGAATCTAAATTAAACAGTATATTTTTTGAACAGCGAGAAGTCAACATTTCTTTCCTAGAGCATGATACTCCAAGCAAGTTACGCCACAGTAGCACACTATAACTTCTTTGTGGCACCCCTGCGACACCCTTTATCAATATTTTAAGCATCTTCTAACGTTTGAACACGCTCAATGAATATATTTTCTATTGCTATTATTTATCATCGATTCCCGGCCTGGTGCCACACTATTACTACTCTGATGCACCCCTCTGACATCAAATCATCATTCCTGATATATTTTTCAGACATTTCTTGTTGAAAATTATGCTTCAAAGCATACATTCAAGCTTATTGCAACCCAAGCCATTCACGTTGCTCCACAAAACACTCGCACACCATCACGGATTTACACACCTGCAATCCACGTAGCATCCCCGCTCGTTACCCCTAGGACATTTTCAACCTTTTCACTCTGATAATAAGCTGGTGAATCTAAATTAAACAGTAATTTTTTTTAACAGCGAGAAGTTGGCATTTCTGTCGCAGTCGGCAGTCGGCATTTTTTTCCTAAAGCGGACACTCCGCTCTCACGCCAACTAATTCACGCACAGTACCACATTATATCCACGTTGTGGCACACCTGCGACACCCTTCATCAACATTTTAAGCGTCTTATGACGTTTGAACACCCTCAATGGATAGATTTTGTATTGCTATTATTTTCCAACAATTCCTGGCACTGTGCAACACTATTATTACTCTATGGTATACCTCTGACATCACATCACTATTTCTAAGACGTTTTTCAGACATTTCATCTTAAGACTGATACATTCAGACCATTGATTCAAGTTTTTCACGAGGCTAGCCTATCATGATAACCTTCAAAACCCTCCCACGCCATCAAGGCTTCACAAGTCATCCATCCAGATGACACACCCCCTCATCATCCCTGGCATATTTTCTACCTTTTCACTCCAAAAATAAGCTTCTGAATCTAAATTAAACACTATGTTGTTTTTAACAACGGGATTTGATTTTCTTAGAAGTAACAACTTTTCCCTTAATACTAGCAAAGTTTTTACTTAATCCTATCAAATTTCTCTTGGAAGTAACGACTTTTTTCCTAATACTAAAAAATTTATACTTAATACCATCAAATTTCTCTTGGAAGTAAAAGCTTTTTTCTTAATAGTACGAAATTTTTTCTAATGGCAGCAAGTTTTCCGTCATAGATAGCAAATTTCTCTTAAAAGTAACAATTTTCTGTCTACGCTAACAAGTTTTTTATTAGAAGTAGCAAGTTTTTCTTAACACTAAAAAATTTTTCTTGGAAGAAAGAAGTTTTTCCTTAATACTAACAAAGTTTTACTTAATGCGAGCAAATTTTTTCTTAGAAGTATCAACTTTTTCCATAATACTAGCAAAGTATTATTTAATGCTATCACGTTTCTCTTGGTAGTAACAGATTTTTTCTTAATAGTAAGAACTATTTCTAATAGCAGCAAGTTTTCCGTCAAAGATATCCAATTTCTCTTAAAAGTAATAATTTTCTGTTTATGCTAACAAGCTTTCTGTTAGAACTAAGAAGTTCTTTTTGACACTAACAAATTTTCTTAGAAGTTACAACTTTTTACTTACTACTAACAAAGTTTTACTTAATACTATAAAATTTCTCTTTGAAGAAACAGGTTTTTTCTTAAAAGTAGCAAATTTTTTCTAATAGCAGCAAGTTTCCTGGCAAAGATAACATATTTCTGTTAGAAGTGACAATTTTCGGTTCATGCTAACAAGTTTTCTGTTAGAACTAGCAAGTTTTTGTTAACACTAACAAATTTATCTTAGATGTAACAACTTTTTCCTTAATACTAACAAAGTGTTATTTAATACTATCAAATTTCTCTTGGAAGTAACAATTTTCTATTCATGCTAACAAGTTCTTTCATTGATGTGTATTTTTTCAGTAAAGTGAAAATTATGTTCTGACCTTGGAAAGGAACAAGGGTTAAACGTTAGGTTCATTTAATTTAGGTTAGGACGACGACTCATGCTAACTTAAATTAAATGAACCTAACTTAAACGCAGTTAACTTAATGTAGTTAACAAGTTTTCTACCAGAAAACTTGTTAGTGTAAAACAGAAAATTTTTACTTCTAAGAGAAGCTTGTTATCTTTGACAGGAAACTTGCCGCTATTAAAAAAATTCTTGCTACTAAGAAAAACCTGTTACTTTCAAGATAAATTTGATAGTATTAAGTAAAACTTTGTAAGCATTAATGAAAAAGTTGATACTTCTTAAAAAAAATTATTTAGTATTACGTAAAACTTTGTTGGTATTAAGAAAAAACTTGTTACTTCTAAGAAAAAATTGCTAGTGTTAAGAAAAAATTGGTACTTCTCACAGAAAACTTGTTAACATTAAGGAAAAAACCTGTTACGTCCAAGAGAAATTTGATAATATTAAGTAAAAGTTTGTAAGTGTTAAAGACAAAGATGTTACTTCGAGGAGAAAATTTGTTAGTGTTAAGAAAAAACTTGCTACTTCTAACAGTGAACCTGGTAGCATTAACAGAAAATTGTTACTTCTAAGAGAAATTTGATATTATTAAGTAATACTTTGTTAGTATTAAGAAGACTTGTTACTTCTAAGAAAAAATTGTTGGTGTGAAGAAAAACTTATTACTTCTAATAGAAAACTTGTTGGTGTTAAGAAGAACTTACTACTTCTAATAGAAAACTTGTTAGCGTCAACAGAAAATTCTTACTTCTAGGAGAAATTTGTTATCTTTGACGGAAAACTTACTCCTATTAGAAAAAAACTCTTGCAGTTAACAAAAACTGTTACTTCCAAGAAAAATTTGATAGTATTAAGCATAACATTGTTAGTATTAATTAGAAAGATAATACTTCAAAGAGAAATTTGATAGTATTAATTAAAAACTTTGTTAGTATTAAGGAAAAAGTTGTTACTTCTAAGAAAATCAAGTCCCGTTGTTCAAAAACACATAGTGTTTAATTTAGATTCATAATCTCATTTTTAGAGTAAAAAGGTCGAAAATATCCTAGGGGTTATGAGAGGGTGTGTCATATGGATGGCTGGTGTGTGAAGCCGTGATGGTGTGGGAGTTTTTTGAAGGATATCATGATGGGCTTGACTCGTGAAAAACTTGAATCAATGGGTTGAATGTCTAATTTTTAGCAAGAAATGTCTTAGAAGCGTCTTAGGAATAGGGATTTGATGTCAGAAGGGTGCCACAGAGTAGTAATAGTGTGGCAGAGTACCGGGAATCGTTGGAAAATAATAGCAAATAAAATATATTCATTGAGGGTGTTCAAACGTTAGGAGACGCTTAAAATGTTGATGAAGGGTGTCAGAGGGATGCCACAAGTGGTTATAGCGTGGTAATGTAGCGTGAATTGCTTGGAGTATCACGCTCTAGGAAAGAAAAGCCGACTTCTTGCTATTCAAAAAATATATTGTTTAATTTAGATTTACCAGCTTATTTTCGGAGTGAAATGGTTGAAAATATCCTAGGGATGGTGAGGGGAGGGGGGAGATTGCCACGTGGATGGCAGGCGTGTAATGTCGTAGTGCCGGTGTGTTTTATAGAGCATCATGAATGGCTTGGGTTGCGACAAGCTTGAATCAATGGGTTGAAGCGTAATTTTTAGCAAAAATGCCTGAAAAATATTTTAGAAATGATGATTTGATGTCAAAAGGGTGCCGTAGAGTAGTAATAATAATAATATAATAATAATAATAATAATAATAATAATAATAATAATAATAATATATTTATGCCCTCTATACATACATGATGTACACAGAGGAGTATAGAAAATAAATGAAAAGAAAACTGAAAAATACAAAATTACACTGTTACTGAAAAGGACGACAACAAGTAGCTAATAATACTCAATAACTCATGAATATATAATAAATAGCTTATGATAGCTCATTAGTGCATAACAGTAAAAATACTCATAAAACATTACACATAAACACTCATAACACATAACGCATAAATAGCTGTTTATTAAAGCAATGGCAACAAAACTATTTTCCATTAAACGAGACAAATAAGGGGAAAATTTATTATATTTTCTCTAGATCGTCTAAGAAATTGGTCGCATTGTTGGTCCATTTTAACATTAATATCAAATATTCCGAATTTTTGAATAATATACCTATTTTTGAACCATAGTTGAATTCCAAGAAAATATTTACAAAACCGGAAAAAGTACACGCGGAAACGCTTTTTATCACTTTTACTTAAAAACTTCAAAAATATAACAATGAAAAATATATGAGGTGCAAACATTGAATTATAAATTATAGCAAGTGTTTGTTTATCAAAAAAACCTTTCACCCTGACTAGCAGGCCATAAGCTTTCAGTACAGATGATAACACCAACTCCCACGTAACTTTAATTGTTGGCCAAAAGGCAAGCCAAGGTAATTAATATAATCATAATTCAAGATATTAATTGATAGTGGGGCACAGTGCCGGGCATCGTTGGTAAATAATAGCAATAGAAAATATATACTTTGATGGTGTACAAACGTTAGAAGACGCTTAAAATGTTGATGACGGGTGTCACAGAGGTGCCACAAAGTAATTACAGTGTAGTACTGTGGCGTGAATTGCATGAAGTATCATGCTCTAGGAAAGAAAAGCTTAAAAAAGGAAAGAAAGCAAGCTCTAGGAAAGATTCACCAGCTTATCTTCGGAGTGAAAATGTTGAAAATATCCTAGGGGTGATGAGGGGGGATTCCTGCGTGGATGGCAGGTGTGTAATGCCGTGATGGTGTGGCGTAGGGCTGGGAATTATCAGAAAATAATAGTAATAGGAAATAAAACTTGACACTGTGACACTGTTGCATAAATTGCTTTGAATATCACATTCTGACGAGAAAATGCCCAGTTCCGCTGTTCAAGTGAAAACAGTGTTTAATTTAGATTTATGAGCTTATATTTGGTGGAAAGAGCTTGAAAAGTTCCTAAGGGAGGGGGAGAGTGGATGCCATATAGACGACGGAGGCCGAGGTCTCTGATGCCACGGTGGCGTGGATAGTTTCGGAGGTTATGATGAAAGCCCAGGCTCCAGAAAAACTCGAATCACCCGATTGAAGTATAATTTTTAACAAGAAACGTCTGAAAAATGTCTTGTAGGTAATGATGTGATGTCAGGGGGCAGTCAAATAATGTTGCTTTGGTGTTACTTGCTTGGAGTATCATGTTCTATAGCTTAAAAGTTAAGGTGTAGCCGTTAAAAAGTTTTTACCGTGGAAGGGAAGGGCGGAATATCTAACATCCCTGTCAAAGAAACGCTGTATTTTCGTTAAGGAATCTCGGAAATACCTCAATAATGCCTAAAAATTTGCACCTAATATAAACCCTTTCCTCTAGAAATGATTGCTAGGGGGAGGGTGGGGCATATTGTCACAATGCTGTGGAATATTAATAGTTTTGGCTCAAGCAATGAAAATTTTCGTTAATAACTCTCGGAAATACCTCAATAGTGCTTACAAATTTTTATCTACTATCACCCTTGCCCTTTGAAAATGATTTCTAAGGGGAGAAGGGGAGGGTGCTGCCGTAAAAATTGAACTTCAGAGTCCTGTTTTAAAGGTTCTTTTAATATATTTGCAATTTACAACCGATTTTAACTGTAATTCCTGGTGCTTTCACATATGTTGAGTTCACTCCTAAAATATGGTAAATAATTGGTCTAAAATCCTTCAGTGCTAAATATCCTTAGTCAACTTGCCCTCAGATGCGTGTGAAAACAGTGTCACAGTGCCATTCCGCTCTCATGTTTGAATTTTGTAAGCCTTTGATCTATTAAACCTGAGGAAAATAACGAAAATATTAAAATAATATCATAAGAACTCCCAGACCTCGGCCATAAGTCCTAAAAAACAGTAAAAATATGAAATAAATGTTAGAATATGATAAATAATTGTTTAAATCCTAAAGTGTTAGCATGGCCTTAATCAAAATTTCCCCCTGGAAATAATTGATAGGGGGGGGGTGGTGGGTGGGGGGGGGGGGTCGTGTATTTTCAACAATGTTGTGAAGTATTCATAGTCTTGGCTCAAAGAAATCGGGCAGCATTTTCGTCAAAAGCTCCTAATATGGCTTAAATTTAACTCTAATATCATCTTTCCCGTCTAAAAATGATTTCTAGGACCAAGACACGGTTCTTTCTGCCTATATTACGATCCTTTAGAAGGCTTTTTTGACGTTTTATTTTTTGTTTGTTGTGTTTTTCTAACTACTTGTTTCTTTGTTTTAATATTGTTGTAATTTGTTTGAATTAATAAAACTTTTATTTACAATAAGCTTCATCCTTAGATGTGTTGTTTAGGATGCGTCTTTAATACCTAGGTGTTTGCACATTTAAGCACCCCTTCTGTCTTTTATCGCTAAAAATAATTTGGAACAATCAACAATATTGTTTGGCATCTCTCCCTAAAAAGTATTACTTAATTAAGAGGTGTAATTTCTGGAAATAGATGTTTCCGACTGCGTGGCAAATTTTGGCAGTAAACACGCTGTTCTCATTGTTGCCACTGCGAATATTCAAAACCTGTGAAATAAAGCCAAAAAACCTGTGAAATTCATCAAACAACCTGTGACCACTATTAGAGCGTGTTCAGGTTTTCTTACATTCTTACTACAGTTTACATTTGTTACTCTGAAGTAGCAGCACTAGAATGCTATTAGCAAAGATAGTTAAAGATAATTTCTTAAACCACATTG
>CM051259.1:27400552-27516797 GCA_027921565.1 Artemia sinica | reverse complement strand
ACTAGGAAAATTCGGGTTATATATATATATATATATATATATATATATATATATATATATATATATATATATATATATATATAGTATATATATATATAGTAGAGATGCCTCAGAAGGTCCCACGGGGGCTCCATATATGGGCATAGAACCACGTGGTTTATGGATTTTGTCAGTGAGAATGAAAAAAACAGGAACTTTCTCACATTTATGTCTGTTTTCTGGGATGATTTATGGTTTTTGTCAGTGAGAATGAAAAAAAAAAAACAGGAACTTTCTCACATTTATGTCTGTTTTATGGATTTTGTCAGTGAGAATGGAAAAAAAAAACAGGAAACTTTCTCACTTTCATGGATTATTGAGTCATTAATCAAATTGTTTCCGAGCAAAGTTAATTAATGTCTGACAGATGACGTTAAGTTAATTAATGTCTTTGATGTATTCCCAGAGAGAACGTTTCCGGGGCAAAGTTTAGATCGCACGTAACAGATGATGTCATGATTGATTGATTGACATGAAAGGGGAATTAATTTGTTGTTTCTAAAGAGAATCGTTCCCGAGCGAATGTTTTGATCTTAGCACGCGAAAAGGTTTCTTTGTAATTTCAAATGTGAAAACGCAGGGATGCCAAAACAAAAGGAACACGCTGAAATTACGTTTAGGGATTATTTGGGCGAAACCGTTTTAGCCATTATAGGGAATTATTTCGGCGAAACAGTTAGAGACATTTTAAAAGATGATTTTAGAAAAGGTTTTAGAAGAGAATTTAAGGGTAAAACTCTGTGGTCCTTATAATACACAAGTTGTATTTTAACAGTGTCGTGAGGTCCTCTTCCCCAAGCCCAAAGGGTTCCGATCCCCCTACCCCAACCCCAAAGGGTTCCAATCCCTTTACCCCAACCCCGAAGGAAGTCCCCCCCCGATCCTCAAAGGTCCCCCAGGTTCCAAAGGGCCCCCGGACCCCCAAAGGCCCCCCCCAGGCCCCCAAAGGCCCACCGGGCTCCCAAAAGACCACCGGGCTCCCAAAGGACCCCCGGACCCCAAAAGGCCCTCCCCGGGCCCCCAAAGGCCCACCGGACTCCCTAAAGACCACCGGGCTCCCAAAGGGCCCCCCGGACACCCAAAGGCCCCCCCAGGCTCCCAAAGGACCACCCGGCCCTAAAGGGCCCCCCAGCCCCCCAAAGGACCCCCAGCACCCCAAAGGCCCCTGAGTCCCCATTTTTTAATACTTTTTTTGGCTTTATTATATCTTTTCAGAACGATTTATTTTCTTAATGTCCATCCTAAACCCATTAAACAAGTTGAAGTACCCATCCCTTTCACCCAAAACTTTACTATAGTGATTTTTGAATGCTCCAACACCAAGAAATACTTTTCAAAAGACATTTCAGAACCAGTTCTTTTCTTAATGTCCCTCCTAAACCAATTTTACAAATAGAAGTACTCATCCTTTTCACCTAAAATTTTACTTTACAGCTTTTTGAATGCTCCAACACCAAGCAATACTTTTCAAAGGGCATTTCAGAACAAGTTCTTTTCTTAATGTCCCTCCTAAACCCATTTTACAAGTTTAAGTACCCAACTTTTTCACCCAGAACTATACTTCACAGCTTTTCGAATGCCCACAACACCAAGCAATACTTTTCAAAAGGCATTTCAGAGCAACTTCTTTTCTTAATGTCACTTCTAAACCCATTTTTACATGTTGAAGTTCCCAACCTTTTCACTCACAACTTTACTTTACAGCTTTTTGGATACCTCAACACCAAGAAATACTTTTCAAAAGGCATTTCAGAGCAAGTTCCTTTCTTAATGCCCCTCCTAAAACCATTTTACAAGTTGAAGCATCCATCCATTTCACCCAAAACTTTACTTTACAGCTTTTTGGATACCTCAACACCAAAATATACCTTTCAAAAGGCATTTCAGAGCAACATCCTTTCTTAATGTCCCTTCTAAACCCATTTTCCAACTTGAAGTACCCGTCTTTTTCACCAGAACTTTACTTTACGACTTTTTTCCACACCCAAACATCAAGCAATACTTTTCAAAAGGCTCTATTATATTTTTTCAGAACAAGTTTTTTCTTAATGTCCTTCATAAACCAATTTTAAAAGTTGAAGTAGTTATCTTTTTCACCACAACTTTATTTTACGACTTTTTGCACACCTCAAGATCAAGCAATACTTTTCAAAAGACATTTCAGAGCAAGTTCCTTTGCTAATGTCCCTTCTAAACCCATTTTACAACTTGAAGTACCCATCCTTTTCACCCAAAACTTTACTTTACAGCTTTTTGGATATCTCAACACCAAGCAATACTTTTCAAAGGGCATTTCAGAGCAAGTTCCTTTCTTAATGTCCCTCCTAAACCAATTTTACAAGTTGAAGCATCCATCCTTTTCACTCACAACTTTACTTTACAGCTTTTTGGATGCCTCAACACCAAGAAATACCATTCAAAAGGCATTTCAGAGCAAGTTCCTTTCTTAATGTCCCTTTCTAAACCCATTTTCCAACTTGAAGTACCAATCCTTTTCACCCACAACTTTACTTTACAGCTTTTTGAATGCTCCAACACCAAGCAATACCTTTCAAAGGCATTTCAGAGCAACTTCTTTTCTTAATGTCACTTCTAAACCCATTCTCCAACTTGAAGTACCCATCCTTTTCACTCACAACTTTACTTTACAGCTTTTTGGATACCTAAACACCAAGAAATACTTTTCAAAAGGCATTTCAGAGCAAGTTCCTTTCTTAATGTCCCTCCTAAGACCATTTTACAAGTTGAAGCATCCATCCATTTCACCCAAAACTTTACTTTACAGCTTTTTGGATACCTCAACACCAAAATATACCTTTCAAAAAGGCATTTCAGAGCAACATCCTTTCTAATGTCCCTTCTAAACCCATTTTTCCAACTTGAAGTACCCGTCTTTTTCCCCACAACTTTACTTTACGACTTTTTTCCACACCCAAACATCAAGCAATACTTTTCAAAAGGCTCTATTATATTTTTTCAGAACAAATTTTTTCTTAATGTCTTTCATAAACCAATTTTACAAGTTGAAGTAGTTATCTTTTTCACCACAACTTTATTTTACGAAACCTATTTTTACTTTTTGCACACTTCAAGATCAAGCAATACTTTTCAAAAGACATTTCAGAGCAAGTTCCTTTGCTAATGTCCCTTCTAAACCCATTTTACAACTTGAAGTACCCATCCTTTTCACCCACAACTTTACTTTACAGCTTTTTGGATATCTCAACACCAAGCAATACTTTTCAAAGGGCATTTCAGAGCAAGTTCCTTTCTTAATGTCCCTCCTAAACCAATTTTACAAGTTGAAGCATCCATCCTTTTCACTCACAACTTTACTTTACAGCTTTCTGGATGCCTCAACACCAAGAAATACCATTCAAAAGGCATTTCAGAGCAACTTATTTTCTTAATATCCCTTCTAAACCCATTTTCCAACTTGAATTACCCATCCTTTTCACCCACAACTTTACTTTACAATTTTTTTTGGATACCTCAACACCAAGCAATACTTTTCAAAATGCATTTAAGAGCAAGTTCCTTTCTTAAAGTCCCTCCTAGACCCATTTTACAAGTTGAGGCATCCATCCTTTTCACCCACAACTTTACTTTACAGGTTTTTGGTTCTTTTGAATGCGCCAATATCATGCAATACTTTTCAAAGACATTTCAGAACAAGTTCTTTTCATAATTTCCATTGTAAACCCATTTTACAAGTTGAAGTAACCATCCTTTTCATCCACAACTTTACTCTACAGCTTTTTGAATGCTCCAACATCAAACAATACTTTTCAAAGACATTTCAGAACAAGTTCTTTTCTTAGTGACCGTCTTAAACCCATTTTACAATTGAAGTACTCATCCTTTTCACCTAAAATTTTACTTTACAGCTTTTTGAATGCTCCAACACCAAGCAATACTTTTCAAAGGGCATTTCAGAACCAGTTCTTTTCTTAATGTCCCTCCTAAAACCCATTTTACAAGTTTAAGTACCCAACTTTTTCACCCAGAACTATACTTCACAGCTTTTCGAATGCCCACAACACCAAGCAATACTTTCAAAAGGCATTTCAGAACAAGTTATTTTCTTAATGTCCTTCCTAAACCCATTTTACATGTTGAAGTTCCCAACCTTTTCACCCGCAACTATACTTTACAGCTTTTTGGATACCTCAACACCAAGAAATACTTTTCAAAAGACATTTCAGAGCAAGTTCCTTCTTAATGTCCTTTCTAAACCCATTTTATAAGTTGAAGCATCCTTCCTTTTCACCCACAACTTTACTTTACAGCTTTTTGGATACCCCAACACCAAGAAATACCTTTCAAAAGACATTTCAGAGCAACATCTCTTCTTAATGTTATTTCTAAACCCATTTTCCAACTTGAAGCATCCTTCCTTTTCACCCACGACTTTACTTTACAGCTTTTTGGATACCTCAACATCAAGAAATACCTTTCAAAAGGCATTTCAGAGCAAGTTCCTTTCTTAATGTCCCTTTCTAAACCCATTTTCCAACTTGAAGTACCAATCCTTTTCACCCACAACTTTACTTTACAGCTTTTTGAATGCTCCAACACCAAGCAATACCTTTCAAAGGCATTTCAGAGCAACTTCTTTTCTTAATGTCACTTCTAAACCCATTCTCCAACTTGAAGTACCCATCCTTTTCACTCACAACTTTACTTTACAGCTTTTTGGATACCTCGACATGAAGAAATACTTTTCAAAAGGCATTTCAGAGCAAGTTCCTTTCTTAATGTCCCTCCTAAAACCATTTTACAAGTTGAAGCATCCATCCATTTCACCCAAAACTTTACTTTACAGCTTTTTGGATACCTCAAACCAAAATATACCTTTCAAAAAGCATTTCAGAGCAACATCCTTTCTTAATGTCCCTTCTAAACCCATTTCCAACTTGAAGTACCCGTCTTTTTCACCACAACTTTACTTTACGACTTTTTTCCACACCCAAACATCAAGCAATACTTTCAAAAGGCTCTATTATATTTTTTCAGAACAAGTTTTTTCTTAATGTCCTTCATAAACCAATTTTACAAGTTGAAGTAGTTATCTTTTTCACCACAACTTTATTTTACGACTTTTTGCACACCTCAAGATCAAGCAATACTTTTCAAAAGACATTTCAGAGCAAGTTCCTTTGCTAATGTCCCTCCTAAACCCATTTTACAAGTTAAAGTACTTATCTTTTTCCCCACGACTTTACTTTATGACTTTTTTCCACACCCAAACATCAAGCAATACTTTTCAAAGGCATTTCAGAACAAGTTTTTCTTAGTGTCCTTTCCTAAACCAATTTTACAAGTTGAAGTAACCATCCTTTTCACCCACAACTTTACTTTACAGCTTTTTGAATGCTCCAACATCAAGCAATACTTTTTCAAAAGACATTTCAGAACAAGTTCTTTTTCTCAGTGACCGTCCTAAATCCATTTTACAAATTGAAGTACCCATCCTTTTCCTCACAACTCTACTATAAGGCTTTTCGAATACCCCAACATCAAGTAATACTTTTCAAAAGCATTTCAGAACAAGTTCTTTTCTTAATGTCCTTCCTAAACCCATTTTACAAGTTGAAGTAGCCATCCTTTACAACCAACACCGAGCAATACTTTTCAAAAGGCATTTCACAACAAGTTCCTTTCTTAATGTCCCTCCTAAACCCATTTTACAAGTGAAGTACTCATCCTTTTCAACACAACTTTACTTTACGACTTTTTTCTTAATGTCCCTCCTAAACCCATTTTACAAGTTGAAGTACCCAACTTTTTCACCCAGAACTATACTTCACAGCTTTTGAATACCCACAACACCAAGCAATACTTTTCAAAAGGTATTTCAGAACAAGTTATTTTCTTAATGTCCTTCCTAAACCCATTTTACAAGTTGAAGTTCCAAACCATTTCACCCGCAACTATACTTTACAACTTTTGTGCACACCCCAATATCATGCAAGTTTCCACTTCAGTTCGGATTTTTTTTTTGTGCACGCCACAATATCATGCAAGTTTCCACTTCCGTTCAGATTTTTCTCAAAGAGATGAAAAAATTTAAAATACTGTTCCAAATTTTTTCATAGAAGATGGAAAGTTCAAGTTATTCTTCTGAATTTTATTAAAGAACTTACAGTTCAATTCTAATTTCTCCAAAAAAAATAAAAAAAATCTTCCATTTCAGTTCTTAATTTCACAAAGACAAAAGGAAATTTAAAGTTCTATTTGAAATTTCTCAATGAAGTGAAGAAAAGTTCAAGCTCTCTTCTGAATTTCTCAATGAAAAAGAAATTAGTTTTTGATCAATTCTATTTTTCCTAATAATATAAAAAGGTTCCACTTCAGTTCAGATGTTTCCCCAAAGACATAAATTTTAAAATTCTCCTCCAAATTTTTTGTGTAGAAGATGGAAAAAGTTACACATTGATCGTGAATATTTCTCTATGAAGATAAGGAGCTAATTTTCTCATTGATGTGAAGAAAAGTTCAAGTTTTTTTCCTAACTGTCCATATGAGAAGAAATAAGTTACAGATCAATTCTATTTTTCAAGAAAAATAAAAATTTTCCACTTCAGTTCAGATTTTTTCAAAGAGATGGAAAAATTTTAAATTACTGTTCTAAATTTTTCATAGAAGATAGAAAAAGTTTTACATTGATCATAAAAAATTAACTCAAGTCTGAATTTTATTAAAGAACTTACAGTTCAATTCTAATTCTCCAGAGAAAAATAAAAATCTTCCACTTCAGTTCTTAATTTCACAAAGACACAAAGAAATTTAAAGTTCTCTTCTGAATTTTCTTAGAGAAAAGAAAAAAGTTATAGTTCAATTCTAGTTTTTTTCAAAGAAAATAAAAAATCTCCAACAAGCATGCATAGTGAGAGAGAAATACAAAGTCGACCTGGGGGGATTTTCTGCCAAGTATGGTTAGGTTAGATTAGGTTAGACTAGATTAAGTTAGGTTAGACAAGATTAAGTTAGGTTAGATTAGGTTAGGTTAAGGTAGGTTAGGTAGGTTAGGTTAGGTTAGCTAGCTAACCGTCTCTCCATATTTAAGTTAGGTTAGGTTAGGCTAGATTAAGTTATGTTAGGTTAGGTTAAGTTAGGTTAGGTTAGCCTACGTACGCGCGCGTCGCGCGCGTATGTAGGCTAACGTAGTTAGGTTAGTTAGGTTACGGGCGTAGTTAGGTTAGGCTAACCTAACCTAACTTAACCTAACCTAACATAACTTAATCTAGCCTAACCTAACCTAACTTAAATATGGAGAGACGGTTAGCTAGCTAACCTAACCTAACCTACCTAACCTGCCTTAACCTAACCTAATCTAACCTAACTTAATCTGGTCTAACCTAACTTAATCTAGTCTAACCTAATCTAACCTAACCATACTTGGCGTAAAATCCCCCCAGGTCGACTTTGTATTTCTCTCTCACTATGCATGCTTGTTGGAGATTTTTTTATTTTCTTTGAAAAAAATTAGAATTGAACTATAACTTTTTTCTTTTCTCTAAGAAAAATTCAGAAGAGAACTTTAAATTTCTTTGTGTCTTTGTGAAATTAAGAACTGAAGTGGAAGATTTTTATTTTTCTCTGGAGAAATTAGAATTGAACTGTAAGTTCTTTAATAAAATTCAGACTTGAGTTAACTTTTTATGATCAATGTAAAACTTTTTCTATCTTCTATGAAAAAATTTAGAACACTAATTTAAAATTTTTCCATCTCTTTGAGAAAAATCTGAACTGAAGTGGAAAATTTTTATTTTTCTTGAAAAATAGAATTGATCTGTAACTTATTTCTTCTCATATGGATAGTTAGGAAAAGAACTTGAACTTTTCTTCACATCAATGAGAAAATTAGCTCCTTATCTTCATAGAGAAATATTCACGATCAATGTGTAACTTTTTCCATCTTCTACAAAAAAATTTGGAGGAGAATTTAAAATTTATGTCTTTGGGGAAACATCTGAACTGAAGTGGAACCTTTTATATTATTAGGAAAAATAGAATTGATCAAAAACTAATTTCTTTTTCATTGAGAAAATTCAGAAGAGAGCTTGAACTTTTCTTCACTTCATTGAGAAATTTCAAATAGAACTTTAAATTTCCTTTTGTCTTTGTGAAATTACGAACTGAAATGGAAGATTTTTATTTTTTTTGAGAAATTGGAATTGAACAGTAAGTTCTTTAATAAAATTCAGAAGATAACTTGAACTTTCCATCTTCTATGAAAAAATTTGGAACAGTATTTTAAATTTTTTCATCTCTTTGAGAAAAATCTGAACTGAAGTGGAAACTTGCATGATATTGTGGCGTGCACAAAAAAAAAATCCGAACTGAAGTGGAAACTTGCATGATATTGGGGTGTGCACAAAAGTTGTAAAGTATAGTTGCGGGTGAAATGGTTGGGAACTTCAACTTGTAAAATGGGTTTAGGAAGGACATTAAGAAAATAACTTGTTCTGAAATACCTTTTGAAAAGTATTGCTTGGTGTTGTGGGCATTCAAAAAGCTGTGAAGTATAGTTCTGGGTGAAAAAGTTGGGTACTTCAACTTGTAAAATGGGTTTAGGAGGGACATTAAGAAAAAAGTCGTAAAGTAAAGTTGTGGTGAAAAGGATGAGTACTTCAACTTGTAAAATGGGTTTAGGAGGGACACTAAGAAAGGAACTTGTTGTGAAATGCCTTTTGAAAAGTATTGCTCGGTGTGTTGTTGTAAAGGATGGTTACTTCAACTTGTAAAATGGGTTTAGGAAGGACATTAAGAAAAGAACTTGTTCTGAAATGCTTTTGAAAAGTATTACTTGATGTTGGGGTATTCGAAAAGCCTATATAGTAGTTGTGAGGAAAAGGATGGGTACTTCAATTTGTAAAATGGATTTAGGACGGTCACTGAGAAAAGAACTTGTTCTGAAATGTCTTTTGAAAAGTATTGCTTGATGTTGGAGCATTCAAAAAGCTGTAAAGTAAAGTTGTGGGTGAAAAGGATGGTTACTTCAACTTGTAAAATTGGTTTAGGAAAGGACACGAAGAAAAAACTTGTTCTGAAATGCCTTTGAAAAGTATTGCTTGATGTTTGGGTGTGGAAAAAAGTCGTAAAGTAAAGTCGTGGGGAAAAAGATGAGTACTTTAACTTGTAAAATGGGTTTAGGAGGGACATTAGCAAAGGAACTTGCTCTGAAATGTCTTTTGAAAAGTATTGCTTGATCTTGAGGTGTGCAAAAAGTCGTAAAATAAAGTTGTGGTGAAAAAGATAACTACTTCAACTTGTAAAATTGGTTTATGAAGGACATTAAGGAAAAACTTGTTCTGAAAAAATATAATAGAGCCTTTTGAAAAGTATTGCTTGATGTTTGGGTGTGGAAAAAAGTCGTAAAGTAAAGTTGTGGTGAAAAAGACGGGTACTTCAAGTTGGAAAATGGGTTTAGAAGGGACATTAAGAAAGGATGTTGCTCTGAAATGCCTTTTGAAAGGTATATTTTGGTGTTGAGGTATCCAAAAAGCTGTAAAGTAAAGTTTTGGGGTGAAATGGATGGATGCTTCAACTTGTAAAATGGTTTTAGGAGGGACATTAAGAAAGGAAACTTGCTCTGAAATGCCTTTTGAAAAATATTTCTTGGTGTCGAGGTATCCAAAAAGCTGTAAAGTAAAGTTGTGAGTGAAAAGGATGGGTACTTCAAGTTGGAGAATGGGTTTAGAAGTGACATTAAGAAAAGAAGTTGCTCTGAAATGCCTTTGAAAGGTATTGCTTGGTGTTGGAGCATTCAAAAAGCTGTAAAGTAAAGTTGTGGGTGAAAAGGATTGGTACTTCAAGTTGGAAAATGGGTTTAGAAAGGGACATTAAGAAAGGAACTTGCTCTGAAATGCTTTTGAAAGGTATTTCTTGGTGTTGAGGTATCCAAAAAGCTGTAAAGTAAAGTCGTGGGTGAAAAGGAAGGATGCTTCAAGTTGGAAAATGGGTTTAGAAATAACATTAAGAAGAGATGTTGCTCTGAAATGTCTTTTGAAAGGCATTTCTTGGTGTTGGGGTATCCAAAAAGCTGTAAAGTAAAGTTGTGGGTGAAAAGGAAGGATGCTTCAACTTATAAAAATGGGTTTAGAAAGGACATTAAGAAGGAACTTGCTCTGAAATGGGTTTTGAAAAGTATTTCTTGGTGTTGAGGTATCCCAAAAGCTGTAAAGTATAGTTGCGGGTGAAAAGGTGGGAACTTCAACATGTAAAATGGGTTTAGGAAGGACATTAAGAAAATAACTTGTTCTGAAATGCCTTTTGAAAAGTATTGCTTGGTGTTGTGGGCATTCGAAAAGCTGTGAAGTATAGTTCTGGGTGAAAAAGTTGGGTACTTAAACTTGTAAAATGGGTTTAGGAGGGACATTAAGAAAAGAACTGGTTCTGAAATGCCCTTTGAAAAGTATTGCTTGTGTTGGAGCATTCAAAAAGCTGTAAAGTAAAATTTTAGGTGAAAAGGATGAGTACTTCAATTTGTAAAATGGGTTTAAGACGGTCACTAAGAAAAGAACTTGTTCTGAAATGTCTTTGAAAAGTATTGTTTGATGTTGGAGCATTCAAAAAAGCTGTAGAGTAAAGTTGTGGATGAAAAGGATGGTTACTTCAACTTGTAAAATGGGTTTACAATGGAAATTATGAAAAGAACTTGTTCTGAAATGTCTTCGAAAAGTATTGCATTATATTGGCGCAATCAAAAGAACCAAAAACCTGTAAAGTAAAGTTGTGGGTGAAAAGGATGGATGCCTCAACTTGTAAAATGGGTCTAGGAGGGACTTTAAGAAAGGAACTTGCTCTTAAATGCATTTTGAAAAGTATTGCTTGGTGTTGAGGTATCCAAAAAATTGTAAAGTAAAGTTGTGGGTGAAAAGGATGGGTACTTCAAGTTGGAAAACGGGTTTAGAAGGGACATTAAGAAAATAAGTTGCTCTGAAATGCCTTTTGAATGGTATTTCTTGGTGTTGAGGCATCCAAAAAGCTGTAAAGTAAAGTTGTGAGTGAAAAGGATGGATGCTTCAACTTGTAAAATTGGTTTAGGAGGGACATTAAGAAAGGAACTTGCTCTGAAATGCCCTTTGAAAAGTATTGCTTGGTGTTGAGATATCCAAAAAGCTGTAAAGTAAAGTTGCAGGTGAAAACGATGGGTACTTCAAGTTGTAAAATGGGTTTAGAAGGGACATTAGCAAAGGAACTTGCTCTGAAATGTCTTTTGAAAAGTATTGCTTGATCTTGAGGTGTGCAAAAAGTCGTAAATAAAGTTGTGGTGAAAAAGATAACTACTTCAGCTTGTAAAATTGGTTTATGAAGGACATTAAGAAAAAACTTGTTCTGAAAAAAAATATAATAGAGCCTTTTGAAAAGTATTGCTTGATGTTTGGGTGTGGAAAAAAGTCGTAAAGTAAAGTTGTGGGGAAAAAGACGGGTACTTCAAGTTGGAAAATGGGTTTAGAAGGGACATTAAGAAAGGATGTTGCTCTGAAATGCCTTTTGAAAAGGTATATTTTGGTGTTGAGGTATCCAAAAAGCTGTAGAGTAAAGTTTTGGGTGAAATGGATGGATGCTTCAACTTGTAAAATGGTCTTAGGAGGGACATTAAGAAAGGAACTTGCTCTGAAATGCCTTTTGAAAAGTATTTCTTGGTGTTGAGGTGTCCAAAAAGCTGTAAAAGTAAAGTTGTGAATGAAAAGGATGGGTACTTCAAGTTGGAGAATGGGTTTTTTAGAAGTGACATTAAGAAAAGAAGTTGCTCTGAAATGCCTTTGAAAGGTATTGCTTGGTGTTGGAGCATTCAAAAAGCTGTAAAGTAAAGCTGTGGGTGAAAAGGATTGGTACTTCAAGTTGGAAAATGGGTTTTAGAAAGGGACATTAAGAAAGGAACTTGCTCTGAAATGCCTTTTGAATGGTATTTCTTGGTGTTGAGGCATCCAAAAAGCTGTAAAGTAAAGTTGTGAGTGAAAAGGATGGATGCTTCAACTTGTAAAATAAGTTTAGGAGGGACATTAAGAAAGGAACTTGCTCTGAAATGCCCTTTGAAAAGTATTGCTTGGTGTTGAGATATCCAAAAAGCTGTAAAGTAAAGTTTTGGGTGAAAAGGATGGGTACTTCAAGTTGTAAAAATGGGTTTAGAAGGGACATTAGCAAAGGAACTTGCTCTGAAATGTCTTTTGAAAAGTATTGCTTGATCTTGAGGTGTGCAAAAAGTCGTAAAATAAAGTTGTGGTGAAAAAGATAACTACTTCAACTTTTAAAATTGGTTTATGAAGGACATTAAGAAAAAAACTTGTTCTGAAAAAATATAATAGAGCCTTTTGAAAAGTATTGCTTGATGTTTGGGTGTGGAAAAAAGTCGTAAAGTAAAGTTCTGGTGAAAAAGACGGATACTTCAAGTTGGAAAATGGGTTTAGAAGGGATATTAAGAAATAAGTTGCTCTGAAATGCCTTTTGAATGGTATTTCTTGGTGTTGAGGCATCCAAAAAGCTGTAAAGTAAAGTTGTGAGTGAAAAGGATGGATGCTTCAACTTGTAAAATTGGTTTAGGAGGGACATTAAGAAAGGAACTTGCTCTGAAATGCCCTTTGAAAAGTATTGCTTGGTGTTGAGATATCCAAAAAGCTGTAAAGTAAAGTTGGCGGGTGAAAAAACGATGGGTACTTCAAGTTGGAAAATGGGTTTAGAAGGGACATTAGCAAAGGAACTTGCTCTGAAATGTCTTTTGAAAAGTATTGCTTGATCTTGAGGTGTGCAAAAAGTCGTAAAATAAAGTTGTGGTGAAAAAAGATAACTACTTAAGCTTGTAAAATTGGTTTATGAAGGACATTAAGAAAAAACTTGTTCTGAAAAAATATAATAGAGCCTTTTGAAAAGTATTGCTTGATGTTTGGGTGTGGAAAAAAGTCGTAAAGTAAAGTTGTGGGGAAAAAGACGGGTACTTCAAGTTGGAAAATGGGTTTAGAAGGGACATTAAGAAAGGATGTTGCTCTGAAATGCCTTTTGAAAGGTATATTTTGGTGTTGAGGTATCCAAAAAAGCTGTAGAGTAAAGTTTTGGGTGAAATGGATGGATGCTTCAACTTGTAAAATGGTCTTAGGAGGGACATTAAGAAAGGAACTTGCTCTGAAATGCCTTTTGAAAAGTATTTCTTGGTGTTGAGGTATCCAAAAAGCTGTAAAGTAAAGTTGTGAGTGAAAA
The DNA here is from genome assembly GCA_027921565.1 of Artemia sinica. NCBI lineage: Eukaryota > Metazoa > Arthropoda > Branchiopoda > Anostraca > Artemiidae > Artemia > Artemia sinica. Next base: position 27,503,555 of record CM051259.1, on the reverse strand, counting down.
GGATGGGTACTTCAAGTTGGAGAATGGGTTTAGAAGTGACATTAAGAAAAGAAGTTGCTCTGAAATGCCTTTGAAAGGTATTGCTTGGTGTTGGAGCATTCAAAAAGCTGTAAAGTAAAGCTGTGGGTGAAAAGGATTGGTACTTCAAGTTGGAAAATGGGTTTAGAAAGGGACATTAAGAAAGGAACTTGCTCTGAAATGCCTTTTGAATGGTATTTCTTGGTGTTGAGCATCCAAAAAGCTGTAAAGTAAAGTTGTGAGTGAAAAGGATGGATGCTTCAACTTGTAAAATAAGTTTAGGAGGGACATTAAGAAAGGAACTTGCTCTGAAATGCCCTTTGAAAAGTATTGCTTGGTGTTTGAGATATCCAAAAAGCTGTAAAGTAAAGTTTTGGGTGAAAAGGATGGGTACTTCAAGTTGTAAAATGGGTTTAGAAGGGACATTAGCAAAGGAACTTGCTCTGAAATGTCTTTTGAAAAGTATTGCTTGATCTTGAGGTGTGCAAAAAGTCGTAAAAATAAAGTTGTGGTGAAAAAGATAACTACTTCAACTTTTAAAATTGGTTTATGAAGGACATTAAAAAAAAACTTGTTCTGAAAAAATATAATAGAGCCTTTTGAAAAGTATTGCTTGATGTTTGGGTGTGGAAAAAAGTCGTAAAGTAAAGTTCTGGTGAAAAAGACGGATACTTCAAGTTGGAAAATGGGTTTAGAAGGGACATTAAGAAAGGATGTTGCTCTGAAATGCCTTTTGAAAGGTATATTTTGGTGTTGAGGTATCCAAAAAGCTGTAAAGTAAAGTTTTGGGTGAAATGGATGGATGCTTCAACTTGTAAAATGGTTTTAGGAGGGGCATTAAGAAAGGAACTTGCTCTGAAATGCCTTTTGAAAAGTATTTCTTGGTGTTGAGGTATCCAAAAAGCTGTAAAGTAAAGTTGTGAGTGAAAAGGATGGGTACTTCAAGTTAGAGAATGGGTTTAGAAGTGACATTAAGAAAAGAAGTTGCTCTGAAATGCCTTTGAAAGGTATTGCTGGTGTTGGAGCATTCAAAAAGCTGTAAAGTAAAGTTGTGGGTGAAAAGGATTGGTACTTCAAGTTGGAAAATGGGTTTAGAAAGGGACATTAAGAAAGGAACTTGCTCTGAAATGCCTTTTGAAAGGTATTTCTTGATGTTGAGGTATCCAAAAAGCTGTAAAGTAAAGTCGTGGGTGAAAAGGAAGGATGCTTCAAGTTGGAAAATGGGTTTAGAATGAACATTAAGAAGAGATGTTGCTCTGAAATGTCTTTTGAAAGGTATTTCTTGGTGTTGGGGTATCCAAAAAGCTGTAAAGTAAAGTTGTGGGTGAAAAGGAAGGATGCTTCAACTTATAAAATGGGTTTAGAAAGGACATTAAGAAGGAATTGCTCTGAAATGTCTTTTGAAAAAGTATTTCTTGGTGTTGAGGTATCCAAAAAGCTGTAAAGTATAGTTGCGGGTGAAAAGGTTGGGAACTTCAACATGTAAAATGGGTTTAGGAAGGACATTAAGAAAATAACTTGTTCTGAAATGCTTTTTGAAAAGTATTGCTTGGTGTTGTGGGCATTCGAAAAGCTGTGAAGTATAGTTCTGGGTGAAAAAGTTGGGTACTTAAACTTGTAAAATGGGTTTAGGAGGGACATTAAGAAAAGAACTTGTTCTGAAATGCCCTTTGAAAAGTATTGCTTGGTGTTGGAGCATTCGAAAAGCTGTAAAGTAAATTTTAGGTGAAAAGAATGAGTACTTCAATTTGTAAAATTGGTTTAGGAGGGACATTAAGAAAAGAACTGGTTCTGAAATTCCTTTTGAAAAGTATTTCTTGGTGTTGGAGCATTCAAAAATCACTATAGTAAAGTTGTGGGTGAAAGGGATGGGTACTTCAACTTGTAAAATGGGTTTAGGATGGACATTAAGAAAATAACTTGTTCTGAAAAGATATAATAAAGCCAAAAAAAAGTATTAAAAAATGGGGACTCAGGGGCCTTTGGGGTGCTGGGGGTCCTTTGGGGGTCTGGGGGGGCCCTTTAGGGCCGGTTGGTCCTTTGGGAGCCTGGGGGGGGCCTTTGGGTGTCCGGGGGGCCCTTTGGGAGCTCGGTGGTCTTTTGGGAGTCCGGTGGGCCTTTGGGGGCCCAGGGAGGGCCTTTGGGGGTCCGGGGGCCCTTTGGGAGCCCGGTGGTCTTTTGGGAGCCCGGTGGTCTTTTGGGAGCCCGGTGGGCCTTTGGGGGCCCGGGGGGGCCTTTGGGGGTCCGGGGGCCCTTTGGGAACCTGGGGGACCTTTGAGGATCGGGGGGGGGACTTCCTTCGGGGTTGGGGTAAAGGGATTGGAACTTTTTGGGGTTGGGGTAGGGGGATCGGAACCCTTTGGGCTTGGGGAAGAGGACCTCACGACACTGTTAAAATACAACTTGTGTATTATAAGGACCCACAGTGTTTTACCCTTAAATTCTCTTCTAAAACCTTTTCTAAAATCATCTTTTAAATTTCTCTAACTGTTTCGCCGAAATAATTCCCTATAATGGCTAAAACGGTTTCGCCCAAATAATCCCTAAACGTAATTTCAGCGTGTTCCTTTTGTTTTGGCATCCCTGTGCTTTCACATTTGAAATTACAAAGAAACCTTTTCGCGCGCTAAGATCAAAACATTCGCTCGGGAACGATTCTCTTTAGAAACAACAAATTAATTCCCCTTTCATGTCAATCAATCAATCATGACATCATCTGTCACGTGCGGTCTAAACTTTGCCCCGAAACGTTCTCTCTGGGAATACATCAAAGACATTAATTAACTTAACGTCATCTGTCAGACATTAATTAACTTTGCTCGGAAACAATTTGATTAATGACTCAATAATCCATGAAAGTGAGAAAGTTCCTGTTTTTCCATTCTCACTGACAAAAATCCATAAAACAGACATAAATGTGAGAAAGTTCCTGTTTTTTCATTCTCAATGACAAAAACCATAAAATCATCCAAGAAAACAGACATAAATGTGAGAAAGTTCCTGTTTTTTCATTCTCACTGACAAAATCCATAAACCACGTGGTTCTATGCCCATATATGGAGCCCCCGTGGGACCTTCTGAGGCAATCTCGACTGATACATCAAAAGAATTAGCTTTTAATGTTGATTCCAAATATATAAGATTCATTAAGTTTAATGTTACCCATCAAAAGCACTGAGCCTGAGAAAATTTGCCTGATTTTCGAAAAGGGTTGAAACATCCTTTTAAAATCAACGAATCTTATTGACAATTGCCCATCAAATTCAGTATATCAGAGAACTGTACAGTAGAGGTTTCAAGCTCCCATCTGCAAAATGTGGAATTTTGTATTTTTTGCCAGAAGATCGGGGAATGGCTCATTTAAACTAAAATTAAAAGTTCTAGTACCTCTTTTAAGTCATCAAGACAAGCTAGCCCCCTCCCACTTCCCTTCCCCCTAAAATTGTCCGATAAAAATTTTGATATAGCCACTTTGTTCAACATAGTTGAAAGATCCAATAACCATGCCATTGGAGTTGACATGAACCCCCACAGCCCTCGGAGAAAGGACTGCAAGTTATGAAATCTTTCCATTGTTTACACATAGTACTAATTATTGGAAAGTATAAAGACGTTTTTCTTGGGGGGGGAGTATTTTTTTTACGGGTAGAACTTTCCATTGGTAGAGAAGTCTTACTTTCTTTTTGGTAACTCAATTTTGAATGTAGAGACGTCCTGGGGGAAAATTTTTAGCGGGATTAAAATTCTCTAGGGGATTTTTTGTGGGAGGGGGGAGGATTTTTTGCGCGACAAAACTCTTCATGGGGGAGTTATCGTCAACAGAAATTCTTCATCTGAAAATTTTCCGTAGGAGAAACCTTCTATTCGGGGGAGAGGGTATTTCTGGAAAGTCTTTCCACATAGGGGTGATTTCCAGTATGACTTGAAAGACGATAATAAATAAAATAAAAAACAAGTCTTTTTTTCGAATGAAAGTTTGTTGAAGAGAATTTTTCAGGCGGAATTAGCAGCGAAAACTTTTCTGGCGGAGGAATTTGCGGCGTGGATGGATTTGTCGTGGATGGATTGTGCAGCGTGGATGGATTGTTAAGCGCGAGGGAATTTCCATGAAGGAATTTTTGATGTGTGGGGAATTTTTCTGGCAGATTTCCTGGCGTTAATTGAATAACTATCAGAAATCAAGCAAAAAAAAAACAAAAAAACAATTGTTTCAGCTGAAAGTAAGGAGCAGAATTAAAACTTAAAAAGAATAAAAATTATTCCGTATACGAAGTGGGCTGCCTCCTCCTCAATACCCCGATCCTTACGCTTAAGTCTCACCTTTGTGTCGATTCTTTAAGAACTACTCTCCTGAAATACAAGGGCTGTTTAATTAGAACCAGAAGCTTTTTAATAGTACTAAAAAACTTTAGCGTGAAGAGTGAGATATTAAGGAGGAGGCAACTATCTTAGTTAGAAAGCTTAGACTTGAAAAGACTTTGGACTTGAAAGCCTTCGTCCGTGAGGACGAAGTCTCGGGTGTCACTAGTGTCGCTAGTTCCTGGTGTCGAGTCCTGGTGTCGCTAGTTATTTGGTTTAGAACAGCGATCAGTGGTGTAACTCTTTAAGCTTAGCCTGATTCGACCCAGCTCTAAATGGTTACCTAGAGAAATCTTGGGAAGGTAAACAGGAAGGGAGTGTGAAAACACAAGATGGCTGCCTGCCCCCGCCATTGCACCTCCTGGCTGAAAGGCCATGTAATGGAGATCATCACCACCGGTAGGGACTACAAAGTCCAATGCTGTATTATATTTTTGTAATTAGAAATTAGTGAGGCTACCGACCAAACTTAAATTCGAAAGAACTTGTTTTTCTTTCATTAACAACTATGTACTTTGAAGATCAAAATAAATATAGTCTAATCCTAATATGGGAAGAGATCTCCTCCCTCAAATCCTACTCTTTATGCTAAACCTTTACTTTTGTATACCAGTGCTTTGAGAATAAGGGCTCATTTAGGTGAATTTGCTATAAATAGGATTTCCCTAAACATGAGATGAGCTGCCAACCTTACTTATATTCGGAAGAACCTGTTCTTTATTTAATTTCTGTGGACTTTGAGGATGGCATTCAGGATAATCCTAAATATTGGGATGACCCCCCCCCCCTTTAACTTGTACTATATTTATACCAAAGAGTTACTTTTGTGAAACAGTACTTCGTGAACAAGGATTCTTTTAGGTTATTTGCTATAAATTAGGATTTCCCTACATATGGGTTTTTTTTCCGAGAAATTCGGAACTGGATGTGTGATTTTTTTTTTCTTGCCAAGTAATTTATATATATATATATATATATATATATATATATATATATATATATATATATATATATATATATATATATATATATATATATATATATATATATATATATATATATATATATATATATATATATATATATATATATATATATATATATATATATATATATATATATATATATATATAAATTACATCTATATATTGCATTTTCATGTAACCTTTAGCATAGCTATTTGTGTCTCAAAATATTTTTTCCCAAGAGATCTGTCGGGTTACGACTGATCTAATAATTTAAAAAATATGAAAGGTGTTCTTTAAACATCTCCATTGGAGACTATAAAGTACACTTGGCCATATGAATATAGTTCAAAACACAGTTCATATAATTATCCAGTATGACCATTCCCTATCTCACCCATTATAAAAAACCCGGACCGGGGTGCGAGTGCTCCAGAGAACGTAGAAACATAAGCGGCGTCAGATCTTTTCACGAGTAGACAAGTCAGACGCGAAACAATCGGAAACAAGTGGAAACCCGCTATTAATAACTGCACGAAGAAGTGGGAGGAGCTTTTTGTTCGCACCGAGAACGAAGACCAGAAATGATCTGCGATAAGCTTACTGGATAATTATATGAACTGTGGTTCAAAATCACCTTCAGGGGTCTGTGATGGGGGGAGGAGGGTTAGCCGTGATGGGTGTGCTGCTAAATTGATTCTGTGATAAAGATGTCCAGCTATTTTGAAGCTGAAAATATTACGACTATTTTTGGTTCGGTCATCGCTTACGTTGAATGAAGCTAAAGCAAAACATGAGTTCCAGTTTCGATTTGTTTATTGGACTCTTTAGAGAGCAAGTGATGTCCTATAACATGTCAAACAAATTCATTTGGAAATTATTGATGCAGGAATGCAATTCCAAGTAGGCAGCAGCCTCCAAGTAAATCATTTTTGTTGGCTACTGTTCCTGTGGGATAATGGAGGACTCCACTGTGAATACATACAAGGTTGAAGGGTCCCAATGACTTGTAAATAACACTTGCGTAGTTTACGCCATCTTTGTAGGTTTTTACTGGGTTTTATGCCACAATTAGTTGGCATCGAAGATTGTGATGGTGCTGTTCTTCGAACATAATATTTTTTCGGTACTTGTGTACTTAATGGAACACACTCGAGAAGTGAAGTTAGGTCAATCCTTATGAAATATACCAAAATATAATGAAAATATGATACTTTAGAAGCAAATTTTTGCACATTAGGGGAGGGTGTAAAGTATAGGGAGCTGCATACAAAATTTGTTAGCTACAATTATTCTGCATAATATGAAGTAAGAATTGTATTATAACTTAACGCTGTCCAAATACTTTACCCCCGCCCCACCCCCTAATGTCCAAATATATAGCCCAAACTATACAAGTCCAGTGTATCCTGTCACCCATCGCTTGTTTTCCACTGAGCGTAAGCTAATTGTATCTTAATACCGACAGATAAAACCAATTTGTTCTCGTGTTTGTACTATTCTGTACACAAGTATCTTTTTTTCTTCTGCATTTTCATTTTTGACTCGTTCTGATTCTCGCTGTCCTTTAACAGCACAGTTCTTTATTCTTCATTGTCATTTTTGACACTCTTGATACATGTTTTAGCGTGCCTGCTAATCCTACAATTCTTTGTTCTTCACTTTCATCTTTGTCAAGTTTTGATTCCTGATGTTGCTTGTAATTATTGCTGCTGATTATCTTCTATCTGCATACTTCTTTGTTCTCGCGGTCGTATATCTTCTAACCACATACTTCTCTGTTCTTGATTTTCATTTTGATTCGTTCAGATCCTCACTGTTGCATGTCCTGTAACTGCATATTTTTTTTCTCTTCACTTTCGGTTTTGAGTCGTTGCGATTCTCGCTGCCACTTGTCTTTTAACTGCATATTTCTTTATTCTTCAATTTCATTTTTTGACTTGTTTTAATTGTCAGTTTCGCTAATATTTAACTACATATATCTTTATATCTTTATTTTCGTTTATCATTGCTTTAGAAATTTCTTCAGGAACTTTTGTTAGTTGCTTGGATTGGTCTTTTCACTTTCGATTGTCTAGGTCAGTGGTTCTCAAACTGTGGTACGCATACCCATTGGGAGTTCGCAACAATTTTTCGGAGGTACGTGGCCGGCCAACAAAAAAAAATAAAACAACCGTTTTTAACTTTAGAATTGGCGATTTTATGTATATTTTAGCTACAGTTTACTTAGTACCTGTAACTGAGAAGGGGTACCTAATATGTATTGCGGATAAAAAGAGGTAGTGTCTAATCAAGTTTGAGAACCACTGGTCTAGGCTGTTCATTGTCATCCGTCACACATTTACGTTTCTCAGGTCGTTCTCTTTATCTTGTCTCATTGTATGGTTCGGTTTGTTCATTTTGAGCTTACGGTTTTGTCCTCTTTTGTTTTTTTTGTACTCATTTTGTGCTAACGTTAGTTTACGTTTGTATCCCCTAGATATTATGAAACTTCTGAAAGAGCCCTTTAAAATTTACATCACCATAGGCACATGAATTTACATATTTCTAAATTTTTGTTCTGCAAATGCTTCTAAAACGGTTTTAAAATCTATTTTCCTTGTTTCTTCACTTTCAGTCCCCATGATTGCTTAACCCTTTAGTATATCCTGATTTATTGTTGATATCATTAGTTTTTTATTGGCTTTAGCTTGGAAAATGATCTCTCTCCAAAAGCAACGATTACTGGAATTGTTAAGAACATTTCACAATTTCGAAAATTAATTGTTCATTCTGATGGCGGCGCGGGCCCTTTCAAACCCAGGGCCCAATCGTTCCAATCGCCCTTTTTCCGGCCCTATGTGAAAGTATGACGCATATACCATACAATTAAAGCCTGAAAACAAAGAGGAATATGCTTACTTACTTCCTTTTACATCTAAACTATCAAGTAGGAAGGAAACATAAATGTCAACATCAAAGTTAGACTGAAACTTTTGCTCATTCCCCCGAACTTCCATGTCAAAACGAGTCAAACATTTGAAATTTTGGTCATCTTAACTTTAGTTACACACAGTAAAATCAGAATTCACTACAATTATTACTTGTGTTTTTAATAAAGTTTGTTGATTTTTTTTTTCCAAATACAGAAGCTATTTTTTACATTTTTACCATAATTACTTATAAGCCTAGATCTTAGTTACTCTCTGGTGTGAAAAGGCATGATATGCAGTTTTTTGTAGTCAGGATTTTAGTAGTAACTTCCAAATTGCTGAATCGTAAGTGCACTTAGAATCAATAATAATTGCTGAATCATTTACTTATAAAGGGCAAACAAATTTACATGAAAGCCTGTCAAATTTTGTCACATTATGTAGACTGTGGTAATTCTCATGAGTGCATCTGTGTAATGATGACGGTCAGATCGTGTTTCACGATGCCATGAAGCTTTTGGACAAGGGATCACCAACTTTCAAAAATGTACACCTATTCGTGTGTCCAAGGCGATGTGGAAAGGTACAATGCACGATGCACGGTGCGAGGTGTCCTAAGTATCGGATGGGCACCACGCGAGCTGCGAAGAGGCTCGGGGTTCTGGAAGTGTACCAAGCCGGTTTAAAAGCTTTACATTGGGGGCCAAAGTGTTGCCAGATATGACAAAAAATGTGCTAAACGCAATGGAAGTGTGTCACGCTTCGCGGAAGTTTACTAAATGTGAAGAAACCTGCCATCTGAGGAGGCATGGCGTGGCTGAATTGAGCTATCCATGGTAAAATCAGCTTATGCATGGTGCGAAGTGGTCGAAGCGTGCTATGCATGGCATGAGGAGGTTCGGCATGGCAGAAGTGCACTACGCATGGTAAAAAATAGTATCCTGCATGGGAAAAGTTTACCAGGCGCCGCGGAACTTGCTAGGTGTGGCAATAGGGCACCATTAATGGTGAAAGTGTGACAAGCATGGCAATATTGTACCACGTGTAGTGGAAATATGCCACGTGTACCAAAGTGTCCTATACATGACAAATGTGAGCTGTGTGTGGAGAAAGTGTCTTATGCGTTGTAAAAAAGGGACAGGATAGTTGAAGTTTGCTCTTATGGCAGAAAAAGGCACGGCGTAACGAAATTGTGTCAAGCGTGGTGCAAAGAGATGCAGTTAACCATTATAGAAACTACCAGTCGCAAAATTATTGCATTAAATCAAAACGTTATACGCTATTTTTTTTATTTTTCATTTTGAAATCTAGAAGATCGCCAAAAAAATTGATATGGGTGGTAGCTTACAGTTGAAATTAAAAGTTAAGTCACACATTCTTGAACATTAGTTTTCAGCTGACAATTAAGCATGTCAGAGCAAGGGGATTATCGGTTCATTGGTCTATTTGTCGGTCTGTAATCTACGTAATCTATATGTAGAAAAGTCACACATTCTTGATCATTAGATTGGGCATGACAACTTTAGCATGGCATGGCAGAAGTGTACTACTTATGGTGAAAAGTGTATCCTGCATCGGGAAAATGTACCAGATGTCGCGGAACTTGCTAAGTGTGGTAATAGTGCACCATTAATGGTGAAAGTGTGACAGCCTGGCAACATTGTACCATGTGTATTGGAAGTGTACCACGTGCACCAAAAATGTTCCATATATCACAAATGTGAGCTATGTGTGGAGAAAGTGCCCTGTATGTTGTAAAAATGGGATAGGATAATTGAAGCGCGCTCTTATGACAGGTAAAGGCACGGCGCACCGAAATTGTGTCAAGCGTGGTGCAAAGAGGCGCAGTTAACCATTGTAGAAAGTACCAGTGAAATCGCACAATTATTGCATTAAATCAAATCAATATGTTATACGCTGTTTTCCGTTTTTCATTTTGAAATCTAGAAGATTACCAAGACGATTAATATGGGTGGTGCTTGCAGTTGAAATTAAAAGTAAAGTTACACATTCTTGAACATCAGTTTTTAGCTGACAATTAAGCATGTCAGAGCAAGGGGATTATCAGTTCATTGGTCTATTTGTCGATCTGTAATCTATGTAAAAAAAAAAAAAAAAAAGATGAGAGGGAAGTACTCCCAAATTTTGGAACCGAAAAAAAAAAAAAAAAAAAAAAACCCTTGAATTACACTTTTTCCATCAGCTGGAAACTCCTATCCAACAATATTTTATGATTCCGAGGACCTTTACTGATTTTGTAGATAAATGTATTGTGCAATTTACTTCATCCTCGACCTAAGGGTCCACTGATATCAGAGGCAACGCTCTAGTGTTGCCTATAGTAAAGGCCATACGGCTCCCATGTTTCATTATTTATTCATGTATTATTTTTTTTAATTTATGGAAGGGGTCATCGTATAAACTTCAAAGGGGGCTCATTCGATTGGAAATCGAGAGTTCTAGTGCCCTTTTAAAGGGCAAAAGTGATTGGAAGGCAACTAACACCCCTTCCACGCCCACCATTTCCCCAAATACATCCAATCAAAATTTTGAGATAGCCGTTTTTTCTACGTAGTTGATTTCTAGATAGAAAAGATGTTTTTGAGGAGGACACTCCCCCCTACAGCCCTCAGGGCAAGTGTTTTAAGTTATGCCCCTGGGGGCATATAAGCTTTTAATAGAGAGCTTTAGCCGTAGAAACTTCAAAAAGAGCTCATTCGATCGGAAATTCAAAGGGCTAGTGCCCTTTTTTAATAGTCGAAAGTGATTGGAGGGCCACTAACCCCTCTCATGCCCACCTTTTCCCCAAACACATCCAATATAAATTTTGAGATAGCTATTTTGTTCAACGTAGTTGAAAATTCTGGAAATTAGGTCATTGAGGATAACAAACCCACCACAACCCTCAGGGCAAGGGTTGTAAGTTATGCCCTGGGGGCATATAAGGTTTTTATCGAAAGCGTTGTCGTAGAAACTTCAAAAAGGACTCATTCGATTGAAAATTTAAATGGCTAGTGTCCTTTTTAATAGTCGAAAGTGATTGGAAGGCAACTAACACCCCTTCCACACCCACCATTTCCCCAAACACATCCAATCAAAACTTTGAGATAGCCATTTTGTTCAACGTAATTGACAGCTCTGGAAATTATATCTTTGAGCAGGACACTCCCCCCCCCCCCGCCACAGTCTTCAGGGCAAGGGTTATAAGTTATACCCTGGAAGATATATGGTTCTTATGGAAGGAATGCTCGTATAAACGTCAGAGAGGGCTCATTTGATTGGAAATTGGAAGTTCTAGTTCACGTTTTAAGCGTCAAAAGATACCGGAGGGTAACCAGCCCCCCCACGCCCTTTTTTCCCAAATGCATCCAATAAAAAATATATGATAGCTATTTTGTTTAAAATAGTTCAAAGATCATATAACAAAAACTCCGGTGTCGACACACCCCCCCCAGGGCCCTGGGGCAGGCGTTCTAAGTTATGCCGTGGGGGCACATATGGTTCTTATGGAAGGGAATCTCGTATAAACTTCAAAGAGGGCTCATTTGATTGGAAATTGAAAGTTCCATTTCACTTTTTAAGAATCAAAAGAGATTAGAGGGCACACAGCCCCCCCCCCCCCGCTCCACGCCCTTTTTTCTCAAACCCATCTGATAAGAACTTTTAAATAGCCATTTTTTAAAAAAGAGTTCAAAGACCATATGACGAAAACTCCGGGTTCGAAACAGCCCCCCAGGACCCGAGGGCAGGCGTTGTAATTTATGCCCTGGGGGAATATATAGTTCTTATGGAAGGGATGCTCGTATATACTTCAAAGAGGGCTCATTTGATTGGAAATTGAAAGTTCTAGTTCAGGTTTTGAGAGTCAAAAGATATCGGAGGGAAACTAGCCCCCCCCTCCCGACACCCCTTTTTTGCCGAATGCATCCGATAAAAATTTTGAGAAACCCATTAAGTTTAAAATTGTTCAAAAGTCAGATAACAAAACTCAGGTGTCGACACAACCCCCCAGGGCCCGGGGCAGGCGGTGTAAATTACGCCGTGGGCCATTTATGGTTCTTATGAAAGGGATGCTCGTATAAACTTCAGAGAGGGCTCGTTTGATTGGAAATTGAAAGTCCTAGTTCACTTTTTAAGAGTCAAGAGATTTAAGGGCAATTATCCCCCCCCCCCCCCCTCCACGCCCTTTTTTTCTCCAAACCCATGCGCTACAAATCTGAGGCAGCCAGTTTTTAAAAAATTGTTCAAAAATTAGATAACAAAAACTCCGATGTAAATACAACCCCGAGGGCCCGGGGGGTAGGCGTTGTAAGTGTTGTACTGGAGGCGTATATGGTTTTTATAAAAGGGATGCTCGTATAAACTTTAGAAAGGGCTCATTTGATTGGAAATAGAAAGTTCTAGTTCAGTTTTTAAGAGTCAAAAGAGATCAGAGGGCAACTATCCCCCCTACGCCACTTTTCCCCCAAATGCATCCGATAAAAAATTTTGAGATAGTCAAAATTTTGTTAAAAATAGTTCATAGGTCAGATAAAAATCACTCCAGTGTCGACAAAACCACCCAGGGCCCGGGGGCAGGTGTTGCAAGTTATGCACTGGGGGCATGTATGGTTCTTATGGAAGGGGTGCTCGTATAAAGTTCATAGAGGGCTGACTTGAATGGAAATTCAAAGTTTTAGCTCAATTTTTATGAGTCAAAAGAGATCGGAGGGCCCCTAGCCCCCCACCAATTTTTTTCCCGAAACCCATCCAATACAAATTCTGAGATAGCCGATTTTTAAAATAGTTCAAAGGTCAGATAACAAAACTCCGATGTTGACACAACCCCCCAGGGCCCGGGGGCAGACATTGTAAGCTATATCCTGGGGTCGTGTATGGTTCTTATGAAGGGGATGCTCCTATAAACTTCAGAGAGGGCTCATTTGAATGGAAATTAAAATTTCTAGTTCATTTTCTCAGAGTAAAAAAAATCGAAGGGCAACTAGCCCCTTCCACGCTCCACGCCTTTGGGTCTGTCTGATGGATAAACCCATCCGAAAATTCAAACTCAAAACGAACAGAAATTACTGTTAAAGAATAAATGAAAAGTGATGACCCAAACGAACAGAAATTAAATAAAACAATCATACCAAAAAACATACAAGTAATAATATAAATGGATAAAATAGATCTTAAAGCGAGTAATGCTTAGATTGAATATGAAAATCAAGCGAAAATGAAAAAAATATTTCGCTTTTGAAGTATAAATGAAACTTAAAACGAACAGAAATTAAATAAACAATCAATGCAAACAAACATACCATAGATTTCAATGTAAAGGAATATATAAATCTTAAAACGAGTGAAACTTAAATTGAATATACAAATCAAGCTTGAAACGAACAAAAATCACTACAAACAAGAGTTGGGTATCACCTCCTTCTCTCACTGTAAAAGTCTAAAACCTACTGCGTCATTGGCGCTTTACTGAAAACCAAATTTCAATGGGTTTTATGACAAATATTTTCTTTTGTACTTATTGTCGAAAATAAACATTAAAATTATAGTAAAATTTGCTGAGCTTTTTTATAGTAAAATTTGTAAAATTTGCTTTTCATATAGTAAAATGAGCTTTCAGCAATTAATATCATTATACATAAAATATTCAGTTTAATTTATTAGCTCTTTTTAAAGTTGTTCAAGACGAAAAATAGTTCCACTACAAACAAGAGTTTGGATAATTGCCCCTCTTTTACTTAACTGCAAATAAAACTACCAAAAGCCTACTGCGTCATTAGCGCTTAACTGAAAACGAATAAAAAATTGGTTTTCAGTAAAGCGCCAATGACGCAGTAGGTTTTAGACTTTTACAGTGAGAGAAGGAGGCGATACCCAACTCTTGTTTGTAGTAATTTTTGTTCGTTTCAAGCTTGATTTGCATATTCAATGTAAAATTTAAAGGTCATTTTAAACTTAAGATCAGCAGATACAAATAACTGTAAAAATTTAAGCTCAAAACGACCAGAAATTACTATTAAAGAATAAATGAAACTCAAAACGAACAGAAATTAAATAAGCAATCATGGCTAAAATGGAATAAAACAAGTAATAACATAAATGAATAAATAATTCTTAAAGCGAGTAATGCTTAAATTGAACATGTAAATCAAGCTTAAAACGAAAAAACATTTTGCTATTAAAGTATCAATGAAACCCAAAACCAACAGAAATTAAATAAATAATCTATGCAAATAAACAAAGAATAGATACTAACATAAACGAATAAATAAATCTTAAAACTAGTGAAACTTAAATTGAATATACACATCAAGCTTGAAACGAAAAAAAATCACTACATACAAGAGTTTGGGTATCGCCTCCATCTCTCACTGTAAAAGTCTAAAACCTACTGCGTCATTGGAACTGTACTGAAAACGAATTTTATTGCAAATGTGTTCTTTTGTACTTAATATTGAAAATAAACATTAAAATTACCGTAAAATTTTGAACTGATGAGCTTTTCAGCAATTAGTATCATTGTACATCAAATATTCAGTTTATTTTATTAGTTCTTTCTAAGATTGTTCAACAAGACTATACTTTCACTACAATCAAGAGTTTGTATGCTGTCCCCTCCCTTAATAACCTAAGGCCTACTACGTCATTGGTGCTTCACTGAAAACGAATGATATTACAAATATTTTCTTTTCCACTTCTTACAGCATTGAAAAGGAAAATAAAATTACAGTGAAATAAAATCTTGAACTAATGGATATTTCCATAATTAATATCATAATATATCAAATTTTCAATTGGATTGTGTTTATACTTTCCAAGACTGTTCAAGACAAATAGTTTTCAGTAAAGCGCCAATGACTCACAGTGACTCTACATTTAGACTTTTACAGTGAGAGAAGGAGGCGACACCCAAACTCTTGTTTGTAGTGATTTTTGTTCGTTTCAAGCTTGATTTGCATATTCAATTTAAGTTTCACTCGTTTTAAGATTCATTTATTCATTTATATTAGTGTCTATTGTAGTGTTTATTTGCATTGATTGTCTTTTTATTTCTGTTCGTCTTGAGTTCCATTTATATTTTAATAGAAAATATTTTTTCGTTTTAAAATTGATTTGCATATTCAATTTCAGCATTACTTGCTTTAATATTTATTTAATCATTTATTATTATTACTTGTTGTATGTTTTTTTGCTATGATTGTGTATTTAATTTCTGTTGGTTTTGGGTTTCATTTATTCTTTAATAGTCATTTATGGACGTTTCGAGTTTGAATTTCAACAGGTATTTGCATTTGCTGATCTTAAGTTTAAAACGGCCTTTACTTTTTTTTAAAAAAAACTTCTTTTTCGGAAAGTTTTTCTTAATTAATCCATCCATCTGAAAACGCTGGGATTGTTCCTCCAAAATTTCCTTCGAGAAAACGTAATGTGCTATTGATCAAAAACCTCCGTATAATTCTGAGTTACACAGGTTTATTATATATACTTATACACAGCGAGGTATCCAGGATTTTTCTGTTTTTTTTTTGGGGGGGGGAGTTACAAAAAAAAATATCGTTGTGGAGGGGGTAACAAAAAAACGCAAAAAATTGTTTATATTCATTTTTGTTACGTTTTCACGAACCGGGCAAAAATTTCGGGGAGCGGGGGGTATACTTAACACGTATTATATATATATATATATATATACATATATATATATATATATATATATATATATATATATATATATATATATATATATATATATATATATATTATATATATATATATATATATATATATATATATATATATATATATATATATATATATATATATATATAAATATATATATATATATATATATATATATATATATATATATATATATATATATATCTATATATACATATATATATATATATATATGTATATATATATATATATATATATATATATATATATATATATATATATATATATATATATATATATATATATATATATATATATATATATATATATATATATATATCTCGTCTATATAATGTATATACGTTATATATTCTACCTTACTTCGAAAATTTTTTAACAAATTATTCTGTGTGGAATGAGCTATTTTCAACAACTTACCCGGTGGTGGCACAAGTCTCGCTTCCCTTAGAGACATATTATTTTTATGTTGCAAACCTTTCTGATTAAGAGTTACCTTTTTCAGTTTTGATACAACACGGTTTTTCCCTTGAAGGGCCTCAGGGACCAAAAAGGGAATGGAATTTCCCCTTCTCACCATCATATTACACTTGACTAAAAAAGAAGACACTAGAACTAGGGATGTTCCTTCAAATGAGACCCAATTCGACTTTTATGACAACTGGTTTGATTCAACCACTATTGGCAAAAAAAAAAAAAAGGAAAGAAACACATAAATTTGACAAAAAAATATCTTGTTCTTGTGATTAGGATTTTTTTTTTAATTTCATGGGGAAGTATTGATAATTCAGAATTTGACTTTTTCGTCAAGATCAGATCAATTTTGGAAGATGTCCTTCTTGTTTGAATCATCTAAATCTGCTAATGCTAATAACATGTGATGGGTACCTTTCAACTTAAGGTCGTTCGATACCCAAAAGCCATGGTTTTCAAACTTATTTAGAGACTGTACCCCTTTTTACGCACAAAACATCTTAGGTACCCCTTCTCGGTTACCGGTACTAAGTAAACTATATCTATAATACAAATAAAATTGACAGTCCTAGAATTAAAGGGTTATTTAATTTTTTTTTTTGGCTGGCCGCATCCCCCTTAAAAAAATTTTGTACCCCCGAGGGGACCGCGCACCACAGTTTGAGAACCACTGTCTAAAAGAATCACCCTATCTAGTCTATTACAAGATTTTTTTCTAGTTCGCGTGGCCAAACCATTCAGAATCTATTGGGTGGTCTTTCAAGAATTCCACCCTCATCAAGTTCCAAACGGCACTAAAAACGGCACTTTTAGTGTCGTGTCTCAAGTGGAAAAGCTAGGGCTATTGGGCTAGCAGAACTTATAAAAATGATGTTTAATGACTCATTTGAAAGCTATTGCTCTTATATACGTGCTTTTTTAATCAATTTTATAATCGTAAGTGGGATATAGCACTGAAAACAAAACTTATGGTGCCACTTCTTAAGTGAAAAAGCTCTGAAGTACAAAAATAGGTATCACTGTAATAGTTATTTTCCAGAACCCTTAACTGAAGGTTCATAAGAACTCCTCCCGTAAACTCCTCTCCCAGCCCCCTTAGTAAATTTCATAAATAGTCTGCTCATCAGTAAGCTACTGAGACATTAGCAGGCTACCACACCGTCGTAGATAGATGTTTAATGGCTCAATTATAAGCTATTGCTTATATTTATTAGGTTTTTAAAAATTCTACCATCTATTATATTTCACAGATTTTAATGTTAACTAGTTTCTGAGGAGAATTTCCAATGAACTCTTTGTCATGGTTGAAGTATTAGCTGCAACCTAGTAAAGAGCGAACCACAGCGCATAGTAACTAAAAGTGAAAAAATGTTAAAAACGGTCGTTTTTTCTTCTTTATTCCTGGCCTAGCGGGTTATTAGAGGATCATAGAGAGATGCTCAAGAGCTTATTCAGAAGCTATTTCTCATATGTGCGTGGTTTATATAAATTTTGCCTCGAGCAAGTCCGTATGGCACGAAAAAGGCACCTTGTTTGCCGTTTCTCGAGGGGTGGGTTTAGCGGGCTACCAGAACATCTTAGATAGATTTTTGATAGCTCATATAAAAAATAATGCTCATATTTACGTTCTTCCTATAAATTCCACCATCTGCAAGTTTCAAATGGCACTAAAAACAGCACTTTTGATGCCATGTCTCAATGGTGCTAATGGGCTACCAGAACTTTTTAGAGTGACTTTTAATGGCTCATTTGAAAACTTTCCTTCATATCTACGTGCTGTTTATCAATTCTACCATTCGTAAGTGAGATATAGCACTGAAAACAACACTTTTGGTGCCACTTCTTAAGTGGAGAATCTTGGAAGGATAAAACGGTATTATTGTAATAACTATGGTCCAAACCCTTAACTGGAGCTTTGCAAGAACACCTCCTGCAAAATTCCTCCTCCAGGCCCCCTTAATAGGCTACGCAATTAAAGTGCTACAAACACCAATATATTAAATTACATTATTAGAGGCGTGGTTCAGTTACTACAACGCTGGACTTCAAATTAGATTATCATGTGTTCGATTCCAGCTTGGATTTTTTTTTCAATCATGATTTGTCCCCTCTTATGATTACTTTTCAGATAATCCACTATTTTTGCACATATGATGCACTCAATTTTAAAATCATATCCCGGAAGGCTCATTTTAAACCTCTTACTCATATCTACGTGCTTTTTATCAATTTTACCATCCAAAAGTGCCATATAGCACTAAAACGGCACTTTTGTTACCACTTCTTAATTGGAAGAGTTTGGAAGCATAAAATGGTACCATTGCAATAATTATGGTCCAAAGCCCCTAACTGGAGGTTTATTATACCCGTCACATATACTCCCCCTCCAGACCCTCTTAGTAAGTTTCATAAATCTCCTGCTCATAAAAGATTATTGCGAAAAAAAATTAACTAAAACTAACAACTTTTCAACTGAAAATCTACCAAAATTAAGCTTGATCAACAGTTTTGAATTGAACTTTAAACTTCACTCTGCGACGAAGCCTGTGTGCTAGTTCTAAAGGCGGTAATTGAGAGGAAAGGACGTTCTTGCCGCCTTAGTTTTTTGCTCTTGCCCAGGTTATGAAAAACATCTTTTTTTGGTCATTTCATTGGAAAAGATACTTTTTTCATTAAAAAAATATGGGGGAAACAACCGGAAGTGCACTTTATGGGAATGTGCTATCAAGTCAAATTTATAAAAAGCGATTAGGTATAAATATAAGCTTTTAAATGAGCCCTTAAACAGCTCTATTTTGTTACAGTAGCCTTCTAGTTCCTGCTAGTCAGTAGGTGATTTATAAAGCTCTGTCTTCATTATGGCTTTTTCAGGGGAAGTCGGCCGAGTAAAAAAAGTTTTTTGCTCATTGAAAAACAAACATTCCTGAAAAACATGTATTGTTTTGTGAAGTATGGATGATGAACTACATGTTATAGACTAAAAGTTTTTTGTAGCTGTCAAGGTTGAATGCAGTATTTTCTATAGCTGTCTTATCTCCCCTATATTCGTGATAATTAGAAACTACATTAGAAATAAGTTTTTCAACTGAAACTAAGGAGTGCCATTAAAACTTAAAACAAACATACATTGTTCCGTATAAATAAAAAAGATCATAGCAACGTTGTTTCTACATTAAATTTTAATCAAAAACGAACAAAGATTAATTAAAAAAAAACGAAGTTTTTTCTGAGGGAAGTTAAGAGCAAAGTTGAAACTTAAAACGAACAAAAATTATTACTTCACAGCCTTTCTAACCTATATCAATAAAACTAGTACAAATAAACCAACTAATTATGTTTCCCTATGCTTTTAGGATTATACAAAACTAGCGCTTTACTGAAAACACAAAAGTCAAGTATAAAAAACAGGATTATTGATTTAAGAGTCAAAAGTGAGTATGTAGCCTGACAACTTAAATGAATCGACAAGGCATTTCATGGTCTTACACTAGTTGTGACATCAGTAACTTTCAGTGTACAATTAAAAATTATCTTTAAAACATAAGCGTAAAACTAAATATTTTTTGTAATAACCGCGAAGTAATTGAACAGCATACAGAAATATTGGATTGATTTATCAAGCAGCATTTTGCTCTCACCAGCTATAATACCAGTATTGGGTAATATACAGTTTTAAATGTAAGAAATATGCTTTAGTGTTACTTGAAATGAAGATCAAATAAGACATAATATGAACTCTGGAAATCCGATTATTTCTCTCTATACAACAATGAATTTCAAAGCTATGATACAAATTCTAAAGCTAGTCTATAGTCCTAATACTATCAAGATGGCTTTACTTCGAACTTGTGTACAAGTTAATCATGACATGTCCTTTTCAGAACCAAAGCGAGAGCCAGTCATTGAACTGAGTCATTGTGCAGAAGTAATACCAAATTAAATGTAAAAAAAAGCAAAATCCTAATCTGGATTGTTACTTTATCTTAAAAGGGATTGATCCTAAAAGGGATTGATAATATTTGTATTCTGTAAAACGTGTCCTTAATTGGTTTGATTTTACTGTACCAAAACTCCTATATTATTTTGTGTTTTCAGTAAAGCGCTAGTTTTGTATAATCCTAAAAGCATAGGGAAACATAATTAGTTGGTTTATTTGTACTAGTTTTATTGATATATGTTAGGTAGGCTGTGAAGTTATAATTTTTTGTTCGTTTTAAGTTTCAACTTCGCTCTTTACTTCCCTCAGAAAAACTTTGTTTTTTTATTAATTACTTTAAGGACTCTTAAGAATCTACAGATACGTTTTTGTAGAATATTAAATTTTGACAAAAGCTAAAATGGTGAACCCCACCTTCTTAGTAAAAAGCTTTAAAAAGACAAAGTTATTCTGATGAATGTTAAGAGCAAACTTAAAACTTAAAAAAATGTTACATCGGAGTTTATGCAACAAACACCTGCAATGCTAGTTCAAATAATATTACTCGTGACATATCCCTATGTTTGGAGAATTCTGTTAAACTAGTGCTTTACCGAAAACACATAACCGATGCAACAAAACAGGATTAGGAACAGAAAAGTCCTGAATTAGCCTGTAGATCTAAAGAAACCCAAGCAAGTTCAGATTGAAACAGTTCGTAGTAACGAACTGTAAGTGAGGAGCGACCTGGGCTAATAGCAACCGAAACTTTAAAAATATGCGTCACGACATGAATAGAATCTGCTCTTTGTGATGATTCCAAATATAGAAATTGCATCAAGTTTAAAGTTGATCATCAGAAGCTACGAACCTGAGAATATTTGCCTGATTTTTTTAAAAGAGGGAAAACACCCCCAAGTGGGCAAGTGATCCTTATGGAAATCAGGTCTTCAAATTCAGCACATCAAAGAACGATGTCGCAGAGGATTCAAGCTCTCAACTAAGAAAATGCGGAAGTTTGGATATTTTCGAGAAGGAAGATCACGGTATTTAGCTGTGCCGTTGATTTAATTTACGAAAATTCGTGTTATTTTATATATTGCAATTTTTTGCCGCAATGCTGCAGAAGACTTTGAAATTCTCATGAGAAAGTTTAAGAAACGTATATATTCTCAACAAAATAACAAAAATCATCAAATAAATATAATTGATGCACAAAAGGGTCAATGGCATGAAAAGGGCCTCTGATTTGGGGCTATAAGTCTTTACTATGACTATTTAAAGTTTAAACACTGTTTGTACCTAACAATTTATAATAAAAGCCAACCATTTTTTTTTTGTGTGTGATGTATATAATACATAGGATCCTCTGAGGGCCAATTAATGACGGAATTTCTGGGAATAAGGTAACGCACTCATTTAATTATCATATCATACACCAGAGAAGAAAATTTTCAAAATACACATGTTTCTTACATTTATATAAGAAACTTATTATATTGTGTACGAAGAAGCAGTTTTTGTCAAAAATTGCGTTGTATTTTAATATTTTCTTTTGTTCCTAAAAATACACTAGATATGTAGGATAGAAGCTAGATCCTTTTCAAATGAGCCCCCTCCTAATATTCTAGGACCACTGTTATGGAACGAATAGGCACGATCACCCCTGGGGGAAAAGAGGAGACAGTCAGTGCTTCCCATGCGAAAAATGATTTACCTTGTTGTTCAAGATGGAGAACTGTATTTCTCCTACGTCGGGTTTTTGACCATGGTGATTCCAATGGTGGGATTTTTATTTTGATTCAACACTATTTTTAGGAGAGTCAGCTCAATTAAAAGATATCCACGAATTTGTTTTCTCAGACTATTTAGCCGTAGTTATGATTAGCCAAAATAACAGCCACAGCTACGACCATCATTAAACATACCATCCGCTTAAAAACTATTCCCGAAGAGGAGGTAGTCTGCGGTAAGAGTTGTTTCCTCCCCCTCTTGGAAGTCCGTGCTAATAAATTTCACCCGAATACACAGTTTTTAATTATGAACTGGTAAAAAAAGTCATTCTTCCTGTGCCCCCCCCCCCCCAAAAAAAAAAGAAAAAAAATTACCGCCTCGCGGTTTTGATGAGATAAATATCCTCTTCCTAGTTAAAAAGTTAACACAATATTCAGCTGTTTCTTTTTTATTATTTTATTTGTACCTTAAAAAGAGTTACGTGCAATATAACAAAATGAAAAGTGGCGGATCTAAACCATAAGAAAATCTGGAAATAAAACCACCTTTTAAATTGTAAAATCATTTTGCTTTTTATTGCTTCGTTTAGTGACCGCCATGCGTCAAACGTCAGACAATTACAAACGGCAAATTTTGTCAAAAGGGAGCATGTTTAGTGACATGTTTAGTGAATAGTGAGGCTTACTTCATAGCTGTTGCAATGTCAAAGTTCAAAGAACTTTAACGAGTGTTACTAAAACTCAGCCGCAGAAAATCAAAACATGTGTAAAAAGTCAATTTCAAGTAATTATATTTTGAAGTGATTATAGTTGTTAGGATAATGATGTCATATTTGAGTCTTGAAAGGACATGTGTTAAAAAAAAAAGTACAACTCAAGAAGCTTTTCTGACTTCTACAATTAATGCATCTTGCCGAGGGATTGTCCACTTTGAAATATTTAAACATAAAATGGCATCTGCTACACACGGATGAAGTATTCCATGCTAGGTATGCACTGTGTCATGCAAGGCGTGAAGTGGCAGGGTAAGGCGGAATTGTACCACATCCGGCCAAACTAGCGGTACTCCAAGATCTATAATAGTTAAAGGAATGGTTGCCGCACTTAGTAAAATTATACTAAATTTAGTAAAAACGGACCTGAGTCAGTAAATTTAATAAATCCAGGTCAAATTTAGTAATTTTTTTTTTTTTAATTTAGTACGTTTTTTAGTAAATTTACCAGAAAAAGAATTGTTGGGCTCAACACAATGCTAGAATCATCTGAAGTTTTGTCTTGACGACAGTCTCTTGTTTGTCGGGCACCAGAAACTACCAATAGCAGTAAACTTCTGTCTACTCAGACAGTAAATTACTGCGTAGGCCTAATATACGGAGCTGCACAAAGCAACAGAAGGATTGATGCATTCGTGGTTCTTGAGTGTTTCACCGGTGCCAGGACAGCATCCCGTAAGGAGATGGCAAGTAAAAATCGTCAAGTACAGACAAGGCTTGCAAGGCCGGGTGTCGCTCGCAATCCGTTTCCGGTAGAATATTTTCTCCCAGTAAGATACTATAGGAGCGGTGAGGTAACTGTTGCCCTTTTGAATTCACTTTTTGCAGGCGAAAACAGACAAATGTTGTCCGACTCGGTCAAGTCTGCAAGAACTCATTTGAAGAAAGAGGACAGTAGTTTGCCGACCGGTGAAAATTCACAGCAGCCGATTGTTGTTTCTCTTTCTCCGACTGTCGTGGCCGACCCCTATGGAACGGAAATAGTCGAGTAACAGACTTATGAAGGAGTCATAAAAAAGAAACTCCTCAAGGTGGATATTGCTTCTGTACTGCGCAAGCCCACTCCTACCCTCAAACAATCAGAGGTAGCTCCACGATTTTTAGGGAAGAGAAATATTCTGCTTCCCCCAACTCCAACGAATTGATGTTGTCAGCCTATATAGCGACATCTGTAGTTTTAATTAAAAAAAAATAAAAATAAAATTCGAGTGACAAGCGACAGCAGTAGGTTTATTTGAAAGAAAACAAAAGAAAAGAGAAAAGCCAGAGAAAAGAGGAAAAAAGAAAAAAAGGAAGAAAAAAGGAAAAGAAATTGTGAAAATTTATTGATTATCTTCCTATAGTAAAAATCGAAGGTTTATGGTGCGCGTGCGGCGTTAACCGCACGCGCCAATAATTTTTTGGAGCATTTAATAAAACAGATGCGATTTAGTAAATTGTTTCTCACAGATTTAGTAAATTCTTCCAGTCCAGGGTGGCAACACTGGTTATAGGAGAAGAGAGAACCCCTCTATCTATATGGATATAGGTGCATCAGGCCCAAAAAGATGAAAATAATCTGCTGAAAGTCTAACGCTGTTAGATACCAAATGTACAACAGTTATTTGAAAGCTAAATGAAGTGAATGAAATGCCACCTTGCAATGTAGCAGAAAATAGCAGCAGGAAATATCCAGCCACCGTTGCCAGTGACAGTTCGATTGATAGAGAGCAAACACGAGCACAAAATATATTCAACCTAGTATAGCTGTATCATGGTTGCATCTTCAAGATTTAAACCTAAAAATTCATGTTTTATTAATTTAAAATCCTTCTTTTGTCTTTCTTTGTCTAATTTTACAACCCTTCTGGAGACCTTTCCCTGAAAAACAGCGTCGATTACTACTTTTAGTTAACTGTAGTATGTTAATTAACTCAATGGTGGTCTAAACGTCCTAAGTGTGGATGAAAATCACATATGAGACATATTGCGTGAAAGTTTATGACAGTTTTAGTGAATTTTTTTGTAATTTACACTAATTTGAGTTTTCTTTGAATGTGTTTTTTTTTCTTTTTCAGACGTTAAAGCAAAAAGCTGTTAACAATAATTGCCTTATCCTTATTTACTAGCGTTTCGTCTTTGTTATTTATCTATTATGGGCTAACCACCCATATAGCTGGAAATTACTTCTAATTGCCAATTCTAACGCAACAAAAAAGTGAAATACTAATGGAGTACTAGAGATTTAATATTAAAATATGAATACTAATAGGACAGTAAATGAAAAAAAAAATGATAACGATTAATCAAAGCAAAAAACTGAATACTGAATCAACTAAAAACAAAAAAGATAAAGGGAATAAAATATATCATACTAAATAGAATTATCAATAATTTTTGAAGCCTAATTAACCACTCCATACTAAAATACTCCTAGCTAAAAACCTAAAGCTAACAAATATATTTCCAATAAACGTCAACACCAGATCAACGGTACATCAATCATAAAGTAATTAAATAATCTTTTAGGTATATTTTCTCAGTCGTTTGCTCATGAATTAATCAATTAGGCTTGTGCCTGGCTCATGGAGTAAATACAATAGCAAAGTGAAATGAAAAACCTGGAGATCCGCGTTCCCCCTCCCTTACAATTTTTGAACATAATATTTAAATTTAGAATTTTCTGCCTTATAGTAACTACGCAGTCCTCTTGTCAGTGAAATTAATAACGTATGGTTTTCAGGGAAACAAGAGAGGGAGAGAGAGAGAGAGAGAGAGAGAGAGAGAGAGAGAGAGAGAGAGAGAGAGAGAGAGAGAGAGAGAGAGAGAGAAAGAGAGAGAGAGAGAGAGAGGCATAGAGAAAGTAAGAGAAAGTAAAAGTTTGTAGTGGCACAGTAATTGAGTCTTTACCTAGGTTGCTATTTCAAATGGAGGAAGGGGTTAAACTGTATCAGGATTTAGTTAAAGCAAGCCTTAGGAAAGAGAAAGAGTTATTTTGTACTTTTTAGCCAACAAACAATTTTCACTTTTTTAACTTTTTGGAATGGATCAAACCCGAAAACCTTACCCTGATACATCCTTGGAAGTATTATTCAAGTCTGTTGGCAAAAGTAGTAATTTTAGATCAGGTTTATTTTTCATTTTCAAATGATATGACCAGCCGTAGTCTTGAACTGTAAAAAATGTTAATTTTGTTTTATATTCAGACTCAGGAAAAAAAAAAAAAGCGAAATTACTTCAGGTACAATTTGAGAGTATCAAAGAGTCTAACCTGTATCTATTTACGGTATATAACACCTAAAGTGCTTAATTGAACCACTTTACAATTTTATTAAAGTTACTTATTGAATTTTTTGTTTTCTTCGAAGAGACAATTGCCCCTAACTCCTTCTAGATTACTACTGAAAGAGAGTAGGACTTCTTTTGAAGAAAAGTCAGGTGGAGCTATTGATGTTTTATGTTTTCTTAATATGAAATTTTATGATTTCTTCACATATAATAAAACTTCTTATTTTAGTATGTGTGGAAGAAACTGGTTTGGATTCTCGTGTCCCAATACCTTTTGTCAACAGTAATAAAAAGGCGCAAAACGAGCACCACAAGGACTTGCAAATAGAATATTATTCTTTGCTTCCAAGACATCTGATTCTACGAGTTTTTAAGAGATTCCGTCTAGATTTTGAGATGTTTGATTACAATATCAATGAAGTGCTTGAAAAAGGAGGTCATTTACCAATTACTGAAGAAGAACTTCTACAAATTTAAGTACAAGTGGTTATGGTATCATAACTAGTTAAGAGTTTCACATGTATGTTTAATTGTTCGGATTTCATCATAGTTGTCATTTCCAAAGAAAAATACCCAAAGGCCGCTTGTTCAGAAACCATTAGACTAGATAAGATTGCTAAGAGCGTTAGCATATAAAATCGTCATATTTCTCAAACCAATCTATTTGTCAAACATATCTAGTTGATTTTTAATTTGAAAGGTTTACGGCAGGTATGTCGTTCTTTTTTTTTGAACACCTTAAACGCCCTCCTTTTACACAAAAAACAAACCGAAAACTAATTTTAAATGGGTAACGATTTTTTTTTTTTTTTTTTTTTTTTTTTTTTACAAAAATATCTAGAAATCCAAGTAGAAAATCCAAAAAAAGTAGCAAATCACTTGGGGTTGTAAAAATGCCTCTGAGCATACCACCTTGCAGTTTTGTGTTTTGTGTCGTTAACCCTGCTTCTTTTGGTTCTGAGTCAATATTGGGTCTGATCTCCGTTCTTTAGAGATTCCAGACCACTTGAAGCTACTAAGTGCTTAGCACCTTAGTGTGTGGTCACATATCCTTAATTATAATTTTTTGGGAAAGAAAATTTGAGTTTTAACGCTTTAACTTAAAACTAACCCAATGTGAAGTAAAATGATTTTCGACGTCCTGAAGCATATGAAAAATTTGGAATAGTGAGTCCCATCTAGTGGTTGTATCTAGATATAACTTTTGCAATAATAATATCGATAGTTTATTTAAGACTGATTAAGCTTTTTAATAATGAAACTACACAACAGCAACTATTCTCGGTAAATCCCGCTATATTTTCTGACTTTCAAGACTAAATATGAAACAATCATATTGATGCTTGTGTTTCAACAATTGATATTGAATTTTCGTCCAATAGGCTATATATCAGTAGCAGCAATTATAATTTATTACACGAAAAACATTCCTATAGAACACAGCGCTCGTAAATTTATAACAGAAAATAAATAACATATATAAGAATATTCTGCCGCCCTTCCTCCCCAAAAAAACAACAAAAACAATATAAACATGCTCAATTTTCTATACTTTCTTTCCTCTGTTCATTGACATATTCATTACGTCATTATCAAGATCAAATACCATCTAATACTATTCAAGACATTTTTCCGCGGCGTCAAAGCGCCATCAAAAAGAAATTCTGAACAAAATTCTGTCACTGTTAAAAAAAAAAAGGCTGTTTAAGTTTTTTGAAAATCCCTACAGTGTGTCTTACACTTACTGGAACTTACAGCTGCTTGTGGGTAGGATTCCAAAGCTTAACTCACCGTTCAACCCCACCCAAACAACCATACATATACAGAAATAAAATTGTAAAGCGTTGTGGCAATAAAAAAAAACAAACGATATTTTTCTCGCAAAAATACTTTCTTCAATATTTACTTCCCCTCTCCCGGAATATCTTTTTTTGGGTTGTTCATTTGGGCAAAAATGTGTGTGTGCGTTCATGGTTGTATTTATTATGAATTTTTTTCTGTGATATTTTGTAAGTGATATTGGTGTCTGTTCTTTTTATTTTTTGTAAATTAAATATATTTGAAAGGAAATCCATTTATAGCAGATATCAACTGAAATGGTCAAAGAAGGGACTTGTATATGCGTTGTCAAAATATTCAAGAAAAATTCCTATGGAAACTAACAAGGATACGGTTCTCTTTTGTTTTACATAAAGTACTAATATTATAAATAGACGCAGTGTTTATTTACCTTCACCCAGCAAACGAACAAACACTCCGCATCCATCCAACTTTGTACAGCGCTTTCATTTGGATCACTTTCCTAACCATCACCAAGGTTTAGGTATTTAAGGGCTATCTTGACACCCTCATAACTTCAGTCTATGCTGATAAAAATACTAGTTGGTTGATGGGTCTTCGGTCTTACCAACTGTGAAAATGGAGCTCACAAAACAAATAGTTTTAAAATATTCATTATTTTTGATGATCCAAGAATACACATTATGGACGCTTAAATTTCAGAAACCACCCTCAAAAGAGAGGAGAATAGAATTGAAACAGAAGGAAAGAGACATTTTCTTTTATATTTTTAGATGGGTTGAAAAACAGCTTCTTAGTGAAACTTTACTTGTGTTAGGTAGTGGCAATCAGTGCTTGAACAACAATGACGGTGAAAGAGTGAGCAAGAGAGAGAGAGAGAGAGAGAGAGGAGAGGGGCGGGGGTGGAGAAAAAGTGTGGAAAATGGAACGGTGCACAAATAGTAGTGAGCTTTAATTTGTGTCAAGGTAAACAAAATCTAAGAAAAAAGCACTTTCTGGAATATTTGTCAGAAAATTAGTCCGTGTTAGGAGCATATTTTACGCGAGCATCTTTGTGAATCGAATGACTGTGTCTTTCAAGAAGTGGTACAAATCTGCTGCCGTGGATTTGAGGGTGGTTTTCTAAAGTAATTAATGGTGTTGGTTCGAAATACTGGGGCACAACGGCTAGCAACCGTGTAGAACAATGCAATTTCTACCTATAATCCCGAAATTGATCTATAATTACATCCTTGCACAGTTATTTTCTAAAGGTCCAACATTGAAAACGAATAATAACACACTTAAAATATTCTGAATCCTAAAAATAAGCAAGTTTTTGTAGTACTTTTTTTTTTACATTTTTTCACGTGTTTCTAGTGCTTATTTAATTTCTTCTCCAATTCTTTTACAGCAACTCTATTTTTTACTGAACTTCAAAATTCTCCCGATGATTTTGAACATTCTGATATATTCATGACGCTGGAAATTTCGTTTTTGCGAAATAGACATAGGAAATGATCAACGAAATGGTCATTTATCTTGATTAATTAAAAAAAACTTTTCCCATAAAATAAGTTTTTCAAAGAAAAGTAAAGAACTCCATTAAACAAAAAATGAGCAAAAATAAAATCAAATAAACCTAACAAGCGTGAAACTGCCACAAATCAGCATCGATAAATAAATGAAACCCAAAACGAACAGAAATCATAGGCAGCGCACAAGCACTGCCTAAGTAAAGAACGGTGTGGGCACAATGTTTTTTTTTTTTTTTTTTTTTTTTTTTTTTTTTTTTTTTTTTTTTTTTTCTCCATACCCGAGCACTTCGTATCGAAGGAGTTGTCGTAGAAACTTTGAAAAGGGCTCATTCGATTGGAAATTAGAGTGGCTAGTGCCCTTTTTAATAGTCAAAAGTGATTGGAGGGCAACCGGCCCCCCCCCCCCCCCACGCCCGTTCATCCCCCAAACACATCCAATCAAAATTTTTAATAGCCATTTTGTTCAGCGTAGTTGATTTCCAGATAAAAAAATATCTTTTTGATGAGGACACTCCCTACAATCCTACAATCCTCGGGGCAAGGGTTTTTTTTTTTTTTTTTTTTTTTTTTTTTTTTTCTCCATAACCGAGCACTTCGTATCGAAGGAGTTGTAGGGGGGGGGGGGGGGGGTAAGTTATGCCTGTTATGCCCTGAGGGCATATAAAAATTAATGTTCACAATGTACAGTTTATTATTTTTGTTCTTTAAAGCAGGGCACTTCATATAGAAGGGGTCGTCGTAAAGTCTTCAAAAGGGGGCTCATTCGATTAGAAATCGAGAGTTCTAGTGCCCTTTTTAATAATCGAAAGTTATTGGAGGGCAAATAACCCCCCCCCCCCCCTCAAGGCAATCATTCCCCCAAACACATCCAATCGAAGCTTTGAGATAGCCATTTTGTTCAGCGTAGTTAATTTCCAGATAGAAAATATGGTTTTGAGGTGGACACTCCCCAACAACTCTCAGGGCAAGGTTTTTAAGTTATGGCCTGGGGGCATATAAGGTTTTTATTGAAGCCGTTGTCGTAGAAACTTCAAAGCAGGCTCATTCAATTGGATATTCAAAGGGCTAGTGCCTT
The DNA here is from genome assembly GCA_027921565.1 of Artemia sinica. Lineage (NCBI taxonomy): Eukaryota > Metazoa > Arthropoda > Branchiopoda > Anostraca > Artemiidae > Artemia > Artemia sinica. Next base: position 27,473,054 of record CM051259.1, on the reverse strand, counting down.
TTTTAATAGTCGAAATTTATTAGAGGGCAACTGCCCCCCCACGCCCATCATTCCCCTTAACACATACAATCAAAATTTCGAGACAGCCATTTTGTCCAGCGTAGTTGATTTCAAGATAAAAATGTATTTTTGAGGGAGGAAACTCCCCCATAACCCTCAGGGAAAGGGTTTTAAAATATGCCCTGGGGGCATATCAAGGCGATGTCGATGTCAAGGTGATGTCATAGAAACTTCAAAAAAAGGCTCATTCGATTGGAAATTCAAAGGGCTAGTGCCCTTTTTAATAGTCGAAAGGGATTGGAGGGCAACTAGCCCCCCCCACGCCCATCTTTTCCCCAAACACATCCAATCAAAATTGTGAGATAGCCATTTTGTTCAACGTAGTTGATTTTCACATAGAAAATAGATTTTTGAGGAGGACACTCCCCCACAACCCTCAGGGCAAGGGTTTCGAGTTATGCCCTGGGGGCACATAAGGCTTTTATAGAAGGTGGTGTCGTAGAAACTTCAAAACAGGCTCATTCGATTGAAAATTCAAAAGGCTAGTGCCCTTTTTAATAGTCGAAAGTGATTGGAGGGCAACTAGCCCCCCCCCACCACATCATTTCCCCCCAAACACATCCAATCAAAATTTTGAGATAGGCATTTTGTCACTGTGGCTGATTTCCAGGTAGAAAATATCTTTTTGAGGAGGACACTCCCCACAAACCTCGGGGCGAGGGTTTTAAGTTATGCCCTGGGGGCATATAAGGTTTATATAGAAGACGTTGTAATAGAAATTTCAAAATAGGCTCATTCGATAGGAAATTCAAAGGGTGTTTGCCCTTTTTAATAGTCAAAAGTGATTGGAGGGAAACTAGCCCCCCCCCCCCCTACGCCCATTATTCCCCAAACGCATCCAATCAAAATTGTGAGATAGCCATTTTGTTCAGCGTAGTTGATTTCCAGATAGAATATATGTTTTTGAGGAGGAAACTCCCCCACAACCCTCAGGGCAAAGGTTTTAAGTTATGCCCTGGGGGCATATAAGGTTTTTATAGAAGGCGTTGTCGTAGAAACTTCAAAGCAGGCTCATTCGATTGGAAATTCAAAGGGCGTTGGCCCCATTTTAATAGTTGAAAGTGATTGGAGGGCAACTAGCCCCTCCACGCCCTCATTCCCCCAAACACATCCAATCAAAATGGTAAGATAGCTATTTTGTTCAGCGTAGTTGATATCCAGATAGAAAATATGTTTTTGAGGAGGATACTCCCCCGCAACCCTCAGGGCAAAGGTTTAAAGTTACACCCTGGTGGTATATAAGGTTTTTTATAGAAGGCGCTGTCGTAGAAACTTCAAAACAGGCTCATTCGATTGGAAATTCAAAGGGCTAGTGCCCTTTTTAAAAGTCAAAAGGGATTGTAGGGCAACTAGCCCCCCCCCCCACACGCCCATTATTCCCCCAAACACATCCTATCAAAATTTTGAGATAGCCATTTTGTTCAGCGTAGTTGATTTCCACATAGAAAATATGTTTTGAGGAGGACACTCCCCCACAAACCCTCAGGGCAAGGTTTTAAGTTATGCCTTGGGGGCATATAAGGTTTTTACAGAAGGCGTTGTCGTAGAAACTTCAAAACAGGCTCATTCGATTGGGAATTCAAAGGGCTAGTGCCCTTTTCAATAGTTGAAAGTGATTGGAGGGCAACTAGCCCCCCCGTCCATAATTTCCCCAAACAGATCCAATCAGAATTTTGAGGGAGCCATTTTGTTCAGCGTAGGCTAGTTGATTTCCAGATAGAAAATATGTTTTTTAGGAGGACACTCCCCCACAACCCTCAGGGCAATTGTTTTTAAGTTATGCCCTGGGGTTATATAAGGATTTATTAGAAAGTGTTGTCGTAGAAACTTCAAAACAGGCTCATTCGATTGGAAATTCAAAGGGCTAGTTCCTTTCTTAATAGTCGAAAGTGATTGGAGGGGAACTAGCCCCTCCCCCATACCCATCATTCTCCCAAACACATCCAATCAAAATTTTGATATAGCCATTTTGTTCAGCGTAGTTGATTTCCAGATAGAAAAATATATTTTTGAGGAGGATACTCCCCAACAGCTCTCAGGGCAAGGGTTTTAAGTTATATCCTTGGGTATATACGCTTTTTATAGAAGCGTTGTCATAGAAACTTCCAAAGAGGCTCATTTGATTGGAAATTCAAAGGGCTAGTGCCCTTTTTGATAGTCGAAACTGATTGGAGGGCAACTAGTCCCCCCCCACGTCCATCATTCACCCAAACACATCCGATCAAAATTTTGAGATAGCCATTTTCTTTAGCGTAGGCTAATTGATTTCCAGATAGAAAATATGTTTTTGAGAAGGACACTTCCCCACAACTCTCAGGGCAAGGGTTTTAAGTTATACCCTGGGCGCATATAAGGTTTTTATAGAAGGTGTTGTCGTAGAAACTTCAAAAAAGGCTAATTCGATTGGAAATTCAAAGGCTAGTGCCCTTTCTAATAGTCGAAAGTGATTAGTAATATTTTTTGTTGTTGTTGTTATTTAGACCAGGGCACTTCGTATCGAAGGAGTTGTCATGGGAACTTCGAAAGGGGCTCATTCGATTGAAAATAGAAGGGATGGTGCCGTTTTTAATAGTCGAAAGTGATTGGAGGGCAACTAATCCCCCTTCCACTTCCACCCTCCCATTTGCCCATTATGTTTAAAAATTAAATGTTGCCTTAAGATGAAATCAAAATGCACTGTGATAATGCTAATTCCCAATAAGGCATTTCAGCAGTATCCTAAGAACGACAGAGGGTATTATGTTAAAACTTTTGAGGCTACTTCTGCTCTTAAAATTTAACTAAATCAAAATAGTGTAAGTGTATCCAAGCTATCAAAGAGAGTCAACAGGTTTTTTTGCGAATGGTATCAAGTTTTCCATTTCAGGTCACTAGAGGAGGTATGAAACTAAGTTAAACAGTACTATTTGTGTCCAGATTTTTAAAATGGTGCATGTTGTTAAAAATTGCTGAAAATTTTTCTCCAGCATACAAATAGCAGGCCAAGCTATAAAGTTTTAAAAACGAAAAGATTTAAAGTGTTATTTTTTTTTTTTCCTGAAAAGACTATGTCAATATAAAACGAACAAAAATTAATTAAAAAAACTTTTCCACAAAATAAGTTTTTCAAAGAAAATTAAAGAACTCCATTAAACAAGAAATGAGCAAAAATAAAATCAAATAATCTACTAAGCTCGAAACTACCATAAATCAGCATCGATAAATAAATGAAACCCAAAACGAACAGAAATTACAATAAATAGCCGAGTCAAACTCAAAACGAGCAGAAATTAACGTACGTTGGGTGCAAAACCCCTATGCCTTCCCAAGGCCAGAACAAAATTTGCACTTTACTGAAAAAATACAAATGAGTGTGCATTGTCAGTTTAATATACATATACCGATATTTAGCAATGAAAATGTTAAAATTATTTGATTTATTAAAGTTATAAAAGTATAACATTTATATTTTTTTCAGTAAAGTGCAAATTTTGTTCTGGCCTTGGGAAGGCACAGGGATTTTGCGCCCAACTTATGTTAATTTCTGCTCGTTTGAGTTTGAGGGTTTCATTTATTTATCGATGCTGATTTATGGTAGTTTCGAGCTTGGTAGATTATTTGATTTTATTTTTGCTCATTTTTTGTTTAATGGAATTCTTTACTTTTCTTTGAAAAACTTATTTTGTGGAAAAAGTTTTTTTTAATTAATTACAATAAATAACCGAGTCAAACTCAAAACGAGCAGAAATTAACATAAGTTGGGCTCAAAACCCCCATGCCTTCCCAAGACCAAAACACAATTTGCGTTACTGAAAAAAACATAAATGGTTTTACTTTTATAACTCTAATAAATCAAATAATATTAACATTTTGATTACTAAATATCAGCATATGTATATTAAACTGACAATGCACATTCATATCTTTTTTTTCAGTGAAGTGTAAATTATGTTCTTTGCCAATCACTTTCGACTATTAAAAAGGGCACAAGCCACTCCAATTTCCAATTGAATGAACCCTTTTCGAAGTTTCTACGACAATTTGTTCGATACGAAGTGCCCTGGTCTAAAGGAAAAAAATAATAAAATAATACATTGTGCCAACATCGTTCTTATATGCCCCCAGGGCATAACTTAAAACCCTTGCCCTGAGGGTTGTGGGGGAGTGTCCTCCTCAAAAACATATTTTCTATCTGGAAATCAACTACGCTGAACAAAGTAGCCATCTCAAAATTTTGATTGAACGTGTTTGGGAAAATAGTGGGCGTGGAAAGGGTGTTAGTTGCCTTCCAATCACTTTCGAATAATAAAAAGGGCACAAGCCACTCCAATTTCCAATCTAATGAGCCCTTTTCGAAGTTTCCACGACAGCTCCTTCGATACGAAGCGCCCTGGTATGGACAAAAACAAAAATAAAAATAATACATTGTGCCAACGTCGTTCTTTACTTAGGCAGCGCGATTGCGCTACCTGTTTCTTTTTCACAGAAACAACGCATAATGATGAGTATAGAAATCAAATGGGAAGAAAAAGTCATTTTTTCTGACATCTATGGCTTTTTTATTTATCATGATACGCCATCTGACTGTCCACAATAGATACATATTTTCCATATGTCACTTTGTATGAAAGAAGTTGTCTTAGAAACTTTAGAGGGGCCTCATTTGACTCGAAATTGTAAATTCTAGGGCCAGTTTTAAGAACCCAAAAGTGGGTTCTATCTGTGACTTTGACATGCACTTTTGCTCGGTACGGTGTGCAAAGGACGTCTTTCAAGCGAAATCTCTGTCTTCATTTTCGGACCCATTCAATTTGATGATCTTATTCGTTCCTGACATATTGCAGCCACCCCCATCAACAACCGGGATGCATATAGTGTCTTTAAGTTCAATATCCATCTCATTATTCTTTGAAAATGTCAATTTAACACCGTTAGCAGTTCCTGAGATATTGCCGATACGTCCTTCCAAGCACCAAGACACGCACAGAGTCCCTTGATTTATTTCAAAATTTGATTTAGTTTAAGTAGCTGTAGCAAGTACTTGCAGTCACAGTTTCAAATACTCTAATTTGCAAGTATTCTTAGTCACAGTCACAAGTAGTAACATTCTCTAGTAGTTGCAGTTATAAGTAGTCGCTGTTGCAGTAGCAGTAGCAGGAGTAGTAGTAGCCCAGAAAGCTTCAAGTTTAATACCCTTAGCCGTTCTTAAAATATTGCAGATACACCTTTTTGGTAACCTGCATCAGGGGCGCAACAAGAAAAGTCTCCTGGAGGAGAGGATTAAACTATTTATAGATTGGGCTGTTGGCTGAGACCCAAATTACCCCTGGGCCAAACTGGGAGGATTAACTATTTATAGATTGGGCTGAGACAAATTACCTGGGCCAACTGATGTATTAACAGAACCGTGTGCCGTGCGTAGAAAATTCTTGAATTTCACAAATAACTTAAATCTGCGAAAAAAATTGGGAAAGGGCATTTCTAAAGTACAACTGGTTGTAGGTTGACATTAAAAGTTTTTCCCAAAAGATATGTCGAGTCTCCGCCAGTTTTTAGAAAATTTATCGTAAGCTTCATCCTCGGTGAACCTTGTCCGTTCTTGGTCGTATTTCATTGCTATTTATATCCATTCTTGGGCAGTTTTTTTACAAATGATTGATTTTCAATTAGGTCTTTAACAGCTTCAATGAAGAAAATGACCGTTCAGGCGTAGAAGTATTTACTAATATTTTTGCTAAATCACAAAATAACATATTTAATATGAGAAAGAGACCAGCATTGCAATGATGCAAAGGCTCAATAGAATTCTTTTTTTTTCATTTTTTTTTTATCGAAAAATTTGTCACCACAGAATGATCTCACCATATACCCTTGAAATTTCACTGTCGTAAAATAACTCTAGCTCGGTAATTTTGCCACCGAATTTTGCCATCGAGGTTTTTTACGGTTTCAGGTAGGTCATGTTTGGTAGTTTAGGACCTAATAAGTAGTTTTCCTGGATCGCGTTGCCTACAGAGCTTTTTTTGGGGATGAAAAGTGACAATTTTCACAATTTGTCAAAATTTTATGAAAATATCTCCGAAACTAAAAGCGATAGGACAAAATGCAAAACTTCCCTTTGTACCTGGCGACAAGAGGACAAGAATAAAAAAAAAATGGTATCCTAGCTCTTACCGTTAAGAATTTACAGATTTTTGAAGTTCTGCTTTTTCGCACAAGGGTTCAAAAACTTCGGTTGGCCGTCAGTTCTTCCGTCGTTATCGGATTGCCTCAATTTTTCTATCCAACCTCTCCTGGCTATGTAGATAATTGTATAAATAAGTGGGAAAAAAATACCAACTTTTTGGATTTTTTTTTCAAAAAACCTCGTTTTTTGCGAATTTTGAAACTTTGGAAATTTTTTCCCGAAAAACTAGCTTTCAAAAAAAAAAAAAAAAAAAAATCCTGTGTGTACTATCAATGAAGAGAACAGCTGAAAATTTTTTCAGCAAAATTGGAATTTCACGCGCAGTCACGATTGGATGATTTGGCGTGGATTGACCCTTTTTCCTGTATAAGTGCTTGAACCCTCTCAATATGTCGGATCATCACCCCTCAACCATCATATCCTTGACTTACCATAAATGTTGGCTAAAGAGTAGGATCACTTATAGTTCGTTTGTTGGATCTGCCAATCTCTTTCCACATATATTACAGCAGCGGGTATGAAATACAAGAAGTCTTAATGAACTAAAATAAGTATTTAGGAACTTTTCTATTTTCGGAAATCCTAGCAAAAGAAGTCATTATTGGTAAAACATCTACGCAGTCATTTTTCCAACATATGCCGCTTCTCGACAAGCAAAAAAAAACGCAAAAAATCTTTTACTTCACCCACAAGTTCCCTTTTCTAAAATAATGCAATCAAATGATGAAATAGTTTCGTTTTGAATATGCCAAGTTATATAACTATTCAAGATTGAAGGTATAGCCCAGATTCTAAGGAATCAAATAGTTTTTATTTATCGGAGGGGAGAGACTGGTCACCGAGCCAAGGGGTAGGCCTAACCTACCACTTTATACAAAAAAAATCAAGTCAAGACTGAGTTTAGCCTTGGTTTTAATGATTTGTTTCGGGGTATTGTATTTCTTACAAAGCTCCATTTCAATATCCACTTTCTAGCTAAAACTATTAGTAAAAACTAGCTTTAATTGTTCCAGCAAAATTTCTTTTGAATTATGATTTCTAATGATATGTTTCAAAATTGTGTAATTGATGGCATATGAATAGTATGCCTCGTACGGTTAACTGCATATGAATCATGGTTTGTGATTAATAATAAATATTTCTTGACATCTAACATCTTTAAACATTCATTCTAGATATCGTCCCTGTACCCTTCTTCGTATTTGATTGGTGATAGAATAAGATGATTACATCGGGTATCAAAAGCTACCATGGAAGATAGTTCAGAACTTTATTTTCTAATTGTTCTAGGCTTCATTTATGCATTGATTGTAAATTTTTCAGCTTTATTTTTTCGTTATTACTCTACTAACATTTTATATGACTTAGTCTTCTTGGTATTATTGTTCAATTATGGTTATTTTCTTTGAATTTACTAAAATTTAGTCCCCAATTCAAAAGGGATATATAACAAGAAAAAAATAATGCAGTTAAATATCGTATTTTTTATAATCCTTTGTACTCAAAAAACGTCACAGTTTTTTAATTTATTGCAAGGTTTGTCTTCAGGTCCATTTGGGTATTGTTTATTCACTTTTTTCTGGGTCTTCAAACGTTTTATTAATTTGAAAACGAAGAAATTCTTATTAAAACTAGTTAATTAACTAACCGACTAATTAATTAATTAAAATAATTATATTAATTAACACGGATTTCAAGATCTTTGATACCAAGATACCATTTCATAGTTTTTAAAAAGCCAATTCCGGGTTACATAGTCCGTGCTTGTTCTGTTTAACACACAAGTAAGAAGGTTTTCTTTTATGGCAATGAGTATGACTGCTGCGGTGCTGCCATCTAATACTTTAAAGGAAAACCAACGTAAAATACTTGTCATAATGGCTTAAATCATCTGAATTTTCGTTTAGATTTGTTTGTGTAGATACTAATTGTCTACAGAAACAATATTTTGACACTTTTATACCCAAAAGGAATTCCTGATCGAATTTTTTGACCTAGCAATTTGACCTATCTTTCTATAGTAACTATAATGATAATAATAAAATTATAATATTAAGAAAGAATTAGAAAAAGAAGCGACAAAAAAGACAAAAGAGAAAAAATATTTCTTTGAAAACCAGCTAAGCTGTTTGTGTGTTCTTTTTTTTTTGGCCTTATAAAGTTTTTAACTTCAATGAAATATTTAATTGTAATGGATTTTTTAATGCTTTAGCACCTTAACTTAGTGTGTTCACGCCAGAACCAAAAATTAATGAGAAATCAGATTCTCTTTTATGAAACTGACAGCAACAACTTCACAAATTTTGGGGCAATTGTGGCTTTGTGAAATTGGCATAATTGCCAGTGTCAATTCAAAACGCAATATATAACATAATGAGTGTATCTGATTTGATCTGAATTGGACAAATTCTGTTCTCGCTCGACTATATTTTTTTAACGAGGATAGTAACACCCCCCCCCCTTCTTGACGGTAAGTCCCGTTTGATGCTATTTCGAATGAATTGCTAATCCCTAATCCTCCTCAAACAGATTTATAATCAAAATTTATCATGGCTAATGTTACGCAACAATCGTTTGACAAATTCAGAAGGTTTTGAGTGGAAAACTGAGAGACTATTATTGCTAAGATTAATTATATGCACAAGAAAATTAACTATACTATGCATAATTGATTTAAGTAAATTGATTATGCGTCAGTTCCTTCTGATTGTTAATTTTTGAGTTGACGAGGTACCATCATCAATTCAGCAGATGACACTGGGGGGATGAATATGGATCGGTGAGTAGGGGGTGGGGGAGTAAAAAAAACTTTTCAAGTCAGCAGAATTTGGTGCTAAATTTGGGATGCCTCTTCCGACGTTTTTTTACCTATTTTGGCGAAATGAGGGTTGAGAATATTAACAACGGTACTTTTCAAGTCAGCAGAATTTGGTGCTAAATTTTGGGATGCCTCTTCCGACGTTTTTTTCACCTATTTTGGCGAAATGAGTGTTGAGAATGTTAAAAACGGTAATTTTTCCTTTAACAGCCATACTACCATCCGGGGTCATCATCTCACCCGAAAGAAAATTCATCTTTTTTTTGATGATACAATCATTTAATAATGACCACATCTTCATAGGAGATCCATGCGCATTATTGAATGCCTTCAAATAGTACTGCTGTTTAGCGGACCTTAGAGCTTTGGTCAAGCAATTCTTGTATGCTTTAAAAAAAACTTGATTTATCTCTGCTGGATGAGACAAATATTTTTTATACAGGCTGTTCTTTAATTGGATTGACCTTAGTAGTACTTTTGAAATCCAAGGCTTTTTGGGTCTATTGTAACGTCTTAAACGGGTTGAGGACATGGGACAAGCCAGATTGAGCGCTTTGATGAATTCTTGACCAGAAAAAATGCGAAGCTTGATTTGTATCCTCACAGTCTAAGCATGGTGAGAAGTCAGTTTTAAGCAGCAGTTCATTCAAACTCTGAACAGATGCATTGTCTAGTCTTCTAGTTGTCTTGATCGTAGTTACCGCTTGCCAACACGTATGAATCTCCATCAGAAGCATAAAGTAGTCGGAAGTTTCATCAACAATAACATTACATGAGTCAAATGCAATATTAAGAAAAATATTGTCAATTATCGTTGCTGTCGAGCGTAGAACTAGAGTTGGAATCCGGCAAGCCGGAAGAAGGCCTAGCGAAAGACAAAGTGTCAAAAAATCAACAGCCAAAGGTGAATAATATGCGGATGAAAGAGCATGACTAGCAATACTTATATCAATATTAAATACCCAATATACATAATCTTCCAGCTCCACTCAATTGCGACAGAAGAAAATATATTCAACTTACTTATAAAATGCTGCACCGAAGAACTGGGTGACCTATAGAACAAGCAACACAAAACTTTGTCAGTCCTGAAATCAAGCTCAACAACGAGGAATTCAAACACCGTTTTTTCATCCATAAAATCAAAATCTGAAACAATCTTGCAAGAAATTTCACTATGAATAAAAAAAAAGGCCTCCTCTTCATCTAGCCTTCCTAGTCTTTGAAATAAAGTTATAACCATTAATATTCGCTAAGTGACTAGTTGACTCGTCTAAAAAAAAAAATTCATAAACAGCTAACATATCCACTCGGTGGTAAGGAAGGAATAAAGATAAATGGCCCAAACTACTCATCAGCCTAAAACAGTTTAAACTTGCCAGCCTTCTGCTACCAGGATTAACACGCCCATTAATCACATTAGGGAGTAAATTCTTGTTACCAAGCCGTCTGGTGGGATTCTGGAGTGAGGCGAGGATAAACCATTAACCAAACCTGTATATGGGAGAGAACGGCACGACTCGTGAAATATCAGATCTTCAACTGAAAAGATCTTCAACAATGCAAAAACAGAGCCTGATTTTTAGGCATGATTTTTAGGCCTGGAGAATACAAAAGAAAGGTGCTGAAAGTAAAAAGAAACACAAAGAACACTGTAAAACAAACCAAAAGAAAACAATGAGTAAACAGAACAAAAGAGACAACGTAAATAGACAGGAAAAAATAACACACCAACATTGACTCATAGTCATTTTCCCATTCATGACACAAACCAATGAAAATGAACTTGTTTCATTCCTCGATCACGGACAATTTATCTATAAACAAACGCAGTAAATAATTGTTCCAGTAGAACCCCCTTATTGAATACGACGAGAACACATGTGCTGCCATCTACAATTAAGTCTAACTCTGACAGTTTCCGGGAAATTGATTGCGTAATCGAAGGGGAGAGAATTTCTGAGAAATTGATTTGTTGGACTTCGTCCAGGAGAATTGTCTCCGGGCGAAGTTTATTAATGTCTGATGGATAATGTCAAGGTCGATTGATTTGTTGGTGTTCATCCAAGAGAATTGTCTCCGGGCGAAGTTTATTAATGTCTGATGGATGATGTCAAGGTCGATTGATTTGTTGGTGTTCGTCCAGGAGAATTTCTCCGGGCGAAGTTTGCACATGCGCATTAACGGTGGGGAAGAGATATATTGATCTAGGACTCGAGGGGGAAAATGGATTTCCGAGAAATTGATTGCGTAACCTAACCTAACCTCATGAGTTCCCACGAGAACACCCTATATGGGCATAGACTCCCTAGGGGAAATGGATTTCCGAGAAATTGATTGCGTAACCTAACCTAACCTCATGAGTTCCCCACGAGAACACCAAATTTTGCTAAGTACGAAACAAGCGAAAAGTACAAAGAAGTTACAGAGTCGAGAAATTGAACGCGACAACCATGACACTAGCAAGCTTGTTTGCTTTCTTGCTGAATACCCCTTTCGCAGAAGACCCGAGCTTGCGAAACATTACTTCTGGAGTTACGGCTGATAAAAAAGTCAACGTCGACACAGCTAGATCCGTCGGACAAGAAATCATGGATAGCATGACAGAGGAAAACGTCAACACGTACACATTCAAGAAAAAGTCGGCGGCTGTAACGCTTGTTAATAAAGCTGCACAAGTTATTAATGGACAGTCAGTTGCCGATGATCCAGCATTGATGTTTCAGCGGCTGGTGACAATTGCTGAAAATAGCGACAATAATTTGGATTCATGCTCTGAGTATGAATTATGTTCGCCGTCTCCCGTCACCTTCTGAAGCAAACAGACTTCCACGATTAGTCGATAAGCCTGCCCTCACCGATGCGATGTGACGTCTAGTTGCAGAACAGCAGCCAAAAACTGAAGAATTTGTCGAAGATTTCAGTGACAAGCATATAGTTCTGGATGGTGGGGCACTGCTTCAGCAAATCTCTTGGGAAAATAACTCAAGTTATCATAGTATCTGCCAGAAGTACGTTGACTAAGTTGCACTGAAATACGGGTTGCAAAGGACGTCGGTAGTTTTCAACGGATACAACCAAGCACCTTCAATCAAAGACATCACCCATTTGAGACGGGTAGGGTCACGATCGTACCTGCAGATCAATTTAACAGGAATATGGTCTGTTATACAAAGAAAAAAGTGTTCCTAAGCGACTTCAAGAATAAGCAAGCAATCACAGCCATGACCAGCGAGCACCTGAACAAAGCTGAGTGTCAGGTATACCAGGCAGAAGGCGACGCTGATTTTCCCATTGTTCTAACCGAAGTTCCATCTTCTTCTTTTATGCCTACTCTCCTGGTTGGAGACGACAGAAATCTGCTTACACTCCTGGTTTATCACGCACAGACAGGTAGCCAAGCAATCTAGTTTTACTCCGAGCCTCCAGCTGGAATCTCAAAGAATAGAATTTGGATATAAATGCAACGAAACTCAAACTTGGATCTCGTATATGTAGCACAATCCTGTATGTCCCACGCCTTCCTTGGGTGCGATTCAATTTCTCGTATCTATGGCATTGGGAAGTCAGCGGGACTAAGCTTCTGATAAAAACAATGAGTTTTACGAATCCGCTGAAGTTTTTATGGACCCACTATCCACCAAGCTCGAGATTTCAGAAGCTGAGGAGAAAGCAATGATGCTTTCTCCCCCCTGGCTCCTGGCTTACCCTGGCTCAATTTTAACCCTCAATCAGTTGCGTCATCTCAAATTCATCGAGAAAGTTACAGCATCTGTTTCGTATGTTGAGTCTAAAGTTCTCTCTCCCACCAGTGATGCTTGCAGCTTCAGTAGAAAGGCCTTATTGACTCCGAACATTACCACGTGGTTTATGGTTTTCTCACTGAGAATAAAAAAACAGAATTTTTCTCAATTCAAAAAACAGGAATTTTCTCACTTTTATGGATGTTTTCTTGGACGGTTATGAGTGTCGGTCAATTTATTTGATGTTTTTCATGGATGTAAACAGTAATTCATGTCTGTTTTATGGTTTTTGTCAGTGAGAATGAAAAAACAGGATTTTTTTTCTAACTTTGATGGATGTTTCTTGGATGTTCTCACTTTGATGGATGTTTCTTGGATGTTCTCACTTTGATGGATGTTTCTTGGATGTTCTCACTTTGATGGATGTTTCTTGGATGTTCTCACTTTGATGGATGTTTCTTGAATGTTCTCACTTTGATGGATGTTTCTTGGATGTTCTCACTTTGATGGATGTTTCTTGGATGTTCTCACTTTTGATGGATGTTTCTTGGATGTTCCCACTTTGATGGATGTTTCTTGGATGGTTATGAGTAACACATGACATATGACAGATGACACATGACACATGAGACATGACACAAGACACATGACACGTGACACGTGACACATGACACGTGACACGTGACACATGACACATGACACAACACATGAGACGTGACACGTGACACATGACACATGACACAACACATGAGACATGACACATGACACACACATGACACGAAACATGACACATGACACATGACGAATGACACATGACACATGACATAAGAATGACGTAATCAACTAGGAAAAATGGATTTTCTGAGAAATTGATTACATAATCGGTAGAACCCTATCAGGAGGTCGTGACGGGGGTCCATATATGGACATAGAATGACGTAATCGACTAGGACAAATGGATTTCTGAGAAATTGATTACATAATCAGTAGAACCATATCAGAAGGTCATGACGGGAGTCCATATATGGGCATAGAATGACGTAATCGATTAGGACAGTTGGATATCTGAGAAATTGATTACATAATCGTTAGAACCCTATCAGAAGGTCATGACGGGAGTCCATATATGGGCATTGAATGACGTAATCGACTAGGACTGTTGGAATATTTCAGTAGTGGTGTCGTGGTTTACCTTGTCACAGTTACATTTTCTTGATTTTTCAAAGTTCATTTTGAATTTCTTTCGGTGAAATGCAAGAGTTGGAATATTTCAGTAGTGTTTTGTTGCGGTTTACCTTGTCACAGTTACATTCTCTTTATTTTTTCAAAGTTCATTTGGTTTTCTTTCATTGAAATGCAAGAGACGGAATATTTCAGTAGTGTTTTGTTGTGGTTTACCTTGTCACAGTTATATTCTCTTGATTTTTCAAAGTTCATTTTGAATTTCTTTCATTGAAATGCAAGGGTTGGAATATTTCAGTAGTGGTTTGTTGTGGTTTACCTTCTCAAAGTTACATTCTCTCGATTTTTTCAAAGTTCATTTTGAATTTTTTTTTTCATTGAAATGCAAGAGTTGGATTATTTCAGTTCTGGTTTGTCGTGGTTTACCATTTCACAGTTACACTTTCTTGATTTTTCAAAGTTCATTTTGAATTTCTTTCATTGAAATGCAAGAGTTGGTTTATTTCAGTAGTTTTTTGTTGTGGTTTACCATTTCACACTTACATTCTCTTGATTTTTCAAAGTTTAATTTGAATTTCTTTCATTGAAATGCAAGGGCTGGAATATTTCAGTAGTGGTTTGTTGTGGTTTACCTTGTCACAGTTACATTCTCTTGATTTTTCAAAGTTCATTTTGAATTTCTTTCGTTGAAATGCATGAGTTGGAATATTTCAGTAGCGTTCTGTTATTGTTTACCATGTCACAGTTACATTGTCTTGATTTTTCAAAGTTCATTTTGAATTTCTTTCATTGAAATGCAAGAGTTGGATTATTTCACTAGTGTTTTGTCGTGGTTTACCTTGTCACAGTTACATTTTCTTGATTTTTCAAAGTTCATTTTGGTTTTCTTTCGTTGAAATGCAAGAGTTGGAATATTTCAGTAGTGTTTTGATGTGGTTTACCTTGTCACAGTTACGTTCTCTTGATTTTTCAAAGTTCATTTTGGTTTTCTTTCATTGAAATGCAAGAGTTGGAATATTTCAGTAGTGTTTTGTTCTGGTTTATCTTGTCACAGTTATATTCTCTTGATTTTTCAAAGTTCATTTTGGTTTTCTTTCGATGAAATGCAAGAGTTGGAATATTTCAATAGTGTTTTGTCATGGTTTACCTTGTCACAGTTACATTCTCTTAATTTTTCAAAGATCATTATGAATTTCATTCGTTGAAATGCAAGAGTTGGAAATTTCAGTAGTGTTTTGTTGTGGTTTACCTTGTCACAATTACAATTTCTTGATTTTTCAAAGTTCATTTTGAATTTCTTTCGTTGAAATGCAAGAGTTGGAACATTTCAGTAGTGTTTTGTTGTGGTTTACCTTGTCACACTTACATTCTCTTGATTTTTCAAAGTTCATTTCGAATTTCTTTCATTGAAATGCAAGAGTTGGAATATTCCAGTAGTGTTCTGTCGTGGTTTACCATGTCACAGTTACATTCTCTTGATTTTTCAAAGTTCATTTGAATTTCTTTAAGATCATTTTGAATTTCATTCGTTGAAATGCAAGAGTCGGAATATTTCAGTAGTGTTTTGTTGTGGTTTACCTTATCACAGTTACAATTTCTTGATTTTTCAAAGTTCATTTGAATTTCTTTCGTTGAAAGGCAAGAATTGGAATATTTCAGTAGTGTTCTGTCGTGGTTTACCATGTCACAGTTACATTCTCTTGATTTTTTCAAAGTTCATTTGAATTTATTTCGTTGAAATGCAAGAGTTGGATTATTTTCAGTAGTGTTTTGTCATGGTTTACCTTGTCACAGTTACATTCTATTAATTTTTCAAAGTTCATTTTGAATTTCTTTCATTGAAATGCAAGAGTTGGATTATTTCAGTAGTGTTTTGTTGTGGTTTACCTTGTCACAGTTACAATTTCTTGATTTTTCAAAGTTCATTTTGAATTTCTTTCGTTGAAATGCAAGAAATGGAATATTTCAGTAGTGTTTTGTTGTGATTTACCTTGTCACACTTACATTCTCTTGATTTTTCAAAGTTCATTTCGAATTTCTTTCATTGAAATGCAAGAGTTGGAATATTTCAGTAGTGTTCTGTCGTGGTTTACCATGTCACAGTTACATTCTCTTGATTTTTCAAAGTTCATTTGAATTTCTTTCGTTGAAATGCAAGAGTTGGATTATTTCAGTAGTGTTTTGTCATGGTTTACCTTGTCACAGTTAAATTCTATTATTTTTTCAAAGTTCATTTTGAATTTCTTTCATTGAAATGCAAGAGTTGGATTATTTCAGTAGTGTTTTGTTGTGCTTTACCTTGTCACAGATACATTCTCTTGATTTTTCAAAGTTCATTTTTAATTTCTTTCATTGAAATGCAAGAGTTGGAATATTTCAGTAGTGTTCTGTCATGGTTTACCTTGTCACAGTTACATTCTCTTGATTTTTTAAAGTTCATTTTGGATTTCTTTCGTTGAAATGCAGGAGTTGGAATATTTCAGTAATGTTTTTTTGCGGTTTACCAAGTCACAGATACATTCTCTTAATTTTTTCAAAGTTCATTACGAATTTCGTTCATTGAAATGCAAGAGTTGGAATATTTCAGTAGTGCTTTGTCATGGTTTACCTTGTCACAATTACATTCTCTTGATTTTTCAAAGTTCATTTAAATTTCTTTCATTGAAATGCAAGAGTTGGATTATTTCAGTAGTATTTTGTTGTGCTTTACCTTGTCACAGTTACATTCTCTTATTTTTTCAACTTTCATTTTTAATTTCTTTCGTTGAAATGCAAGAGTTGGAATATTTCAGTAGTGTTTTGTCATGGTTTACCTTGTCACAGTTACATTCTATGATTTTTCAAAGTTCAATTTGAATTTCTTTCATTGAAATGCAAGGGCTGGAATATTTCAGTAGTGTTTTGTTGTGGTTTACCTTGTCAGAGTTACATTCTCTTGATTTTTCAAAGTTCATTTTGAATTTCTTTCGTTGAAATGCATGAGTTGGAATATTTCAGTAGCGTTCTGTCATTGTTTACCATGTCACAGTTACATTGTCTTGATTTTTCAAAGTTCATTTTGAATTTCTTTCATTGAAATGCAAGAGTTGGATTATTTCACTAGTGTTTTGTCGTGGTTTACCTTGTCACAGTTACATTCTCTTGATTTTTCAAAGTTCATTTTGAATTTCTTTCGTTGAAATGCAAGAGTTGGAATATTTCAGTAGTGTTTTGTTGTGGTTTACCTTGTCACAGTTACATTTTCTTGATTTTCAAAGTTCATTTTGGTTTTTTCGTTGAAATGCAAGAGTTGGAATATTTCAGTAGTGTTTTGATGTGGTTTACCTTGTCACAGTTACGTTCTCTTGATTTTTCAAAGTTCATTTTGGTTTTCTTTCATTGGAAATGCAAAATATTTCAGTAGTGTTTTGTTCTGGTTTATATCTTGTCACAGTTATATTCTCTTGATTTTTCAAAGTTCATTTTGGTTTTCTTTCTATGAAATGCAAGAGTTGGAATATTTCAATAGTGTTTTGTCATGGTTTACCTTGTCACAGTTACATTCTCTTAATTTTTCAAAGATCATTTTGAATTTCATTCGTTGAAATGCAAGAGTTGGAATATTTCAGTAGTGTTTTGTTGTGGTTTACCTTGTCACAATTACAATTTCTTGATTTTTCAAAGTTCATTTTGAATTTCTTTCGTTGAAATGCGAGAGTTGGAACATTTCAGTAGTGTTTTGTTGTGGTTTACCTTGTCACACTTACATTCTCTTGATTTTTCGAAGTTCATTTCGAATTTCTTTCATTGAAATGCAAGAGTTGGAATATTGCAGTAGTGTTCTGTCGTGGTTTACCATGTCACAGTTACATTCTCTTGATTTTTCAAAGTTCATTTGAATTTCTTTAAGATCATTTTGAATTTCATTCGTTGAAATGCAAGAGTTGGAATATTTCAGTAGTGTTTTGTTGTGGTTTACCTTGTCACAGTTACAATTTCTTGATTTTTCAAAGTTCATTTTGAATTTCTTTCGTTGAAATGCAAGAGTTGGAATATTTCAGTAGTGTTTTGTTGTGGTTTACCTTGTCACACTTACATTCTCTTGATTTTTCAAAGTTCATTTCGAATTTCTTTCATTGAAATGCAACAGTTGGAATATTTCAGTAGTGTTCTGTCGTGGTTTACCATGTCACAGTTACATTCTCTTGATTTTTTAAGTTCATTTTGGATTTCTTTCGTTGAAATGCAGGAGTTGGAATACTTCAGTAATGTTTTGTTGCGGTTTACCTTGTCACAGATACATTCTCTTAATTTTTCAAAGTTCATTACGAATTTCGTTCATTGAAATGCAAGAGTTGGATTATTTCAGTAGTGTTTTGTTGTGCTTTACCTTGTCACAGATACATTCTCTTGATTTTTCAAAGTTCATTTTGAATTTCTTTCGTTGAAATGCAAGAGTTGGAATATTTCAGTAGTGTTTTGTTGTGGTTTACCTTGTCACAGTTACATTTTCTTGATTTTCAAAGTTCATTTTGGTTTTCTTTCGTTGAAATGCAAGAGTTGGAATATTTCAGTAGTGTTTTGATGTGGTTTACCTTGTCACAGTTACGTTCTCTTGATTTTTCAAAGTTCATTTTGGTTTTCTTTCATTGAAATGCAAAATATTTCAGTAGTGTTTTGTTCTGGTTTATCTTGTCACAGTTATATTCTCTTGATTTTTCAAAGTTCATTTTGGTTTTCTTTCTATGAAATGCAAGAGTTGGAATATTTCAATAGTGTTTTGTCATGGTTTACCTTGTCACAGTTACATTCTCTTAATTTTTCAAAAGATCATTTTGAATTTCATTCGTTGAAATGCAAGAGTTGGAATATTTCAGTAGTGTTTTGTTGTGGTTTACCTTGTCACAATTACAATTTCTTGATTTTTCAAAGTTCATTTTGAATTTCTTTCGTTGAAGTGCAAGAGTTGGAACATTTCAGTAGTGTTTTGTTGTGGCTTACCTTGTCACACTTACATTCTCTTGATTTTTCGAAGTTCATTTCGAATTTCTTTCATTGAAATGCAAGAGTTAGAATATTTCAGTAGTGTTTCTGTCGTGGTTTACCATGTCACAGTTACATTCTCTTGATTTTTCAAAGTTCATTTGAATTTCTTTAAGATCATTTTTGAATTTCATTCGTTGAAATGCAAGAGTTGGAATATTTCAGTAGTGTTTTGTTGTGGTTTACCTTGTCACAGTTACAATTTCTTGATTTTTCAAAGTTCATTTTGGATTTCTTTCGTTGAAATGCAGGAGTTGGAATACTTCAGTAATGTTTTGTTGCGGTTTACCTTGTCACAGATACATTCTCTTAATTTTTCAAAGTTCATTACGAATTTCGTTCATTGAAATGCAAGAGTTGGAATATTTCACTAGTGTTTTGTCGTGGTTTACCTTGTCACAGTTACATTCTCTTGATTTTTCAAAGTTCATTTTGAATTTCTTTCGTTGAAATGCAAGAGTTGGAATATTTAAGTAGTGTTTTGTTGTGGTTTACCTTGTCACAGTTACATTTCTTGATTTTCAAAGTTCATTTTGGTTTTCTTTCGTTGAAATGCAAGAGTTGGAATATTTCAGTAGTGTTTTGATGTGGTTTACCTAGTCACAGTTACGTTCTCTGATTTTTCAAAGTTCATTTTGGTTTTCTTTCATTGAAATGCAAAATATTTCAGTAGTGTTTTGTTCTGGTTTATCTTGTCACAGTTATATTCTCTTGATTTTTCAAAGTTCATTTTGGTTTTCTTTCTATGAAATGCAAGAGTTGGAATATTTCAATAGTGTTTTGTCATGGTTTACCTTGTCACAGTTACATTGTCTTGATTTTTCAAAGTTCATTTTGAATTTCTTTCATTGAAATGCAAGAGTTGGATTATTTCACTAGTGTTTTGTCGTGGTTTACCTTGTCACAGTTACATTCTCTTGATTTTTCAAAGTTCATTTTGAATTTCTTTCGTTGAAATGCAAGAGTTGGAATATTTCAGTAGTGTTTTGTTGTGGTTTACCTTGTCACAGTTACATTTTCTTGATTTTCAAAGTTCATTTTGGTTTTCTTTCGTTGAAATGCAAGAGTTGGAATATTTCAGTAGTGTTTTGATGTGGTTTACCTTGTCGCAGTTTACGTTCTCTTGATTTTTCAAAGTTCATTTTGGTTTTCTTTCATTGAAATGCAAAATATTTCAGTAGTGTTTTGTTCTGGTTTATCTTGTCACAGTTATATTCTCTTGATTTTTCAAAGTTCATTTTGGTTTTCTTTCTATGAAATGCAAGAGTTGGAATATTTCAATAGTGTTTTGTCATGGTTTACCTTGTCACAGTTACAATTTCTTGATTTTTTAAAGTTCATTTTTGGATTTCTTTCGTTGAAATGCAGGAGTTTGGAATACTTCAGTAATGTTTTGTTGCGGTTTACCTTGTCACAGATACATTCTCTTAATTTTCAAAGTTCATTACGAATTTCGTTCATTGAAATGCAAGAGTTGGAATATTTCACTAGTGTTTTGTCGTGGTTTACCTTGTCACAGTTACATTCTCTTGATTTTTCAAAGTTCATTTTGAATTTCTTTCGTTGAAATGCAAGAGTTGGAATATTTCAGTAGTGTTTTTTGTTGTGGTTTACCTTGTCACAGTTACATTTTCTTGATTTTCAAAGTTCATTTTGGTTTTCTTTCGTTGAAATGCAAGAGTTGGAATATTTCAGTAGTGTTTTGATGTGGTTTACCTTGTCACAGTTACGTTCTCTTGATTTTTTCAAAGTTCATTTTGGTTTTCTTTCATTGAAATGCAAAATATTTCAGTAGTGTTTTGTTCTGGTTTATCTTGTCACAGTTATATTCTCTTGATTTTTCAAAGTTCATTTTGGTTTTCTTTCTATGAAATGCAAGAGTTGGAATATTTCAATAGTGTTTTGTCATGGTTTACCTTGTCACAGTTACATTGTCTTGATTTTTCAAAGTTCATTTTGAATTTCTTTCATTGAAATGCAAGAGTTGGATTATTTCACTAGTGTTTTGTCGTGGTTTACCTTGTCACAGTTACATTCTCTTGATTTTTCAAAGTTCATTTTGAATTTCTTTCGTTGAAATGCAAGAGTTGGAATATTTCAGTAGTGTTTTGTTTGTGGTTTACCTTGTCACAGTTACATTTTCTTGATTTTCAAAGTTCATTTTGGTTTTCTTTCGTTGAAATGCAAGAGTTGAAATATTTCAGTAGTGTTTTGATGTGGTTTACCTTGTCGCAGTTACGTTCTCTTGATTTTTCAAAGTTCATTTTGGTTTTCTTTCATTGAAATGCAAAATATTTCAGTAGTGTTTTCTTCTGGTTTATCTTGTCACAGTTATATTCTCTTGATTTTTCAAAGTTCATTTTGGTTTTCTTTCTATGAAATGCAAGAGTTGGAATATTTCAATAGTGTTTTGTCATGGTTTACCTTGTCACAGTTACATTCTCTTAATTTTTCAAAGATCATTTTGAATTTCATTCGTTGAAATGCAAGAGTTGGAATATTTCAGTAGTGTTTTTGTTGTGGTTTACCTTGTCACAATAACAATTTCTTGATTTTTCAAAGTTCATTTTGAATTTCTTTCGTTTGAAATGCAAGAGTTGGAACATTTCAGTAGTGTTTTTGTTGTGGTTTACCTTGTCACACTTACATTCTCTTGATTTTTCGAAGTTCATTTCGAATTTCTTTCATTGAAATGCAAGAGTTGGAATATTTCAGTAGTGTTCTGTCGTGGTTTACCATGTCACAGTTACATTCTCTTGATTTTTCAAAGTTCATTTGAATTTCTTTAAGACCATTTTGAATTTCATTCGTTGAAATGCAAGAGTTGGAATATTTCAGTAGTGTTTTGTTGTGGTTTACCTTGTCACAGTTACAATTTCTTGATTTTTCAAAGTTCATTTTGAATTTCTTTCGTTGAAATGCAAGAGTTGGAATATTTCAGTTGTGTTTTGTTGTGGTTTTTACCTTGTCACACTTACATTCTCTTGATTTTTCAAAGTTCATTTCGAATTTCTTTCATTGAAATGCAACAGTTGGAATATTTCAGTAGTGTTCTGTCGTGGTTTACCATGTCACAGTTACATTCTCTTGATTTTCAAAGTTCATTTGAATTTCTTTCGTTGAAATGCTTGAGTTGGATTATTTCAGTAGTTTTTTGTCAAGGTTTACCTTGTCACAGTTACATTCTATTAATTTTTCAAAGTTCATTTTGAATTTCTTTCATTGAAATGCAAGAGTTGGATTATTTCAGTAGTGTTTTTGTTGTGCTTTACCTTGTCACAGATACATTCTCTTGATTTTTCAAAGTTCATTTTTAATTTCTTTCATTGAAATGCAAGAGTTGGAATATTTCAGTAGTGTTCTGTCATGGTTTACCTTGTCACAGTTACATTCTCTTGATTTTTTAAAGTTCATTTTGGATTTCTTTCGTTGAAATGCAGGAGTTGGAATACTTCAGTAATGTTTTGTTGCGGTTTACCTTGTCACAGATACATTCTACTTAATTTTTCAAAGTTCATTACGAATTTCGTTCATTGAAATGCAAGAGTTGGAATATTTCAGTAGTGCTTTGTCATGGTTTTACCTTGTCACAATTACATTCTCTTGATTTTTCAAAGTTCATTTAAATTTCTTTCATTGAAATGCAAGAGTTGGATTATTTCAGTAGTATTTTGTTGTGCTTTACCTTGTCAAAGTTACATTCTCTTAATTTTTCAACTTTCATTTTTAATTTCTTTCGTTGAAATGCAAGAGTTGGAATATTTCAGTAGTGTTTTGTCATGGTTTACCTTGT
This sequence comes from Artemia sinica, assembly GCA_027921565.1. Taxonomy (NCBI): domain Eukaryota; kingdom Metazoa; phylum Arthropoda; class Branchiopoda; order Anostraca; family Artemiidae; genus Artemia; species Artemia sinica. The sequence continues at coordinate 27,450,270 of CM051259.1, read as the reverse complement.
CACAGTTACATTCTCTTGATTTTTCAAAGTTCATTTTGCATTTTTTTCATTGAAATGCAAGAGTTGGAATATTTCAGTAGTGGTTTGTCGTGGTTTACCTTGTCACAGTTACATTTTCTTGATTTTTCAAAATGCATTTTGAATTTCTTTCGGTGAAATGCAAGAGTTGGAATATTTCAGTAGTGTTTTAATGTGGTTTACCTTGTCACAGTTATATTCTCTTGATTTTTCAAAGTTCATTTTGAATTTCTTTCATTGAAATGCAAGGGTTGGAATATTTCAGTAGTGGTTTGTTGTGGTTTACTTTGTCACAGTTACATTCTCTCGATTTTTCAAAGTTCATTTTGAATTTCTTTCGTTGAAATGCAAGAGTTGGAACATTTCAGTAGTGTTTTGTTGTGGTTTACCTTGTCACACTTACATTCTCTTGATTTTTCGAAGTTCATTTCGAATTTCTTTCATTGAAATGCAAGAGTTGGAATATTTCAGTAGTGTTCTGTCGTGGTTACCATGTCACAGTTACATTCTCTTGATTTTTCAAAGTTCATTTGAATTTCTTTAAGACCATTTTGAATTTCATTCGTTGAAATGCAAGAGTTGGAATATTTCAGTAGTGTTTTGTTGTGGTTTACCTTGTCACAGTTACAATTTCTTGATTTTTCAAAGTTCATTTTGAATTTCTTTCGTTGAAATGCAAGAGTTGGAATATTTCAGTAGTGTTTTGTCGTGGTTTACCTTGTCACACTTACATTCTCTTGATTTTTCAAAGTTCATTTCGAATTTCTTTCATTGAAATGCAACAGTTGGAATATTTCAGTAGTGTTCTGTCGTGGTTTACCATGTCACAGTTACATTCTCTTGATTTTTCAAAGTTCATTTGAATTTCTTTCGTTGAAATGCTTGAGTTGGATTATTTCAGTAGTTTTTTGTCATGGTTTACCTTGTCACAGTTACATTCTATTAATTTTTCAAAGTTCATTTTGAATTTCTTTCATTGAAATGCAAGAGTTGGATTATTTCAGTAGTGTTTTGTTGTGCTTTACCTTGTCACAGATACATTCTCTTGATTTTTCAAAGTTCATTTTTAATTTCTTTCATTGAAATGCAAGAGTTGGAATATTTCAGTAGTGTTCTGTCATGGTTTACCTTGTCACAGTTACATTCTCTTGATTTTTTAAAGTTCATTTTGGATTTCTTTCGTTGAAATGCAGGAGTTGGAATACTTCAGTAATGTTTTGTTGCGGTTTACCTTGTCACAGATACATTCTACTTAATTTTTCAAGGTTCATTACGAATTTCGTTCATTGAAATGCAAGAGTTGGAATATTTCAGTAGTGCTTTGTCATGGTTTACCTTGTCACAATTACATTCTCTTGATTTTTCAAAGTTCATTTAAATTTCTTTCATTGAAATGCAAGAGTTGGATTATTTCAGTAGTATTTTGTTGTGCTTTACCTTGTCAAAGTTACATTCTCTTAATTTTTCAACTTTCATTTTTAATTTCTTTCGTTGAAATGCAAGAGTTGGAATATTTCAGTAGTGTTTTGTCATGGTTTACCTTGTCACAGTTACATTCTCTTGATTTTTCAAAGTTCATTTTGCATTTCTTTCATTGAAATGCAAGAGTTGGAATATTTCAGTAGTGGTTTGTCGTGGTTTTAACCTTGTCACAGTTACATTTTCTTGATTTTCAAAATGCATTTTGAATTTCTTTCGGTGAAATGCAAGAGTTGGAATATTTCAGTAGTGTTTTAATGTGGTTTACCTTGTCACAGTTATATTCTCTTGATTTTTCAAAGTTCATTTTGAATTTCTTTCATTGAAATGCAAGGGTTGGAATATTTCAGCAGTGGTTTGTTGTGGTTTACTTTGTCACAGTTACATTCTCTCGATTTTTCAAAGTTCATTTTGAATTTCTTTCATTGAAATGCAAGAGTTGGATTATTTCAGCACTGGTTTGTCGTGGTTTACCATTTCACAGTTACACTTTCTTGATTTTTCAAAGTTCATTTGAATTTCTTTCATTGAAATGCAAGAGTTGGATTATTTCAGTAGTGTTTTGTTGTGGTTTACCATTTCACACTACATTCTCTTGATTTTTCAAAGCTCATTTTGAATTTATTTCGTTAAAATGCAAGAGTTGGAATATTTCAGTAGTGGCTTGTTGTGGTTTACCTTGTCACAGTTACATTCTCTTGATTTTTCAAAGTTCATTTTGAATTTCTTTCATTGAAATGCAAGAGTTGGAATATCTCAGTAGTGGTTTGTCGTGGTTCACCTTGTCACAGTTACATTTTCTTGATTTTTCAAAGTTCATTTTGAATTTCTTTCGGTGAAATGCAAGAGTTGGAATATTTCAGTAGTGTTTTGTCATGGTTTACCTTGTCACAGTTACATTCTCTTAATTTTTCAAAGATCATTTTGAAATTCATCCGTTGAAATGCAAGAGTTGGAATATTTCAGTAGTGTTTTGTTGTGGTTTACCTTGTCACAGTTACACTTTCTGATTTTTTCAAAGTTTATTTTGAAGTTCTTTCGTTGAAATGCAAGAGTTGGAATATTTCAGTAGTGTTTTGTTGTGGTTTACCTTGTCACACTTACATTCTCTTGATTTTTTCAAAGTTCATTTCGAATTTCTTTCATTGAAATGCAAGAGTTGGAATATTTCAGTAGTGTTCTGCCGTGGTTTACCATGTCACAGTTACATTCTGTTGATTTTTCAAAGTTCATTTGAATTTCTTTCGTTGAAATGCAAGAGTTGGATTATTTCAGTAGTGTTTTGTCGTGGTTTACCTTGTCACAGTTACATTCTATTAATTTTTCAAAGTTCATTTTTAATTTCTTTCATTGAAATGCAAGAGTTGGAATATTTCAGTAGTCTTTGTTGTGGCTTACCTTGTCACAGTTACATTCTCTTGATTTTTCAAAGTTCATTTTGGATTTCTTTCGTTGAAATGCAGGAGTTGGAATATTCAGTAGTGCTTTGTCATGGTTTACCTTGTCACAATTACATTCTCTTGATTTTTCAAAGTTCATTTGATTTTCTTTCATTGAAATGCAAGAGTTGGATTATTTCAGTAGTGTTTTGTTGTGCTTTACCTTGTCACAGTTACATTCTCTTAATTTTTCAAAGTTCATTTTTAATTTCTTTCGTTGAAATGCAAGAGTTGGAATATTTCAGTAGTGTTTTGTCATGTTTTACCTTGTCAAAGTTACATTCTCTTGATTTTTCAAAGTTCATTTTGAATTTCTTTCTTTGAAATGCAAGAGTTGGAATATTTCAGTAGTGTTTTGTCGTGGTTTACCTTGTCACAGTTACATTCTCTTCATTTTTCAAAGTTCATTTTGAATTTCTTTCGTTGAAACGTAAGAGTTGGAATATTTCAGTAGTGTTTTGTCATGGTTTACCTTGTCACAGATACATTCTCTTGATTTTTCAAAGTTCATTTCGAATTTCTTTCATTGAAATGTAAGTGTTGGAATATGTCAGTAGGGTTTTGTCGTGGTTTACTTTGTCACAGTTACATTCTCTTGATTTTTCAAAGTTCATTTGAATTTCTTACATTGTAATGCAAGAGTTGGATTATTTTAGTAGTGTTTTGTTGTGCTTTACCTTGTCACAGTTACATTCTCTTAATTTTTCAAAGTTCATTTTGAATTTCTTTCGTTGAAATGTAAGAGTTGGAATATGTCAGCAGTGTTTTGTCGTGGTTTACTTTGTCACAGTTACATTCTCTTGATTTTTCAAAGTTCATTTGAATTTCTTACATTGTAATGCAAGAGTTGGATTATTTCAGTAGTGTTTTGTTGTGGTTTACCTTGTCACACTTACGTTCTCTTGATTTTTCAAAGTTCGTTTTGAATTTATTTCGTTGAAATGCAAGAGTTGGAATATTTCAGTAGTGTTTTTGTCGTGGTTTACCTTGTCACAGTTACATTCTCTTGATTTTTCAAAGTTCATTTTGAATTTCTTTCGTTGAAATGCATGAGTTGGAATATTTCAGTAGCGTTCTGTCATTGTTTACCATGTCACAGTTACATTGTCTTGATTTTTCAGATTTCATTTTGAATTTCTTTCATTGAAATGCAAGAGTTGGATTATTTCACTAGTGTTTTGTCGTGGTTTACCTTGTCACAGTTACATTCTCTTGATTTTTAAAAAGTTCATTTTGAATTTCTTTCGTTGAAATGCAAGAGTTGCAATATTTCAGTAGTGTTTTGTTGTGGTTTACCTTGTCACAGTTACATTTTCTTGATTTTTCAAAGTTCATTTTGGTTTTCTTTTGTTGAAATGCAAGAGTTGGAATATTTCAGTAGTGTTTTGCTGTGGTTTATCTTGTCACAGTTAAGTTCTCTTGATTTTTCAAAGTTCATTTTGGTTTTCTTTCATTGAAATGCAAGAGTTGGAATATTTCAGTAGTGTTTTGTTGTGGTTTACCTTGTCACAGTTATATTCTCTTGATTTTTCAAAGTTCATTTTGGTTTTCTTTCGATGAAATGCAAGAGTTGGAATTTTTCAATAGTGTTTCGTCATGGTTTACCTTGTCACAGTTACATTCTCTTAATTTTTCAAAGATCATTTTGAAATTCATTCGTTGAAATGCAAGAGTTGGAATATTTCAGTAGTGTTTTGTTGTGGTTTACCTTGTCACCGTTACACTTTCTTGATTTTTCAAAGTTCATTTTGAAGTTCTTTCGTTGAAATGCAAGAGTTGGAATATTTTAAGTAGTGTTTTGTTGTGGTTTACCTTGTCACACTTACATTCTCTTGATTTTTCAAAGTTCATTTCGAATTTCTTTCATTGAAATGCAAGAGTTGGAATATTTCAGTAGTGTTCTGTCGTTGTTTACCATGTCACAGTTACATTCTCTTGATTTTTCAAAGTTCATTTGAATTTCTTTCGTTGAAATGCAAGAGTTGGATTATTTCAGTAGTGTTTTGTCATGGTTTACCTTGTCACAGTTACATTCTATTAATTTTTCAAAGTTCATTTTTAATTTCTCTCATTGAAATGCAAGAGTTTGGAATATTTCAGTAGTGTTTTGTTGTGGTTTACCTTGTCACAGTTACATTCTCTTGATTTTTCAAAGTTCATTTTGGATTTCTTTCGTTGAAGTACAGGAGTTGGAATATTTCAGTAGTGCTTTGTCATGGTTTACCTTGTCACAATTACATTCTCTTGATTTTTCAAAGTTCATTTGAATTTCTTTCATTGAAATGCAAGAGTTGGGATTGTTTCAGTAGTGTTTTGTTGTGCTTTACCTTGTCACAGTTACATTCTCTTAATTTTTCAAAGTTCATTTTTAATTTCTTTCGTTGAAATGCAAGAGTTGGAATATTTCAGTAGTGTTTTGTCATGGTCTACCTTGTAACAATTACATTCTCTGGATTTTTCAAACTTCATTTTGAATTTCTTTCATTGAAATGCAAGAGTTGGAATATTTCAGTAGTGTTTTGTCGTGGTTTACCTTGTCACAGTTACATTCTCTTAATTTTTCAAAGTTCATTTTGAATTTCTTTCTTTGAAATGTAAGAGTTGGAATATTTCAGTAGTGGTTTGTTGTGGTTTACCTTGTCACAGTTACATTCTCTTGATTTTTCAAAGTTCATTTCGAATTTCTTTCATTGAAATGTAAGAGTTGGAATATGTCAGTAGTGTTTTGTCGTGGTTTAATTTGTCACAGTTACATTCTCTTGATTTTTAAAAGTTCATTTCGAATTTCTTTCATTGAAATGCAAGAGTTGGATTATTTCAGTACTGGTTTGTCGTGGTTTACCATTTCACAGTTACATTCTCTTGATTTTTCAAAGTTCATTTTGAAGTTCTTTCATAGAAATGCAAGAGTTGGATTATTTCAGTAGTGTTTTGTTGTGGTTTACCATTTCACAGTTACATTCTCTTGATTTTTCAAAGTTCATTTTGAATTTATTTCGTTGAAATGCAAGAGTTGGAATATTTCAGTAGTGTTTTGTCGTGGTTTACCTTGTCACAGCTAAATTCTCTTGATTTTTGTTAGGTTAGGTTAGGTTAGGCTAGATCAAGTTAGGTTAGGTTAAGTTAGGTTAGGTTAGCCTACGTACGCGCGCGTACGTAGGCTAACCTAACCTAACCTAACTTAACCTAACCTAACTTGATCTAGCCTAACCTAACCTAACCTAACAAAAATCAAGAGAATGTAGCTGTGACAAGGTAAACCACGACAAAACACTACTGAAACATTCCAACTCTTGTATTTCAACGAAATAAATTCAAAATGAACTTTGAAAAATCAAGAGAATGTAACTGTGAAATGGTAAACCACAATAAAACACTACTGAAATAATCCAACTCTTGCATTTCAACGAAAGAACTTCAAAATGAACTTTGAAAAATCAAGAGAATGTAACTGTGAAATGGTAAACCACGACAAACCAGTACTGAAATAATCCAACTCTTGCATTTCAATGAAAGAAATTCGAAATGAACTTTGAAAAATCAATAGAATGTATCTATGCCATGGTAAACCATGACAAAACACTACTGAAATATTCCAACTCTTGCATTTCAACGAAAGAAATTCAAAATGAACTTTGAAAAATCAAGAGAATATAACTGTGACAAGGTAAACCACAACAAAACACTACTGAAATATTCCAACTCTTGAATTTCAATGAAAGAAATTAAAAATGAACTTTGAAAAATCAAGAGAGATGTAAGTGTGACAAGGTAAACCACAACAAAACACTACTGAAATAATCGAACTCTTGCGTTTCAATGAAAGAAATTAGAAATGAACTTTGAAAAATTAATAGAATGTAACTGTGACAAGGTAAACCATGACAAAACACTACTGAAATAATCCAACTCTTGCATTTGAACGAAAGAAATTCAAATGAACTTTGAAAAATCAAGAGATTTTTGTAGCTGTGACAAGGTAAACCATGACAAAACACTATTGAAAAATTACAACTCTTGCATTTCATCGAAAGAAAACCAAAATGAACTTTGAAAAATCAAGAGAATATAACTGCGACAAGGTAAACCACAACAAAACACTACTGAAATATTCCACCTCTTGCATTTCAATGAAAGAAAACCAAAATGAACTTTGAAAAATCAAGAGAACGTAACTGTGACAAGGTAAACCACATCAAAACACTACTGAAATATTCCAACTCTTGCATTTTAACGAAAGAAATTCCAAATGAACTTTGAAAAATCAAGAAAATGTAACTGTGACAAGGTAAACCACAACAAAACACTACTGAAATATTCCAACTCTTGCATTTCAACGAAAGAAGTTCAAAATGAACTTTGAAAAATCAAGAGAATGTAACTGTGACAAGGTAAACCACGACAAAACACTAGTGAAATAATCCAACTCTTGCATTTCAATGAAAGAAATTCAAAATGAACTTTTAAAAATCAAGACAATGTAACTGTGACATGGTAAACAATGAAAGAACACTACTGAAATATTCCAACTCATGCACTTCAACGAAAGAAATTCAAAATGAACTTTGAAAAATCAAGAGAATGTAACTGTGACAAGGTTACCACAACAAAACACTACTGAAATAATCCAACCCTTGCATTTCAATGAAAGAAATTCAAAATGAACTTTGAAAAATCAAGAGAATGTAACTGTGACAAAGTAAACCACGACATAACACTACTGAAATATTCCAACTCTTGCATTTTAACGAAAGAAATTCAAAATGAACTTTGAAAAATCAAGAGAATGTAACTGTGACAAGGTAAACCACGACAAAACACTACTGAAATATTCCAACTCTTGCATTTCAACGAAATAAACTCAAAATGAACTTTGAAAAATCAAGAGAATGTAAGTGTGAAATGGTAAACCACAACAAAACACTACTGAAATAATCCAACTCTTGCATTTCAATGAAAGAAATTCAAAATGAACTTTGAAAAATCAAGAAAGTGTAACTGTGAAATGGTAAACCACGACAAACCAGTACTGAAATAATCCAACTCTTGCATTTCAATGAAAAAAATTCAAAATGAACTTTGAAAAATCGAGAGAATGTAACTGTGACAAGGTAAACCACAACAAACCACTACTGAAATATTCCAACCCTTGCATTTAAATGAAAGAAATTCAAAATAAAACTTTCAAAAGTCAAGAGAATATAACTGTGACAAGGTAAACCACAACAAAACACTACTGAAATATTCCAACTCTTGCATTTCAATGAAAGAAAACCAAATGAACATTGAAAAATCAAGAGAATATAACTGTGACAAGGTAAACCGCAACAAAACACTACTGAAATATTCCAACTCTTGCATTTCACCGAAAGAAATTCAAAATTTACTTTGAAAAATCAAGAAAATGTAACTGTGACAAGGTAAACCACGACAAACCACTACTGAAATATTCCAACTCTTGCATTTCAATGAAAGAAATTCAAAATGAACTTTGAAAAATCAAGAGAATGTAACTGTGACAAGGTAAACCATGACAAAACACTACTGAAATATTCCAACTCTTGCATTTCAACGAAAGAAATTAAAAATGAACTTTGAAAAATTAAGAGAATGTAACTGTGACAAGGTAAAGCACAACAAAATACTACTGAAATAATCCAACTCTTGCATTTCAATGAAAGAAATTCAAAATGAACTTTGAAAAATCAAGAGAATATAATTGTGACAAGGTAAACCATGACAAAGCACTACTGAAATATTCCAACTCTTGCATTTCAATGAAAGAAATGTGTAATGAACTTGGAAAAATTAACAGAATGTATCTGTGACAAGGTAAACCGCAACAAAACATTACTGAAATATTCCAACTCCACATTTCAACGAAAGAAATCCAAAATGAACTTTGACAAATCAAGAGAATGTAACTGTGACAAGGTAAACCATGACAGAACACTACTAAAATATTCCAACTCTTGCATTTCAATGAAAGAAATTAAAAATGAACTTTGAAAAATCAAGAGAATGTAACTGTGACAAGGTAAACCATGACAGAACACTACTGAAATATTCCAACTCTTGCATTTCAATGAAAGAAATTAAAAATGAACTTTGAAAAATCAAGAGAATGTATCTGTGACAAGGTAAAGCACAACAAAACACTACTGAAATAATCCAACTCTTGCATTTCAACGAAAGAAATTCAAATGAACTTTGAAAAATCAAATCAAGAGAATGTAACTGTGACATGGTAACCACGACAGAACACTACTGAAATATTCCAACTCTTACATTTCAATGAAAGAAGTTCGAAATGAACTTTGAAAAATCAAGAGAATGTAAGTGTGACAAGGTAAACCACAACAAAACACTACTGAAATATTCCAACTCTTGCATTTCAACGAAAGAAATTCAAAATGAACTTTGAAAAATCAAGAAATTGTAACTGTGACAAGGTAAACCACAACAAAACACACTACTGAAATATTCCAACTCTTGCATTTCAACGAATGAAATTCAAAATGATCTTAAAGAAATTCAAATGAACTTTGAAAAATCAAGAGAATGTAACTGTGACATGGTAAACCACGACAGAACACTACTGAAATATTCCAACTCTTGCATTTCAATGAAAGAAATTCGAAATGCACTTTGAAAAATCAAGAGAATGTAAGTGTGACAAGGTAAACCACAACAAAACACTACTGAAATATTCCAACTCTTGCATTTCAACGAAAGAAATTCAAAATGAACTTTAAAAAGTCTAGAAATTGTAACTGTGACAAGGTAAACCACAACAAAACACTACTGAAATATTCCAACTCTTGCATTTCAACAAATGAAATTCAAAATGATTTTTGAAAAATTAAGAGAATGTAACTGTGACAAGGTGAACCATGACAAAACACTATTGAAATATTCCAACTCTTGCATTTCATCGAAAGAAAACCAAAATGAACTTTGAAAAATCAAGAGAATATAACTGTGACAAGGTAAACCAGAACAAAAAACACTACTGAAATATTCCAACTCTTGCATTTCAATGAAAGAAAACCAAAATTAACTTTGAAAAATCAAGAGAACGTAACTTTGACAAGGTAAACCACATCAAAACACTACTGAAATATTCCAACTCTTGCATTTCAACGAAAGAAAACCAAAATGAACTTTGAAAAATCAAGAAAATGTAACTATGACAAGGTAAACCACAACAAAACACTACTGAAATATTCCAACTCTTGCATTTATTTCAACGAAAGAAATTCAAAATGAACTTTAAAAAATCAAGAGAATGTAACTGTGACAAGGTAAACCACAACAAACCACTACTGAAATATTCCAACCCTTGCATTTCGATGAAAGAAATTCAAAATGAACTTTGAAAAATCAAGAGAATGTAACTGTGACAAAGTAAACCATGACATAACACTACTGAAATATTCCAACTCTTGCATTTTAACGAAAGAAATTCAAAATGAACTTTGAAAAATCAAGAGAATGTAACTGGGACAAGGTAAACCACGACAAAACACTACTGAAATATTCCAACTCTTGCATTTCAACGAAATAAATTCAAAATGAACTTTGAAAAATCAAGAGAATGTAAGTGTGAAATGGTAAACCACAACAAAACACTACTGAAATAAACCAACTCTTGCATTTCAATGAAAGAAATTCAAAATGAACTTTGAAAAATCAAGAAAGTGTAACTGTGAAATGGTAAACCACGACAAACCAGAACTGAAATAATCCAACTCTTGCATTTCAATGAAAGAAATTCAAAATGAACTTTGAAAAATCGAGAGAATGTAACTGTGACAAGGTAAACCACAACAAACCACTACTGAAATATTCCAACTCCTGCATTTCAACGAAAGAAATCCAAAATGAACTTTAAAAAATCAAGAGCATGTAACTGTGACAAGGTAAACCATGACAGAACACTACTGAAATATTCCAACTCTTGCATTTCAATGAAAGAAATTAAAAATGAACTTTGAAAAATCAAGAGAATGTATCTGTGACAAGGTAAAGCACAACAAAACACTACTGAAATAATCCAACTCTTGCATTTCAATGAAAGAAATTCAAAATGAACTTTGAAAAATTAATAGAATGTAACTGTGACAAGGTAAACCATGACAAAACACTACTGAAATAATCCAACTCTTGCATTTCAACGAAAGAAATTCAAATGAACTTTGAAAAATCAAGAGAATGTAACTGTGACATGGTAAACCACGACAGAACACTACTGAAATATTCCAACTCTTGCATTTCAATGAAAGAAATTCGAAATGAACTTTGAAAAATCAAGAGAATGTAAGTGAGACAAGGTAAACCACAACAAAACACTACTGAAATATTCCAACTCTTGCATTTCAACGAAAGAAATTCAAAATGAACTTTGAAAAATCAAGAAATTGTAACTGTGACAAGGTACACCACAACAAAACACTACTGAAATATTCCAACTCTTGCATTTCAACGAATGAAATTCAAATGAACTTTGAAAAATCAAGAGAATGTATCTGTGACATGGTAAACCACGAAAGAACACTACTGAAATATTCCAAATCTTGCATTTCAATGAAAGAAATTCGAAATGAACTTTGAAAAATCAAGAGAATGTAAGTGTGACAAGGTAAACCACAACAAAACACTACTGAAATGTTCCAACTCTTGCATTTCAACGAAAGAAATTCAAAATGAACTTTGAAAAATCAAGAAATTGTAATTGTGACAAGGTAAACCACAACAAAACACTACTGAAATATTCCAACTCTTGCATTTCAACGAATGAAATTCAAAATGATCTTTGAAAAATTAAGAGAATGTAACTGTGACAAGGTAAACCATGACAAAACACTACTGAAATATTCCAACTCTTGCATTTCAATGAAAGAAAACCAAAATGAACTTTGAAAAATCAAGAGAACGTAACTGTGACAAGGTAAACCACATCAAAACACTACTGAAATATTCCAACTCTTGCATTTCATCGAAAGAAAACCAAAATGAACTTTGAAAAATCAAGAGAATATAACTGTGACAAGATAAACCAGAACAAAACACTACTGAAATATTCCAACTCTTGCATTTCAATGAAAGAAAACCAAAATGAACTTTGAAAAATCAAGAGAACGTAAACTGTGACAAGGTAAACCACATCAAAACACTACTGAAATATTCCAACTCTTGCATTTGAACGAAAGAAAACCAAAATGAACTTTGAAAAATCAAGAAAATGTAACTGTGACAAGGTAAACCACTACAAAACACTACTGAAATATTCCAACTCTTGCATTTCAACGAAAGAAATTCAAAATGAACTTTGAAAAATCAAGAGAATGTAACTGTGACAAGGTAAACCACGACAAAACACTAGTGAAATAATCCAACTCTTGCATTTCAATGAAATAAATTCAAAATGAACTTTGAAAAATCAAGACAGTGTAACTGTGACATGGTAAACAATGACAGAACGCTACTGAAGTATTCCAACTCATGCATTTCAACGAAAGAAATTCAAAATGAACTTTGAAAAATCAAGAGAATGTAACTGTGACAAGGTAAACCACAACAAACCACTACTGAAATATTCCAGCCCTTGCATTTCAATGAAAGAAATTCAAAATGAACTTTGAAAAATCAAGAGAATGTAAGTGTGAAATGGTAAACCAAAACAAAACACTACTGAAATAAACCAACTCTTGCATTTCAATGAAAGAAATTCAAAATGAACTTTGAAAAATCGAGAGAATGTAACTTTGACAAGGTAAACCACAACAAACCACTACTGAAATATTCCAACCCTTGCATTTCAATGAAAGAAATTCAAAATGAACTTTGAAAAATCTAGAGAATATATCTGTGACAAGGTAAACCACAACAAAACACTACTGAAATATTCCAACTCTTGCATTTCAATGAAAGAAAACCAAATGAACTTTGAAAAATCAAGAGAATGTAACTGTGACAAGGTAAATCGCAACAAAACACTACTGAAATATTCCAACTCTTGCATTTCACCGAAAGAAATTCAATATGAGCTTTGAAAAATCAAGAAAATGTAACTGTAACAAGTAAACCACGACAAACCACTACTGAAATATTCCAACTGTCCTAGTCGATTACGTCATTCAATGCCCATATATGGACTCCCGTCATGACCTCCTGATAGGGTTCTACCGATTATGTAATCAATTTCTCAGATATCCAACTGTCCTAGTCGATTACGTCATTCTATGCCCATATATGGACTCCCGTCATGACCTTGTGATATGGTTCTACTGATTATGTAATCAATTTCTCAGAAATCCATTTGTCCTAGTCGATTACGTCATTCTATGTCCATATATGGACCCCCGTCACGACCTCCTGATAGGGTTCTACCGATTATGTATTCAATTTCTAAGAAAATCCATTTGTCCTAGTTGATTACCTCATTCTTATGTCATCTGTCATGTGTCATTCGTCATGTGTCATGTGTCATGTTTCGTGTCATGTGTCATGTGTCATGTGTCATGTCTCATGTGTTGTGTCATGTGTCATGTGTCACTTTTCACGTGTCATGTGTTGTGTCATGTGTCATGTGTCATGTGTCACGTGTCATCTGTCATTTATCATGTGTCATGTGTCATGTCTCATGTCTCATGTGTCATGTGTCATGTGTCATATGTCACGTGTTACTCATAACCATCCAAGAAGCATCCATCAAAGTGAGAAACATCCAAGAAACATCCATCAAAGTGAGAACATCCAAGAAACATCCATCGAAGTGAGAACATCCAAGAAACATCCATCAAAGTGAGAACATCCAAGAAACATCCATCAAAGTGAGAACATCCAAGAAACATCCATCAAAGTGAGAACATCCAAGAAACATCCATCAAAGTGAGAAAAATCCTGTTTTTTCATTCTCGCTGACAAAAACCATAAAACAGACATGAATTACTGTTGACATCCATGAAAAACATCAAATAAATTGACCGAAACTCATAACCGTCCAAGAAACATCCATAAAAGTGAGAAAATTCCTGTTTTTTCAAGTGAGAAAAATTCTGTTTTTTTATTCTCAGTGAGAAAACCATAAACCACGTGGTAATGTTCGGAGTCAATAAGGCCTTTCTACTAGCTTCCACTCATTTTAAGTTTATTTGCAAGTTACATCATGGGAAAATCCTGGGATGTAATCTCTACCATACCCAGTTCGGTTGGGTAAGTCCAAATGGCCTATATTTCCCTATTTTTGGTGAACTCCCAGCTACCCCCAACTGTCTTCTTGCAGTTTTTCACTGTAACTGCAAAACTGACTGTTCAAATATGCGATGTACTTGCAAAAGAAATGGCATGAAATGCGCCTGGGTCTCTGGATCTTGCAAGGGAACAAATTGTGCTAACTGTGTTACAACTGAGTTTCTCGGAGCTGATAATCTGGAAGATAACGAAGATCTATGATTATTGATATTTGGATTTTCTATCACATTTGAGTAGAGATGAGGGTACCAGCCGTGTCACCCACCCCTGCTGCCATCTACAATTTAGTTTAATGCTGACGGGACATAATTTATTCAAGGATTATCGATCGAGTCTAATGAGGGGGGGTGTGTCAAGGTCAATCGATCTGTTGTTGTTTGGCCACGTGCGAATGACATGAGGGGTGATTTACATAATCGATGGGGGAATTATTGATTCACGAGCGTGGGGAATTATGAAACATTAAGGCTTCTTTAATCTTAGGTCTGTGGGATAAACGTTCATTAAGTCAGAGAGAAAAATTAATATTCTATTTTTAAATAGGGCTTCACGAAGGGGAGAATTAAGAAACATTAAGGCTTCTTTAATCTTATGTCTGTGGGATAAACGTTCATTAAGTCAGAGAGAAAAATTAATATTCTATTTTTAAATAGGGCTTCATTGATCTTTAATGTCAGGAATCATAAATGACATCACTTGTTATCTTGGAATTATGCGGGAGTCTAAAGAGATAGAAATTCTATTTTTAAATACGGCTTCACGGAGCTTTAAGTCGGAGAGGTAAATTGATATTCTAACGAAACCATAATAGTTTAGCTAGGAAAATTTATGAGATGAAGAGATTAACGTAGGAAAGGGTTTCCTAGAAATTTGAAATGCATTAGCGCAGAGATGCCAACAAAGGGAACACACAGAAATTACTTTTAGGGATTATTTGGGCGAAACGGTTTTAGACAGCTTATGGAATTATTTCGGCGAAACCGTTAGAGACGTTGATTTAAAAGATGATTTAAAAGATGATTTTTGAGTGTGGTCGTTATAATACACAAGTTCCATTGAACAGTGTCGTGAGGTCCACTACCCAACCCCCAAAGGGCCCCCGATCGCCATACCCCGATCCAAAGGGTTCCAATCCCCATACCCCAATCCAGAAGGAACCCCCCGGTCCCCAAAGGTTCCCAGGGCTCCCACCGGCCCCCCAGACCCTCAAAGGCCCACCCCGGGCCCCCCAAAGGCCCATCGAGCTCCCAAATGACCAACGGGGTCCCAAAGGCCCTCCACCGGTCCCCCAAATGTCCCCCAGGCCCACAACTGCCCCCCCGGACCCCCAAAGGCCCTCCATGTGCCCCAAAGACCCTCCCCCGGCCCCCAAAGGTCCACCGGGCTCCCAAAGGAGCAATCGGTCCTCAAGTGCCCCCCAGACCCCCAAAGGTCCTCCCCTGTGCCCCAAAGGCCCTCCCCCGGTCCCCAAAGATCCCCCGGGCCAGAGAAGCGCCGCCGGGATGCGCCATGGGCCAGGAAAGCGCCGCAGGATGTGGCGCAGGGACTCCCCTCCCCTCCCCTCCCCCTCCCCTCCCCTCCCCTCCTCCCCTCCCCATTTTTTTAATATTTTTTGTGCATTGAGACACAGAAGGGACACCCTCCCCCAAGGGTCCCCCAAACACCCTCCCCCAAGGGTCCCCCAAACACCCTCCCCGGACCCCCTAAAGAGTCCCCTCTCCATTTTTTTTTAATACTTTTTTATGGCTTTATTATATCTTTTCTGAACAAGTTCCATTCATAATGTCATTCCTAAACCAATTTTCCAACCTCAAAGAGTCACCTCCTCAATTTGTAAATACTTTCTTGAATTTTTTAACATGGTATTTTTTAACTTTTTACGTTCCGACCTTTCTCAAAGAGTCAAATTTAAAGTTCTATTCCAAATATTTTCCCGGAACAAGAAAAGTCCCAAGACATAAAAAATTTAATGTTCACTTCTAAATTTTTCCGTAGAAGATAGGAAAAGTTATACTATGATTGTGATTATTTTCTATGAAGATAGAAAGTTACACTTTAATTCTAAATTTTCTTAAATTCAGTTCTGACCATTCTCAAAGAGATGAAAAAAAATTAAAGTTCTGTTCCAAATATTTTCCCGGAAGAAGAAAAGTTCAACTTCGATTCTGAATTTTTCTCAATGAAAAAGAAATTAGACATTGATCAATTCTATTTTCCCAAAATAATATAAATTTTCCACTTCAATTCAGATTTTTCTCAGAGAGATGAAAAATTTAAAATATTATTCCAAATTTTTCTTAGAAGATAGAAAAGATCAAGTTCTCTTCTGAATTTTACCAAAGAACACAATTCAACTCTAATTTCTCCAGAGAAAATAAAAAGCTTCCACTTCAGTTTTAAGTTTACCAAGACATAGAAAATTTAAAGTTCAGTTCTAAATTTTTCCTTAGAAGATAGGAATAGTTATACTTTGATTGTGATTATTTTCTATGAAGAAAAAAGTTTCACTTTAATTCTAAATTTTCTTAAATTCAGTTCCGACCTTTCTCAAAGAGATGAAAAAATTTAAAGTTCTGTTCAATATATTTTCTCGGAAGAAGAAAAGTTCAACTTCGATTCTGAATTTTCTCATTGAAAATGAAATATGTTATTGATCAATTCTATTTCTCCAAAATAATATAAAAATTTTCCACTTCAGTTCAGATTTTTCTCAAAGAGATGAAAAATTTAAAATACTATTCCAAATTTTTCTTAGAAGATAGAAAAGTTCAAAGTTCTCTTCTGAATTTTACCAAAGAACACAATTCAATTCTAATTTCTCCAGAGAAAATAAAAAGCTGCCACTTCAGTTTTAAGTTCACCAAGACATAAAAAATTTAAAGTTCAGTTCTAAATTTTTCTGTAGAAGATAGGAAAAGTTATACTATGATTGTGATTATTTTCTATGAAGATAAAAAGTTTCACTTTAATTCTAAATTTTCTTAAATTCAGTTCCGACTTTTCACATAGAGATGAAAAAAATTTAAAGTTCTGTTCAAAATTTTTCATAGAATATTGGAAAAGTTATACTTTGATCGTGAATATTCAAGTTCTCTTCTGAATTTTACCAAAGAACACAATTCAATTCTAATTTCTCCAGAGAAAATAAAAAGCTGCCACTTCAGTTTTAAGTTCGCCATGACATAAAAAATTTAAAGTTCAGTTCTAAATTTCTACATAGAAGATAGGAAAAGTTATACTATGATTGTGATTATTTTCTATGAAGATTAAAAGTTTCACTTCAATTTTAAATTTTCTCAAAGAAGTGAAGAAAAGTTCAACTTCGATTCTGAATTTTCTCAATGAAAATGAAATAAGTTATTGATCATTTCTATTTTCCCAAAATAATATAAAAATTTTCCACTTCAATTCAGATTTTTCTCAAACAGATGAAAAAATTTAAAATACTGTTCCAAATTTTTCATAGAAGATAGAAAAGTTCTTGTTCTCTTCTGAATTTTATCAAAGAACATAATTCATTTCTAATTTATCCAGAGAAAATAAAAAGTTTCAATATCACTTTTAAGTTTACCAAGACATAAAAATTTAAAGTTCAATTCTAAATTTTTCCATAGAAGATAGGAAAATTTATACTATGATTGTGATTATTTTCCATGAAGATAAAAAGTTTCACTTTAATTCTAAATTTTATTAAATTCAATTCCGACCTTTCTCAAAGAGATGAAAAAAATTAAAGTTCTGTTCCAAATATTTTCCCGGAAGAAGAAAAGTTCAACTTCGATTCTGAATTTTCTCAATGAAAATGAAAAAGTTATTGATCAAATCTTTTTTCCCCAAAATAATATAAAAATTTCCACTTCAGTTCAAATTTTTTTCTCAAAGAGATGAAGAAATTTAAAGTTCTGTTCCAATTTTTTCATAGAAGATAGGAAAAGTTATACTTTGATCGTGAATGTTCGAGTTCTATTCTGAATTTTACCAAAGAACACAATTAAAATTTAAAGTTCAATTCTAAATTTTTCGGTGGAAGATAGAAAAAGTAATACCATACTTGTGAATATTTTCCTGGAAGATAAAAAGTTCTAGTTCAATTTAAAATTCTCTCAACGAAGTGAAGAAAAGTTCAAGTTCTCTTCTGAACTTTACCAAAGAACACACTTCAATTCTAATTTCTCCAGAGAAAACAAAAATCTTCCACTTCAATTCTTTATTTCACAAAGACATAAAGAAATTTAAAGTTCATTTCTAATTTTTCGGTGGAAGATAGAAAAAGTAATACCATACTTGTGAATATTTTCACGGAAGATAAAAAGTTCTAGTTCAATTTAAAATTTTCTCAACGAAGTCAAGGAAAGTTCAAGTTCTCTTCTGAACTTTACCAAAGAACACACTTCAATTCTAATTTCTCCAGAGAGAACAAAAATCTTCCACTTCAGTTCTTTATTTCACAAAGACATAAAGAAATTTAAAGTTCAATTCTAAATTTTCGGTGGAAGATAGAAAAAGTAATACCATACTTGTGATTATTTTCACAGAAGATAAAAAGTTTCTAGTTCAATTTAAAATTTCTCAACGAAGTGAAGAAAAGTTCAAGTTCTCTTCTGAACTTTACCAAAGAACAGACTTCAATTCTAATTTCTCCAGAGAAAACAAAAATCTTCCACTTCAGTTCTTTATTTCACAAAGACTTAAAGAAATTTAAAGTTCAATTCTAATTTTTCGGTGGAAGATAGAAAAAGTAATACCATACTTGTGAATATTTTCACGGAAGATAAAAAGTTCTAGTTCAATTTAAAATTTTCTCAAAGAAGTCAAGAAAAGTTCAAGTTCTCTTCTGAACTTTACCAGTGAACACACTTCAATCCTAATTTCTCCAGAGAAAACAAAAATCTTCCACTTCAGTTCTTTATTTCACAAAGACATAAAGAAATTTAAAGTTCAATTCTAAATTTTTCGGTGGGAGATAGAAAAATTAATACCATACTTGTGAGACTAAAAATGAAGATATTTATGCAGAGTTTCAACTAGCTATGAATAAGTTTGCTAAAGACAAGCTATTTTCTTGCGAAAACACACAAACTCAGAAAAAATGTTCAATGTTCCTTTAGTACCTATGCAATTAGACTAAAAATGAAGATATTTATGCAGAGTTTCAACTAGCTATGGCTAAGTTTGCTAAAGACAAGCTATTTTCTTGCAAAAACACAAAATCAGAAGTAAAATGTTCAGTGTTCCTTTAGTACCTACACAATTAGGATAAAAATGAGAAATTTATGCACAGTTTCAACTAGCTATGGCTAAGTTTGCTAAAGACAAGCTATTTTCTTGCGAAAACACAAACAAAATCAGAAAAAATGTTCAATGTTCCTTTAGTACCTATGCAATTAGGCTTAAATGAAGATATTTATGCAGAGTTTTAACTAGCTATGGCTAAGTTTGCTAAAGACATGCTATTTTCTTGCGAAAACACACAAAATCAGAAAAATGTTCAGTGTTCCTTTAGTACCTACACAATTAGACTAAAAATGAAGATATTTATGCAGAGTTTCAACTAGCTATGGCTAAGTTTGCTAAAGACAAGCTATTTTCTTGCGAAAACACACAAAATCAGAAAAAATGTTCAATGTTCCTTTAGTACCTACGCAATTAGGCTGAAATGAAGATATTTATGCAGAGTTTCAACTATCTATGGCTAAGTTTGCTAAAGACAAGCTATTTTTCTCTTGCGAAAACACACAAAATCAGAAAAAATGTTCAATGTTCATTTAGTACCTACGCAATTAGACTAAAAATGAAGATATTTATGCAGAGTTTCAACTAACTATGGCTAAGTTTGCTAAAGACAAGCTATTTTCTTGCGAAAACACACAAAATCAGAAAAAATGTTCAATGTTCCTTTAGTACCTACGCAATTAGGCTAAAAAATGAAGATATTTATGCAGAGTTTTAACTAGCTATGGCTAAGTTTGCTAAAGACAAGCTATTTTCTTGCGAAAACACACAAAATCAGAAAAAATGTTCAATGTTCCTTTAGTACCTATGCAATTAGGCTTAAATGAAGATATTTATGCAGAGTTTCAACTAACTATGGCTAAGTTTGTTAAAGACAAGCTATTTTCGTGCGAAAACACACAAAATCAGAAAAATGTTCAATGTTCCTTTAGTACCTATGCAATTAGGCTAAAAATGAAGATATTTATGCAGAGTTTCAACTAACTATGGCTAAGTTTGCTAAAGACAAGCTATTTTCGTGCGAAAACACACAAAATCAGAAAAAATGTTCAATGTTCCTTTAGTACCTATGTAATTAGGCTGAAATGAAGATATTTATGCAGAGTTTTCAACTATCTATGGCTAAGTTTGCTAAAGACAAGCTATTTTCTTGCGAAAACACAAACAAAATCAGAAAAAATGTTCAATGTTCCTTTAGTACCTACGCAATTAGGCTAAAAATGAAGATATTTATGCAGAGTTTTAACTAGCTATGGCTAAGTTTTGCTAAAGACAAGCTATTTTCTTGCGAAAACACACAAAAATCAGAAAAAATGTTCAATGTTCCTTTAGTACCTATGCAATTAGGCTTAAATGAAGATATTTATGCAGAGTTTCAACTAACTATGGCTAAGTTTGCTAAAGACAAGCTATTTTCGTGCGAAAACACACAAAATCAGAAAAAATGTTCAATGTTCCTTTAGTACCTATGCAATTAGGCTAAAAATGAAGATATTTATGCAGAGTTTCAACTAACTATGGCTAAGTTTGCTAAAGACAAGCTATTTTCGTGCGAAAACACACAAAATCAGAAAAAATGTTCAATGTTCCTTTAGTACCTATGTAATTAGGCTGAAATGAAGATATTTATGCAGAGTTTCAACTATCTATGGCTAAGTTTGCTAAAGACAAGCTATTTTCTTTGCGAAACACAAACAAAATCAGAAAAAATGTTCAATGTTCCTTTAGTACCTACGCAATTAGGATAAAAATGAAGATATTTATGCACTGTTTCAACTAGCTATGGCTAAGTTTGCTAAAGACAAGCTATTTTCTTGCGAAAACACACACAAAATCAGAAAAAATATTGTTAGGTTAGGTTAAGTTAGATTAGGTTAGGTTAGCCTACGTACGCGCGCATATAGGTTAGGTTAGGTTGGATTAAGTTAGGTTAGGTTAGGTTAGATTAAGTTAGGTTAAGTTAGGCTAGGCTAGGTTAGCCTAGGTACGCGCGCGTACGTAGGCTAACCTAGCCTAACCTAACTTAACCTAACCTAACTTAATCTAACTAGGTTAATTTAGGTTAGACTAGGTTAGCCTACGTACGCGCGTACGTAGGCTAACCTAGTCTAACCTAAATTAACCTAGTTAGATTAAGTTAGGTTAGGTTAAGTTAGGTTAGGCTAGGTTAGCCTACGTACGCGCGCGTACGTAGGCTAACCTAGCCTAACCTAACTTAACCTAACCTAACTTAATCTAACCTAACCTAACCTAACCTAACTTAATCCAACCTAACCTAACCTATATGCGCGCGTACGTAGGCTAACCTAACCTAATCTAACTTAACCTAACCTAACAATATTTTTTCTGATTTTGTGTGTTTTCGCAAGAAAATAGCTTGTCTTTAGCAAACTTAGCCATAGCTAGTTGAAACAGTGCATAAATATCTTCGTTTTTATCCTAATTGCGTAGGTACTAAAGGAATATTGAACATTTTTTCTGATTTTGTTTGTGTTTTCGCAAGAAAATAGCTTGTCTTTAGCAAACTTAGCCATAGATAGTTGAAACTCTGCATAAATATCTTCATTTCAGCCTAATTACATAGGTACTAAAGGAACATTGAACATTTTTTCTGATTTTGTGTGTTTTCGCACGAAAATAGCTTGTCTTTAGCAAACTTAGCCATAGTTAGTTGAAACTCTGCATAAATATCTTCATTTTTAGCCTAATTGCATAGGTACTAAAGGAACATTGAACTTTTTTCTGATTTTTGTGTGTTTTCGCACGAAAATAGCTTGTCTTTAGCAAACTTAGCCATAGTTAGTTGAAACTCTGCATAAATATCTTCATTTAAGCCTAATTGCATAGGTACTAAAGGAACATTGAACATTTTTTCTGATTTTGTGTGTTTTCGCAAGAAAATAGCTTGTCTTTAGCAAACTTAGCCATAGCTAGTTAAAACTCTGCATAAATATCTTCATTTTTAGCCTAATTGCGTAGGTACTAAAGGAACATTGAACATTTTTTCTGATTTTGTTTGTGTTTTCGCAAGAAAATAGCTTGTCTTTAGCAAACTTAGCCATAGCTAGTTGAAACAGTGCATAAATATCTTCATTTTTATCCTAATTGCGTAGGTACTAAAGGAACATTGAACATTTTTTTCTGATTTTGTTTGTGTTTTCGCAAGAAAATAGCTTGTCTTTAGCAAACTTAGCCATAGATAGTTGAAACTCTGCATAAATATCTTCATTTCAGCCTAATTACATAGGTACTAAAGGAACATTGAACATTTTTTCTGATTTTGTGTGTTTTCGCACGAAAATAGCTTGTCTTTAGCAAACTTAGCCATAGTTAGTTTGAAACTCTGCATAAATATCTTCTTTTTTAGCCTAATTGCATAGGTACTAAAGGAACATTGAACGTTTTTTCTGATTTTGTGTGTTTTCGCACGAAAATAGCTTGTCTTTAGCAAACTTAGCCATAGCTAGTTAAAACTCTGCATAAATATCTTCATTTTTAGCCTAATTGCGTAGGTACTAAAGGAACATTGAACATTTTTTCTGATTTTGTGTGTTTTCGCAAGAAAATAGCTTGTCTTTAGCAAGCTTAGCCATAGTTAGTTGAAACTCTGCATAAATATCTTCATTTTTAGTCTAATTGCGTAGGTACTAAATGAACATTGAACATTTTTTCTGATTTTGTGTGTTTTCGCAAGAAAATAGCTTGTCTTTAGCAAACTTAGCCATAGATAGTTGAAACTCTGCATAAATATCTTCATTTCAGCCTAATTGCGTAGGTACTAAAGGAACATTGAACATTTTTTCTGATTTTGTGTGTTTTCGCAAGAAAATAGCTTGTCTTTAGCAAACTTAGCCATAGCTAGTTGAAACTCTGCATAAATATCTTCATTTTTAGTCTAATTGTGTAGGTACTAAAGGAACACTGAACATTTTTCTGATTTTGTGTGTTTTTTCGCAAGAAAATAGCATGTCTTTAGCAAACTTAGCCATAGCTAGTTAAAACTCTGCATAAATATCTTCATTTAAGCCTAATTGCGTAGGTACTAAAGGAACATTGAACATTTTTTCTGATTTTGTTTGTGTTTTCGCAAGAAAATAGCTTGTCTTTAGCAAACTTAGCCATAGCTAGTTGAAACTGTGCATAAATTTCTCATTTTTATCCTAATTGTGTAGGTACTAAAGGAACACTGAACATTTTACTTCTGATTTTGTGTGTTTTTTGCAAGAAAATAGCTTGTCTTTAGCAAACTTAGCCATAGCTAGTTGAAACTCTGCATAAATATCTTCATTTTTAGTCTAATTGCATAGGTACTAAAGGAACATTGAACATTTTTTCTGAGTTTGTGTGTTTTCGCAAGAAAATAGCTTGTCTTTAGCAAACTTATTCATAGCTAGTGGAAACTCTGCATAAATATCTTCATTTTTAGTCTCACAAGTATGGTATTAATTTTTCTATCTCCCACCGAAAAATTTTAGAATTGAACTTTAAATTTCTTTATGTCTTTGTGAAATAAAGAACTGAAGTGGAAGATTTTTGTTTTCTCTGGAGAAATTAGAATTGAAGTGTGTTCACTGGTAAAGTTCAGAAGAGAACTTGAACTTTTCTTGACTTCGTTGAGAAAATTTTAAATTGAACTAGAACTTTTTATCTTCCGTGAAAATATTCACAAGTATGGTATTACTTTTTCTATCTTCCACCGAAAAATTAGAATTGAACTTTAAATTTCTTTATGTCTTTGTGAAATAAAGAACTGAAGTGGAAGATTTTTGTTTTCTCTGGAGAAATTAGAATTGAAGTGTGTTCTTTGGTAAAGTTCAGAAGAGAACTTGAACTTTTCTTCACTTCGTTGAGAAAATTTTAAATTGAACTAGAACTTTTTATCTTCTGTGAAAATAATCACAAGTATGGTATTACTTTTTCTATCTTCCACCGAAAAATTTAGAATTGAACTTTAATTTCTTTATGTCTTTGTGAAATAAAGAACTGAAGTGGAAGATTTTTGTTCTCTCTGGAGAAATTAGAATTGAAGTGTGTTCTTTGGTAAAGTTCAGAAGAGAACTTGAACTTTCCTTGACTTCGTTGAGAAAATTTTAAATTGAACTAGAACTTTTTATCTTCCGTGAAAATATTCACAAGTATGGTATTACTTTTTCTATCTTCCACCGAAAAATTAGAAA
The DNA here is from genome assembly GCA_027921565.1 of Artemia sinica. Classification (NCBI taxonomy): domain Eukaryota; kingdom Metazoa; phylum Arthropoda; class Branchiopoda; order Anostraca; family Artemiidae; genus Artemia; species Artemia sinica. The sequence goes on along the minus strand of CM051259.1, from coordinate 27,425,669 downwards.
TGAACTTTAAATTTCTTTATGTCTTTGTGAAATAAAGAATTGAAGTGGAAGATTTTTGTTTTCTCTGGAGAAATTAGAATTGAAGTGTGCTCTTTGGTAAAGTTCAGAAGAGAACTTGAACTTTTCTTCACTTCGTTGAGAGAATTTTAAATTGAACTAGAACTTTTTATCTTCCAGGAAAATATTCACAAGTATGGTATTACTTTTTCTATCTTCCACCGAAAAATTTAGAATTGAACTTTAAATTTTAATTGTGTTCTTTGGTAAAATTCAGAATAGAACTCGAACATTCACGATCAAAGTATAACTTTTCCTATCTTCTATGAAAAATTTGGAACAGAACTTTAAATTTCTTCATCTCTTTGAGAAAAAAATTTGAACTGAAGTGGAAATTTTTATATTATTTTGGGAAAAAAGATTTGATCAATAACTTTTTCATTTTCATTGAGAAAATTCAGAATCGAAGTTGAACTTTTCTTCTTCCGGGAAAATATTTGGAACAGAACTTTTAATTTTTTTCATCTCTTTGAGAAAGGTCGGAATTGAATTTAATAAAATTTAGAATTAAAGTGAAACTTTTTTATCTTCATGGAAAATAATCACAATCATAGTATAAATTTTCCTATCTTCTATGGAAAAATTTAGAATTGAACTTTAAATTTTTATGTCTTGGTAAACTTAAAAGTGATATTGAAACTTTTTATTTTCTCTGGAGAAATTAGAAATGAATTATGTTCTTTGATAAAATTCAGAAGAGAACAAGAACTTTTCTATCTTCTATGAAAAATTTGGAACAGTATTTTAAACTTTTCATCTGTTTGAGAAAAATCTGAATTGAAGTGGAAAATTTTTACATTATTTTGGGAAAATAGAAATGATCAATAACTTATTTCATTTTCATTGAGAAAAATTCAGAATCGAAGTTGAACTTTTCTTCACTTCTTTGAGAAAGTTTAAAATTGAAGTGAAACTTTTAATCTTCATAGAAAATAATCACAATCATAGTATAACTTTTCCTATCTTCTATGTAGAAATTTAGAACTGAACTTTAAATTTTTTTGTCATGGCGAACTTAAAACTGAAGTGGCAGCTTTTTATTTTCTCTGGAGAAATTAGAATTGAATTGTGTTGTGTTCTTTGGTAAAATTCAGAAGAGAACTTGAATATTCACGATCAAAGTATAACTTTTCCAATATTCTATGAAAAATTTGGAACAGAACTTTAAATTTTTTCATCTCTATGTGAAAAGTCGGAACTGAATTTAAGAAAATTTAGAATTAAAGTGAAACTTTTTATCTTCATAGAAAATAATCACAATCATAGTATAACTTTTCCTATCTTCTACAGAAAAATTTAGAACTGAACTTTAAATTTTTTATGTCTTGGTGAACTTAAAACTGAAGTGGCAGCTTTTTATTTTCTCTGGAGAAATTAGAATTGAATTGTGTTCTTTGGTAAAATTCAGAAGAGAACTTTGAACTTTTCTATCTTCTAAGAAAAATTTGGAATAGTATTTTAAATTTTTCATCTCTTTGAGAAAAATCTGAACTGAAGTGGAAAATTTTTATATTATTTTGGAGAAATAGAATTGATCAATAACATATTTCATTTTCAATGAGAAAATTCAGAATCGAAGTTGAACTTTTCTTCTTCCGAGAAAATATATTGAACAGAACTTTAAATTTTTTCATCTCTTTGAGAAAGGTCGGAACTGAATTTAAGAAAATTTAGAATTAAAGTGAAACTTTTTATCTTCATAGAAAATAATCACAATCAAAGTATAACTATTCCTATCTTCTAAGGAAAATTTAGAACTGAACTTTAAATTTTTTATGTCTTGGTAAACTTAAAACTGAAGTGGAAGCTTTTTATTTTCTCTGGAGAAATTAGAGTTGAATTGTGTTTCTTTGGTAAAATTCAGAAGAGAACTTGATCTTTTCTCTCTTCTAAGAAAAATTTGGAATAATATTTTAAATTTTTCATCTCTCTGAGAAAAATCTGAATTGAAGACGAAAATTTTATATTATTTTGGGAAAATAGAATTGATCAATGTCTAATTTCTTTTTCATTGAGAAAATTCAGAATCGAAGTTGAACTTTTCTTCTTCCGGGAAAATATTTGGAACAGAACTTTAATTTTTTTTTTCATCTCTTTGAGAATGGTCAGAACTGAATTTAAGAAAATTTAGAATTAAAGCGTAACTTTCTATCTTCATAGAAAATAATCACAATCATAGTATAACTTTTCCTATCTTCTACGGAAAAATTTAGAAGTGAACATTAAATTTTTTATGTCTTGGGACTTTTCTTGTTCCGGGAAAATATTTGGAATAGAACTTTAAATTTGACTCTTTGAGAAAGGTCGGAACGTAAAAAGTTAAAAAATACCATGTTAAAAAATTCAAGAAAGTATTTACAAATTGAGGAGGTGACTCTTTGAGGTTGGAAAATTGGTTTAGGAATGACATTTATGAATGGAACTTGTTCAGAAAAGATATAATAAAGCCATAAAAAAGTATTAAAAAAAATGGGAGAGGGGACTCTTTAGGGGGCCCGGGGAGGGTGTTTGGGGGACCCTTGGGGGAGGGTGTTTGGGGGACCCTTGGGGGAGGGTGTCCCTTCTGTGTCTCAATGCACAAAAAATATTAAAAAATGGGGAGGGGGAGGGGAGGGGAGGAGGGGAGGGGGAGGGGGGGGAGGGGAGGGGAGGGGGAGGGGAGGGGAGGGGGAGGGGAGGGGAGGGGAGTCCCTGCGCCACATCCTGCGGCGCTTTCCTGGCCCATGGCGCATCCCGGCGGCGCTTCTCTGGCCCGGGGGATCTTTGGGTACCGGGGGAGGGCCTTTGGGGCACAGGGAGGACCTTTGGGGGTCTGGGGGGGCACTTGAGGACCGATTGCTCCTTTGGGAGCCCGGTGGACCTTTGGGGGCCGGGGGAGGGTCTTTGGGGCACATGGAGGGCCTTTGGGGGTCCGGGGGGGCAGTTGTGGGCCTGGGGGACATTTGGGGACCGGTGGAGGGCCTTTGGGACCCCGTTGGTCCTTTGGGAGCTCGATGGGCCTTTGGGGGGCCCGGGGTGGGCCTTTGAGGGTCTGGGAGGTCGGTGGGAGCCCTGGGAGCCTTTGGGGACCGGGGGGTTCCTTCTGGATTGGGGTATGGGGATTGGAACCCTTTGGATCGGGGTATGGCGATCGGGGGCCCTTTGGGGGTTGGGTAGTGGACCTCACGACACTGTTCAAAGGAACTTGTGTATTATAACGACCACACTCAAAAATCATCTTTTAAATCAACGTCTCTAACGGTTTCGCCGAAATAATTCCATAAGCTGTCTAAAACCGTTTCGCCCAAATAATCCCTAAAAGTAATTTCTGTGTGTTCCCTTTGTTTGGCATCTCTGCGCTAATGCATTTCAAATTTCTAGGAAACCCTTTCCTACGTTAATCTCTTCATCTCATAAATTTTCCTAGCTAAACTATTATGGTTTCGTTAGAATATCAATTTACCTCTCCGACTTAAAGCTCCGTGAAGCCGTATTTAAAAATAGAATTTCTATCTCTTTAGACTCCCGCATAATTCCAAGATAACAAGTGATGTCATTTATGATTCCTGACATTAAAGATCAATGAAGCCCTATTTAAAAATAGAATATTAATTTTTCTCTCTGACTTAATGAAAGTTTATCCCACAGACATAAGATTAAAGAAGCCTTAATGTTTCTTAATTCTCCCCTTCGTGAAGCCCTATTTAAAAATAGAATATTAATTTTTCTCTCTGACTTAATGAACGTTTATCCCACAGACCTAAGATTAAAGAAGCCTTAATGTTTCATAATTCCCCACGCTCGTGAATCAATAATTCCCCCATCGATTATGTAAATCACCCCTCATGTCATTCGCACGTGGCCAAACAACAACAGATCGATTGACCTTGACACACCCCCCTCATTAGACTCGATCGATAATCCTTGAATAAATTATGTCCCGTCAGCATTAAACTAAATTGTAGATGGCAGCAGGGGTGGGTGACACGGCTGGTACCCCCCATCTCTACTCATTTGTATATTATATAACTGAAAAAGTCAAGAATGTTTTAATCGTTAGTTAAAACATCGAACTGGGTGACAGTTGTCATTCTACATTTTAAGACCGGTTTCTTTGATTCTAAGCGTGGTTCAACACTAATGGAATATTTAAATGAAATTTTTAATTTTACGTTGAAATAAAGGTGATTTTCATAGTCACCGTGGACTAGTACCCTATCCTAGACATCAATTTTGTTGCTGTACGCCTTTCTATATAAAAACGAATTCACCTCCTCAAAATCAACCTCAAGTTCAAAAGTCCCAATTTTTTGCTTTACGTTCATAGAAAGGTGATTTTCATAATCACTGTGATCTAATACCCTACTCTAGACATAATTTTTTTTGTAGTACGCCTTTACATGGAAGCGCGAATTTCACCTTCTTAAAATCAACATCAACCTCAAAAAACCTAAGTTTTAATTTTACGTTCAAATAAAAGTAATTTTCACAATCACTATGACCTATTACACTATTCTAGACATCAGTTTTGTTATTATACGCCTATATATGAAACACAAAATTCACCGCCCCTCAAAATCAACTTCAACCTAAGAAAAAAACATGTTTGTGAAACAGATAGATGAGCCAACTTGGCATATTTGGCATCAGCACATTTTTTTGAATCGGGTAGTCAAAGAATCTTTTCTCTTGCAATTTGTTCCCGGTCAAACCGTTCCTTTCCTGGACTGTCTTTACTTTTCTTTGAAAATCTTTGTTTTCGGATTTTATTTTTTTAAATTAGTTCCTGTTCATTTTTCTGGCTAAAGTTTATTACCGATTAATATAATAAATATTTCTCCGTTTTAACGTCTTCTGTTTCAGAATTCAATTATTTGATTATAATTCATCAGTTTTAATTCGTGTCATTTGATTTATTTCCACGTCCCCCTCAACCTCCCCTGAAATTTTCAATATAACACCCTTAAATGTTCCTGAGATATGTCACATATTGCAAACAACATTTTAACAGGATGGATGTACTTTGAATTAGGGCAATATCCACCGAAAGTTTCAGCTACATACAATTAACCGATCCTTGTTTGTTGTACCTACGTTCTTTTGGCAACTGGGAGGCACATAATTGTATACTGATTAAGTTCAATATCCCCCTGAACATTCTCAGAAACTTTCAACTTTTTCACTATCCCTGGGATGTTGCGAACGTGCCGTTTTGACAACCAGAATACTTATTGTGTCTTTTGATATAGTTCAGCATCCCAGTTGACATTCCATGAAAGTTTCAACTTAGTAATATTGCGTATTGCTGGGATGATCAATTGAAAATAATGCCTTTAAGTTTAAAATTTCTCTCAACATTCCCTGAATGTTTTAACTTGATGCGCTTTCCCAACTGTTCTTAAAATATTGAAGCACTTCGTTTCCACAACCTGGATGTATATAGTGGATTTTAATTTTATTAAACATTCCCCTTGACATTCCATGAAAACTAAACTTATTACCCGTAAAATATAGACACGGCCACGTACGCCATTTTGACAAATCGGATGCATTAAGAGTGTTTTTATCTTGTGCTACACTCCGCGCAATATTCCGTGAAATATTCAATTTGATAACCTTATCCATTCATGAGACATTACAAATGAAGCTTTTTTGACCACCTGGATGCACTATGCAATTCTGAAAAGCAGAATGCAGTCAAACTCTTTTGATTTAGCTCAATGGTCTTAGTTATAATAGTAGAAATTGCGGTAGTATTTTCTGTCATAGTCATAATTGTGGCAATAGTAGTAGCGCAAAAAGCAATGTTCACAGTCAAAAGCAATAGCATGTGCAGTCGCGAGTTGTCGCATTAGTAATCGCAAGTTGTTTCACGACTAGTAGTCGTAGTCGAAAGTTTCAAATAGTTAAAGTTACAAGTAGATGCAGCAGCAACCGAGTTGCATTCGTGTTTGTAGTCACAAATAGTTGCAGTCGCAATCCTTAGTTGTCACAGTCGTAAGTAGTCGCAGTCGCAAGTATTCACAGTCTTAAATAGTGGCAGTCGTGAGTAGTCACGCCACGATCACAAATAGTCACAGTCGTAGTGGCAAATAACCACAATCGCAAGTAGCCTTAGTCGCAGCCACAGTCATAAGTAGTCGTATTCATTAGTACTCGCAGTCACGAGCGGTTATAGTCGCAAATGATCACTTTAGTAGATGCAAGTAGTCATAGCCGCAGTCATATGTAGTCGCTGTAGCCGTCACAAGTAGTCACAATTGCAGTAGTCGCAAGAGTTCAGAGCTACAGTCACAGAAGCAGCAGTAGTGTGTGTCTCAAAGTTTCAAGCTGATACCCTTAGTCGCTCTTCAGATATTTCAGATGTTCCCATTTATAATGCTTTTGCATATGGTGTCTTTACACCATACATACAATTATATGTTTGGAATCACCACACAAAATCCCATTCATTTAGTCTACAATTAATATTCAAAGTATTTTTTTTAGTGTTTCGGTCATAGTAGTAAATAATGCCCTTACTTACAATTAGATACCACCAAGTTAGTAAAGTAAAGAAATAAAGAAAGGTAAAACACAAAATCTTATTGTTACGTCAATAAAACAAAATTCCTAGTATTACCTTCCTCTCCCTCTTGGCAAATATTTGGCAGTTCTCATGAATTGAACTCCCTTCCCCTCCAACACTTCACCTTTTGTGCCAGAATCCATATGCATGAAATCTTTGTATTGCATAAGAATTGTTTCTGCAATAAGATGGGAGCTATTGCCCGGCAGCACCCGTACTCAGGCTTAGTCCGAACGAATGAAGATTTGAGATACATTTCTACCCCCCCCCCTCCCTCTCCCGAAAAAATACAACTTCATATACTTACCTGAAGGCTCAAAGATAGTTATACCATTTAGGCATTGAAAAGTACACTTTGAAGCATCTATAATTACCCCTCCAAGGAGAGAAGCTCCAGCATTTTTATCGGGGGGGGGGGGGTCCATATCTGGATAGTCTAGGAGCATGGGTTATATAACAGTTTTTTCCCTTCAAATTTTTTGGGGGCAATTGCCCCCTGAAATGACGCCCATGCCCCCCCCCCCCTTCATCAGATACACAATGATCCCCCCCATCCTTCGTAATAGCTGATTCGTAACTATACGGCATGTACGAAATTCTGTGACATCAAGCGAATCAACTTGGTTGAGTGAAGCTTCAAAATAAACGTCTTTATTAACAATTTCTCTAGTATGGAATACTTGACTTGTTAAGAACGAATATGCCACCTTGCGGCTTTACTTCTCCTGCAACTGAGAAGCTCAGTATTTGGTTTTTCCATGCTCTTCAATTAATTGGCTATATATAATAATTTTTAATCGATAGAAGCTTGACCCTCTCTGGGGCGATATTGTAGTTTGATGCCGAAAACGGCAAATAAGCCCTTTTCATGGGGCAATCCTTCTTGCTGCTCTGAAAGGGCGCTAGAACTTTAAATGTCCTTTCAAACGAGCTCCATTCTGGTTTTCTAGGGCCATTAGATTGATACGATTATTTTTCAGAGGAAAAAGCAACAACAACAAAAGACGAAAAAACAGACATCCATGGTCTTTCTTATGGGAAAAATACAAAATTTCTTATTTTTGTAGATAGGAGCTGGAAACCTCTACAACGGGGCTCTATAATATTCTCAATTTGATGTCGTGATTTTCATTATGATCACTTGCTCCCTACCTTTTTTGAAACCCCAGCAATTATCTCAGGCTCTTAGCTTCTGATGGGCAATTTTCAACTCTAATGGGTAATTATTCGATTTTCTTATGTAGGGTAACAATTGTTCTAAAAAATCCTTATTTTAGAGGTTTGGTTGCTATTAACCTGATTCGCTCCTTACTTGCAGTTTATTAGCGCAAACTGCTTGATTATTATCAGAAGCACTCCACCAGGGTTCCCTGATCCAGGCGTTTATCACTCATTGTACTTTCGTTCTTACTTACCTAGAAATTTTAGTTTGCCTTGTAATTATTAGTGATTTCTTGAACAAATTTAGTGCTTTTTGATTTTATTAATATTGCTTTTTCCTATACCAAATTCACCTAGGCAAAGATACTTCCCATCCCTTATTCTACTAGCCTGGGCATTGAAATCCTTCATTTAAATACCATTTATCTACCTTGGATCCTGTCTATTTGTTCCTGTAGTTATAAGTAAAACTTATCTGAGTTATCGCCATCTCAATATGTTGGGGTTACGAGAGTATATAATACTGTGACTGATGCCTTGCAATTCAAAATTTTAAAATGAGTGATTAGCATCCTATTATTAATACCTTTCTATTGTAAGCCAGACTTATAACCTTCCTTGTCCATTATGAGTCCTACTTCCTGTGTATGCACCCTATCTTTACTACCTGATAGATAGATTCTAAATCACTTAATTTCATGTTTTCTACCCCTGAGATACGAGTTTCTGAAACTCCTAGCAAGTTTGGTACAAAACGTCTGATTTCAAGTTACATTTCAAATTACAATTTTCGTACTATTTAAATTATTGAAATTATTGCGGCTTCAGGAAAAGTTATGGGTCCCAAACCAGCGTAGGACAGGGAGTAACTCACCTATCAACTACACGAAGCGCTTAAAATAGCTTAGAACCAAAGAGCAAGAAGTCCCTGGACCCTCCAGTATGACTAGAGAATATGCGCAATCCTGGAGTCATTTTGGTAACAACATGGTTTTTCCCACTTGGGGATGCTCTTAAATCATCAAGAGTCGGAATTCTGCACAGACAATCTCCAGCCTATTTCCTCTGACCTATAAAATGTTCATGCTTACAGAACAATATGTTCTATGGTAGTACAATATTTTACTACCATAGTGAGGCAGCCCCCAATATATTACTTAGTTAGAAAGAGGTTAATCATACCAAAATGGGCCATCAACACAAACAAAAACCCATAAGAATTATCCACCGATCAGAATTCAATGTAAATCCTGTTTTGTTTAAGAGGCTATAATTTACTCGAGGTGCACCACTCCTCGAGGTCGCAGTGCCATGTGTATCATTTATCAAAGAAATTATCTAGGCTTCGAGTTCATAGGCTTATTTTCAATTGAGAATTAAGTGAAACTGGCATGTGCTGTGCTAAATTATGAAATCCTTTCTCTTAAGCTATTTTAGAAAGGAGTAACAAATCGTAAAGAGGGCAAAAAATAACAACAAAACACAGGGAACCAAACATCTTAAGGGGGTTTAGCTTTCCGTGAAGATGTTGTTATCTTTGGAGATCGGTATACTGTTAATGTTCGAATTTTTGCGGACAATTCCCAAGTGTTTATGTTAAATTTAAAATTTTGTCAATTTAAAATTTAAATTTGCCCTCCAGTTCATAGGAGGAAATTTGTTTATTGAGTTAGTTCTATTCAAGGGCATGGAAAGACTTTTAAAAAGAACTGTTATTTTAAATGGCAGTCACTTTTTTGAATATATAACAAAAAGATCCTGATTATGCTTACATATAACTACAACATAATTTCCAAGCCCATCATTGACACCATCAGGGAGGTTCAGACAGGGTAATGCTCCCCCCTCCGAAAATATGAAGATATTAAAAAGCGTACAAAAATTGAAAATGGGATATGTTCCTATCTAAAACGAAGATCCTGATAACACTTGCCCCCCTCCCACCCTCAAGAAATTTCACAGTGACACTTAGGATGCCGCTGAAGAATTTCACTGGGCTTCAGTGACTGCAGTTACACAAGGACAAGGACTGAATGAATGGTTAAAACAATTCAATGCCTAATTACACTTACTTCCTTCATAAATTTGGTTTACCGTTTCAGATTGCGAAACATCAATTATGGGTACATGAGTAACGGTTTTAACGTACTCTTCAAAAATTTCAGCTAGTGTCTTTTTTATACTCATAATGAGTATGCATTATAGAATCAAGTGTTTAATTGTAATATTTTGGATGTCTACTGCGTCTTTTTATGTTTTTAAACACAGCTATTTAGATCCAGCTTTAATAACCAGAAAGGGAGAAATAAAAGAAGATGTGAATACTGATCAGTGGATGGATAACAGAAAGATTCTTTACAAAGAAAGGGCAAAAATGGTCGAATTAGCATGCAAAAAATTTAAAATTCGTCGTGGTGAAATTACAAAGGTGGATTTTCTAGGAATTGGTAATAATTTAAAGGTTCGTCGTAATCAAGGTATGACGTTCTTTTAACCTACCTTTGTTCAGCTATCTTTTTTTCACACAATCGTACACAATGGTTCAAATTAAAAGACTCTGAAGGGTTAGGGGTGCAATAGCCCTTTGACGCTATGAAAATATGTTTTTCTTCGTTATTTTTGCGAAAAAGTCGAAAGAAAAACGAAAAAAAAAATTCCAAATAGATTCAAATGTTCTCTACGGTCATTTAAAAAATAAAAAAACTTCCCCTTTCCCCTATAGTTTTCCCAAATTTTTGCCCATGGTCATTCTCGTTCTTGCATTTTTCCTTGAGATTTCCTTGAGTTTAACTTATCAACTGAGTCAATGAAAATCACATTCTTACAGTGAAATCGATTTTTTTTTTTCTACCAAAATCCTATGTTTTTGGAATTGGGTAATAATGGAGAGTGACACTAAAAGTTAAACGAACATAAATTAATTCGTAGCCTATATGAGAAGGACATTTTGATTTCGTTCAATGGATGATGCAGTGGTAGTAGTATAATAGTAGTAGTAGTAGTAGTAGTAGTAGTAGTAGTAGTAGTAGTAGTAGCAGTAGTAGTAGTAGTAGTAGTAGTAGTAGTAGTAGTAGTAGTAGTAGTAGTAGTAGCAGAAGTAATAGTAGTAGTAATAGTATTAGACTAGTAGTAGTATAAGTAGTTGTTTTAGTAGTAGTAGCAGTAGTGGCAGTATGCATTCTATTCTTTTAGCTATTTCAAGATCCACCTCAACATGCCCTGAAAGTTTGAACTTATTATCCTAAGCAGTTTCTGAGATATTGCTTATAGCCCCTTTTGACAACCTGCATGCATATAGTGCCTTTTAATTTATTTCTACGTCTGCCTTCAACATTCCCTTTTCACTGTAATACCCATAATCTTTTCAGAGACTCAGGATCAAACGTGCCCCCCTATCCTAGACAGCGCAATAGCGCTGCCTAAGTAAAGAGCGATGCGGGCACAATGTATTATTTATTTACCTGTTTTTTTTTTTTTTTTTTTTTAGACCAGCGTACTTCGTATAGAAGGAGTTGTCGTAAAAACTTCAAAAAGGGCTCACTCGATTGGAAGTTGAAAGGGCTAGTGTCCTTTTTAATAGTCAAAAGTGATTGGAGGGCAACCTCCCTCCCTCCCACGACCATGGTTACCGCAAACACATATAGTCAAAAGTTTAAGATAAGCAATTTGTTCAGCGTAGTTGAAAGGTCCTAAAATTACATCTTTGAGAATGACAACCCGCCCCACAGCCCCCAAGGCAAGGGCTGTAAGTTTCGCCCTGGGGGCATATAAGGTTTATATAGAAAGGGTGGTTGTATAAACGTCAGGGGCCTATTTGATTGGTAATCAGAAGTCCGAGTGCCCTTTGCAAGAGTTAAAGTGATCAGAGGGCAGATACCCCCCCCCCCACGCCCATCATTCATCCAAATATATCCAATGAAAATTTTGAGATAGCCCTTTTGTTCAGCGTTGTTGAAAGGTCCAGAAATTGTGTAATTGAAGATGACCACCCCCAAAGCCCTCAGGACAATGTATTGTAAGTTTTTCCCCTGGGATATATAAGGTTTAACTGGAAAGGGTGATGGTATAAACTTCGGGGAGGGTGCATTGGATTGGAAATAAGAAATTCTAGTGCCATTTTTAAGAGTCAAAACGATCGGATGGAAACTAGCCCCCCTCTCCTACTTACGGTCTATTTTTTCCAAATGCATCGATGTAAATTTTGAGACAGCGCTTTGTTCAAAAGCAGTCCAAAGATCACATAGCAAGGCCTTTGGGGTTGACACAAACCCGCAGAGTCTGGTGGCAAGTGTTGTAAGTTATGCCCTGGGGGCATATAAGCTTTTAATGGAAGGGTTGGTTGTGTGAGGAAGCTCATTTGATTGGAAATGTATAGTACTAGTTCCCTTTTAAAAATCAAAGAAATTGTGAGATAGCCATTTTGTCCAAACAGCATATAAAAATGTCTTCTGGGTGGACACAACCCTCCAGAGCCCAGGGGCAAGGGTTATACGTTATGCCCCAGGCATATACGGTTTTTACGGAACGGATGGTCCTATAAGATTCGGATCGGATGGGGCTCCATCATAGGCAGCGCAATAGCACTACCTAAGTAAAAAGCGATATGGTCACAATATATTTTTTTTTTTGTTTTTTTTTTTTATACCAGGGCACTTTATACAGAAGGAGTTGTCGTAGAAACTTCGAAAAGGACTCATTAGATTGGAAATTGAAAGGGTTAGTGCCCTTTTCATCTCTCCAAACCATCCAATAAAATTTTGAGATAGCCATTTTATTCAGCGTAGTTGAAAGGTCCGAAAATTATGTTTTAAAGAATATCAACCCCCCCCCCCCCCCCACACACACAAACACACACACAGCCCCCAGGGCAATGGTTGTAAGTTGTGCTTTGGGGCATATAAGGTTTTATAGAAAGAGTAGTCTTATAAACTTCGGAGGGGCCCATTGGATTGGTAATCAGAAATTCTAGTACACCTTTCAAGATTCAAAGTGATTAGAGGGAAGATCCCCCCCCCCACATATTGTATTTTCCCGAAATTCATCTGATAGAAATTTTGAGATGGCTATATGTTGTCGTAGAAGCTTTGCAAAGGGCTCATTCAATTGGAAATTGAAAGGACTAGTATCATTCTTAATAGTTGAGAGTGATTGGATGGCGACCAGCCCACTATTCCCATCATTTCCCCAAACATATGCAATCAAAATTTTTAGATAGCTACTTTGTTCAACGTAGTTTAAAGGTCCATAAATTATGTTTTGAGAATGACAATCCCCTCACAGCCTTTCAGGCAAGGGTTGTAAGCTAAGCCCCGAGGGCATATATACGTTTTTTATGGAAAAAAGTGGTCGTGTAAACTTCGAAACTTTACTTTACTGAAAACAAAATACAATGTAAATGTTTTAACTTTTTTACTTTAACAAATAAAAGTTATTAAGATTTAAAGAATAAAGATCAGTATATGTAAATTAAACTGATAATCCACGGCCTTTTGTTTTGTTTGTTTTGTTTTTTTTTTCAGTAAAGTGCAAATTATTTTCTGGTCTTGAGAAGGCATGGGCATTATCAGTCCTATTTTTGTTCGTTTTGAGTTTCACTCGGCTATTTATTGTGATTTCGGCTCGTTTTGAGTTTTATTTATTTATCGCTAGTGATTTGATTAGTTTTACGCTTGGATGATTATTTGACTTTATTCCTGCTCAGTTTTGGCTTAATAGAGCTTTTTACTTGTCTTTGAGAAACTTGTTTTGTGGAAAAAGTTTTTTTTAAATTAATCGCAACGACAAACCTACCTATATATAAAAATGAGCAACTTGCATAAATTAGAGCCCTTGCTCCAAGGACTGTGGGAGGGTCATGTCATCCTTAGAAAGATAGTTGTTGAATATTTAACTAACTATTATGAACAAAACTTCATCTCTCAAAAATCCCGACGACAACTCCTTCCATACGCATTGGCCTGGAAAAAAAAAGACGACACATAGAAGCCTTTTATGCACTTTACTGAGGCAGCGCGCGTTGCACTGCCTATGGTTTCCAAATACTATAGTCATTTTTCTGGCAATGCACCCCATCCCCTGATAGTCCTATAGTAAATTATGTTTCCTTTGATTGATCTTGTGGGTGTGCCATAGGATTTTCTGTGAAACAGGTTTCACAGTTTCGGTTTCAATTTGTAACATTTACATCTTTTTTATTATTGTTTTTATTTTTTTGAAACCAGTTATGGAAACAGAAAAATGGACAAAGTAGGCTACTGGAAGCAGAATGAGAAAGGAATGCCACTGTAGGCGAGAATTATACATGCGCAATAGCACGATATTATGACTGAAAAAAAAGTCAACAAAAATAAAATTAACAAGACAGTTGTGTCATATCCTAAGAGACCCAGATGGGGTTGCTGACAGTGACAGCGATGTAAATCGATTTAGAGGAAAACCTCTGAAGTTTGCGTTATATAGCTATACAATTTGAAATTCTGGTAGAGAACGGTAAACATAATTCATCGATATAAGTGGCGAAGCGTGCGGGGAGGTTGCCACTCAGCCAAGTTTTTACCAATCTTGCCTGAAAATAATACTGAAAAATTACTGTTTTAAATTAATAAACCTTTCTCCCTTCTTTTTTTCCTCCACAGTAGTGTGCTAATAGGCACTCCGAAGTACACATGAAAATACACAAGAACCCTACAAGAATATGCTCAAAAGTGTCATAGATACGAAGGATACATTGGAATTGCGCAAGGACAAGCCATGCCTGAGACACTGTATTTACACGTGAACATTTTAAAAGTTGGCAAGGTTTTTGTTTTTGATAAGAATTGCATAATGAATGTATCGTTTGACGTAGACATTTTTATGAGCCAATCAGAGGTTGTTCAATATACGATAACTTGATTTGTGGTTGGGGTTTGAATAAAAGGAATGGTTTTCACTACAATTCATATTAGTAAGAGAATTGAATTCAGAGAGAATAGTTTATTTGAGAGGATATTAGTGGAGAAAAAATGAGTGGTACATTTACATTGTTGGAGATTAATGATGGAACCGACAGCAGCAGCAGCAACGATATACGAGTACCCAATGTGGCTGTGGAAATAACCGCTGGCTGTAGACTATGCCTTGAATGGGACAGTATGTATGCTAGATACGTGATATCATTAAGCAAGTTTAAGCAGGAGGAGCAACTATGTTTTGCTGGAAAAGTGAATATTCTCCATATAAATAAACTTCGGTCTGCATTAGATGTCCTATCGAAATATATTGATGAGAACAAAATGCATCAGTGAATATTATTATTGTAATTATGTTCAATAAAATTGTTTCTAAATCAAAGGTATTTTTCTTTCTATAGTAGATTAGCGTATATTTTCTAGAGTACAAAAAGAAATTCTGGTTAGTCTGAAGTTGGTTGTGAGAGTGTTAGGACTCTAAAAAATGGATAGATTTGAGAAAGAGCGAATCATGAGGAATCTAGTGTTTATGGAAAAACATTTGATTCTAGATGACGATTTTCTAGAGCTGTCTATTCAAAGGAAGATATTTTCTCGGGGAATGCTTGTTGATATAATGAAAACTGATTCTCCATCATTAGACTATTGTATGAAGCTTCTACATCGTGGTCCAAATGCATTTACAAAATTTACTGATATATTGATCACGACACGGCAAAATGATATTGTGGATATGCTTTTAAACATTAGTTTAGAAATTTAGGACTTTTTTTCATGAGAAAGATGGTGCTCAAGGATGATTTACTCCTCTCTCTATCTCAGACAATTTTTATTGTTGCTAGCTCAGTTTCATTGTGACAGTGAGAGTGTCAACAAATGAAAAAATGTTCCATACATGTCCCCTATGTATGTACACACTGGGCAGCTGGTCATCATGTGAGAATTGCACAATGATTGATGAGTATGATGAAAAGTGTAGATTATGCAACCCGTGTAAATTGCATAAAGGATATGCTGTACAAATTAAAGGTTGTAATACCTGTCTTGAAGAGGTGTGTGACTCTCATCCTAGAGGCCACCTATGCTCCAATTGCCATTATGATAAATGTAATCAGTGGGAGAATACATATCCGGGTATGATTGGAAAGAATCCTAACCGTGATTTTAGTTTATTGCTACGAGATTGGTATCGTCGTGGTTTTAGATTGTTCTGGGAGGAGGAGCCGGGTCAACGAATCAACTGTTGGAACAGCAAAAGAATATGGTTTCTACGTCATCGTTGTGAAGACAATGGGTATTATGATTATAAGCCCACTGATTTTTATTTGGCTGTGACGGAATGTGATTCGACACTTGAGGACACTGTTTGTGAAATTGCTTCAAATAAGCAAATTGAAACATGTGAATTCTATAGAATGAATGAGAATAGTATCATTGACTATACAAAGAGATATGACAAGAGTGAAGTCACACTCTATTGTAGAAAATGTGACCCTGACATTGAAGTACATCAGGATCAGTACACTGTAAATTCAGATAATCTACCTGCACTAGTTGTTGTCGACAAATACCTATACCTACTAGAAGATGAAATCTAAAGAGTAGAAAAGTCGTTTTATCATGTATATAAATTTTTATTAATAAACAATTTCACATACATTTTTAGAACATTTTATCCGTAGGGCACTAAAATCAATATTAAATACGCTTGTAAGTATATTTTCCACTAGAAAGTCGTTCAATCGAGGTAAGTCAACGTAGATGTTGAGAAACTGCTTGTAGGTGTAGCCACGACATCTGAACATGAAAAAGAGTAGTGCATGAAAGCCACATGTCTTAGTCGTTAAATCCTGTACTCTTCGTTGATTTTGAATAATGGTTTTCCCACTGCTTTCAATATAGTTGCTGATGTATGGCGTGTAGAATTTATACGATAGGCCAAGAGGATCAAAAAATTCAATATTCTTCGCTGTTTGAAAGATGCATAGCCAATGACCGGTCTTCAAAGTCGATGGACTGCTATTAACAATGATTAAGGTATTGTTAACACTTGGAATTTTTTCAATGAAGTCCGAAGGTATGCAATAGGACTTGTACTGGGACATGTATGAACCCATACTAAATACGTTGATTATTTGGTTTGTGTTCATGGTGCTAGGTCTAGTAGAACACTACCGTCGGGTGTGATTTCCCAATAGGTTTCAAATTGACTCAGTGATATTAGCGTGATACTCTCAGTCAGAGCATCGGCAAATGTACACTCTAAACGTACATTCCCTGTTCGTACTATGCTCATATCCTGAGTCCCCGACAAGTCCAAAACAATTACACCATGATTTTTTGAAAACATTGAATCGGTTATTCCACTTTCAAATAGTTGAGAGTCATGATCTAGGGATTGCATGGTCAACTCGTACAGAGTTCTATAGGATTTTTTGTCAAAAGATAGAGTGTACAGTGGAATACCATTCACTTTGCACACAAGGCTAGATAGACCGAAAAAATTAAAATCATGGGGGGACTCAGTCCAGGATCCAACGGCACTGCCACTCTTTACAAAGGCCAAAGCCAATTTTGATGGGATTTCTCCATTGATAAATGATGAATCGCTATAGCTACGAGAGCCGGTGGCAATGTGACGTTGATTGGTGATCGTATGGGGGACAAGAAGTTTAATGTTGTTGCCATTGGCTCTTAGCTTTTCCACTGCCAATGCAACAGAGCTCATAACTTGTTGTTTTCGGACGTGGAGAATTGCCGATGTGATAATGACATTTGCATCGGGTGCTGCAGGAAGTGTTTTTCTCAAAATGAAATTCGATGGGGCCATCTGTAACTTTATGTCAATCTTGACATTGGGGGGTAACCATTGGGATATATTGAATATCTCATGATTTAATTTTCCAACCAGATGATACTCTTGGGTCACTGCAGTAGTCAACTCACCGTCAGTATCAACACCTGATCGATATTCATAGCCCAATGATTGTCCTCTCAAACTCCTTGTATGCCTTTGGTGTCATCATCATAAATTGTATGTAACTTGCATAGTTGGATAAATTATTGCTAGTGCTCACCAAAGTACCATTGATAAATACATTAATTTGTTTGAATAGGTTGTGTAGAATACAGTTCTCGTAGGAGAGACCATCGCCAGCATTTGGAGTTGTATTATCTGACTTTTTCTTCACCGCAACATTTAAATCAATAAATGTTGATGACAAATAAATGAAATAGTCTTCATTGGAAAATATTTGAAAGTGTATATTTTCCGAGAGGGGTTGTTGGGGGTGAAATTGTTCATAGTAGCCATACTTGACACTGACATCAACATTTTCAGCATTGAATAGATTCAATGAGGAACTAATTGATGGATATGCTTCCTTATGGGGGAGATAAGTCATCTTAAGAGAAGAAATCCTTCTTTGATCTAACAATCTTTTTCTTTTTCTTCTTCTTCTGCTTATTGGTCTTCCTTGTTTTATTCCTCAAAGTCCTTGTTGATGTCCTTCGCTTGCCGCCTGGGTGGAGACTGATGAGTGAATGACGCGCACGCATCCTTTTCAATCCCTCCCCATTTTGTCGAGATTTTAGTTGTTCACCAGCGGCTCTTGCTGAAGATCTAATATTTTCCTTAACACTCTCCTTGAAATTCTTGCCCGACCCCCAGTCCTGTAGTGTGGAGGCAGCAAAATTCGATGCAGCAGGTACAAGATATTTTCTGGCAAGGGGTAGTGCAGAACAAAATAGCTTAGCAAACCAGCTACCAAGACCATAGCCAGACATAGTACGCCCCTTGTAGTAGTCCAATCCATTGCCTATTTGACGTGGATTCAAAGCACCAACATAGCAATCGATATCGGGACAGACAAATGGAATTCTCCTATTGTTCATTTTAGGTGATTGTGCTATCGCCAACAATGGGTCGAAAATGACATGTAATCACTGCTAAGCCTTTTGTTATTGCTAGAGGATCGCTCAATTCACTTCTTAGTGTTAACTGACAGAGTTCCAGATACGAAGTGTTTACAGGAACATACTGAAGATGCTTTATATTATAGTGATGAACAAGTTCATGAGATGTTTTTTTTCGTTCAAGAACACGTAGGAGGGGGACATTTGAATTACCGACTCTCGATGTTTCCACAAAGGATGCATAGAGAAATATGCAAGAGTCCGAGGCAAAACCAGGTGGATAATCAGCAAAAATAACTTGATTCATCCCGTAAACGGTGCCAGCATTTTTCCCATTGATCATATTCTGTTTAAAGCCAAGAACGTCTCTCAGATTATCATTGAGAACAATTATTTCAGTATCAACAGGTGAGGTAATGTAAATCCTATCGTGTTGTAATGAATAATTAAAATGGAATTTACCATTCCTACGATATGAGATTTTTCTATTGATTGTACGACACAAATCTGTCATATTATCGTATTCAATATATTTCAATTTGGCATGTGGATATTCGCTATATTTAAGTGCTTCAACCCATTCATAGTCGACAAAGAGTGTCCAATCGAATGGTATAACTTTTATATCATACACGCGATCCTTTCTCAGGATGTCATAGGTATTTTTGAGAATACAGTCGACAAGAGCCACTTCATATGCGCCGTCAAATTTGATGGCGGGAGAGTTTTGTCCAAAAATCACTTGTCGTATTCAAGTCATTGTAGAGAGGATCGGAAACATTGGACATGAAAGTTACATAGAAATCATTGGGCATTGTCAATATCTTTAACACCGATCCAAGAATCAAAATCAGAGTTGTATCCTAGCCACCGAACAAGTAACTGTTTCTTACCCCTGCGAGTACATGTTTTTAATTTTCTTTTCAATTTGATAGATTTCACTATTATTTTTAACTTTTTGTAGTTCATAGTCATAAAAGCCGCCAGAATCTCTTCATCTTTGGTATCACGCAAACGATAAGTTATGGGTTTAGTGTCTAGGATTTTTGCCACTTTAAAAAGTTCTGTGGACCACAAGTAATTCCCCTTTCAAACACATTAGTTGTTCTATTAATTCCAACAGTATCACCAACATTGAATTTATTTTTCTTCTTAACAAACCGATTCATTGGAATATTGTTTAAGAAAGGTGTCAATTGTATCATGATCAGAATGATGAACTTCCGTTGGTGTAGAGTTTAGACAATGATCGATGAGGTCGTTGATTATAAATCAACATGACTTTATCTAAATCATGAATAAAAGCCGGTGTATTTTTCAATGTGCAATATCTTGAAATTAAAAGTCGAATAGTTCGTATCAATCGTTCGGCCAATGCAGCCTTTATAGGACTATGACTATGATAGAGCAGTGTACTATATTTCTCTAGTACTTTTTGCAACATGAGGATTAACAAATTCACAACCACGATCCGTTTGAATTTTTTCATACGAATCCTGTTCGAGAATACTTTCAATGGCCTGAGCAACTTCAACGCCTCTCTTTGATCGCAAATGGAATTGCATATGCATAACGACTATAAACACTGATTGCAAGTAGAATGTACTTGTACGGTGTATTGTGATGTCGTTGAATCTCATCTAGAGTCAGGAGATCTACTTGCATTATATGCAATGGGTAAAAGGCTTTAGTTTTTCGATATTGATTGGCACGAAGTCTATGATTTCTATGAAGAGTGTAACTTGATTCATTTTGTAGATAGTCTTGTACACTTTTAGTGTGAACACCAGTGACTTTGGAAAGAGTGGTGGGGGAACTTAAACTCCCCGCCTCACCAATATTTTCATAAACACCTTTCAGAACTTCAACCATTTTGAACGTAAACACGCTGTGTAACGTCCGCTACCCTTTTGTATACTGGATGGTGATGGTGACATGATACGTTTTCGCTTTTTCCTCGCCACCATTGTCAAGTTTTTTCCACTAGGTGTGCTAGTATTTTCCAAGATTGATTTAAAATCTTCTTCTTCTTCTTCTTCTTCTTCATGTTTTATTGGTGTGTTGTTGTTGTTGTTGTTGATGTTGATGCATGTTCATTTAATTTTTTTAGAATTTGTCTATTGCTAATAAGACTTTTGGGGAAGTTTAATGTATTTAGAAAGTTGTATAGATGAGCGTCAAATGATAATAGTCCTTTACGATTTGTAACCATATCATAGATTAAATCAAGTAGATTATAGCTCTTGCCCTGAATTATAATCCCTTTCCCATTGTTCTCAACTTGAATATGATCTTGACCACTTTCCATGAGATAGGCTAGGAGTCGTTTACTTTGTTCACGATATGAGTGGGGCATTAGATTTCCAATTTTCAATACAATTGAATCCAATTCTTCCTTCTTTAATTGCCTTCCAGCAGAATCCTGAGGAGATGATTCTTTTTTGTGATCAATAGAAGCAGTGGCCTTCACATGATAAGGCTTATGTTTGTCCACTCGGCGAAGTGCATCTTGAAGTAAAAGCAGTTTTTTTATCATCCTCAATATTCTCATTGTCAAGGAATTTACTCAGATTGTTCTCAAAGTGTTCCACGGGTGAGAGAGCGAGTTCTATTGGAGTCAATTTATAGGGTTTTGCCATTCTCTCTAGAGAAAACTGTTTACAAGTCCTGCAATTATTGGCAGTAAAAGTGTGAAAAAGCTACCGCCCGCCTGAAGAAGTCTTTTCTTTTTAAAATTCTTTCCTTTCTTTTTAGAGGCCAATGTACGTACAATGGAACGATGTTGCTTTGCCTGTTGCTTAACTACTTCTGGCAGTTGAACATTACCCTCGGTTAAATTTAAACAAAGTTCAGATATTAGATTAATGAAATCATTGTCAATACCATGTTTGAGTATGGCTTTTCTAAGCGGAGGTTTTGAAGTGCTTAGAACTGAAAACAGATGTCTATTTTCATGTAGTTTCTTCAGTGTCATGATAGCAACTAATAGGTCTTTTTAGTGTTCACGGGGAGATACTGTAATTTCATTGTCAAAAATATCTGTGACTACACGCAGATCCTCGGGTGTATTTTGATTAAGATCCAATAGGATGTAACCGTAGGGTTTATTAGTTGCCTGATTGTATGCTGAGAGCCGAAATTTGGGGGCGCCTGGATAGATTTGTTTATTGAGAGTTATTAGCGAGCTAGAATCACGAACAACTCTGTAGATGATATAGTAGGTGTAGTTCAATGCAAGTGTTCGCATACATTTGCTCTGATGAAAGAGATTTGTGTAGAACCAGAGTAACGGAAATCTGTTCATGATGAGAGCGAACAGTGAACAGTTGTAGCATTTCCTGGGACCATTGTTCAATAGATTCAGCCAGAACGTCAATGATCAGCCAAGAGTTTGGTTCAATAATGCTGAAAACATCAAGTCCCTGTATGAATTGTATCTGCACCAAACCCATGGTGGCAGCAATTGCTTTTATTTTATCGTATGACTCCTGCCAAATACTGTAACAATAGTAGATTTTTTTTCGGCTTTTCCACAAACATTTTGTCGCAATTTTAATTATTTTAGTTAAGAGTGTTGTTTTCTGTGGGGGGTTGCCTGACATTGACGGTCCACACAGAAACGATCTGAATGGTGTTTTAAATTGATACATGTTCCCTTCAACAGTTCACCTAGACAACTAACTGTAGACTATGGCTGTCTAATGACTAAATAATTTCCCTATTACTACTCTGTTCAAGAATAATAAGAAGAAGAAGAAGACGAATAAAGAATCATATTTTTCTTTTATTATATATGCATAAAAAACTAACAACACTTTTAAAAAAAATATTACATTGAACATGAAAGCACATTAAACATGAACAAATACACTTTTTAATTTATTTATAATAAAAAATACAAAATTTACATAGGCACAGAGAAAAAAAATACTTCAATAAATACACTTTTTTTTTGTTTATTTATTTATAGAAAAATACAACATTTATTAGAATAATGCACTTGAAATAATAATAATATCATTTTTATTTACAGCATTTGAAATTTTGGGGTCCCCCCTCCCCCAGGGGCGGCCGCTGCGGCGGCCGGGGGCCCGCTGCGGCGGCCGGGGGCCCACTGCGGAGGGCCGGGGACCGCCGCGGGAAGCGCCGCGGGGCCGGGAAGCGGGGGCCCGCTGCGGCGGGCCCGGGCCGGGGCTGGCATTAAATACCGGAAATTGATCTGCCTTGCACACACACACATTGAAAATTGTTTGTGATATAGAATTAAAAAGAATTAAAAAGAATTTAAAAAAACACCCAATTACCCAAAAAACCCTCCCACCCAATTTATACTTTTTTAAATGAATTTAAATGAATTTAAGTTAATTTTTCTAGACCGAGTTGTTTTCTGTATTCTACACATTCAACTCGGTCTGAAATTAAATAATGATCGTGTGGTAGTACCTTCACACCATCCTCAAGTACATAGACTTTGTCCGATATGGCAGACATGGCGTTTTCCTCAACTCTAACTGTGTAGTTTTTTAAATTGTAAAGAGCGAATCGCCATGACTTTCGCCCTTGGCACTAAACTACATTCCACACAGTTTCTATACCCACTCGTGTCGAAATTATTTTTTACAAAGTGTGTAGGTACCCCCTTGCAAACTTGTTTGATATCCTTGCCGTGCGTTTCCACACAGTATACCTTCGGACCAGGAAACACACCACTGGATATCAGATCGCTACCCGTTTCAGATTTTAGCATTAACAATTGATTTGGGGCCTGACGTTTCACTAGCTCTGGGTTGAGGGATTCGTCCCAATTAGTGTAGTCCATTCGTGAGCTAATGTACTCGCCATTTTCCAAATCATTCAATAGATTTTCAGTTTTGACTTTTAACAGGAGTGAATCAGTGTCCCCGTAATACACTTGAACTTGTCCCTCAATCGGCAACTGTACCTTGCATACATTATAATAAAATGACAACATGAGTTTCTTGGATATTTCAGTTATTGCACTTCCGCCTGCAATATTTTTATTTAAAACAATGTTTCTTTTCTTACGATGTAGGAGCACCGTCTCAGAGTCTATGATTGTGAACGATGTGAAGTTCGGATCCGCAATGATTCGAGCACAATCTTTGGGGTTGGTTACAATGTCACATCGACTTCTTTTCGTACGCTTTCGCACATTTTACCGAAAGCTGAGTTCAAAATGAGTTTATAGACTTATTTTTCAACTTTCGTTTTCGCTTGTAAACGCTTACTGACAAAGGTGTCAATAAACGTTTTCATGTAAGGCTTTTGATCAAATTGGAGGGCTCTATGAATCTTTGTGACCTTGAAACCATTGGACACCATCCATTTCAATAGCACGTGATGAACAACGATATTCTGTTTCGGGCTGAGGTCGGCAATTTTGTTTTTTGAAGGTACCCAGTGCATACTCCCGTCCTCTACTAAAGATAAATTGTAGGGGCTCAGAGAGTCCCTACCCACCGGTCTATTTATGCACGGAAAAACAAAGTCTTTTACCGAGTCATGGATTTCCATGGGTATTTCACCGTCAATTTCAAAAAACCATCCCTGTGCCCCATTCTCCTCAACACTGGCAATGTCGGGAAAATTCGAAGCACACGGATTGTCAAGCTATTTATAATTGCCACACGGCAAACAGTAGTGAGACATTGCCGATGGTAAAGAGAGTTCATATCCAAAAAAACTGCGTCCGACTTTTCATTGGTGTGCTATCCACTCGGATCAGTTTTCATGATACGATCCCCGTGAAAAACAACATACCCACCCCTCATTGATCTCTCTACAAACAGATGCTGATCCACATCGGCGATCAGACCTATTTCTTCTTTGCTGATTTTAAGTATCAAGTCCATCACCAAATGAGGAGTGGAAAAATAATAACCTAAATCCAACCCAAATTCCCCATAGATTTTATCCGTATTTTTGCACACAATGTCCAGAAGAGTGAGTACGTCACTGGCCAAGTAAAGTTTACAATAATCCCACCCATTTTTACACCCACCCTTTGCCCAAACCCTCTTAGCAAATTCGTAGTCGCTAGTGGTGTACTCACTCTCAGTAAGAGAATTGTAAAAAGCTTCAATGGGCGGTAGTGACACCTCATCTAGCCTCGAGCCAGAGTTGTAATAATCATATGGATATATACCCTTACACGTTAATAAATCATACATTTCATCATCGGGGAAGCGCTGTTTGAAGAGGGGGAAGCTATCAAAATTATCACTTTTCTGTACCTGAATCAATTGACTTAAAGATTTGGGGAAGAAGCTGAAAGAGTCTAAAAAGCGGATTTTATTCAGGCACGTGTTACCCTTGTCAACTGTTTTCCACATGAATTCTAGCAGCAGTAGCTTCTCCAATGATTTGGGTATGATATTATATGAAAAAGAACCATCTATCCATGCGTCATCCACAACTCCGCCCTTGGCAATGCGGGCCAACGCCGGAAGAACAAACTTTAAGTCGT